>JAOTON010001574.1:0-737500 GCA_034440635.1 Lepas anatifera | reverse complement strand
ATCCCGGAAGAAATGTTGTAGCTCCTGGTGGGCCCAATGTGTGGTATGAGTTTCAATTTGATCGATTAACCCTTCTTATAGTTATGCAGTCCTAAGCATTTTTTTAGGGGAGGTCACTTCACCTGGCCTGGTGACCTGCCCTGAAGTGACCTTGTGCTAAAATTTTCAGGAAAGATGTAAACATGATGGAGGAACAGCTAGACTGAGTTTGGCGGCGCTGCGCGCCGCCGTTTTTCGGTCACTTTGGAAAAACCCGAGGGGGATCTAAAAAGACTCCCACCCCGGCGAAGGTTAAAAGAAAACCCGCACTGGCCAATGCCCATGCCGCTTTACAAGACTGAATGCCAGTTCAGGTGCCATAAAATGCACCACATTCCGTTAAAAGGGAGTGTTCCAATTGTATAATGGGTTTTCAACTAAGATACCAGTTTTGTAGAGCGTGTCAAGACCTTTGGCACATTTCATTTCGCACAAAGCTCGCAAAAAGGCCTGGCATACAAAATTTCATGCTCTCATCTTCAGTCACCCTCACCTCATCATCGTAAACAAGTGTTTCCGACCCGGTGTCAGTCCTCACCGTGGTGTTCCCACGTGGGACACACAAAAATAATGCTCATTTCTTTAGTCACTCTCACCTTTTCATCAACTAAAAAGACTCAAAACACGTTATCGTGTTACGGATATTAAACATGTCTGTGGTCCAGCACCCTGTTTGAATACGCTCCGTGGTGTTTCCCGTGGGACAAACATTATAAAAAAGGCGGTCCATTCCCTTAAAGTTATGATTTCCCATACATAGCTGTATCTTTCGCTGGACCCTGGCAATCTGGCATCCAACTGTCATACATTTTCCTACTAGATTTATCACATCTCACACGGACCATTTGTCCTCTTACAGGAGGTAGGAACGTGCAGGTTAGGGATGCTTTACCAGGAGCTCCTCCGAGTCAGCTGGTACTCGTGAACGTGCGGGGGATTGAACCCAAGATCCGTCGGTCCCGGCTGAACGCGCATGGTGTTAACCACCAGGCTAACCCAGTCCCGGAGTGAAGGGGTTGGCATGCTTTGGACCTGCCCCAACGCCTCATCCAACCTCCAAAGCTTCTCCTAAAGTCGTAGGACTAGGCCGAACTCTGCCATCCACCAACCAATGGGAAGTCCGAGTAGATAATTCTACTCTCTTGATAAAGCTTAAGGGGTTGAAGGAGACGCTGGAACAGGCCACATGGATTTCCTTGACGAATTTCTGACTTGGCCTCAGGGGTGGAGGGGGGGTAGGGTGTGATCATCATCCGGGTATCCTGTCCGTGTTGAATTATTTAGCTCTGGTCAGGGGGCGGTGAGGGAGAGTGTGTACTCTGACTTCTGCCCATTTTGGAGACATTGAAGTGGTATAGTGTATTGAAGTACATTGACAGTACATTACATCATAGTGCATTGAACTGGAATAGATGGTGCGCATTTTGCTTGTTCTCGTATGATGCTTAGCGATGTATCTGCCAGTCAGACATCCACAATCAAATTCCACTGCCAATAGACTGGGTTTACTGGTATTGACGATTTCTTTGGGAGGAGGAGTTGGCTCTTATCTGGGTCGGCGTGTTCAGTGCGAGCTAGATTGAGGAATTCGGCTGTGAATCAGAACTGGTTTAGGCTTGGTGTCAGGGTGCACTCGTATAGAATTCATCGGAGCGCAGGCTTTTCTCCTATTCAAACGGTCGTAAATGACATCGGGCCGGATTCCGCGCTGGCTGATTAGCTCTGGAGTGATGCTAATTTTTCGCCACAAAGACCCCGAGGAATCTTCGGACCGGAAACCTTTTTTACTTTTGACGCGTAATAACATCGTCTATGTTTTACTCACCCTAAGAATGTTTGTCTTCTTTTTAAGAGTAGTGATGTAGAGAAATGTCTTGTCTGATTTTGCACCCAATTGAAGTAGAAGTCGATAAGCGCTCGGTTTGTTCGGCGGCTAAATGTTGCGTCCAGCCGAAACGGCTGGCAAAGGGCGTCGCATAGAATCTGGTTCAAGAGATTCTGTTTTGCTGGTGCTAACTGAAGTGGAAAGGGGAAGCGAATGATAGATCGCCCGGTTCGTGTTCAAATCGTGAGGAAACCTTTTCATTGCGTTGTCTGTTTTGTGTGGGATTCAGGTCACCCAGACCGTCGGACGGAATTCGTTCGCTCGGGGGGACTGTGGCTCCTTTGAATGGTACTGGAAGAAGAGGAGGGGGAGAGGGACCGGGCCTGGGAAAAACATGGTGCCAGGTACTGAACGGTGCTAAACAAAGAGGAAATCAAACGCACGCACCTGCGCCAGCAAAATGGGAGCGGCCGTCCCGCCATGCTAAACGCTGGATCTGTTCTGACGCTGCCCTTTTTGTTTTTGTTTTGAAATGCACTGAGAAGAATGGATGCAATAGTCCCAAAACAGGGAGGGGCAATTTTGGGGGAGGGGGCCATGTAATATCCTTAGGAGAAAATTTTCCAACCGAGTACCCCCACATACACCCACGCACACTTAGGATTAGGCATCCGCTTCCAGTAGGTGCCCCATCAGGGGCGTGGATTTGTAAAGATTGGGGATTCCCAAATTTGAAAACACCCTGATAAAAAATGATTACACAATATAAAGTGTGTTCAGCTTTTCTCGGGTATGTTGAAGAGCAAAAAGAAAATATAATCCTTGAAATGAAGAGCACGCACAGTTAAATATTTTGACACTAATTCTACGTTTCATGATGGGTGTCCGGGCACCCCCAAAGATATAAATCCACACCCATGTGCCTCGTCATGGCTGTAAGCAGTGGCTGATAAAAGGGGGACTCGGAGGGCTCAAGCCCCCCCCCACCAAATATCTGAGTGCCGATAGTTAATACATAGGCGGAGTCTGATCCGAGGCAATGATGGATGAGGCTTGAGCCCCTAGCCCTCCCCTCCGAAGGCTGTTGTTTTGATGACGTCCGAGTTTGAAATAAAAATGCTAGTTTTTGTTTCTAGCAATTGATAGCGGAATAAGAGGATGATTTCAATATTTTCAGACTTCTTTTGTCCATAAAACTGCTGCTTTTTATAATTGTGAACAAGTGAAACGTTCCCTTTTCAAAGCTTGCGGGACGTCCGCGTTACCTTTTTTGAGCCAGCGAATTTGCCGCTTTCGGGGCTTGGCTGTTCCGACCGGAAAGTCTTTAGCACCAAAGACACCAAAGAAGGGGAGGATGGCCCCGATGCCACCCTCTCCCTTAGGTACGCCACCTCCGAATGTCTTAATACAGTATCCTAGTTATTGATTTGATGGTCCGGCAGGCTCCGCAAAAATGCTCTTCTTTTTTGTGATGGATGTACAAATATGTACTGTTGCCTCTCTGGTTGTATAACCGCACAGTATGATTATACCAGTAGCAAAAACTGTCACAGTGCTAATAAAAGTCTTTTTTTCGGAAATGATCGGCCAGATCAGGTATGTGAAGGGAAACACAAGAATTACCAAAAATCGGCTAGCAAAGGGATGCATATAATCTTGACAACCAAACACTTTATTTCAGCTCTGAAGTAATTTAAGATGCATCATGGAGAACAAAAGAAAGCATATCACAGACAATTTTCCCTGAGTGGATTATTGTTGTCCTGATACATGTGTCCTCCCTAAGCCTCTCTATCCGACACATTCGAAATATACTGGACGGCAGTGGCCCCGCCTGAGCGGCGTTGGAACCCGCGACGTGGGCTCACAATAATTGCAAGCCTGTCTCTTTGGTCTGCACTAAGCAGCACTCCAATGTGTGCTTTTTTCACCGGTCTTAGCGCATCTTATCCAACTTTTCCATCGTCAGAAGTGATGCATCTTTCGTCTATGGTATATGTGTCGAGCAGAACGTTATGCAAAACGTACGGTCGATAAAATGTCAGATATATGCGTGAAATAGGAAAATAATTGATAATATTGAATGGCCTAGATCGTTGAATCTGATATTGATATCGTGAGTGTTTCATCTCGAATTCGATAAGTTAGGCCGATAACACATTATCTTATAATCGTGCTTCTCGCCTGAGCACTACGAACTGCGCAATCCATCAAGTTTGGAAATTACTTTTTGTCCATTATGAGAACAGTCAACACATATGGTGCGTAATGATGAGGGCATATGATAACTTCGAATGAAACCGCTCAAATAATGAATGATGTTCGTGTCAACGCCGAAAATGTGTATGGTAAAGGTAATTTCAAAATGGTCCTATATTCGAATGTATTCTATCAAGTAAGATACTTTTTCAATGCGCTTCCTGCAATCTCCAAATTTTCTTCACGGGGCTCCGCCTCAGGAGCATGGGCGGATCCAGGGTTGTTGGTGGGGGAGGGGGGCTATGGTCGGGGGTTCCATCCAGACCAAGGGGCGTTATAAAACTTTTGACTGACTTTTGGACGGAATATTTTATCAGGTGGGCGCCAAATCTTGAGGGCGGCGCACTCTCAACATGTGGGGAGGAGTGGAAAGCAACATTTCAAGGGTTCGTCATCGAGCTTTCAGGGGCGCCGTAGCCATTTAAGGGACGTCGAGGGTCAATCGGGGCGGAAGGAAAGTGCTCCCTTTGTTTCCGTCTTGATCCGCCTATGCTCAGGACGATAGCCTACCCCGGTGGGCCAGTGGTCACGTTTGATAGGGGAACGTTCCAGTCAGTTCTTTAGGGGGGGGTTTAGGGCTCCAGCCAGCGCGTGAAAGTTGCATTGTGCTAGGTCTCACTGATTTCCCTTCATTCTTGGTCCTAGAGAGAATTCGTTGCGATAGAACTTTTGGCTATTTGACTGTAATGTTCGTTGTTGAGTGGTTTTTAATACACCTGGCATTGATTTTGCCTCATATTGAAATTTGAGCGCTTGCAGGACCAATCGATTTGATGCCCGGGCTCAGACAACTCTGGATCTGACGCGAGAACTCAACAGAATTGTAAGAAACCTGTTCCAAAGGAAATCGGTTTCGTAGACGAAGGCCTGAATTATCCTTCACCACGTCTTTGACTGCGCAGTTGAGCAGCTCACCATATTGATCTGAGACGTCGCTCAACTGGCATCGCTGCTGCACCACATCGTACTTCGGCAGGGACGGTGGATTCCATTTTCCAGTGGGTGTGCAAAATTTCCGGGAGGGAGGCGCCTATGCTATCCAGAGGGGGCGTTTTTTCTCTCCTGGGGAGGGGGCGCGTATGTGCTCTCCATGGGGCAGTTTTGATGTCAGGGGGCGCCATTCATATGTGAAAAAATTTGTTTATTTCACTCTTTTCCCTTCAAGTAGGCGCTGTTTAGGCCTGATTTTCTCTTGGCCGGCCGGGGGCGCGGTTAAAGCCGAGGGATGAATGGGGAGGCGCCTCCCTGGACTAAGCCAAAACCGGGTGTGCAAAAATATGCCCTTGCACACCGTCAATTGTTTCAGTGTGCTACCCGGAATCCGTCGTCCCTGTGCGTCCCCCGATCAGAAACCATCCGGCCGTCGGGCACCACGGCCAGCGTCGGAGACGTCGCGACGGCCGGCAGCGCGCTGCCCGGGCCGGCGCGTCGCCGCCGCCATTGTGCGGCGCCGGAAACGCGTGGTCGTCAGTGGGCTCTGTTACAGGGTGTAACGGTGTCGGCCGTGGCCTCCCACGGCGCCCGGTCGAGCCTGGAACACCGCCGGCACGTCAGGTACAGCGTAACGCCACCCGGCGCTGTCCCGCCGCCGGCTCCACGGGACGCCGCAGTCTCTGATGCTGCTCTTGCCTGTCTTTGGTTATATAGGTGGGTTAGATAGGTTAGGTAGATAGGTCCATGTATAGACTGGCTCAGTTTCGTGCTGTATACCCAAAGTGAAGATTGAACGGGCGGATAGACGAACCTAAGCCGAATCATGGTGGCAGTCTCATGAGTGGCCGGGCGATAACTTGGGTATGTGGGCCCAAAGTTCTTTTAAGAGGGAGGACGGATTTTTTCGCTGAGAAGATACACAGCATTAGCTGAGTAGGGAGGTGAAAAACGGAATCTGCACTGGTTTGGTAAAGGAAGACGCCATTTTGCCATCTGATTCTGCAATTTTCACCTTTACTGGGCTATTTGGGGCGATGCAAACAACCTCTTTTGATCGTTAACGAAATGGGTGGGTCTGGGTCAGGGGCGGATCCAGGGGGGGCCGCGGGGGCCGCGGCCCCCCCTCGCTGGTAAGGCGCCCCCTCGGCACTAAGGCATCCTCGGGGGCCGCCTCCATTCGCTCCACATTTGTATGCCTAACAGAAATACTGGCGCCCCGTGGTAATTCCTCTGCATGCAAATACCACATTTTGACAACCCGCCCTGTATCACTGGCGCCCCCATGGTGCATCATTGGTGCCCTTGTTTCACTCCACCGACGCCCCCAAGACTCTTTCACCTCTTGACATCCCGGTATATACTACCGGCGCCCCACTCTCCACTCCAAGCGCCCCCATCTTCTAAAAACCCGCTCTATATCACTGGCGCCTCCATGGTGCAGCATAGATGTCTCGTTTTTGCTTCAGCGGCGCCCCCACGCGTCACTGTGGGCGCCCCATCTTTGGAACCCCGCATGTACCACCGGCGCCCCCATTGGGCATCATTGGTGCCTTCGTTTCACTTCACCGGCGCCCCCAAGCCTCATCATGGGCTCTCCCACTTCTTGGAATCCCGCTATAAACTATTGGCGCCACAATCCTCACTACGGGCGCCCCCACCTTCGGAAAATCCGCTCTATACCACTGGCGCCTCCATGGCGCAGCGTTGATGTCTCGTTTTTGCTCCAACGGCGCCCCCACGCGTCACTGTGGGCGCCCCATTTTTGGAACCCGCATGTACCACCGGCGCCCCCATTGGGCATCATTTGTGTCTTCTATGTACTCGCCGGCGCCCCACGCTTCACCGTGGGCGCCTCTGCTTTTTAGAGCCGATATTTACCATCGGCGCTCCCGTGGTACATCTTTGGTGCCTTTTTACTTAAATTGCGCCCCCATGTCTCACTGAGGAGGTCTTCACCTTTTACCAGCCTGTTTTATACCAGTGAGCCCCCACTCTCTCCCCCCACTCCCCACTACGGGCGCCCCCACCTCCTAACAATCCGCTCTATACCACTGGTGCCTCCATGGTGCAGCATTGATGTCTCGTTTTTGCTCCAACGGCGCCCCCCACGCGTCACTTTGGGCGCCCCATCTTTTGGAACCCTGCATGTACCACCGGTGCCCCCATTGGGCATCATTGGTGCCTTCGTTTCACTCCACTGGCGCCCCCAAGCCTTTTCCACCTCTTGACATCCCGCTATATACTACCGGTGCCCCACTCTTCACTACGGGCGCCCCCATCTTCTAAAAATCCACTCGATATCACTGGCGCCTCCATGGTGCAGCATTGATGTCTCGTTTTTGCTCCAACGGCACCCCCACGGGTCACTGTGGGCGCTCCATCTTTTGGAACCCCGCATGTACCACCGGCGCCCCAATTGGGCATCATTGATGTCTTCGTTTCACTCCACTGGCGCCCCCAAGCCTCATCGTGGGCTCTCCCACTTCTTGGCATCCCTCTATAAACTATTGGCGCCCCAATCCTCACTACGGACGCCCCCACCTTCGGAAAATCCGCTCTATACCACTGGAATCAGAATCAGAATCAGAATGTATTTGGAAACGTCCACACATTGGTAAAACAAGTAGGTGGTTTTTCACGTTTCCACGTCATATGGTAAGACATGGTAGGTAAAATTAACGATAAAAGTAAAGGATAAAAGCATACCATAAAAATAAGATCAGATCACACACAGGCACACGAACCGCGCACAACATACATAAAACTAGCGCTGACGAAAGCCTCCCCACTGCCTCTCTATTAGCAGGGCCCTCAAAGTGGGTTTGAACGGCATGTCCCCTCCGATGTCCAGCTCGTTCAGCAGAGCTGCCCCCCGGTACGCAAGCCGACGTCGGCCTGCCTCCGTGCGGATTCGCGGCAGGGACAGCTCCGCTGACCGGCGCGTTGCGTGGCTGTGTATTGTGCTGCGTGGAGGACCTATTGTGTGTACTATTTGTGGTGGTGTGCGAGTGTATATGATTTTGTGTACGGAACATGCAGTGTGATACTGGATGAGGTGTTTGGCGTCCAGCCACTTGAGTCGTTCAACAACGTCGGAAATGTGGTCTCGCTTTCGGCGCCCGCTGACGACTCTGGCACAGAAATTGATTATTTTTTGAATTTTGTGCACCTGACTGTTGCTGCAAGAGCCGTAAACACAGAGGCAGTATCGAACGATGGAAAGCACTAGAGAGTGAATAATTTGGGGCATGAGCTGAGCTGGCACGACATGGCGGATGTGGGTGAGGGCGATAAGAAGGCCCGTGGTTTTGTTAGTGACTGAATTTACGTGCTGATCGAACTCAAGGTGGCGATCAAGCAGAACGCCGAGACTTTTCACGAATTTCGAGTCGATGATGGTTGAATTTCCGAATTTGAGGCTAACGGGAGGAAAATTTCGCAGCATTGCTTTAGTGCCCAGGACCATCATCTGTGTTTTAGACGTGTTTACTTTCATGCCATTTGCACAAAACCATTGATGAAGGGAATTTAGTATGGCTTCCATGCGTTGAATAAGATGTTGTAAGTCTTGTTTTTTGCCTGTTATGAGAACGGAAGTGTCGTCGGCGAACTGAGTGATCGTCACGTCGTCTTCCACGTGAAGAGAGAGGTCGTTAGTGAAGAGAATGCAGAGTATACAAGAGAGACTTCCACCTTGAAAAATTCCAATATTGTTATTTTTTGAGCCAGATCTGATGATTGTGCCGTCACGAGGGGATTTTATCTGAACTTGTTGAGTATGGCCTTGCAAATAATTTTGAAACCAGACTGTGTCTATGCCGTATAGTGTCATTTTCTGCAGTAGGATGTGGTGGGGAACCACATCAAACATTTTCGACAGATCCAATAGAACAAGAATACTGATTTCACCTTGGTCCATGGCACGATAGACGCGGTCAGTGATCACGTTTAAAGCAGACTCTGTAGAATAATTTCGTCGGTAACCGTGCTGAGAATCGGACAGCAAATGAGTGTTTTCGAGGTAGTTTACAAGTTGAATTTGGACTACTTTTTCGACAAGTTTCATGGGTGGGGGCAAAATTGTAATGGGTCGCGTATCGGCCGGGCTCGCTGGTGATTTGCTTTTTGGAATTGGGGTTATCAGTGCGTGTTTCCACTCTGCTGGGACTTGGCCAGTGAGGAGACTAGAATTAATGATATCTAGAAGGAGAAATCCAATTGAAGAAAAGAATTTAGTGAACATAGCCATGCTGAGCCCATCACCTCCGGCGTTGTTGGACGGCTTCATGCTGAGTATAGTGGCGTGTAGGGTTTGTATGTCGATGGGCTGGACGGTGAAACTGGATGTGGTGACGCGAGGCAGTCGCACTGGGACGGGGATCGTCGGGGCGGGTACGGAAGCAGCAGTGGTTGGTCCTACCGAAACGTAATAATCGTTGAGTACATCTGGTGTCACGTCGAGAAGTATAGAGGCCGTTTGTTTTTTGCCCAGAACGGGTTTCAAGATTTGCCAGAATCGAGCACGACCTTTTCTTAAAATTTCGCGTTGGAAAAATTCGCGCGAGTCACGCCGAATCGCAGATTTACTTAAACGGTTTAATTGTTTATACTCTAGACGAGATCCCCGGACCAGTGCGAGTTGCCTCTGGTGAATGATCTGCCGTGTATGGTGTGTGAGTGGCAACACGACCGGCTTACGAGCCGGGACAGAGCGGAGGGGGCAACACGATCCAACTGAAGCAAAAAGGCTCTTTTAAAGATTTGCCACTTAATATCAGGCGATGCACACATCAGCATAGGCGACCAGTCGATCGAGGAAATCCGCACCTGAAATTCATCAACATCTACGCGCGCTAAACATCGTTTCTTTTGCCTGCAAGCTACTTGTCGCGTCTGTGCGTCGGGGCCGCGCAGTAAAATGCGCGTAAAGTCATGCGGTCCACCGAAATGACACCTGGTCACGCCGCTCCGACGGACACGTTCAGGACAGTTTGTGGCAATAACATCAAGAATGGTACCAGCTGGTCGGTAAGTATTACGAGTTGTATTAACAATGCTGAATCCGTAATTTTCAAATAACTGTCGCAACTGAGGCCTACACTCACGCTGTTCCTTACGCAAGCAGTGGTTAAAATCACCGGTGAGGACAAACTTGAAATCAACATATTTCCCAAACATGATCTGAAGTTGTGACTCAAAATCGTCTAAATCCTTTGTCAGCTGATTAAGAGTATTGTTTGGCACTCGGTAAACAGAACAAACTATGTACTTCACACTGTTGCTTACTTTGACGGTTGTCCAAATAGCTTCGAGATTGCTGCCGTGGACTGCTGTGCGCGGAGTCGGTAGCAGTTCGCACTGTAGGGAGTCGTTGGCATATACGGCGACACCGCCTTTCCCCTTCGGAAGTTTCAAGTTGGTGGGTCGATCTCTTCGTAGAATTTTGTACCCTTCAATTTGAAGAAGGCGATCAGGAATTTCCGGTGACAGCCAGGTTTCATTTAGATACAGCAAGTCGAATCCATAGGTTTGGCTGATGTCGTTTCGAAGTTCTGGAAGATGTCCTCGAAGCGATTGAATGTTGAGATGTCCAATAAGTAGGTCCTGGTCCGGTGGTGGCGCCTCCATGGTGCAATAAGTGGTCCAATGAGTGGCGCCTCCATGGTGCAGCATTGATGTCTCATTTTTAGCTCCAACGGCGTCCCCACACGTCACTGTGGGCGCCCCACCTTTTGGTACCCTCATGTACCACTGGCACCCCCATTGGGCATCATTAGTGTCTTCTGTGTACTTCACCGGTGCCCCACGCTTTACCGTGAGCGCCTCTGCTTTTTAGAGCCGATCTTCACCATTGGCGCTCCCGTGGTACATTATTGGTGCCTTTTTGCTCAAATGGCGCCCCCGTGCCTCACTGAGGGGGTTTCACCTTTAACCAGCCCGTTTTATACCAGTGAGCCCCCACTCTCTCTCCCCGCTATGTACTACTGGATTCCCACTCCCCACTACGGACGCCCCCACCCTCTAACAAAATGCTCTATACCACCGTCGCTCCCCCTCCCCTGGTGCATCATTGGTGCCTTCGCTTCACTCCACTGGCGCCCCCCAAGCCTCATCGTGGGCTCTCCCACTTCTTGGCATCCCGTTATAAACTATTGGCGCCCCAATCCTCACTACGGGCGCCCCCAACCTTCGGAAAATCCGCTCTATACCACTGGCGCCTCCATGGTGCAGCATTTATGTCTCGTTTGTACTTCAACGGCGTCCCCCAGGCGTCACTGTGGGCGCCCCATGTGCTGAAACCCCGCATGTACCACCGGCATCCCCATTGGGCATCATTGGTGTCTTCTGTGCACTCCACCGGCGCGCCCCCACGCTTCACCGTGGGCGCCTCTGCTTTTTAGAGCCGCTCTTTACCATTGGCGCCCCCGTGGTACATCATTGGTGCCTTTTTGCTCAAATGGCGCCCCCATGCATCAACGAGGGGTTCTTCATCTTTTACCAACCCGTTTTACACAAGTAGAGCCCCTCTCTCCCCGCTATGTACTACTGGATCCCCACTCCCTACTATGGGCGCCCCCACCTTCTAAAAATCCGCTCTATACCACTGGCGCCCCCATGGGGCACCATGGAGCCTTCGCTTCACTCCACCGGCGCCCCCAAGCCTCATCGTGAACTCTTCCACTTCGTGGCATTCCACGATGTACTACCGGCGCCCCACTTTTCACTACGGGCGCCCCCACCTTAGGGAAATCCACCCTATACCACTGGCGCCTCCATGGTGCAGCATTGATGCCTCGTTTTTGCTCCAACGGCGCCCCCACGCGTCACTGTGGGCGCCCCATGTGTTGAAACGCCGCATCTACCACCGGCATCCCCATTGGGCATCATTGGTGTCTTCTTTGCACTCCACCGGCGCCCCCACTTTTCACTACGGGCGCCCCCACCTTAGGCAAATCCACTCTATACCACTGGCGCCTCCATGGTGCAGCATTGATGTCTCATTTTTGCTCCAACGGCGCCCCCACGCGTCACTGTGGGCGCCCCATGTGTTGAAACGCCGCATCTACCACCGGCATCCCCATTGGGCATCATTGGTGTCTTCTGTGCACTCCAACGGCGCCCCCACTTTTCACTACGGGCGCCCCCACCTTAGGAAAATCCCCTCTATACCACTGGCGCCTCCATGGTGCATAATTGGTGCGTTTCTTTTCAATCTCAAACTGCGCCCCCATGCCCCATTGAGGGGGTCTTCACCTTTCAACAGCACCTCCTATACCACTCGAGCCCCACTCTTATGATGCATTATTGTTGTCTGCTTTTAGCTTTATGGGCGCCCTCCCCCGCCTCTTTCCACCATCTTTTGACACATCGGTCTGTATCACTGGCGCCCCCATAATGAATCATTGGTACCTGTGCTATGCTCCACCGGCGCCTTCATCTCCCGCCGTGGGCTCATCGGGAGTGCCCCCAAATTTCGACAAACTGCTCGGTCTGGCGGCCCCCATGGTACACATTGGTGCTTTTCTGTCACTCCATTGGTGCCCCCACACTTCACTATAGGCGCTCACACATTTCTGCTGATTAGTTGATGCATCATTGGTATCTTACTTTTGCTCTACCGGCGCCCAGCACTCCCCCTCTACCCCCGCCACGCGCCACTATGGGCGCCCCATTTTTTGACAGCATGCCCTGTGCCTCCACCGCCTCCATGGTGCATGATGGGTGCCTATCGTTAGCTCCATGAACGCACCCCCTCCCAAACACATCCCTGCCAGAAACCCCATGCAGCTTCTCTTTACTTTGCATTTCTTGCATCCCAAACGTGGCCCGTTGTCTTACCAGCGCCTACCCTTGACAGCTCCCACAAATTTCACTGAATGCAAGTACCCCCAAGCTGTATCACCGGAAGCTCCAAACTTCAGCTTCGGTTTCTCCTTGATGACCAAATTGCGCTGTCAGCGCTCTTTCCATGCACCGTCTTCTCCTCCCTGTTGCCCAACCAGTGCCCTATTCGTGTACCCCCTTCTACCCTGTTGTTACCCTACCAGTGTCCCTATGATGGATTATTTGCTCCCACAGACGCTCAACTGACGGTTCCACGCCTATGTACCGCAGGCGCCCCTTGCCTGCAGCATCGGTATCCATAACTCCAGTCTCGGTATCGCCTCGGTGAAGTATCAGCGTCCCCCCGATGCACTATCACCATTACCATCCCTCACCCCGAAAGCCCAAATAACTAACTGACTAACTCACCACACTTTCCCCGGCTATAGATCACCGGCGTCCCACAGGGTGTACCACTGTACCACACTGAACTTTTGGCACTCCCATGCTGCATCACCGCTGGACTCATTTATAAACCTAAGCACCCCCTCATATATCATGCCCCCGGGTCCCTAATAGGCGTCACACTTCAACGTGAACCTCCCTCATCGATTTTTTGACGCCCTCTTCTTTATGGTTAGGCGCCCATATTTCACGATTGGCCGCCCTTTTTAGCTCCAGAGCACCCAGCTGCAGCATGGACCGCCCGTTCCTACCTTTGGCCGCCCTCTTCTTCATGATTGTTCTCCTGTTCTCCACTATTGGTCGCTCCTCTGCAGATCTAGGGCGCCTCACTTCAATGTGGACCCCTCACTCACCTCCAGATGCTCTCTATTTTATGGTAGAGAACCCCATATTTCACGTTTGGCCACCCTTTTTCAGCGCTTGGCGGACCTCTGCGACGTGGACCACCGTCATTTACCTACATGCGCCCTTAACTTTGTGACTGGGCTCCCCGTTTTTACAACTGAACCGCTTTTCAGCCCTAGGGTGCCCCACTGTAACATGGACTGCCCTCATCCATTTTTAGCCGCTCTCTTCTGTATGATTGTGCGAACCTTCTCCACTGCTGGCCGGTCTTGTGCAGCCTTAGAGCACCCCACTTCACCGTGGACTGCCCTCATTCATCTCTGGCCGCCCTCCACTTTGTGGTTCAGAACCCCTATATCATGATTGACCGTCCCTTTTAGCTCTAAAGTGGCCCACCGTAAAATTGATCGCTCTCATCCACTTTTGACTGCCCTATAGTGCATGACTGCGCCCCCATTTTCCACAATTGTCTGTTCTTTCTTAGCCTTGGGGCGCCCCACTTTTACGTGTACCGCCTTCAACTTCGGATGTCCTCTACTTCGTGTTCGGGTGCCCCAATTTCACGATTAACCGATCTTTTTCAGCCTTAGGGCATCCCACTGAAACATGGCACTCCCATGGCACATGGACAGCTCTCAGCTTTGAGTGGTAACAATTGCCCCGAGTTCTTTTAATGTTTGTTTTGGGTACCGATCGGTGTCACTTTGCTCCATCATGCCCATCCGATGTGTGGTCGTGTGCCCGTCTGATATGTAGTTGTGTTGTCTTTTGCGACAAGAACATGCTACGATGGAATACCTATAGGGGACTGGTAAAAATAATGTTTCTTGTGAAACAAATTTTGAGCACATATACCAATATCCCTTAAATGTGTTTAAAAAACATTCTGGATCTACTGATTACCCTATACGCTGTTGACTTCGATCATTTACTTATTTTGCCGAGGGTTTTTTTGGCAGTGCCACTAATGAAAGGCTGTGTCCAGACAGCAATGCGAAATTCCCACGTCATCTGTGTAAGAAAAACATTGAGAGATCGGCAGGAGGCACCTGCAGAATTTCGGTTGCGTCCTCTCCCACAAGAGTGTAAACAGCAAAAAAGTTTCGCCTTATGTATAATATTATGGATTTATCACTATCCGCTCTGCGCACACAGGGTAAAATGCAACGACTGGTTCGCAAAATCTCCAAAGGCCGTCTCTGCGCAAAGTCTGCTTCAAAACGTAATACAGGTAAAAGGTGCCCTGTTTCATTGTTGCTTGCTTAACTAGAGGCACTTTGTGAAATTCTTCCTTTTCTTGGCAACGTGTTTTTTAATCGGCTTTTTCAAATGGCATCAAAAATATGCAAAATTAGCATCACAAAGATCCATGATACCAAAGGTTGACCCCAAATCGTAGTCTGACCGCCCCCGGAGACGTCGCTTCCCCTTATCGAAATCCTGGATCGTCCATGTACCCAGCCTTCTCGGTTGTTGATCAGTGATAGGTAAGCTCGGTCAGTGTCAGAGCCGCATGACAAAATTCATGGAGCGAAGCGGATTGCGATTTCTCCAGAGGCTCTTACACAATTACAGAGCCCTGACATCAACTTTGATGTCAGGACTCTGTAATTGTGTAAGGTGATAGCCCGTTTACGCTAGACGCCCAAACTAAGGCCCCGAATCTAAATTCAATATAGTTTTTAAGAAATTTTGGAACAAATATTTTCAATTTTTCATTTTCCTCATTTTGATTTCCTAATCGACCAACTTGAAATTTTCCTCCTTTTGAATTAGCAACAGAGGCCACCTAAGATAAAAATTTCGAACTGGTCTGACAATAATTATTACGCCAAAACGCAGTATTTCTGATACAAGTAAAAAAGCTATTGAAATTTGACGGCCGACTTAAAAGCTCGAAATGTCAGGAGGCACGCTTCAGTTAGTTTAAAGACAGCCACCTGGAGGCAGCTAGGTGAATTTGATTGTGCTTAGGCATAGTTTCCAGTGGAAAACGTAAAATTCTGACCTAGTTTTTGCCATTCTGCCGGAGGACTGCATTTTTGCACATTTAATTCAAATCTTAATATCTCGTGGTCTAATGCGCCGATTTGACTTGTCATTTCAGATAATGAAAGAACATTGCTCACGCCTGATATTTGGAGATGGATATCGTGATTTTGAAATTTATTATTTTATACGTATAAACATAATTTTAGTAGAAAACCTTTTATTTTTAGCTTCTAGGTTCCAAGCACATGTCACTCACAAGCTCCGAATTGACATGCTTGAATTGGAAAATTAATTGCAGTCATTTCATTCATTCACCCTACGCGCTTATCTCCGACGGCTTTTGAGTAATTCGTCTGAAAGGGTATTTCAAGGTGCTAATTTTCTCGGACCACCTTTGTGTCTCACCATGGTTTCAAGTCCTTAAAATCAATGGAAGTGGATTAAATTTGGCATGAAGCTAGCTTAGGATCCTAGGCCGACGATGCAAGTATTTTCAGCCCAAAATAATGTTTGGTTCGTCTTCTAGAAGCACCTTTATATCGTGCCTTTTCTGGACGAACACAGCATCCGCCGCCAGCGCCCCGACATTGTCGGCTGATTGGTACCGGCCAGTGACCTCCTGACGGGTCACAGGTGTTCGGCTAGTGGGAGGTTGAATGGTGTGGCACGGGGGTATAGTGATTAGAGGCCCTGTCTCTTGATCAGTGAGGCCCGGTTCGAATCTGGAGTGACTGCCTGCTCTTTATTAGTTATTTCAAAGAAACTAATGATACAACTGACTTACAGGCTTATGAAGAGATACATTGAGAAGGAAATATGGTTTGCTTTCAGCACATTGTCATGCGGCTCTCCTGCGCCGGTGGGGCATTAGCCCAGGTCGCAGACGGGGGTTGGTCAGGTGCGATCTCTAACATCATCACCTTGGATAGGTTGAGTTTGCGGCCGGTTTGATAGAGCTGGAAAATGCCTTGGTGATCGGGGAAGGAGAGTTGATTGGGTGATGAAACTATAGTAGGGAGGAACAGAAACGTAGCAGAGGGGTGGGGCGGCTAGCGCAGTCGCATGAGAGGCACCCGAAGGGAAAAGATCGCGCGAAGGACAGCCGGGCTACGCCAATCTATGACCAACCGTAAATCTCGGGGACCAGCATGACTTGGTGTTACAAGCGTGACCCTCTGCAGCAAGCGACGCCCTATATGTGACCGTCAGGGTCCCCTAGGGGCAGAAGAACACTCTTTAATCAGGTGGGTCACCTGTTTTCAACAGTTTCAACAGGGCCCTCTGTGACAAGCATGACCAGCACATCATTCCGTGGTCGGCAAGGCCCAATGCAGTCAGAAGAGCCTTCTGTCTGCCACCGAGAATGCCCTCTGTGGCCAGCGAGGTATGCTGTGACAAGTAGGGCACTCTACGGTCAGCAGGTCCTTTGGGACCAGGAGTCTCCTCGTCAATAGGGCAATCTTAGGTCAACAGGAATCTCTGTAACTAGCAGATCTTTCGGTCGCAGTCCGGGCCATGTCTTGCCAGCATGCTTTTTTTGTCGGACAGGGCGATATCCTCGGTGACCATAAAAGCACTCTGTATCGTAAATATATATTTGGAACTGAACGAACAGTCTATAAAAAGGGTACTCCGAGCCCAACAGGTCTTTCCGTGACCAGTAAGGCCTGCCATATTCTTGTGGAAGGTCATGAGGTGACCTGAGGTATAATCGGGAAGTCGCTGGGCCCCCTGCATCCAAGTGGGGAACCATCCATGACGGTCTTTGACTGCTGTGAGTGGGACTGGTGGGAACCTTAAATCCATTAGGATCTAATTTGCCAGTTAGCGAACCCCTGGAGAAAGCCAGAAAGTGTACAAGTGTACACTGTGAACGACTTCGAGTTCACTTTGGTCAGTCGAGGGTCCTATGTCGCTGCCAGAGCACAGCAAAGACAGGACAACGGCCAAAATATGGTTATAGCTAGTTATAGTTCCTGCAAAAATTCAGGTAGATGCCGCTGAAGGGAGACACAAACACATTTTTCCGAGTTGATCTCTGATGTGGAGTATCCCTAAACTGGGCCTTTGCTTGCCTTAGGGTCGCCAGGGGCCGTATCATGATGCCAAGAATACATAAGAATGGGCGCACGCACGTCGATATTTTATTCTGATTTCCAGCATGCGCCCGCACTGCGCAGGTGGGGCCAAATCAGCATTGTGATCGTAGTGCGCACCTTAGATCGGCATTCTGATATTCTGCGTAGGCTAGGTCGGTACTGGTCCCTTTGCACCCCGGGTACGCTTGTCCTACGTCGAGCGTGGCTACGCACGGAAGGTCAAAGTACCACATTGAAATACGGCAAGTTGCTTGTCTTAGTCAAGTCTTCGGAGGGCATAATATTAGAATATAGCCTTAGAAAGGCTTACAATAACTGGGGTCTTGAAGTAAGCCAAAGTCCATAAACTTAGGTCATAGATCCTTTGTGGCTGGCTAGCTCAGATTGAAGGGAACTGGGATCATTGCTCTGACCTAGTGGTTTATTAGACCCTTATGGCTACTTAAGGCCCTGTGTGCTAATGCACACAGACGGGCCTATTCTTAATATTCGGTGGTCTTCTACAAACTGTTTAAGGCTTCTGAAGATAATTTTGATCACCGATTGGGGAGAAAATAGTCCCCATGCAGTCTCCCCGGGTCTCAAAGTGTCTTTACTAACCGTGGGTCCCAGTGCATCACTAAAATAAACGCCAAAGAGATACTTTCACTTTTTAGCACTGCTGAGATGTATTTTAGATACATTCAAAGCTATGATGTTTCCCAATTTTTTTCAAAAGAATATATGAGGCTAATTACCTCTGAGCCCCGCCCCAGTGGGGGCTGTTTGAACACCCCCTCCGATTTTTCTGGCGGTAAGGAAAAAACGGCGACGCGAAGCCCGTACTTGGCACACCTTCTTCTTGATTGATTCCGCAAGTTTTCCCAAAATTTTAAGCTTGGGTCATCTCAGGTCAGGTCATCAGTGCAGGTCAAGTAACTTTACCTCAAAACATGTTGAAGGTGGCATAAGTAGGAAATGGGTGAATGTATCGGATTGAAACTTATAACACACAATGGCCCCACCGAGTTCTCCAAAAATTTCCGGGATTTTTCATATCGATGACATAAGGTCAAATACGGGCCATGACCTCTCCATTGGAAATACAGAGGAATACAGAAAATGGACTGTATTTGTGTAGATAAAGGTGATAATATTATCAAGGTATATTATTAAGGTATTTACCTTCATATTCTCTAAATTGAAGTATCCTAGGCCCCTTTTAAGGTTCATGCTGCAATTTTTGGCCTGTGACCTTTGAGAGGTCATCCGAAGCTACTTAAGCAGTTTTCAGACTTAGGTCAATAACTTTGCATGAAACGATGATACAGCTTTTATGTTCATACCATTGCGTTTGGATTGCTATTGCCAGTCGATTCATAGTCATATGGACTATGCTAAGCTAAAAGTGACCTTAACCTGACCTGGGGTCAGGTGATTTGTGTTTTGACCTAATATGCTCATATTATACATCATTCGATTCGCCGTGACGAGAGAGAGCAAACAGTGCATACAAAATTATTCTAACTCAACGCTGTCAGACGCTAGAGTCCAACAGCTTTGCTCAAAATGCCAACTTCTTTGACCTGTCATGACCTCAATGTTGACCTGAGCCAAAAAGTGACTGATATAGTGTCTTCATGAATTTGTATGAGCTATCCACCAGGGTTCGCGTTTTTTCGCTATCCTGCTTAGGAGCCGAGTTCGAGAGGGGGTGTTCAAACACCCCCACCAGGGTGAAGGTGACTCGGAGGCCCACCGGGACGCAGGTTAACTGATTCAGCTCGCAAAAATATTGTAAATGGATAAAGAACATAAAATTTGGCGCCCCCAGTCGGCCTAAAAATGGCGCCCCCTGACCATGAAAGTGGCGCCCCCCAGCGCTGCGGCCCCCTAGCGAAAAATCCTGGATCCGCCCCTGGTCTGGGTCACATAAATAAATATGAATGGCTGCATTTGTTTCCCTCATGAAGCCAGAATTGTGATTTACAATTTGCTACTTATGTGAGTTGTCAAACATCAAAATGACTGCGCTGATTCCCGGTAATATCGAGTCCTCAGTGGTCGACTGTATTCGACCGAAAGTCAGTGGCTAAAATGCGCTACAGTCTGGTACGTCCTCTTTGACCCTTCCACACCATCCCTCGCCCAAGAAGCTGATATTGAAAAAAACTCCGAAGCCTGCTCTTGAATTTTTTCAGTGTCAGATTGTTGTTTCAGTATGAATGCCATTTTCCTCACCATTATCACAAAGTTTTCAATTATGCTTTAAAGGGAATGTGGCACCTTCACAACGTGATTTTAACTGAGATAGCCAAGTTGTAAAGCAGGTCGGAAAACCCGGTACTCCATATTTCATTTGTCTTGGAACTCGATATTTCCGTAGAAAAAAGCTAAAACCTACCTGACACCAGCCCCCCTCAGCCCCCCCGTCGCCGGCGGCCATTGTTGTGAGCAACTGGTGTGACGACATATGCTGACGTCACGATGAGCATCAGCCAATCGAAGCCCTTGAAGCGTTTCAAGTATAATAGTGGTTGCCACATCGTGACATCATCCACAGTCTGATATTTATTTCTTTTTCTAGAGGAGGATTTTTAAAAACCAAATATTGAGCTCATTGTACATTTTTCAGAGAAATCATGAGTGGTTTTATTATTTTTGACTAAAAGTACGCCTAATTACACTAAATTCCAGGATTCTACCAAGGTGCCACATTCCCTTTAAGCGAGAGACATGATAATTTTCGCAATAAGAATACCAAATAACCCTCGAGGCGGAATAAATTCTGGCATGTTTAAGACAATTGCTCCTCAGGTGCGTGGTCTTGGAAATCTTTTTGCGCTTTTAAATTAAACGATGCTGGCCCAACTATATCTTTCATCGTATAATAGCTATGAAAATGTACGTTTTTACGCATGATCAGGATTTTGCCATTGACGCAGAGTGCGGGGGTATCACTTTCCACCTCACATGCTTTCATTTTAATCAAATAAGGAATATGATCGTACTTTTATCGGATGTATGAACAAAGGTTAAAAGGAGGATAAACAACAAAATGTTTAAGGGATGCTTCTTATCCATATGTGCAAAACTCGCTGGCACCCTCTCCCCTATTTCTTAGCTGTTGCTACGATCTACTGTACGCTTTGTGTCCAAAATTGACATTGCGGTCATATTGATAGACTTATCCTGAGTTTGAAGTATTTAGCTGATACCATTATCAGTAAACACCCGCCTGTAGGACATTTTCTATTTTTTATTTTCTAACATGTCCGTTATCGTTCTTTACCCTCCTCGTCATCGCGTGAGGGCAGGTTGTCGCGCGTTCATTTCCCGCTCCGCTGAGTGCCAGGCCTTGATCAAGGATCATTACAGAGCTCATCGTCTGTTTCAGCTCGGCAAATATCCAAATCTAGATCAGTCTGACGAGCTGCGCCTCTGATCACACCACGTACTAATCAGCCGCGCGGTCGGCGCCCTCCGGATCGGCTCCGCCAGCTCACTCGGATCGCAACTGCACCCCGGCTCCGGCTGCCTGCACCCATTGAGAGACAGTGCATTCACCGGCGGTGTTTGTGCCGAGAGTGGAGGATTTATCTCCGGTGGAGTGTGTGAGCCCGGCCGACTGGGACCCCCCACGTGGCCGGCCGGCCTCTCGGAGTGCCGCAGTTGCTGACTACCCCGCGCCGTGTTCTCAGGCCAAGCGCCAACACTGCCGTCTTCAGAATTCAACCGTTCCAACCGCTGTCTTCAGATACAGAAAATTCACCGGTGATATAGTGACAGAGAGTTTAGTCAATGTTTTTTTCAGAATTCTTCGTTTCCATGAAGCTGGGGTTGGTTGGTGGTCGACTGTGCCCGTTTGACATCACCAGATCAGACGGAGGAGCGGACGAGCGGACGGACATTGTTGCCTGCTGGATAAGATGAGGTCTGCCAGTGATGGCCTCCCGCGCCGGCCCAAATCAAGGTGCTGGTTTTTACTTCAATTCTTAGTATGCTGTTCTGTGGCATCAAGCAGAAATAGGCACGTAAAGTGAGACTGGAAGTGTTTTATTTGTGGGTGATAGAAGAGCGATGCTGCTCGACTCCTGCCCCCTCACCCTTCCCACTTTACTTGATTGTTCGATTTGTTTTTTTTTAAGGATTGACGTACAGTTTGAGCATAATTATATGGGTTCGTAATGGGAAGTGGTGTTGGTTCGCTATTTATGTTTTTAAATGATTAAGAGGAGCAATTATTATTTTTGCTCTGGAACTGGAACGGATGCTTAGCGTACAGATACGTATGATGCCCTCAGCTGAACTTATTCGCTGGATATATGTTAAAAATGGCCTTTAGACGATGGTCTGCAAGCCGTTTTGGACATAAGGGCACTAGGGAGCTCAAGCCCCCATCCCCCGAAATGTCAGTGCTTATAGTAAATGCATAGCTGGAGGCTGTTCTGAAGCAATGGCGGAGAGGCTCGGGCCCTCCAACTCCCTAACCCCGAAATGAAGTCTTTGATCTGCCACTGTCTGCAAGCTTCTTCCATTTCGGGAATCGATGCCTCAGATCACTGATTGGCCGCTTATCCGTCTGCAGGAAGAATATGCCGCCATGCCGCCCGAGATGACTTGAACAAAATTGATTACAAAAAATGAGCAGTCATCCTCAGAAAAGCTCAGCTTTCTGGGAAGCCGGGAAGCTTATTTGCTGGATATGAAGTGGATATAAAAAAGGTTTGAGGTGCCCTCTTTCTTGATGAAAATCAAGCTTGTTCCTTAGTTGCGCTATCTAAGACCTTCCTTTATAAAACATATCATTGATCTGATCGAGTAGCATGCCATTTACATAATTACTTCCACCTGAACTTGCATCATTTTTATACCTTCTCTATTTTTTCTGATCAAACTTATCAGTTCTCTGTGTATGCACTTCCGTTGTGGTGTAAAATTTTAACTGTGGAGAAAACCGCCACAGAAATGGTTGAACAATACACATTTTTTATTGCCATTTGTTTATTCCTTTATTACATACCTTGACGATTCAAGTGCTCAAGCTCTCGTTTAAAGCTGGAACGAACATCTCTATTCTGCGAGACTGTCGTCTTTTTATGATTTGCGGTTCGTGGGTAAACATTTTCATACGCGCGTTTGTAAGTGTTGTTTTCCAGATGGTTGCACACGATTTTATTTGCTGTCCGTAAGTAATCATGACAAAGTAGAGCTCGTTTGAGATTCGCCATTTTCCCGTCAGCTCCCCAGCGAGCAATAGACGACCAAATATTATGATTAAACTTGAATTTATTGCTCTATGAATTTACAATTATGTCGGAGCTCCGTTCCCGTAACAATAATGAGAAATGATGGCTGGATGAGCTCCAGTTACGGGTGAAATTTCGAGAGAGAGAGCGTCGTTTGATCTTCCATTTTCCAGTACCCTATGATGATTAAACAACACCAGTCTGACCACACCGTCCACCAGGATACCGCTTGCTTCACCAACCCGTCTCGTCGAGCCCAAGTGACCGCGTCGAAACCGGCATTCAATTCCGCCTGGCCAGATCTGCTCATTTTCCCGGCGCTGGGCACGCACGGTTGGCTCCGATTACTTTGCATAACTGATGAAGCTTATACACCTCAGGATCGCCGGCGGAAATCTTGCTTCGCCCCTGCCTCGTGCTCTCTCTCCGCCTGGCCAATGTGGTATCTTTGGAGTTGTCGGCTTCTGACTCACTGATAGCTTTGAAGTCGACCGTTCTGGGGCAATCCGTGGAATTACTTCATTACTTCGTGAGAACCGCTGCAGGATTTTACCCAGATTTTAGATTGAATCCGGGTATTTATGAAATGATAGTACCTGATTGTTTTGCGGTCTAACTGCTAACGATATGTAAAATAGCTGCCCATGGGCTTTGACGTGCGGTAACGATAAGATTTCAAAATGTGTCGGGGGAACCTTCCGATTGTTTCTCAATTAAAGCTTAAGTATGCCGAAATTTCAAATTTAATTTGTAGGAAGCATCCTGCCTGGAAGCCCCACCCCACCTTTACTTTGTCTTATATCCTTACAAAACCGGTCGTCTGGCGCCTTAAATAATTACCCGGCTTTTTACTTCATATGCATATATCCTACATTACCATAATTACGTAACCTCTCCTGGTTTCTTCCCGTAAGTCAATGGGCCTGAAGAGCCGCCCTGGAAGCCTCACGCAGGCGAGCCGCCCGCATTACCCATCGTCGCACCCTGGGGGCATCTCGGCGTCAGCCCGCCGCCGATCGACACCGCGGGCCAGTCAGCTGATCGGTGTCGCCGGAGGGAGGGGAGGGGGCGGGGCAGCGGCGAAGCTTGTCACGCGCAAACTGTCACGTGCTGCGCTCCGGCTCCGTGAGAAATGAAGACGCAGGGTGTCCGGTAGGGTGCATCAAAATATACATTTTCTAAATATTGTGCTGTCTGGGTAATAGAAACGTTCCTTAACACTAGGTGCAACCTTGCATCTAAAGATTTGTGGTAAAAACTGTCCTTACCTGGATTCGAACCCACGCTAGAAATGGTGCCAACTTTTTGTCGGGGACTTTTCCGTGCCATCCATCGAAGAACGCTTCGGGTGTCGATTTTAGCTTAAGGAACACGAAGAAAAATGTAAAATCTTCGGTTTAAGATATATTTATTGTTTCTAAACTCGCAAGAGTCCCTTTTTATCAGCCCAAGATTGCAAGCTTTTGACACCTAAACGTAGGTTAGAGTCGGTAAATACAGGCCGCATGGCAGGAAAAAACTTCCTGCAAACAAGGTCATGCATTTGTTACCCTGCCAACAAAGTTCCATGATCAGAGTGACACATGATGCTATGAAGAAATCAATCCCCAATAGTGTCTACTGGAGGCTGGCACTATGAGAACCAGGGAACGCGGGCAACTAAAGCAGGTCGCCGGAGTACCTATACTGGGTGAGATTTTCACCGTTAGGTTTTATAAGCCACTGATTTGGTAAATGAATAATAATAGTACGGTAGCTTTTTTGGAGGCTGACATAAAAGCACACATCATGTTTGTGCTCAGTTAGGGGATTGGTGGCTTATTGGATTGCATCAAAGTCTGCTAAGCCCCCGGTGATGGGTTCAAGTCCCGGCGAAGCCTCTGAATAATTCGATCGGATCCCCCGAATCCCCCAACAAGGTGAGGGTTGGCGACGCCGAAATCCTTGGCAGTTGGTGCGTCGTTTAACCCCAATAATCATTATTCTGTGCCCTGTTAGTCCAAAAATGTAGGTATAATGCATAATCGACTAGAATTATATTGTCCGTGACGCTTCTCCTCTTGATGCTTTGATTGGTAGTCATCTAAGTTTTCGTTATAACCAGTAAAATTGCGATACCAAGATGAAACCTATGCTCCATAATAAGCGCCAATTGTAGAAGCGTCCACCTGTAGCCGATGGACATTCCAAGCGATTAGAACAGCTTGCTTCACCAGCATACACGAAAGCCACTGATGAGGCATGAGAAACACCTTGTCTAGCGAACATGCAAGCTGCTCCCGTTCTGGGTCTGTGCCGACCAGATTATTAACATGGCATTTGACTCAACGGCATCCAACACTGGTCACCCCACGGCAGCATACATTGCGATCCAGCTCTTCTTGGGACGACCTCTGCTCTGGTTGGGGTGCCGCCACCACATCGGTGAAGTGCTCATTGGATGCGTGTTCTCAGATCTCAAAGAAGAAACGTTCCGCCCACCAGGCGTTGCCTTGTTTGCACGTCTGCGGGACAACTGAAGAATACTGGAACTCGAGTGTGACAGCACTGACTCTTTCCCTCCCGCATGGTGATTGAACTGCGACATATCCGTGTATGCCGCATAGAATGACCTCAAACTATACCACCACTTAACCACATTGGCTGTCGATGAGGGCATCGCAGCATCAGCAATGAAGGCACTGGAGAGGGGGATGAGGTGGCTTAGTGGATAGCACCCTTGTCTTCTAAGCCACCGGTCCCGGGTTCAAGTACCGGCGGAGCCTCTGAATAAGTCGATCTGATCCCCAAAATCCCTTCCAACAGGGTAAGAGTTGGCGACGCCGTATGACCCTGGCAGTTGGTGCGTCGTTAAACCCCAACAATTATTTGAAGGCACTGGAGAGACACGTCTGTTACCTCACGGGTGAGATGCAACCAATAGTTTCGTTCAGCAGTAAGGTACCAGTTGCTGAGCAGAGGGCTCTGGCTGATGCCATCTTGAAGGAGGAGCCAGGTGTTCTTTGTATGCGAGACCCGCAGCTGCGTTACAGCACTTGCTACGGAAAACCCAACTTTCCAGTCCTCTCATCCAGCACCAGCTTGGCCGACCTCGCCAACCTAGGCTGCTGGTTTGGCATCCATCAACTGTGCATCAGTCCAGCATTTCTCTAGGTTGTTGTACACAATTGGGCTAGCAGTGAAGCATGCAGGTCAAGTGCAAATAATGTATGCGCTGTGAATTTTGTCAATTATTACGCTGTGCACGGCGTCAAGCTCAAGACGGATTTTTTATATCATTGATAATTAAGCCCACCTGCAAAATGTATTGCAAACAGTGAAGCAGCACCGTTCTCAACAGCCGACTATTTTGTGCTACAAGCGCAAGCTGGATAAATAGTAAGACAAAGGCTCAAAGATATCTAATAGTGCTTTGGCTACTTCTCCAAGCCTGTTATCAAACTCGCGTAGGATATTGGAGCAGACGCGGCGAGTGGGCGGCACCTAAAGGAAAATCTCCAGTTAGTTTGTTATGCAAGCACGATCGGTGAAACATTTCCTGCATCACTATTTGATATGTCTTGCTCATTATATATATTCTGAACTTTCTGTATCGTGTTCTTTAACAATTATATCCTGCAGTTTCTAAACGCTCCCAATATGCAGAGAAGCCATCAAAACACGCATTTTTGAAATTTCCAACGCTTGGTTGCACCTCTAAATATTCATGAATTCAAACAAAACTTCATCAAAATAATAAGTAAGTGCAGTCAAACGAAATGCGGGCCCAGACAGTTAGATATTTTTATTTGGAATTTTTGCATTGAATTTTGATGCACCCTAGTGTCCGGCGCACCTGGCGGCTATTGAACGGTAACGAACAGTGTCGTGACGTCACTGGTGTCGACGAATGACGTATGTTGTACTTAAGCACACGCGTGTCCCTAGGTCATTTAATTTTGAACTTTAGCTGAATGATTGCAAGGAGATTGTGACTTAGAGCCGTTTAAAGCATGCCTCATCCTTCGCTGGAACACTGGCGTTGGCTAAAGCGGCCTGTTCAAATAAAAGCCCACCTGTTTCAAGGGAGATACGCGAAAAATTATTATTGTGGTTTCTTGCTATTTGAAAAATCCTGATTACGAAACTGTCAATTATTTTTGTATCTTCGGCAAAATTTTGGGAGGCCACTCACTTATTATCGAAATAGGTTAACAGTTCCGATAAAATGCTGAAACCTTCACCCATCACTTACTTTTCGAAAACTATTTAAAGTTGAAAAGTATTGTTTTTTTGTAATACAAATGTCTGTCTTCCTATATTTTTATTTGAATCAATTTTACAAAGCCTTTAAAAATACAACATGAATTAGTTTGCCCCAGAAACGAAAAAAACATCATTACTCAAGTCTTCAGCCGTTTCGTACCTCGGGTCTTGAGTCGCTTTCTGCTTCAGCCCCAAGATGACAAAACGTTTGCGTCAGAAAGGTCACGTGACCCCCCTATGAGGTGACTGTACGTTCTAATTGGTCAATTGTGATTTCTTAGAAGTCCTATATTTTTGTTTTAATTTTTTTGGCTGTAGCTTTTTTAAAATTTCTTTTTATTTAATAGTTTTAAACTTTCAAGTCACTGCTTAGGAAAAATGGGACCGGTTTTTTTTTAGAGAATTTGATAGCCTTAGCCGGGAGTACGTCATTTACATCGATAAGAGGTGTACCGGTAAAGTCGTCTAGAAATGTTGACTCTGAGAGCAATTTTAAGGCATTTGCAGGCCGAATTCGCAAAAATGAGAAAAGGACTTTTGAAACATTTTTTGTGACCTTCTGATCTAGCCAATAAAATTTTTCGCGTATCTCCTTTTAATAGCTATATGCTTGAGTAAGCTGACACCTTTGTGTTCATTTACGGGGAAGTGCCCTAATAGCGAACAACTCCTAATCACACACAATCATGGGCGCCAAAAGCGGGGGGGACGGGGGACGCGTCCCCCCTGTTGGCCAACCAGGGGGACGTCCCCCCCCCAAAAAAAAAAAATGGGTCAATGGTCATTAATGCTGTCAGTTACCGAATATGCTCAAAATTCGCCTCCCCGGTCAGCACCAGCCCGGGTCTGTCCCCCCCTGCGAAAATTCCGTGGCGGCGCCCCTGCACACAATCACAGTAAAAAGGCTCTGGATACCTGCATAGCATACCCATGGCCGTTTTGACTCATCTCCCGCGCTCAGTGGTTTGTGAACGCGACCGGGTTCGTGCGCTTGCGCTGGAGATCGCGGTGGCGACCTTTGTCAGAAATGTTGTCTGACTGCACCGAAAATAGTGTCCTGCTTCTTGCGATGTCCTTCATTTCACACGTTTTTGGGTCCGCTCATTTGATCCACACATCTTACGCGTTGGAAATGGGGAGGGAGAGGGCCAGGCAGCGGCGGATCTAGCCGGTTGGTTTGGGAGGGGGAAACCAAACTCGAAAAGCAAAAAGAAACATCCCAAAGTGAAAAATTGCGCTACAATATGCCTTTTCGGTAGGATTTTGGGAACTAGAGACGAAAAGCAAAAAAAACGTCACGGGGTGAAATATATGGGCTCAAGATACATTTTTTCCTATCCAAGCCCCAATATTTACACTGAACTTCTCTAATTCTGTTTGAAGTTGAGAGTTGAAGCACCAAAATTTTGCTTACAAGCTAAAAAGGAGTCGGGGAAAAAGGAGGTCGATCGCTTTGGGGGGGCAAAAACATAGTTTTGCCCTGAGCTTTTCCGTTTGGGGGGGCAATTGCCTTTTTGCCCCCCTGGATCCGCCACTGGGGCCAGGCCCCCAAAACTGTCCAGGAGGATGCCACGAGGAATGCACAAAAGGTGCATGCCAAGGTGGTGTGGACTGTCCCCCTGAGGTTTCACTCTCCACCTCCCCTCACCGAAGTCATGCATCCATCGCTGAGCCGAATCCAGCAAACAACAAGGCTCCGGCCGACCATTTGCCTTCATTGCACCTTCTGGCGACTTCTATATTGAGGAAATGTCACGGCGTTGCGGCAGTGGCGGATCCAGGGCAACATTTTGGGGGGCTAAGGGGCTCATACGTGGATCCAGGATTGCCGATCGGGGGTGGGGGCACCTTCCCGGGGGGCGCCATCCGGACCAGGGGGCGCCGCTTTTGACCGGTAAAACCTATTAGGTTGGCGCCAAATCCTATTGGTGGGCGCCGATTTTCGCATTCTGGGGGGGTGGGAAGCGACATTTCAGGGGGGCGCCATCGAACTTTCAGGGGGCGCCGTGACCATTTCAGAGGGCGCCGAGGGTCGATCGGGGGGGGCACGTGCCCCCTTTGCCCCCTGGATCCGCCTATGAAGGGGTTAGAGCCTCCCCCGCCATTGTCTCGGAACAGCCTTCAGCCATGCATTAACTGTACACACTCTGGATATTTGGGGTGGCTTGACCCCCGAGCCCCCCCATTGTAGCCGCCACTGGTGTTGCCCAGTGACGGATCCAGACATTTCGGGGGGCTAGGGTGACTCAAGCCCTACCCCCACTCTTACCTCGAATATCCTGTTAGTATGTGATTTCTTGGCCACTTAGAAATTATCGGGGGAGGGGACTGCAGTCCTGTAGCTCGCCCCCTTGTATCCGTTACTGGTGCTGCCCCTCGCAAGAAGCAGAAATCGATTTATACCACCGGGACTGGGTTTGGGATAAGAAATCGTGCGTAAATTTCGTAACATGAAGAGGGTGCGGGAGTCAGCCTCAGCTTCATCGGACGTTACACAAGGTTGTCAAAAATGGTCACATAGAGCAGGGGCGGGGTCAAACCCCAAAGACATATGCTTTAGGTAATTTTCAGACGGTCCCTGGCTGGCCGTGCTACCCATCGGCAACGCTGCTCGGCCCCTGCCGGGTGCACCCCGTGCATATCTGCCGACCGCTAATTGCGGGCCCAGGCCGCCTTCCAGTGTAATGTGTATACGCCGCGGCACTCATGCGTAGTAATTTGGTGTGGAACAGTGGCTGTGAGAACTTCGTGGAAATATCGCGTGATGCAAGCCGCGCGCTGATTGGCTGCGGGGCATTTATGAAGGATGACGTCACAGGCCGCGTCTGCCGGGCGGAAGCCTAGCGGTCGGATTACACAATCAAAACCTCCTAGACACGCACGCCTAATTTATTCCGTGTGACTCGGAGTAGGATCGGTCGCAGCCTGGTTTCACCGTAGTGTGTTACGGTATTTATTATTGAAGGAGGTTACGATGTCAAAATTGAATTTAATGTGTTCATTTATGGTGAGCATGATTTAAAGTCTGTCATTCAGTACCTAATGATGCCGGTTACTCAACTCATGGGCGTAGAAACGTCTTCAACGCTGGGAACGTTAAAGAGTATTCGATCCGTTGTATAATGCAGATAGTCAATAGCGGATTGAGTGAGATAGTGAGATAATGTGCATGTCTACCCCCCCCAATTACTTTCGGTTTACTAAAACACTATTTTCCACCATTTTTTGCTTTTTTCGCTAGGCTCCCCTATAGAAGCCATGATTCGAGGACAGGAGTCAATTGAAACCTCTGATTTCCTGCTACCTTATACTTTCCATGAGTTGTTCAGATCAGTTTCTAGCCTGAACTCAATCGCTCAAAAGTAATGTTTTGAGGAAGGTTTAAGCTATCGCAACATCTCTCTGGGGCGAAAAAGCTGGGTAGGTATGCATGGTTGCGCTGCAATAAATTTCCAGCATTTGTTTTAGTCAGGACACTTTTATGTACGTACATGCCTCAACGCTCTTACTGGGGAAATCACCCAGACCAGGATGGCCTCTCATGTATTAGTAATTGGGATTGCACAACTCGGTAAACGGAATCCTGCAGGGTTCTGATATATTATCAGACCCGAGCCACCGAGCTGCCACAGCTAATCTGAAACATTGCTGCCGGAGCTGACGCAGCAGAAATCGAATTCTGCAAGCTTATATGGCTTGCTTCCTGATTATACAAGAAGTCGTCACTGCCAACAAATTCCCTCGTCTTGAGACATCGTCATGCATCGGTTAAAATATCTACTTCACAGTTGCGCTTAAATTTCTGCATATAAAGATACGCCCAAGGTCGTCCAGAGTCAAGTGCATGGGTCATATGATCCAATTCAGTGTTTCTCGGCTGTGCCGACCTGATGACCCCTTTAACGGTCAGAAGCCTGCTTTACGCCACCCTGGAAAGACGGATTAGAATGTTAGAATTTAGTTGTTTAGTTGTTTTGTCATGTAGGGTTCACCTTTTTACTTTTTTTTTGTTTGGCAAACACTGCTCCTCGCACTAGAAAGAAATACTGAGCGACGACATGTATAAGACACATTCTTTTTCTATAAAAATACGAATTTTAGGCCTACAGGAAATGATGAAAAAAGATCATAGTTGTGGCAATTTTGTTGTGGAAAATCGGTCTTTGGGTAATCCCTCCTACCAGTTAATTGATTCTATACGTGCAGCAACATCTTCAAGGTCTCACAAAGTATGCCCCGAATCAGGCAGCCTAAATCAATTCAAGATTGGCCCACGATTTCTTACCATGCATTCGTGGTTCAACATCGCAGACTGCCGTGACTCCCATAGATTGGTTCTGTGATTCCTAAGGGGGCTATGACTCATCGTTAGGACACCTTCCACCTGAGTTAAAGCATCAGACGGGGAGGAAATGACACCGCTTGTCCTTTCTAGAAATGGTGAACAGTATTGATATTTTTGGTTGTGTTCTCAAAACATGGAAGTTAACTAAGTTTAGGAGAATTATGTTGGCCATTTCAGACATGGAACGTATGTACCTAACGATCGTCCAAGAAGCAGAAATTCTGTGAAATTAAGCCTTATGGAAGTGCTAGTACATCATGAAAATAAAAAGCTGCAAACTTGTTGTCAGAAATGGTTCCAAATAAGCCCAAAGCCCCTGATCCCCCGCAATCACCTTCATTATGTTCCGGCACTTACATATAGGTTTTATGAGAAACCCTTCCTAAAGTGAGTGGAGAATAAGTAACGTGTGCTGAGGACTACGGTTACCTCCTGAGCTGTCCGTATGTCGTGGCGGATCTAGCCGGTAGGTTTGGGGGCAAGCTAAAGTTGATAACAAACAAAACCAAAAAACGGCACGAGGTGAGCTTATGCCACAATTTGACTAGACGGTAGCTTTTCAGGGTCAACCAAGTGTCAATAAGCAAAAAATGTCACCGGGTCAAACGTATGACCACAAGATGCTTGCTTTGCGATCAAAGGCTCAATTTTTACACTGAAATTGACTGGCTATGTTTGAAGTTAGTTGAAGCACCAAAACCTTGCTTATAAACTAAAAAGGAATCTGGGCAAAAAGGAGGTCGACAGCTTTGGGGGCAAAACCGTAGTTTTGCCCCGAGCTTTTTCGTTTGAAGGGTCATGCAACGGCTAAGAGACATCACAAGGAAGTTTGGTGGCATCCACGGGTATGTTTCATATACGTTATCATCACTTAATCAACATATCTCGGAGCCAGAACATATACAAAACTAAGAGCTTTTCCAGAGTATGCTAAACAAACACCAGATAAAACCTACCTGCTTAAACACCACTCACTGTGAAGGTCAATGTCACGAAGCAGGCGAGCCAGCATAAGAGAAATAGAGGAGGACTGGACGCTCTCAGACGGACCAGCCTCACTTTCATAGACGCGTTTCAGGCCTCGGCCATTGACCCCTCCCTATCCACGGCGCAAATGACTCAGGTTCGAGGGGCTGGTTTTCAAAGAGGAAAGCTCCTGACGGCAGAACTATCTAGTCAGACATTCAAAGGCTTTGGTGATGAGATCTCTGCAGACCTATCGCAGATTCTGCTGTGGGGGATAATAGGTTTGTCAGCTTACCACACACGAAATACCAGTTCCGTGAAAACCATTTGTGCTGCAATTTATTACCTGCCTACAGTTTGTCGCGACATTTGGAAACGTATTCTTGCCGCGCGTTTTGATTTCTCGCCTCTCGGAGAGACCACAGAGCCATGTTGTTGGGGTCTGGAGCGGACCGCGGTAATGTCCCGACGGCAATACACCAGAGCAGTGGCCACAGGCGACCGAGCCGTGCGGGGCCCAGCCGCGCTCCCACGCTCTCCGGGAAAGTGCCGCGCGTGCCCCGAGGCGACGGGCTCGGCGCCATCCTCCGTTGTAGATGTCGCTGTGTGACGGCGGACCGCGCGGCCGCGGGGACCCGGCATTCGGAAGGTGCCTGGAAGCGGAAAGGATGTCTTGTGAACTTGACCGAATTTGGGGAAATGATGTGTATTGTGTACAGAGATGTCCCCGTGTTTTTTTCGCACGAGTTTTGGTGAACATGAATATATGTGAGCAGGAATCCTGGCTGCTAATTTCAGCTCAAATAGATTTTGCTTTAGATTTTATGATCAAGAAAATGTCTACATGTCCAGTCGGGTTCCTCCAAGACTACAGGCCTCCTTGTGTGTACTATTTTTCCTGCGATGTGAACTATTTCCGTCTACTACATAAATACATAATTACCTACCTCAATTCCGTGAATCAAAACAGACAAATATGATATATTTTTGGACACCTAACGTGGGTAGGGCTAAGAAAGGAATCTGGTTTGCTTATTACGTGGGTTTTTCTCCTTCGTTTTCTTATAAAGCCAGGTCTCTTCTTGCTCGAAAAATCTCTCAGCCGAGCTCTGATAAAAGCGTAAAATTTCACTCTGAGTATTTGTCAAAATGTTCAAGGGGTAAACATTCGAGATGCTTTTGGATTCAAGGGGAGATTGTCCTCTGAGCGAGGAGTTAAGGTTTCACCGGTGGCTCGCCTGACCTCTATCTTTTTGTCTGTGGCCACGTTTCCTGTTAAAATGATCATGATTCTTCCTCAGGTGCGGTTCCGTTGAGCTTCATATCTTCACATCCTGCGCGGTGAGTACCTACTCCTGAGAAGACAGTCATTTCAACAGAGGAAATAGCTCACCTTTTAGCTGCCCTTGAGCCAGTTGCATGTTGCAGCGTCCATTGCTCACTGCGGGAGAGATGCTTGTGTAGTGTTACCCCAATAAATAAAAGGTTATTTATCCATGATAAGCATGAATACATACTCCAGGATAAGAACATGTCCATCGCTAAACATCAGTTCAAACACAAAAACGTTCACTAAAGTAAGCATTGCTTTATATTTTATTATCAAGCCTTTACTTACGCATTGCTCCACCTGTCGCAACCTAATTCCATTCACTAATTTCAAAGAAATCCGCAAGAAAGGGCCACACCACCGCTGCATCTTTTAGCAAGCTGTGTCTTTGACAAGAGCAGGGCAGCATCTGCGTCGATTTCATTATTTGTAACACACCTATTGCCATTGTCTGTTACCACCCCTGAGTCTTTTTCGTGTGTTCTGCTCTCTCTCTTTCTCTCCTCTCTCTCTGTCTCTCGCTCTCTCGCTCTCTCGCTCCCTCGCTCTCTCGCTCTTGGATTTTTGTTTGCTCTCTTCATATCTATCCCCGGCTTAATAGATGACGTATCTCTGAAGTTAGCCTGTAAGTATTTCTAGATTCGCTTGCTTCTCTCATAACGCTCCTTTTCTGTGTGGGTTGCAGCGGCACCCGACCATGTGAGGAATTTAAAGGGAATGTGGCACCTTGATCGAATGCTGGAATATAGTGTACTTAGGCGTACTTTTAGTCAAAAATAATGAAACCACTCATGATTTCTCTGAAAAAATGTACAGTAAGCTCAATATTTGGTTTTTAAAAATACTCCTCTAGAAAAAGAAATAAATAGCAGACTGTGGATGATGTCACGATCTGGCAACCACTACCATACTTGAAACGCTTCAAGGGCCTCGATTGGCTGGTGCTCATCGTGATGTCAGCATATGTCGTCACATCAGTAGCTCACAACAATGGCCGCCGGCGACGGGGGGCTGAGGGGGCTGGTGTCAGGTAGGTTTTAGCCTTTTTCTACGGAAATATCGAGTTCCAAGACAAATGAAATATGGAGTACCGGGTTTTCCGACCTGCTTTACAACTTGGCTATCTCAGTTAAAATCACGTTGTGAAGGTGCCACATTCCCTTTAATGCATTTCTGTCATTTTTATATTTATGAGCCACACCAGTTTTGAATTCGTCACGGATAAATTCATGTCATGGTAATACAAGCGTATGTATCATATTCGGTGATATCTCGTATATCATTGCAATGTTCGGAAAACCCGAACATTTTTGTTGTCGAAGCAAAGTGTCAGATGACCTTTGATTTGTTTTACCTATCCCAAATTTAGGCGGTGGTCCTTTGCTGCGTTGCAAATTATTGCACCAATAAAGTTTTTACAGTGTGACACATTTATGTGAGTCATGACAAAATTGAATAGTTCGTTCCCTGTTGTACATTCCCACGGTATCAGCGACTTTAGAAACAGATAGGCTGCGCAAACAGCATGATTATCAGATGATGAAATATTCTGCCATCAGATTTTCAATACGAACTTTGATTTTAAAAATGTAACACTCAGAGTCTCTGTATGGAACTCAGTCTGTACCGTTTGTCATGAGATGGCATGTGTCCGACTTATACTGCGGCCTTCCGAGTATTCCGAAAGGATATACTACTCAGAAAGGCTATTGTACTCATAATAAGGATATAGTACTCAGAAAGGCATTCTGAGTATTCCGATAGGATTCCGCTGCTCGTGAATCCTTCATTGTACTCACCTTTCCTTCCAGGATTAGAGGAGACTGGCTAAACAGCTTCTTACTGCCATGTCTTCAATCAGACGTTATATTCAAAAGAGAACGCATTTGCATGGGCGAATTCAGGATTTTCTTGAGAGCGGTTGCTGCCTTCAGGGAAACAGTGTTCTAAGGGGGCTATAGCTCCCAGTGGATGCCTATCCTCTTTTCATCTTGGTTTCTTTCTCTTTTGAAACACTTTTCTCTTTGACAACGTCCCATTCTAGACTTCATAGATGCCTCATTTAAGCATAGGGTTAACTTCACTCGTCATTAGACTACCTATTGGGCACTATTTCCCCTAGAATCGAGTTGTATTCTAAGCTAGATATGCGAGTTGTTTCCACTGCATCTCTAATGGAAGGATACCATCCTTTTTGATCCGGAGGAGGGGTGGAGTGGAACCCCCAGCTGCCGGCCCTAAACCCGCTCCTGTATAGATGCGTTACACATCGAGCAATTACGGTGATGAGTAGGGTGAGGGAGGAAAATGGCCGGAGGCGTGGATCAACAATGAAAATGACTGCGCACTGCTCCGAGGTATGGTTCTTTGACGTACTTAGCTGTTCGTGCAGTATTGACTCACACTGGAGTGGCATGACCAGAAATTCGTTACCGAGGGCGGAGCACTGGGACCCAAGTTATTTGTTCAATTGATGAGAGAGAGAGAGAGAGAGAGAGAGAGAGAGAGAGGGACTAGGCGCTTATATTATCTACACAAAATGAAGGCTGTAAGCCCGCGTAGTTTTCATAAAAAGTTCTGACTAAATATCGACCTTGTCCTATCCGTTCCCGCAAAATAAATATCTGGTATGTTTTCAAAGTGCTTACTTTTATCCTTAATTTTTCAGTTCTTGTCAGTTTTCATCAAGCTTTTTTCAATTGTAAAAATATGTAATATCGATTCTGGGACCGGCAGCAGTCAACTGTGAATTAATTTGTGATGGCTAAATGATGGTTGTAAAACCTCACGACTATTGCGAGCTGCGAATGGTCTCTAATCTCAGTAGTGTATATATTTTAATGACCGGCTGTGGCTTTGCTGCTGGAGAAAATACTGACGGGGACGGAGTTCAGCTTTTTTAGGTTAATTTCACACCTATTCATGGGGTTTAAACTTGTGCTAGAGAAAATTAAATTCCTAAGACTACTTTTTTGTTTAATGAATGTCTACGGCCCAAAGCCAAGGCTTACACGGGGAAACCTGATCTAAATACTTTGTAAACTGGTCTACCTACTGTTTGCGATGGCTTATTTCTCGTCAGGATAAAATTCTTGGGTCTTTTGAAATTTAGTCTCAAAAGCTATGCAGAAACTCGTCTTTTATATCTGAAGAGGCTGCATATTTTTAACAGCTTCGTTATTCTAACAAGCTGGATGGTCTATTGAAAAGGTTGAAGATATGGTACCATTTTCAGTGGGAAGTGTTTTTTTCTGGGCGTCGAAGATGCCCCACTTTTCTTTGCGATTTCGATTACACCTTCCAAGTATGTGCGGTGTCTCCAAATATTTCTGTCTCCGCCTTTGGTCCACTTTTCCAAGCCCTGTAGTAACTGCAGCCATGACCCGTCAACTCGGCCACCACTTTGCAAGTCATGGTGTAGTTTGTGGTTCTCAATGGGAGCTCGCACTGGCTGCTGCTGCACTGGTTAAAGCCGTGATTCTGCACCACCCGCTTTTTAAATGTAATCCAGCCGACCTCAAGTGTACCCGCATTTGATTTCCAGACTACATGCGTATTTGCATGTAAATGTCCTCTGTATACATACCAGAGTGAGTGCTGGATGGCCGGTCTATTCTTCACTGTCGGAAGCGATCTCGTGCTGTACAAGCGCTGCAGTGGTGCGTGCATAAGTGGCTGGGACACTGCTGCAGGTTTTGCAATATGCTGCAGTGAAAGTATCCTGTAGAATCAGTGCAACTTTGTGCCAGGGTTCTGACAGTTGTAGCGCTAAAGCAGCTCCATGGAGAATGTGTCAGAGCCCGGCCTCTTTGGGCAACCAGGAAGTCCCTTCAGAGTCGATGCTCGTGAGTTAGCTTCAGTGGCAGATCCAGGACTTCATTACGGGGCGCTAGGGGCTCGAGCCTCCCCCGGCATTATTTCGGATCAGCCTCCGCCTAGGATTTACTATAGGCACTGACATTTTGGGGGCGGTGGCTTGACCCCCCCTAATGCCCCCTTGTATCCGCCACTATCTAGCTCCTCAAGTCATCAGGTTTGATAGATTCAACTTCTCACCTATGTTGAAAGTCTCTAACTGAAAATACTATTTTATATTTCATTTTACATTTACCTACATATAAAATACAATCTGTTTTACTTAATTTTCACATTCACCGCCCATGTATAAAAAGGAAGTGGGCGAATTAAGCGCACATATTTAATGCATACAGGCATCCCATTATTACATTACGTCATAACATACATACACGTTTATTACCGACCCCTGGGTCACGTGACCAGCAGCTGACGTAGCTGTCTGGTCTGAAAAACATAACCGACACCCGCCGGAGCAGACTCCAGCTGCTCTCGGGCCCTCTGGATAAGCAGACCTGAACCTCTTTCAGCGTCACTCACTTATTCTGAGCCCGCCCCTACGGCCGTTTCACTCAACGCGGACGCGTTTCGGCTGCTGTAAGTGGTTCACTTGCGTTGGAGGCAGGGGAAAACTACCTCTTTTAAAGACGACAGCGAGCGCCAAGTTTCGCTGGCGACATCGCAGCTAAGTGCCATGTTCGGCTATTTAGCCGCCGTAAAGGAGTTGTGCGCTGAAACATTCGGTCATATGAGCAATAGGGAATTACTTAGCGGAGAAACATTGGTGGGCCGAACCGTGATCGGGATGTTGCCGAGGCACCGTATAAAGGTAGTTTCAGGTGAATTTAAGTTTGCGGTTCCGCGCGGATGGAAAGGAAGATTACTATTTTTGCCAACTAAGGCTGTTTCAAGAATGGCTCCAGTGGCTGACTTTGTTCTGGAAATGTATTTTGTTAATTGAACACCTGCTATGTACCATTTTATACATTCAAAATTTATTCCCTAGATGCAGCATATACATGTTAATGCATTTTTTGTTAATTGAACACCTGGTATATACTATTGCATACATTGGAAATTCAATCCCTAGATGCAATAGGTATATGCATGCAAATTGTGCGAGCGTGCATTTATACATCCTCATTAAGAGTTAACTGTCTCGTGAGTGAGACTCCCAACATTTGATGCAGTCACACTTCTGCCCGACGTAGCCGAGGTTCTCATGACTAGATCCACAGCAAAAACGCTACATCCGCGCGGCAGGTGAACTCTCGTGACGCGGAGAGGCAACGAGATCGGACGTCAGTCTAGTTCCAGCCCTCACCAACAGATGCCACTGCAGTGGTGGCGTGTCTGTCCGATTCTGTTTCCAGCAGAGCGGGGAGAGCCGTGTTCCGCTGTGCTTGTGAGCATTGTTCGGCTTTCAATAGCCGTGCCGTGTTGGAGGAGCGCGATATCAGGATCGGCATCAGCAGCGACACGATGGACGTTTTGTGATGGTCTCCCGTTTGGAATTGCCGGAGGGCACCTGTCCTCTGTCCGGCAGGGGGTGTATAGATCGGCGAAATGATCGATAGTGATAATTTGGGAAATGGATCTATTTGATGAATTATTACTAGGGTAGTAATGCGAATTATGAAACTGGGTATGAACATTTGGGTCTAAATGATGTAAACGAGTGATTGCGAGAAATGTGCTAATTTTTTGGCAGCGTGGAGTAAATACATTAATTGCCCTTTTTGTCAGTAAATTGCGGCATCGGGGTTGTCATTTCCTTGAAGAGCAGTATCCGAAACAGTCTATCTAGCCTTCTGAATGTTCTGAACGCAGTTTTTTATGGAAATCGCCAAAAATAATATACGTAGACCTATCGAGGATATTGTAATAGGGAGGGGGTCGCTGAGGAGCTCACTATTTGACACTTAAGGGTTGGCAAACGTTCGTCTCACGGTTTACAAAGGAAGCGCCGAATTGTGGCGCACAGACGCTTGTTCTCGCATTGAGGGGGCTGGGGGTGGTTGCACTTTGAAACATAGTTTCAGGGGGGTTGACTCACAGTTTGGGGACGCCCCATGCCCGCCGGGGGACGCCGAGTTGGTTGTTGATATGGGTTTGCGGGCGCACAAGCCTCCTCCGGTTATATAGCGCCCCAGCGTGAGCGCCAAACGTTCGATCGGATGAGGGGGGGGCGGTCCCGCTTTGTTCCATCGATCCATCCATGCACAGAACTGGTAACTTGCCGATTCGAGGAGGCTCGTGCAAACAGTAGGCGAAAGGCTTTTGCCGAGCTATTCTGAAGGGAGCTTACCTCCGACAAAACCTGTGCTGTCATCTGTAGCCGATGCAATGACGTCAGCGTTTCCAATAAGCCCTACCTCAGAGCTGTGCGAAGCGCGCGGTGACCTCTCACCTTTTGTCCAATTTGATGATCCTGTCATGAAAGCCTGGGGCAGGAGGGGGAGGGGACTGCTCTGGTGATCTGAGCGAAGACACAGTCCAACTTCTGGGAAATGGCTCACCAATGGCGACGCCAAAGTTGGCGTACCCACGTCCAGCCTTATGTACAGACGTGATTGGACTGCGAGATAAATTATCCATTTGGTGATCTGAGTTTTCCGAACTGAACTGCCAGGCGAGAGCGGCGACAGGACATGGAGACTTGCATTATGTGCGGTGTGGAAGTAGATTAATAAAACTAGCTAGTTGTATGTGGCAACATCGATTTTTTTGTGCCACAGACCCGATAGACTGGTGAACTCTCAGCGTATGTTTGGTAACTGGATGATAAACCCTATCAATATGGTGTCGTTTCATCAGGATTGCATTTATAGTTCAAGGTTTATGTGTATGTAACATTTTATACCTATATTTCCTCATTCTCTCCTCATTTTTTATATAAGGACAGATGTTCTAGATGAGTGGTTAGACCTAAAGGTCGGGTCAAAATAATTTTTTTTCTCTCACATGTCAGTCAAATATCACCCTAAAGACCAATATGAAAATACTGAAAAACGGTACTGGAACTCTGGTTCATGTCCACGTTTGTATTTTTAAGCCAAATTTCTTTCTGCTTATTTTGCCTAGGTATTCCGTGTGAGGTAGCCGTCTGCTTAGATTGCGCGTCTGCTTAGATTACACCCGCGCATTGTTTTTCGTGGTGCTATCTAAAACGACAATATTCTGTTTTTCACACGGCCTTGATAAGAGCCATCCAGTATTTTCACAACGTGTGCGGATGGCCGGGAAATGTTCCCGACTGGTACAGCCTGAGGAACAGGATGCCAGCTTTTATGGCGAGATTTATTGCGCAAGAATGTATTCATAGGCCCTCAATGTATTCATAGACTCATCCTCGTTCCTGAGAATGTAGTCGATTTATCTGTGGTTTCATAATACGGCTAAGCCTCACCTCCAGCCATAAGAGGCACATCGTCTTCCAAATTTTTGTTGAGCAGCTGTATAGCATTTGCATGATGTGAGACACTTTTTTGTAATATAATTTCGGCCTTATGAAGCATGCCTTAGCACAGGTACGTTGGTCATAAAGGTGGATGTATTTCAAACAATCATATATATTTCTTTAGCGCTAATCTATATCATTATCAATAAAAAACATTGTTTCTCACCACTCAATTATCTTTCAGTGTCCATAGACTTCAGTTCCGCCTCCGCCTTTGAACCAGACAACTGTTGTGACCACCCCGGCGCTTCTTCTGTTGAGCCGATAACCAGCGGTGGTGTGGGGTTTAGCTGCGGATTCAGCGTGTGGTCACAGCGGTCGACTGCAGTGGTCACGCCAGTCGGCGGCGCGTGCCCCTGATACACGCTACTGCTACACTGCTACACTCGGCTGGTGCCCGCCCCGCAGCGGGCGTCCCAGCCCACCGCGGCCTCCCGCCGCCCGCAGACACCGAGGTGGCGAGGTCCCGGCTGCCCCGCTCAGTGGGGTGATTACATGCGAGCTGACAGTCGGCTTGGCTCAGCTGAAGTTCATGGTGACAGCGGTGCTGTGTTGGACCGGGTGTTTCCGATGTGTTTATTTTCGGGGAAGGTTTCTCTTTAGCTTTGAAATAGTTACTTCTGTCGAGATGAGAAATGAAGCAGGGATTAAGTTCGATGGGAAACAAACAAAAAGTGAGTTTAAGCAAACATAGCTTGTTGTAACAGTTTGGGCACACCACCGGGTTAAGACGCTTGTTGCGAGCAATGAGAAGTGTTGGCCGGCGCAGTCAGCGGGAAAGGCCAAATACGTCCTGTAAAAATGAGCGGACACTGCTTTAGTGCAAATTGAAACAACTGATAGTCGTCAGATCCGCGATCTCGCATGGCGCCTCTTGATTGGTGACATCGCTGTAAATGACAGTGTGATGGATGATGTCCATTCATTTTCGGTCCAATTGGCCGACTGACAAAGACTTTGTCCTCGTAAAAGTGGTGATAACCATATATTCACACTCCCAGCACAAACATATACCGTGCTGGACAATCACCTCCGCTTCTATACAATTCAATGGAGCCCACAGCGTTATGCTCCCTTCCTGAAAATACTGCGGAGTTTGTTGACCCCTCCTCGTCTTGCACTCATTAGTGGTGCGCGACCCGACGCAGCGACGGAGGCCTATAGCAGTTGATACGCCCCAAAACCCCGAGTAGCTGGCAAACCTGACGTATCTAACCTGACGCCGGTGTTGCACGCAAGGCGGCAACTCCACCCAACCCCGGTAAACCGCACACCGCCCGCACCGCCACCGCACGTGGCGAGCGTCTGCGCATGCGCGAGGTGTGCCCTGATCCACATGCCCTGATTGTGTGCGCACTGCGATAGCCTCGGGTGTTACAGGAAACAAGTTCTTCAGTCGGAGTCCCCGACCGCTAGTTCCGGTCTGGGGCATCAGAACCAAGAGTGGACCCGCCGGCGGTCTCGCGAAATCAGCCTTTTATCTAGTAGTTGGTTAGTTTCTGGCCGCCAACGCTCAATTATCTGGACCAATTACTTTGTTCTGGCAGTTGGACCAGTTTTAACAGACTAATCCTGTCTCCAGGGATTTGTTCAGCGGCCGAAACGGCGCCCTGATGCCAACGGAGAACTCGCTGAAGATTCGACCGAAGTGGCTGCTAATTCAGAGTTTATTGTCTGACCTGCTCTCTCTGGTGGCGTCATTGAAACCAGATCCAAACACGAAATGGCCGGTGAGGGCCGCTGAGAGGGGTGCTCCCCCAGCAGAGAGCGGGGGCTGCAGTTCGTTGCCCTTCCAACGACTCGCGCTCAGACTATTCTGAGCCCTCCAGAAAGGGCGCTTCAAACGAGACAAACGTTATTTCCACTTGGCTGAAGGGAGAGCAGTCTTTGTGCTGCACTCTTAATACTATTATTTAATCCCATTTTATGGAAAGCATCTGGTAAAACCATAGAAACAGGAGGTGGGGCGGGTGAACGGAGGTCATCCCCTGATGCAGTGGCGGATCCAGAACAGCATTTCGGGAGGGGAGGGGGCTGGGGGGCTTAGGTGTCCCCAGAAATTGCCTGGGAACAGCCTTCAGCTATGCATTAACTTTAGTCACTCTGACATTTGTTTGGGGTGGGGTGGGGGTGGGGGGGAGGTTGAGTCCCCTAGCCTCCCTTTATATCCGCCACTGTCCCAATAGGTCTCAATTTGAGGTCTTGCTACACTATGACGTAGAATTTGTGATTTTACCTGCTGTATTATTCGATTCCGATGAAGGGTTTTGCCCGAATATATAATCCCAGTGTATTAGGTCCATTTTGACTGCAGGACTCAAGGAGGCATGCCATTTAACATCCTGTCAACTTTACTCTGTCTATATCGTCCAAGATCTGAACACCATTACTTTCAAGCACGTATTCGTTTTTTAATATTAATATAATTTTTACTTTGTTGTAGTTGGTTTTAATTTTCCTTACATATCACACGATTCGCAACGAAGGCCGTATAAGTTAGACAAAACATGAAACGAACATTTAGAAAGTTGCGATTTTGAATCCACAACTGCTCTTGGAAGAAACAATCTGATTTATTCCAAGCTGATCCTCTTTGCTTGATTGACATTCAAACGGTTCGTTGTCGGCAAATAAAAGCCCGACCAATGTTGAAATTTACGGTCCTGATACAACCGCTCGGTCACAAACCACTGACTCAGGGGCGGACGCAGACCCGAGTTTTTTTCGGGGGGAAACCCATGTCTGCCTCTCCTCGGGGGGGTGGGGGGGAGCGAATATTTCTTTGCTCTACAGGCCTAGTGTAAACACACCTTTTCCAAAAATTTTATCCGGCGTTTGGGGGGCAAAAGTTAGTTTGGCCCCCTCCAGCGCTTTGGGGGCATGGCCGGAATGGCCCCCCTGCGTCCGCCAATGCACTGACTTCGTATCATACGCTATACATTCAACCCAAATTCCAGCTGCGGGCACTGCATGGTTGCGGAGGCGGATGGTTGTATGCCCATTTTTAAATAGGTATGCATTTTTAGAAAGTTTGGGATGCCTTTTTGTCGTTGTGGGTTAGTTCGTCAGTGCCGGGGGACACGTGTTTGACGATTCAAAACCCAAAATGATAGGCGGTTATCATTTCCTAAATAAGTAACTGCAATTTCACGTTGAGTGCCGTGCGTGTGTCCGAAGGCCAGTTACCTACAACACGTTTCCTAAATAATTAACATCAGCATTGTGCTCCGGATTTAATTGTGTGTTTGTCGGATATCCAGAGTAAAACCAGAGCTTATTTGAAAGCTCTCTGCTCGATTATTAACGTCAATTGAATAATTTCACTTTTTGAAAACTACCGGCAAAATAAGAAACTAGGATGAATTGATAGCAGCAGTAATAATCTTTCCGACTTCCCTGAACGTCCGGCCCGCACATTTCCTCCTCCACGAACCCCTCCCTTTGTACAGACTTTTCATAACTCCACTATCTGAACACACTCGACACATTTCCGTTCCGTGTTCCATAGATTGCGTCGAAACACCGAGTTCCGACCTAGCTCGAGGCTGTTCGCCGCTGCGTGCCGCCTCCCCGCCGCGCGCGTACGCCGCCGAGCTGTTCGTCGCTGGCGGCGCTTGCGGCGCTCAGTTGCCGCGCGGGAACGGTGGGGGATCGGTCTGGTCTCGCCGGTCGTGAGTTGCATGGACAAGAGACGATCTGTAGTACCGGGCTGTCACGTGGCAGCGGTGTGTGTCGGCACGTGCCCACGTGCGGCGGGAAGGTGGCCCGGTGACGCCACGTGTTGCCATGGAGACGTTTTGTGTTGGTGCTGACCACAACAATCGGATTTTTGACGGCTATCTCTACAAGGTAAGTAGAGGACTGGTGCGGTGCCATTGGTCTGCGGCTGTGTCGCGGTTTGGATGCTGCGTTTTGTGGCTGTTGTAAAAAACGAGTGTTGATGTTATGGTATGGGATTGTGATTTAATAGAGCGGTGTTGTGCAGTATACTTCAACCGTAGTTCCTGGTTAGTCATCCAATTCTGATGTGAATATTTTTGAAGATAGGTGCCTATATTCGTTTAGATTTTAATATCAGGGCTGCCCAATACACGAAATATCAATAACGCTTAAAGCATGAAATTCCAATCACAAATATTGGCATATAATATCTTCTTCGGCAAATGCGCCCCGACTTGTTAGCAGGCTTCTGACAAGCGGAATTTCCAATTCCCTTGCAATATGTAAATATTGGCATTTCCTATTTCCACATTTTTTTGCGCATATTCACCACCTCCGACATATAAGATGACTAATGATTTAGTGTACCGTGAAATATGTTAATTTTGGCCTTTCCTAACTATCTCCACAAACGTTTGCGCATATGGTTACGTCACCACGGCCTCTGATAATTACGATGATTTGATGTCCCGATTTAATACAATAATTTTAATGATGTAGCTTACGGTGAAATATGCCAATATTTGCGTTTCCTAGCCAGCCCTATAAACTTTTACTCGTGGTTTCGTCTTTACGGCCTCTGATAAATACGAAAATTTAATGTCTCAGAACTTGCTCTTCCAATTCTTGGGAATGATGAAGCAACATCGGTCAATCAGCCAATAATGCTTCTATCCATGCTATTATAAGATAGTTCAGAGCTTTTTCTTATTTAAATTTAATTTTTCCCAGATCACTACCCAGAGATAACATGTAACAGCCTGCGAATCAGTTTATGACTGGCTTCCATTTTGATTCCACAAAAATGCATATGAAAAGGTGGCGTTCAATCTCTAGATCACCCGTCCTGCCCTCCTTCACTCCCAGCTGGGTTGTGCAGCCGCCGAACATTCCGTGAGTCAGCAAACTACGTGTTTGTTAGCGAGCTTGGGGCGTGCGAATCTGTGCACACATCTGCAACGCGTACACTCGGCAAACACTGCTGTAGCGACACCTGAGCACCCCCCAAATGATTTGCACGAACCATGAGTGGGTACGTGACAATGTGTGCACAAAGGCTACCTGTCCGCCACCGTTTCAAGATAAGGCAATGATTGGCGAACACGATGCTGGACAGAGTGGCGTTGCAGGAGCGGAGGACGACAGGGAGGGAGGCGGGCCGAGCTCCGGTGTCCGTTAGCTCCGCCGGAAAAAGCGCCGTTGTTGTGGAAACGAACCGTTCCGGTGGTGCGCACGAGTCGGCGGAGCGGACGTACCGTTAGCTCACCGTGGCAGAGCGCCCCAGGCCAGCCACACCGTACTTCATCAAGGCGTCAATTTTTCTCCGCGACTGTCAACACTTCGCCTGCCATTGTCGCAGACGGTTGTGTGCGTCTTTTGTAAGAAATCATCATTCTGAAGAGGCTGACTGTCGTGGGATCCTTTTTATCGGAAATCGTGCATTCAAATGCGGTTTGAGACTGCACATTGCTTTTTGGAGTTACGGTTTGCTGTCCCAAACATTTTCTGGCTCGTGGCCTCCGAAAGGCTTATATAGGTTCACAATTCCACGCTGAAAGGAATGAAATCAAACTTTGCTAAGTGTGCAGGGCTTCAGCTTATCAAGACTTGACATTCAGTCTAATTTATGTGTTTATAAAGGCTGACATTTACAGGAAGACCTATTACGATAGACAGAGGCCTATCTACGTGTCTCAAACCCAAGATCACGCTATATGACGGTGAAATTATTGAAGTATATTGTTGGCGCTATGGTTCACCCACAGAAGCATGGTGGGAAAGCTTAATCTTAAAACCAAGAGAGTGTTTGTACATTACGATGAGACGATGTCGTATTTTTGTGAACGAAGTGGAAGTGGAGAGTGTACTTCACCTGAAGGCAGTGTTTTGCGGTAAAAGTAAATTAAAAGCAAACGACGTGCGGCTGGTGATCTTACTTCAATTTAATCTCCCTAGACCTAACATCTTGTCAGAAAACATGTTCGATTCTCTCTCAGGTAGTCATTTCACGGTTGTCTCCGCGAGTCAAGCATTAATAATTTCATCCCGGTCTCGGCTCGCCATTAACGCTGGCCACATCCTGTGCCGGGAAACCATCAAGAATCAGGCCAGCCATGATATCACAGTATTGAACTCCCCAATTAGCTCTGCTCACAGTGATGTCATACACGAATCTCATCCCGTTTCGGCCACCCCCATAACAGGCCCACTGTCGTTGAGTCGCTCGTAAAGCGCTAAAACGTGGGCGCTGACGGAGCGATGAGTCTTTGTCGTGCGGAATGTGAACGGCAGGGCGAGCGCTCTCATCGAGGTGAATGCCACCTCTCAGCCGGTACCGCAGGTTACCGTGTCAAACTTTTTACCCTGGACTGCCGAGAAAATCGTTCTCGTGCGACCATGGTTCATTGTTTGAGAGACCCTACTCGATTGTTGTTGACCGATTGTAAACTGCGTTGAAACTGTCTTGAACACTTCAGGTTGAAACGAATATATCGTGGTTTGAAACCATGTCCTGAACTCGGTGGGACTCGGTCCATGAATGGGGCACGTCTGACATCACCGGAACGGGCCTCTGCGGAACAAGGCGCCCCTCCCGCCCCGACCCGCCCCTCCCCTCCGCGGCAGCCCCGCGCGGGTCTTACGATACGGTCGCAGGAATGCGTGTCTGGCTCCAACCATTTACGACGATACCGATCTCCAGCAAAGTGCTCACAACTGGAGCGGATTTGGACTAACGGAACGTGAAGGAGCTGTTTGTTTTTGTTGGTGCTTCGGACTTCAGGTCCGATTTTGTGTCATAATCCGGATAATCTAAATGTAAGTTGTGCTGTACATTGCGTACACTTCCCTCTGTAAGTGATGAATTTTTCTGAGATAGTGTAAGGTAACAGGACCCTCTTACATGTCTCTTTCTTACCTTTTCATTCATCCCTTTTCTACATTTAGTGCTTTCAAGCACGCAGTCGTAAACTGGTTTCTTTGTAAGCGCTGCTCCTCACTTCTTTTTATCCCTCCCTGTTTCGTTTATTACTGCTCGCTCCAACGTGTTATCTTGCTGCCAGTCACATTCACATCTCCTGTTTCTATTTTTGTGGCACCCTCCCACTCCCTCTCTCTCCCTCCCCCGCGCTCTTTCAGGGCGCTCCGTCGATAAACTGGAGAGGGAATGCGAGTTCGGCGGCCATCTTTGCGTGGCCCATCTCCGTGCCTCTGCTGTTCGTCTTTCTAGGACCTGTCAAGCTGGTGGTGCGTTGACATTATTAAGAGCCCACCGAAATGTTGGGAGACTGGTGTGGGCAGACTTTAAAATTCGTCTTCGGCTGTTTGGTTTCAGGTGATATTTCTTCTGAGTTAGTGCATTCACAGCCCCTCCCCTCTCTCACCGAAGGCCTGAGGTCTTTCCAAGGACATAGCAAGTCGCTCACTCACTAAAACGCACCACAGCAGGCTGTAGCGGAAATGTACCTCGAGAGCCAGGTCCGTGGGGACTTGATAATAGAACTGTTGTTTGAGCTACTGTTGGAGTAGGAGCTATTGAAATAAAGTTGCTGAAAGCTGGGATTATGCATGGCTGGACTTTCCATGTCTATGACAGGCAAGGAGAGCGCCATAACAACTGGTTTACGATCTTCCTATCAGGGAAATATGTATATCTCAGCGTTGGTTAGGTAAAGGTTCCACTCCAGAGTTATAGCCTTGCTCATGCAACAGCATTTGGTGCTGAATCGGTCGTGATTCGGGCTCAGGCCAACAGAAAGACATGCGTGACAGGCCATTGGGTCCTTTAAATGTCATACTGTGGAATCGATTTTCGTAGGATCTCGTCCGGACTTCCTCCACAAGAAGATATTGGGGGTCGGAGCTTTCGTACTGTATTACAGTGCTTCGTCAACTATATTCCGAACGAGCATCGCTGACGAAGCACTGTAATAGAGTTCGAAAGCTCCGACCCCCAATATCTTCTTGTGGAGGAAGTCCGAACGAGATCCTAAGTCATTGGGTTGTGTCATACGAACTCACGGGATGACACTCTGCATTTGGGATCATGCATGTTTTGATGGGTGTGACCATAAGCGTCGGCATCGGCAAAAAAGCGCGGGGGGCAGCCAAACTTCAACCTGATGCTGACAAGAAAACTTTCCACGTCAGGACCAAAAACTGTTCGAATTTCGGCTCCTCGTTGCCTTCCGCAGCGGCTGGTTATAAGAATGTCCGGTTTTCTCCCATTTTGATTGAGATCAGGAAATTGTTAGCCAAAAAGTGGGGAGGGGGCAGGCCTCCCCTGGCCCCCTTTTCCGACGCTTATGCGTGTGACATACTTACGGATTGAGATGCTTTTTCGATAAAGAAACAAATTAACTTTATTTTAGTCTCGTCGCTCAGGCTGGTTCTTTGTTTATATTCTGTCATCCTAATATGTTCGTCATTCAGGCTCTTTGAACCGTCTTCGCCTTGGGATCGTAACGAGCCATCCCCAGGTCAATCCAAGATCTTTCTTAGGGAGTGACAGCTGCCATTCCTTCTACCCCGCTGGGCAGCCCCTGGTCACGGATCGCCATGTTGTGACGTTATCAGGGCTCCAGATTATCTCTTTACCAATCTAAATCACTAAAAATGTCAAGCTTGGGACTGTTTTGTAAACATTTAAGACGCAATAATATCCGTTGGGGAAAGTTTCGTCTTTCAGCACTTATGTCGCAGGAAATTATTTAAGTCTATTGGTCTATATCTGATTAATTTGACCATTTCTTTTACTGTGAAAAGGTCTCTAGCCCTGTTCCACCTATCAGCACAGTTTTGTCAGCACCAATCAGCGGGCCGCGTTGCGCCTACGTCACAGGACTGTAGCCTCTCCCCGGGAACTAGTTCTAGAGGTTTTACGGGCTGACGGCCTGCTGTTTGTGCTGATGAAAAACCGTAAGTGCACGAAGTGCAGCCTAATATTTTTTAATGGTTTAAAGATTTGAGTTCCCTTTGCTTAGCACAAACAAGAGGTGATTATGGCGCTGATGTTACTTTTCTGGAGGAGAGGTTGGAGGTCCTGCTGACAAAACTGTGCTGACAGCTGGAACAGGGCTTCTGTAAAAGGAAGGAAGGAATTCCCTTCATATAAATAATTTTTGGTGCATTCATAAAGAGAGTTAGTTCACTACACACAGGGATACCATACCATAGAAATGTTGGCGTTACTGACGCAGTTCATTCATTCATGGCGCAAGGTGGTAACTGTGGTAATTAGGTCATAATGAAGGTTTCCCCTGCTGTGTCCGGCCCTGCTGTATCCAGGCGCCGCTGTTTTGTAGCGAGTGGGGGAACAGCGTCGGAGGTCTTTCAGGGGACCCTGCTGGCTCACCCCGCGCTGCATGGCCGAATGTGGCGTCACACAACGCCTCGGGGCATGCCTTAGAGATGCCATCTCCTGACTGGGAAGTACAGTCAGTTCTTGTGCACGGGTCAGCTTTGACTTGGCGTTGTTTTCCTTTTGGATTAATTTTCCATGTTAAGAGAAATAAGGGAGTAAAGCTGAGGCGTCACTCTCAATTGTTGAGCCACTAGTTCCAGCACGCTCACTTTCAGCTGGCGTGGACAAGGCTCAAGATTGGCTCCCCGACATGTGTCTTTGTTCAAAAGTGACCCGTCCGCGGGCGCCCCGGCCCGAGTGACTGTTTCTGTCTCTATAGGAAGTCGAGCCTTTCATTTGCTGTGGAAAAAATGATTACAAAAAGACCAGAACAATGATCACATCATGCCGTCGCCAAAAGCTGTCGGAGAGAAATGCATAGGTCATAAGTGTCGCCAGCGATAAAAGGGGGAAGTCGACCTTCATCCTGCTGCTGAGGAGAAACTTCCCCCAGAAACAGAAACTCAGTGGACTTGGGTCGCTACACACCAACGTACTGGCTACAAAATTTTTCTATTTATTTCCAACTTGGGTGAAAACGATAATTTTTCTATGAAAAGTGGGCGGGGAGGGGCCGGCTCCCCTACCCCTATTTCCTGATGCATATTTCAAAAGCATTTATTGGAAACAAAGACTATTCTTCAGAGCTTCAGTACTAAAATTCGGCATCATCATCAGTTCCTAGAAGAGGAATGAAGTATTTATTGAACTATTATGCACATTGATAATGAATAAGGCTGTCCGAGAATGCATCCGATAGCAGTGGCGGATCCAGAAGTTCATAGGGGTCTCGAGCCTCCCCCGCTGTTGGCTATGGGTAGTCCCCAGCTATGCATTTACTATAGACACTCTGACATCTGGGGAGGGGGGGGTTGGGCCCCTGGTCGCCTCGTATCCGCCACTGCCAGAGACCATTATGTATATCAGCAACAGTGATGTTATTTGTCAATGCATGTAGTTATCAGCAGGTGACCTGTACTCTGACGGCTTGTAATACTCCAGAGCGGTCCACAGGCGTTCGTAAAAAACTAACCAAAATAGGACTGAGGGCAATCTGAGCCAGGAAGTGGAACGCCACTCAGCAAGCTGATTGCAGCTGAGTTTTGATAATAAATGAAAGTCGAAGATCCACAGTGACTGCTCTCATAGGGTGTATTCCTGCTGGCTTTTTGTCGCCTATTCTAATAATGTCAATAGATCTTCCGCGTCATCTCAGTCACCAATGCTCTGAGTCTGCCCCGATATCTGTGTAAGTTCGGGAACAGACCGGAGCCGAAACTGAAGCCGTTATAATTGCTGGGCAGAGTGATTTTGACTGAATGCCCTTGTTTGACTGTCTCGTTACAGCGGACAATGACTTCAGAGTGCGATCAGATCAAATTCAATGAGCGGAAATGTCGGCCGTCTGATTCAGGTCACAGAAAAGAGCCTGCTTTCTATCTGGCTACTACCGGATCTGCCTGCCGAAGCTGGTGCAGGACTTGAACGTAGCTGTAGAAAGCCTGGTCGGCAAACGTATGCACAGTTACCATCTCAGATATACCTTACCTGGAACCAGTTATGCACTTACCGAGTAAAAATTCATGAGGGACATGCTTATTTACAATGTGGAATTCAAGGACCGGCACGTGTCTGGTGTTGTTGGGCGCACTTCGAGGGGCCCTTTGCGCGATGGTACTAAAAATAAAAAATTGTGCGGTCACCTGGAATGATTCCAGTGTTGAGAGACCGTGGTCAGCAATGGTGTGATTAATGGTTGCCAGTGCACGGTCTGAAGGTACGCGTGGTTCCCGATGCGGTTTCAGATTTGCATCACGATTTCGACGGAAGCGCTGTCAGGAATACGTTTCGCCAGCGGCGGATACAAGGGGGGCGAGAGGCTCCCCCGAAATGTCAGAGTGCCTATAGTTAACGCATAGCCGGATGTTGTTTCGAGGCAATGACAGGAGAAGCTCGAGCCCCCCCCACCCCCCCGAATGAAGTCATGGATGCGCCACTGCGTTTCACTGTATGCAGTCGAAGAAGCTGATGCATCCTGGAGCCTGCAGCAGCATATCTGTGGTTAAAGAGGCTGCTGCTCTCATTGCAAACATACTTTTCTGGTATGTTCTAGACCTCCAGGCCTGTCTAAGATTCGTATTAAGGTTAATTTAAGGTAGGTTTCAGCTTAGTGTCGCGAACTATAATGTTATGGTGGAATTAAGACACATATGCCTTTCCAATGCTGCCAAAGGAGTGCGTTCCTCAAACATGGTAGAGCCCCAGCTAAATGAGCTCAAAAACAAGATGGCGGCGATGTGCAGCTAGTTTCTGACTGGGCTGTTGTGCTTTCACACACTGACTCAGTATGCCCGTGCACATGGCACATGCACTTCCGCTTTCGTAACTCCAAATCATAACCCTCGCCGCGCTGAAGGGAATGTAGGTATATGTGGCCTCATTTACCCAGGATGCAGTGGCGGATAGAGGGGAGGCTAGGAGATTCAAGCCCCCCCCCACTCCGAAGTGTCAGAGTGCCTAAGTACACAGTCGGAAGCAGTTCCGAGTCAATGGCAGGGAGACTCTAGCCCCTAGCCATCACCCCGGAATAAATTCCTGGACCCGCCACCGCTGGGAGTGTAACTATTTTCCCTACTCCAGCTGCAGATTTTCCTTCCATCCGTCCTTTTCTATAGAGAAGGTAAATGGGCCCAATTTTCCCACCGCGACGTTGCTATGTAAATTTCCCGGAAAGGTAGGATTGATGTACGCAAAGTGGATATCAAATGACATAGAACAAAGAACTAGGGTCATTAAAGAGTAACGTTATACCTTCTTTGCATGCATCATAACGTGAGGGCAGAGGTCTTTAACTTATGATATATTCGAATGGTCCCGCCCGAAATTCTTGGTGCTGAATTTATCGCCACCGTTAAGTGTTTCCTTAATCATGTCACTCACGCTCTGGGCGGACACTCAATCTTTAATTATTTCTGTTGTCAGCCCTGCTCTTTGACATGGCCACAACGGTGCGGTAGATACACGCTCCGAGTGATATAAACATTTGAGGATGTATTAATTCAGGCAGAGAAGCTGCGGCCGGTTTCAGCGATGAGCCGCGTGCTGCGGCCCCCGGAGCGTGTGTGCTGCCCCCGTGTGGCAGCTGCAGCGTGACAGGTCGTCTGATGCTCACACCGGTGCAGTTTCTGTGTGTGAGCAGCTGTTTTCTGTGGTACAGAAGACATGACCAGCTGCTCCTTACTCGACAGTTACCCTCGCGCAGCCGACAAAAAGGTCGCCGCAAAAAATACACCAGGGCTGCGGTGGAGTTTCCGAGAGGGAGAGGGGTAGAGTACTAGTCGCCAGCGTGGGATATGCGATGTCAGATGCCTTGAACGTGTATTGGCGCATGTTTTAATCACTCTCAGATGGAGGAATTCGGATGTGGGATAGGGCCACCAAGTGAAAGCCTATTGATGTCGGTGCGTATTGTTGTGAGCCAGATCGGTACCGGGCTTTCTCTCCTCCCCCTCTTCCTTTATCATACTTATGCTGCTTCGTGGTGCGTGCGATATCTATGCCAACGCACTTCTCTCTCTCTCTCTCTCTCTCTCTCTCTCTCTCTCTCTCTCTCTCGTTATTTCTGTCTTCGCTCGTTAAACGATAGGACCCAGCTAACTACATGCATAGTTTACCATATGTCAAGTCCAACCAAAGCACCAGCATCTCCAAACATATTCTGTCAAGTTACGAGAGTTGCATTTAAACCCGTGACTTTGAAACGAATCATAAGTTTTAACGCCGATTATTTTCCCCGCCACTCAATACCGAAATGCCATTCTGAGTAGATTTGCCGTCTTGCCGATGTGAAACTAGCCTCATTTCGGCGCCGACGACGATGGGTTTCAACAAAACTCACAGCTACATTGACTATTTCTGGTGAATCATCGATTCAATGCGCGCCAATCTGGACCATTCTGCGCGCACAATCGCTGTCAATCTGGGCTATTCTAGTGGGCCGGGCCGCGACGCGGCGCGCCACTGGCGCCTCCAGTCCGCGCGCTCGGCGGCCGCGCAGGTCACTGGCACGCAGACACGAGGAATTGTCGGTGGACGCCGTCGTCTTCACGCGTAGCCTTAATGCAGCCGATGTGGTGCTGAATGTTCGTGGCAGAGGCGCGGCAAGACCGCTGTTTCTGGGAGTACAAGTGACGTGAAAGATCCGGCTAAGAACTTGGGTCTGTTTCGGGACGACAGCGTGCTTTTCTCTCCTGGATCCGTCCATGATTAGTGGTGGGCACGACTGCAGAGTCTCAATCGATTGGCGCACGTGGTGGTGGCCTCGAACAGTGTGAGAGGGCAAGGGAATGGTGTCCCGAGCTAGGCTAGTTTTTCGGAAATTACAAGCTTATTAGAGGATGGGACCCATTTCCTCGCTTTTTGGTAGATCATATGCTAATTTTTTGCTGTGGCTTTGAAAATAAAAAATAGAGCTGAGTTAGTGAACTAATATGATCTATCCATTATTTTCAAAATTTTCGGTTTTGGCGGTGTCTGGCGAAACAATAATATCCAATTTTCACCTTTTCATATTCTTTCGTGTGATATTCGTCATATCCATACTTATATTTCTCTGGATGATATTGTGGTTCATGCTTATACATGATGTTGCTGTTATTTAAAAAGTTGCATTTCCAGCGGCTAAAAAAGTAGCAAATTCTGAATATCCAGCTTCCGAGTAATATTTAACAAACACTGGCAGGCCCTCTGCTCTGATCGAGATCAGCCGACATTGTTCGCGTGCGCTATTGTTCAGCTGTCACGAGCCAGATCGCGGCTATGTTTAACGTCAGCTCTCGAGCCGGCCGTATCAGTGCACTCCCGCGTTGCACACGCGCACTTGCGTGTGTGCGTTAGAGTGATTCGTGGCCAGACAATTCCGATCCATTTCAGCCCCTATCTCAGGCTACCTCGGCAAAGTCAGGTCAGTCTGTTTGCCAGGTCAATTACCAGTCCACATCTAATCTATGTTAAAAAAGATACGATTTAATGGATAAAAATCGGATTCAAGATCCGTAACTAGGTCTAAAACTACTAGCATTGTCTGGCCGATACAATCCAATCGCCAACGGATTGGATTTTGATTGGATATCTATTCAGATATATAGAAGACATGATATACTCTAGTGTGCGTGTTGGCTGCCAGAAGAGAGGCTCGGTGAGTGAGTGACGCTCTCCCGGCCACTGCAGCAGTCAGAAGAGAGTGCGAACTGCAGAAATGCAGGATTCCGCTGCAGCTGCTTCTGACGAGATGGGTGGTGATCTCTGTACCCTCTCCCGCGCAGAGAGGGGTGATGGTATGGAAATGGCATCGGAGGCGAATACCAACGCTGATACCTCGGCGTGGGTGACATTCAGGGGCAATGGTGGGAGGTGAGGCTACACAAGAGACAAATGAAGTCACGGGACGACAGAACGGTCGTTAATCCGGTGGAAGTTTCCCCATATCGGAAGCGCTTGACGAAAGGAACGGTACATTTGTTGGCCTGGCAATTCTGTTGATCAGTATAGCAGTTCTCGGAAGATTAAAAGTCCAGTTCTTAAAAGGCGGGTCCGACGGTCACATTCTGGCTGCACTGCAGCAAACAGCCACTTCCACCCGACTGGAAAGTTACACTGCACGTGGCCGTGCACCTTAATGCAATGCCGTTTATTCTGTCAAAGGGTCAAACACTGGCGCACTACCACACATTGTTGAAGAATAAACAGACTGTTGGCGGCGCTGCGACGCGTCGGTACGCAGTATCTCGTCCATCTCTGGGCCGGTAAGTGGCCATCCTGGCGCGCCCGGGGCTGGCGACGTTCGCGGCGCTCCCACGCCACGCAGCGCCGGGCGGCGCGGCGCGCCGTTGTCCCCAGAGAGCCGAGTCCTGTGATACAGTTGTACCCGCGCTCAGCTGACTCTGAGTGACGTCATTTTGGAAACGTGACGTGAGAAGCTGCTCACGAGCTGCCGCCGTGTAGTCGCAGGATTGTATCGGTCTAGCGGTAATCCAAAGGATCCGCATACCACATATCGATGTCTTTTCTAGCAAATTGTGCATGCGCTTTATCGATGATGCATGATTATTCATATATAAGGTAATGTTCGTGCAGGTACACGTCGCCACTAGTCAGTCAGCATCAGGCGATTTGCTTCTGCCCCTGTGTTGGGCCTTAATGCAGACGCTAATGTTCCTGTGCACGACCCGGTGCCTTTTTGGACACGGAGCCGAAAAACCCGGTGCACTGATGGGGTAGTCCTCTTCGTCATGCATGCTGGGGTGGCTAGGTCAGGCAGCCAGCGCCCGCCCATCAGACTTGGATGCAGCTCAGGAAAATGAAGAGCATGTTCAACGTGACGTGTTTGACAGAGCGCTTCGTGCAAAGCCTGCACTCAGTGCCGTGCAAAGCCAGTCGGAGCCAACGGTTGTGCCCGGGCAGTGATTTTTGCAGAGTGAAATTAAACAGAAGAAAGCTCGGGTATGTATTGATCTTAATTCTGATATTGGTTATCATTCTTGTATTGAATAGTTCTTTGAAAGTCGCGGAGGCTTGGGTCCTGGTGCATTCTTCGCTTGAATGCTACTACTGGATTGCGTTTTTATGTTACCACTTTGAATGCAATTGAATTGTTCTGTGTGAACGTGCATGTCAGAGCCGTCCCTTGGTATCCATTAAGTTCAGAGTGTTTTCATCCTCGTTGCATTCCAACTGTTGTGGCTGATACAAAACTGCTGCTTTGAAAACTGTATCCAACTACAGCTGTTCGCAACAGCTGCAACAGCCGCAACTCCTTTTCCCTTTCACGCAGAGAAGGGAACGCTACAAACACCGATTTTCTGTGATTGTACACCGTGTGTTGTCGGCTAACACAGTCACCACTTGTGTGACACGTTACAAGAGTGACACGGTCGGGCGTGACGAGCCTGCACGTGACGCTCAGTCGCGTGCAGTCCCGCCGAACTCCCCGCCGGTAGATCTCGAGCGTGCACTGACGCGGGTACGCTCCACATCTCGCAACGCTCTGAGCCCGCAGTTTTCGCGAACAGGAGAAGGGAGGAAACGAAACTGGTCTCGAAGGTGTTGTTTGATTGGCTATCGGTTGGCATTATCACCACTCCCTGCCGGAGTGCCCACGTTCCCCAAGTGCATTGAGTATGGACAGGGCGACTAAGGGCTTCTCAGGGGCCCTTGGGACCAGCCTGATGACTGCAGAAGGCGGTCGCCCGACTTATACCTCAAACCCGCTTTAATTCGTGTTTACAAGCTTGTAGAGGGGTAAAAGGACAGTAGGCTACCCACCGAACACAACAATTTATATCGGTTTTCTTCCATCTTTGACCGTAAAAGACAAGGGGCCACTACTTGCATACCTTGGGTTTGCTCTCAGTACCACTATCCTTATCATGGAGCAAACGAATGCACTGGCACGCTGGAATGGGGCGCGGCCTTAATGACGGTGTTCTGAGAAGCTGAGAGCTGTTTTAAAGTTAGTTCATCTTGCTGAAACGCTGAAATAAAAGTGAATTATGCCCCTGATACACATGCGAATAGCTTCTTGATCAGGGCTGAATAGCTGGCTCTATCGTTAAACTTGCGCGGCAAATGTGATTAATTTCATGCCTTATAACCCCGAATATTGCGCAAATATGGGCTAGATGTGGATCTATCTTTAAAGACATTTGCAAACTTTTCTATCCGGGCGCCTCAAGAAGCTTCAAAGTTTAGCAATATTCTTTTAGTTGGAAATACCACTGGCTGATGCGGAAGCTGGTAATTTAATGGCGACATTTCCTCCTCGGTCGGGCTGAGATCGGCCGATCCGGCCGTACAAAGCTGTCGTTTCAGCCCAAGTTTTGATGAGCTGGCACACTGGGAGATGTCGGAAGATGTTCACCTGGCTCTGCAGTGGTCCAGCCGCCGGCCATTGGGTAGGCCTCGTCTCACAGCTGTCAACACCGTGGCTAAGTGCGCTGATAGGTATTTGTGATTCAGTCCACGTAACGACTGTCAAATCGACGCTGAAGCTAGGACCTACCTACGTTTGTGCCCTGGAAATTGGGACTGGAGATCAATACGACCTTCTGTCGGACTCATAAATAATGAAGGTAAGCTCAGCGAGCACTTCAAAGCGTCGTCTCAGAAATCCAATAAACAAAGTTTGGCTTGTGTTAGCAATCCGGCTAGTTCTGTCGAAATAGCAAAAACCGACAAGGCAAACAGGACGGAGATCTACGAACAAGCTACAAACAAATTGATCACCTCCTATTTGCATACGATTTGCATAATTCTGAATTTCATTTGGGAGAACATTGTTTTTCAGGGTAAGATGGCTGCTTCTGGTGTCCGAATGTCCGACGGAGTGCATTCCCAGGGACTTCAGGGCCCACTGAGAGGGTGCGGTGGCGCAGTGGTTTTCCACGCTGCTGGCCTGGTTTCGAATCCCGGGAGGGAATATTGGATAAGGACTAGCTGATCCCAGTGTACCCTTCCAACAGGGTGACAGCGTGCCATCAGCAGTTTATTCGTTGTAAAACCCCAAGAGTTCAGACCCTGCTGAACGTGAAGGTTTCTAGCTATTGCTCGCCAGCGATCATTTCTGTGTTCGAATTCAAGTCACATCTCTTCTATCTCCATGCTCTGTGGTTTTATCATTCAGGCTGTGGCTGTAAAGGATAACTGTTTTTCATGTGTCTATCCAGTTGCAGTTCCCTACAGGGCACTCATTTCAATTTGCTGATAAATCTAAGAAATTAGCTTAGCCGCACATTATATGTCCCGGCCTTCCCTCGAGCTTTTCAGGTAGTCGATCACATCGTGTACTCGCCGGGGGGAAGCCTCGATTACCTGCAACACCCTACTGATCGACTTTGTATGAGCCAATTACGATTGCCCGCGGTGTCAGGCACGGATCACAATGGGATGCCAGCTGATGGCCTCCCAATGCACAGGTAGAAGCAGCGCCGCCCGCGGCCGCCGCCATACTTTATGACGTCATAAACCTCTCTGCCCGATATAATTTAGCGTTGCGCATACGAGTGCTGCAGTACAAGAAAGCTGGGGATAAGCGGGCTTGGGTCGTGATATGTATTCAAGACCGGTAATTGTGCCGGGGAAGTGGGTTGTTTACCATGTGAATCCAGTGTAGATGGTAATGATATGCTAGTTAGTTTGACTGCCTTGGCCCCTGACCTGCGCGCGAGGAGTGTGTGTATGTGGAGAGAGAGAGAGAGAGAGAGAGAGAGAGAGAGAGAGAGAGAGAGAGAGAGAGAGAGAGAGAGAGACAGAGACAGAGACAGAGACAGAGACAGAGACAGAGACAGAGACAGAGACAGAGACAGAGACAGAGACAGAGACAGAGACAGAGACAGAGACAGAGACAGAGACAGAGACAGAGACAGAGACAGAGACAGAGACAGAGACAGAGACAGAGGGGGAGAGAGCACTTTCTACTGGCTTAAGAGTTGGGTGTCTGACTTTTCCTTGCCTACTCCGGTTCTTGCTCGGTGGAGAGGGTTTCCGTGTTCGGTGGTGCTTCTGCACGCTGTCAGGATACCTGGTGTCACCTTGGACGCAGCTGGAATTCCTAATGACGAGCGGCGATACAGACAGGAAGATGAATGATCGTTAAATGCCCCTTACATCTTTGGTATCGGAATGAATGACCTGAGAAGGTTCTTTTAGGAGGGAGCGTTTCAAATGACTAAGATATTCAGCGGGCATTTGTCTTGTTCATTGATCCATAAAACATTCAAATACATCATAAAGCCGAGTGCCTGCCTTATTCGGTTCAAGATGCCTGTCGATGCCTCAGCAAAAAACATTTGACTGCCATTCTGTTGATCTTCAGTAGATAACAGCGTGATTCTATTTGTGCGCCAGCCGCTAGATTCTCTATACTAAAACTACATGACTTGTTTTCAGCCATTTAAGACTGTTCCCTTCTCCTGTAAAGTAATGAATACCACTGTAGCGTACCTGTGTGAGAAATGCCTGGACGATTTCCTTTGGAAATGTGTGGTGCTACGTTTACAGTGCACTTGTGTGATCGTACCGGGTCCCGTGCAGCTCAGGGTCAGAACGGCAACGAAGAGAATGGTGTTATTTGGGGTCGACGCCGGGCTGCACAGTGTGGATAGCATACTGATGAAAGGGAAAAGGCGATCATGTTTTCCAGCTAGACGAGATCCTTGTGGGCTACTTCTGGACTCATTTCTAGTCTGAACTTTTTGGTCGTACCTAACGCAGAGGACGTACTGTTGGAATTCGGGAAATTCGACGGAGTACAAGTTCGGTTTGGATTTTCCGAACAAAAAATGTATTCACTGATGCCAGAAGAAGAAGAAGCGAATTTTGCCTGCAACGCATGCTTTGTTCGAGACCAAAATAGGGTGGCCGACGAACTATGTACGTTATCAGAACCTAGTCAATCAATATTCGCCGTGTGCTTAACTCAGGCAGACATTTTCCGTTTTTTTCACTCATCTGTTCATCCATTGGTGAATGCGTTTCTGACGCCTACTTGGTATAACTTCAGTGCAGATTCAGTTCTACGACGCTTTTAAGAGCACCGGTAGACCGCAGGCTGTTTTTCATGTTAAATGAACTTCTGTGCATGTGCAGTAGCTTCCATACACATGCGCTGTCTTAGTTGCATTTGATACCTCTTACTAATTCAGTGCAAAAACTTCTGTCGGGTTCGATTGGTAATTTTTTATGAGTTGAGAGGACGGGGAGTAACGAGGCACCAACTGATAAGGCTATGCTGTAAGTTCTTGACATATTCCGCACTAAATATATGCGCCTACTGCGCATGTACGTAAAACCTGCATGTTAAAATTCATATGGTTGAATTCTTAGTCTGAAACAAACCCTGCATGCACCATTTTGCTCGATTGACCCATTAGTTGCTGATATAAAATTTTTGGAGATGTGCTCAACTACATTCACATCACAAAAGCTAACAAAACCAAACCCCCATATGAAGCTAATTGGAAGGTACGGGTTTGGTTGAGGACTAAGAGGCGCCCCGGGTTGGTTGGGAGGGAAGCTAATTGGATGCTTTCAGTTCCCGCTTATTAGTTAATTCGCCAAGCTCTCACACATCAAAGAAAGCAGAAGATCGGAAGAGAACAGACAGAGGCACCTGTGATGACTGAGAGGGCTCAAATATCTAATAAAGAAATCAGAGTTTTCTCCTGATTAAGAGATGGTGCCTTGTATAGGGCTTTAGAAGCAAACATCAGGTTGTCTGAAAATGTTTTCTGGAACTCCTCTGGGAGAAAAAGGACGTATTTGACGGCAACGCCTTTGAGCTTAAAGGTTTTCCTAATTCAATTAAGGCAACATATTTTCCTCCTGTGTACAAAGTAAGTAAATCAGACAGCTTTAGGAGCAGACCTGAGGTTATATGTGTCCCACCCAGCTGCGCGCGTGCGACTACATTAAAGGGAATGTGGCACCTCCATAAAGTGATTTTAATTGAGATAGCCAAGTTGTAAAGCAAGTCGTAGAACCCGGTACTCCATATATCATTTGTCTTGGAACTCGATATTTCCGTAGAAAAAAGCTAAAACCTACCTGACACCAACCCCTCATCAACCCCTCACCGGGCGGCCATTGTTGTGAGCTGCTGGTGTGACGACATATGCTGACGTCACGATGAGCATCAGCCAATCGAAGCTCTTGAAGCGTTTCAAGTATGGTAATGGTTGTCAGATCGTGACATTATCCACAGGCTGATATTTATTTCTTTTTCCAGAGGAGTATTTTAAAAATCAAAATATTGAGCTTATTGTACATTTTTCATATAAATCATGAGTGGTTTCATTATTTTCGGCTAAAAGTACGCCTAATTGCACTAAATTCCAGGATTCGACCAAGGTGTCACATTCCCACTAAGTCTGGATGGCGCCCAGAACACAGACGAGGGATCAAAATAGACACCACGGGGAATCAGGGGCTACCTTTAGGGGAAGCCCTCGTCTCCGGAACACCCCCGAAGTAGATTACAAGCTGACGGCATTTGTCTTGTCTTGAGACACGTTTGCTGGTGGCAGGGAGCGGGGAAGGGTGCACTGCCCTGACAGGGACACTTCTGGCGTTAAGGTGTAATGGCCCCAAGGACCCTCTCGATATCCCACTGGCGTTCTGATAGGATTTTTCGAAGTATTTGGAAGCAGATCCAGTCTTTTCTGCGTGTTTGTTATAATGTCTCTTGAAATTGTCGCAATATTTTGCGCCAACTTGTGGTTTTCTCAGCGGGGTTTTTCCGATCGGCTCCTCTCCAGCGTGGTGAGTCTTTCCCGCTCTGGTGGGGCAAGTGGCTGCTGGTGGGGCACATTCCAGCACTGATTGTTGAGAGCGATGGAATGAGGTCGGACCGCTTCGTGAGCGGCAGGGCAGGGGCAGATGATTCCTCGACTGGGTTGAAGTGGTCATTAACGTGGTTGGTTGGTTGTTGTCTTACGGAGAAGGTTGAACGACCGTGGAAAGGGAGGGGCAGATTGACGTCCCTGTTTTCAGGATGGCTTTAAGTGGTTTTGTTCATCAATACTGTCTTTGGCTGAAGCTGAAAGGCTTCGGGATATCACTGCTAGTGAAGCAGCAGATTCAAAGCATTCCTAAGCGTTGAGTGTGCATGCACTAGAATACGGTTTTAATTGTGCTGTCACGCCTTCATCAATATTTCAGCCACACTCGGTACATTTCACTATTACTCATTAATAATCCTACATAGCCACACGACCTTCGGCTACAGTAGTTTCCTGGACTCACTCCACCACCTTCATCTTCACCAAAGCCCGGACATTCCGAACTGCATTCCAATGCGTCAGCCACTCTCCGTGGCGACGCTGAGTTGGGAGCCACTGGCGTCTCTCCGTGCTCAATTGGGAACCTCTAAAACGCAATTCAGGTCCCGGTGAGTGAAAGTTCCGACTCGGGGACGACCCTTGTGACCAGGTGGTGGGGCCTGTTGGTGAACTGATGAAAAGGCCACATTTGTCGAGGATCGACCCTGATACGTTTCCAGAGAGATGAATCGGGCGGACGCGCTCCGGAAGCTTTGACATTCGCAGTGTGTTCAGATGAGGAGATGGGGTCTGGTTTGGCGGTGGGGACATGTGTGAGGCGTATTGAATGCACTCACTGTTGTCCTCGAGTTTTACTCTTCGGAACAGCCGGACGCGGCCGCGACTGTAATGATGGCTGGTGGAGGCTACATTTGACAGTGTGGATTTATCGCTTGTGATGTATAGTGACTCTAATCGTCGGAAATCACGGTCCACCACCATGTATGCTGGCGAAACGGTACATCGTCCGTCGCGCGGCGAGGCTCGCTGCGCGGCGAGACTCGCTGCGCGGCGAGGCGATGACCACGGTCATTTCGCCCACACTTGTGCCGAAAGTGCTTCGTTTAAAGGCATTGTCGAATCTTTTATTTTATGGCTTCATCCACGTGGAGGCTTGGAAGCCCGCAGAGCATAATCCTTTCGCTGAAGTCGATGCTCTGTCACCAACTTGGAGCCGCTGACTCACTCAATGTCACCCCTTCCTTGCCTCAATAGCACAGAAAAGCATTTGTCTCTGTACAGTGATTCACTCACTCAGCAAATAATGGTCTTGTGATCGAGCGGCATTGAACGTCAGGCCGCGTAAGGAAAATGACGCAGCACTGGCTTGCTGTATCGTGGAGTGCATGGCTTCCATCGTTTGGAGGAAAATCGCAGCGTTGCCAGATTAATGTGAATCTAAGAGTTGAAGTCAGGAAGGTCAAAGCTGGGAAGCTGTAGATCGCTGAAAAACTGGCAGACAGTTTTCTGCTAACCCGATTGTTGTTGCCAACTAACACCATGTGAAACTAGGTTGTCGTATAAACGAGCTCTCAAAACACTACCATCTGATTTAGGAAAAAACTAGGTTAATATACATAGCCTAGGAGAAAATACACCAGTTACCATTTCAGGTGTGCTTGGGATCTAGCTGAGCTTGAAATGAGGGTTAGGGAAATTTTCCTGAATAATAACGCGGATTTTATTCTCAAATATCTGGAATTCCTTTGTTGTTGGACGTAGCTTTCAAACACGGTTCACGTTTGATACAGTCAACATTTTCCTGATTGTCAGCATCAGTCAGATCTAGGTACTCAGGAAAGAAGCCTCAGATGTCCGATTCACAGTAAAAGTTTCTGGCCATGCTCTTTGTTGCAGTCCAACGAAATACTGACAGATTCATTCTCTTCATTTTGAAAGTGTCCTTTTATCCCGCAATTCACAAAGATCGTATTTGCCTCGGAGCAGGTTTAGAGTTCGTCTGAATTATGATGGCCCATTGTTCGTCCCCTGTGAATCGCAGCTCGTAATGCTGCGTCCATAATGGACATTGATTCGGTCTTTGGATGACGGCCATTGCGTAAACGCGCGCGTGGGGCTCGGGACGGCGCCGCCGGCGGGGTGCCGAAGATCAAAGAGGTGCCGGCATCGCCGGTACATCAGGTTAACCTCTGTGACCTGTAACGGCCTCTGGTAATCCCTCTTGTTTGTGTTTGTCTCTCGCGACGAGGGTTGACAGGCATGGGCGTCGAAAAGCACGAGGGGACGAGGGGAGGCTTCCCCCTACTCGCGAATCAGGGTCACCCCCTAAAAATTGGGCCTCTACCTAGATTTCCCCCTCTTACTTGCGTGAACATACTTAAATGTGCTGATGAAGTGCACCATCGTTAGTGTTATAAAACAAACATGTAATATGCTCAAAGTTCGCCTCCCATCCTCCCCCGGGCCACCGCCAGTCTGAGGTCCGTCCCCTCAATAAAAATTTCGTGGCGACTCCCGTATTAAGAGGCTTGCCTAGTGTATGAGAACGAGACATGGAGTGTCCGCAAGAGCTGGGAGAAACCGCCTCTAAGCTTAGCTTATGAGCTGCGTGACTTTGTCAGTCACCAAAAAGTGTTTGTGATCTTTAATTGAGTCTTCCCCGTTAGACGCTAAACTATACCGATATGATTTAGCGTGTACTGGTTAAAATAAGGCTCACTCACGTCTTCCACGGGACCATTCAATGGAGAAATTGCACTTCGCATGCCGTCTTTACAATTCACATTCGTGCATTGAATCATTCAGCGTGAACTTTGCGTGACTGGGCCCAGGATCAGTCGGCTGGCCATATTGTATCGCGTAACCAAACGGTTGAGGCGTGTGTGCGTCGCCATGCGATGCATATTGTATAATTGGCTGCCGCGCTGTATGTCCGGCTGGTTTTATGGCGACTTTGGGGCGTATTTGGCGTTTGTGTGCGGCTGCGCGCCGCCTAGCTGCGTGTGAGAGTCATTAGGACGTGTTTGATAGGCGTTACGCTCCCATGAATAACGGTAATTCGGTTCAATGACAGGGCTTAAGTGAAGTGTGGCTGACGGCTAGCCAGAAATGAGTACAGGGCAGCATGGAATCGGAGCTGGCTTCCATTAAGTGACCGTATAATAACATCATTGTAATTTTTGGTAATTACGCTCGTATTTCTTCCGCATTGCGTGGATGTGAAACTACAGGGTAAGAAGAATATATGGCATTACCAACCATAAAGATAAGAATCAGCATTCACGGCGGACATAACCCAGGAGTGAATTCAGATATGAATCTTAGGTGGAAACTTGCGCCAGTACTTCTGTGGCACAAACTGTTTGACATGCCAATGCCAGGAGTCATGAAATAGCCTCTGTCAACAGTTCCACTGTCTACTTTTCCCTGGCTCTGTTTTTCTCCGTCCCTCTCTCTCTCTCCTTCTCTTCTGTCCCTGTGCCACTTTCTCTCGTCATGAAGTCAGCCTTATCACCATGTCGCATCAAACTTTTGATTTAGTCATTGTGTTCGTCCCAGATTTGATCCTGGCCCGAATGCCGCCTGTGCGGTGTGAATGCCCGGCAGTGTAGTCCATGCCGTAAGGTCCGGATGTGTCGGTCATTGAATTGTCGGCATTGACGTGCATACCGCCGGAACAGCATACTACTTGGAAACATGACAGATGCAGGTCGGAAATGGCGGAAAACCCGACAGCTTTTTGGAATGTGAGGCTGGAGTTCGATGCTGATTTGCACAACAAAGCAGATCCATCGCGTTGCCGAGAAAGCTTGGATAGTGTTACGCCAGCTTTTTTATTGAGAAGTTCCGTTGCGTGGAGGCGTTGTGACGGGCCAATAATGCCGGTTGTATAAGAGGTTTGGTATGATATGAGGTGGACATTTTTATATCTTCCCTGCTGAAACGGAATTTGGTCGCCTTTTGGGAAAATACCAGAGGCTTATCACTGCAGTGGGAAGGGGACACCTAGGGATCACGTAAGGCCTTTTCGTGGATAGCTTGTGATGCAGTTTTGTTTGGTACCAAGCGTTTTATGTCTTTAGTCATGGCTTCCCAATCTCCCGTAACTTGTAATATTTCTCTCAAAGTTATGCCTCCAAAATTCTGTGAAATACTAAGATTGGCGGCGACATTCCTGAGGTCAAGCTGTGTCAGTGCTTTGGGAAAATAAAGTTAGTGGCGGCATCCACGTTAAAAATGAGGTCATGAAGGTCATTTGATCATTACGTAATACACATTTTTTAGAGTTTTCAATTTTGAATGCAGGAATAACCGTCATTTAAGAACTTCTATAAAAAGAAGAAAAGCAAGAATAATTTTCGATCATAAACACTTTCTTTGACAGGGGAAGGTGTTGCATTCCCCTCCCCTCCATGTTTTTCGGATATGACCTAAGGGTTCGTACCGCTGTGCAAAGCATATGGTACATTCATTGAGGACATTGTTTTTACGTTACGAAGTCATTTCTGGAAGCATGAAATATTTTCGTTTTTCGACTTTTTGCTGCGTTCCCTGGGACATAGCTTGGATGTGAAGCATCCTCTGACCTTAGCTAAGCTTCGGTGACTTTTGGTGCCCTATTTGGGACGTTTTAAAAATCTGTCTAATTATGGGCCATTGTTTCCATTACCAGAGACATTTTTCCAGAACTGGAAACGCGCGTTCCCAAAATGGGATTGCTCGGGACCAATATTTCAGAAAGCCCCCTAGCCTACCAGAAAATAACATGGGAAAGCCTTCTGCTCCGTCGATTCACACTAGGATTTATTAGTTAATGGGGGAGTTCTACTTTGAATTAAGATACCTGGCTTTGAACTTCAGTTTAAATATTCATTCAAATATTATGATCTCGCTACACCGGAAGATACAGGCTCAACAAACTGTTTTGAAACGATCTTCCAGAACTTGAACTGGATGCATAGACATCTTTTAAATTACAAATCATGGAAAATAAGAGACGAAAACAACTCTTCATCGCATCCAATGTCCTAGATATATTATTTTTCGCAGAGCAAGTGCTGCCAGGATTTTGCACAGTGGCGGGCCAATGCATGAGAAAAGTTATCGATGCTATTGGTTATCAGTTGAAGCAATGCTCAAAAGTGGTGATTACGCAATTGTTTCATTGCTTTACACTACTAGGCATCAAATGACCCTTAACTCTTACACTGTTCTTCCTTCAAGCAGTGTGTTTTTTTCTGGTGAATTAAGCAAGAACAGTGCGCCACGCCCTGAGCCGAGTGTATTCTATGACTATGAGTTGGGTCAAATGGACAGTTTCATCAAGCAGCTTGATGAAACGGGGAAAAGTGCAATTATGGTAAACTGACCAGTTTTTGCAGCAGATACTGTTTATAACCCATTAGAGCCCTACAAATACAGCAATACCATAGCATCACAGCATGGAAGTGCTGCCACATGAGTTTCCATTTTTGGAAGGAGTCTCTCCAATTATGGGTCATTACTGCCATAACTGGGAACATAAATTTTATAAGGAACTCTTACTGAAGTATCACTCACTGAAACTGGTAGGATTTTTTAATTCAACGCTGTGCTGAAACATGCCTTATTTCAGTGGTGAAACAAATACACTTCACTACTATCATTTGGGCACGTAAAAGTTTTTGCTGGTTGGAAAATAAATGAACTTGGAGTTGCTGCCGTTCCCTGGCTGCTTTTGAAAAGTAGTTCACGTGATTAAGTCGGCGCTAGCGCTTCTGCTTCTTCTGCTTGACATGGCCCCACCTGATGTTCAAACGTTCTCTGAGCCGATGGGTTTCATGGCGCCGCTCGGAGGCTGCTTTATTACTGCATAAATCATAACCCAGGACAGGTAATGGGAGGAGAGGTGACTCCAAACGTGGAAACCAATTAGGGTTACTGAGATTATAGTTGAGTTTTATGATTCTTATCAATCATTCACGCGCTTGCGCACTGATTGGAGATACGCTTTATCGACTTTTGACGGCTTTGCCGAGTGCCTCACCTTTGTTCGGACACGACCCTTCCGTTTTTGACACACCGACCACTGGTGATCCCTCTTGACTGACTGCCTGCCGGGGGGAGAGGGGGTAGTCGAACCTCTCCCCCCCATATTTTTCGTCTCAAAGCTGAATCGGTGACATCCGACCCTCCCTCCTAGTTTCTACCAGTCAATTCTGCGTGGCTGTAGATCGGCGGAGTATGTCCGTAGTTTGTGATGGGACCAGTGTCTGTGTGTGTGTGTGTGTGTGTGTGTGTGGTGTAGGTGTATGGGAGAGTTCCGGTCGGGTACCGGTACCGTTGCGACCGTCTCCGCGCGGCACTCCAGCGGCCGGGCACCTAGCGGTACCGACGCTCGGCTCTCACGCCTACCCAGCCGGAAACCACCATTTCTGGAAATAGAACACTGCTCTGTCTCTCTCTCTCTGTGTGTGTGTGTGTGTGAGTGTGTGTGTGTGTGTGTTTGACTGTAAAGTGAGGACTCCCGGCATCCGTGGCTACCAGTGATGTGATACACTTGTGGTTACAGTGACTGAAATGAGATGGTTCCGTGCTGTGAGGAAACATCCGATTGAGGAAGTGCGGTTGCTCGGTGCTTACGTGTTTCAGCCAGCTGATTCCCTTGCTAGGTTAATGAGGCATACGGGGTGTCTGGCGGATAAAGCTTCCTGTTCAAAATAGATTAGGAGTATAAAACTCAAAGCGGTTTGGATGTGATATTACAGCTTCCACGATTACCTCATGGTTAATAGGGTAATGGGACCTGCCAGAAGCTCGAGGCTCCCAAATGTGGAGTGCTGTGCTAAATGGGTGGTCATATGAAGTGTTATGGCTGAAATTCAGTAGATTGCATGGAATAATTTGCATCCATCATCTCGCTCTGCGTCAAATGGGGCCATCCTCATTCCCAGACTCAACTTGTAATTTCTGGGAACAAAGCTTAAATTCCCGCCCAACACTTCCGGTTTCAAGTAGTTTAGATCTAATATAGCCGGCACTTCCTTCACGTCAGGCCCTTGCCCTGAAGTTCGTTCCTCGTGGATATAGAAACCGCTCCATGTGAGTCATTACCTGACCCGTTGTCATAGCAACGGGGCAATGGTTCCTTGCCGGGCTTTCGCCTGTGACGCACACGCCGTATTGCGCAGGAAAGGCGGAGCGGAGAGAGGCGGCTCACCATCATTGTCGTTCTGTGTGGCATATTAATGTATTCAGTTGTAGTGTACCCCACATCCCGAGAGTCACTATAAAGAAAGCATAAAAGGGTAGAACCGACTGTTATGTAAGATAACAACGGATGACAGTGAGGATTCAGGCAGTGGCGGATACAAGGGGCGGGCTAGGGGGCTCAAGTCCCCCCCGCAAAATGTCAGAGTGCCTGTAGTTAATGCATAGGCGGAGGTCGTTCTGAGGCGATGGCGGGAAGTCTCGAGTTCCCTTAGCCTCCGAAATGGTGCCTTGGATCCGCCAGTGGATCCAGGACACCATTTTGGGGGAGGGGCTAGTGACTGGAGCTTCCCCGCTATGACCTCGGAACAGCCTCCGGCTATGCAGTTACTTTAGACTGGCATTGGGGGAGGCTTGAGCTCCCAGCCCCCCCCCCACCCTGCCATCGGGGGAGGGAGGCTTGAGCTCCCCCAGCTCCCCTTGCATCCGCCGCTGTTGGATGACTGCTGCTCAGGTTGGGATGCTTCAGCGTTTCCGTGGAGCCGATTTGTTTGCAAACTACTTTGAGCCATTATAACTAGCGAGTGCCTCATTTACATATGGCCCACTTGGGCCTTACACGCAACCAACTTGGTGACGAGACCGCAGCATCCTCTCAGTGTCTAGGCGGCCATCAGGAAACTTTGTCCGGGAACTAACTATGCAGTGTGCTTGTTCTGGGCCGCAGTCCGTGCTAACTCCTTATCAAAAGTAAAAGAGAATTAGTAATGCGTTTTGAAATGTACCAAACATTGATACGTGCCTCTTGTTTCCTAAAAAAATTGATGTCGCCCGGCACATATTATGTGACTTTGGTTACATGCTTGAATGAAAACGACATATACAATGGAAAATTGCCCATTACATTTTCCATGGCCCGGCTTAATTATCGTTCAAGATTGTCTCACGACCATCATCAATTTAACCATCAGAGTTGGAACAACCAATCACCGGCCGCCTTACGCCAGTGACAGGTAAATCGACGAGCGCGCTGGCGAAATCGACAACGCACCGCCAAATAGACTTTCCTCGCAAACGCCATTTTAAATCCCCACACATACAGTGTCGTTCTTAAACGCCTTTTTGCCGTGGGACGTGTTCAGCCCTGGCTGGCTGTCGGCGGCCGTTGGACGGTGATGGCCTCCAATCGCTCTTTTTGTTTGTATCATTTGGGATTGATAGCGGCACCGGGGTGGGATCGATGGCGGCGCGCTCGGCCCGAGCCGAGCGCGAGCCGAGCCCGAGCCGAGCCGAGCCCGAGCCGAGCCGAGCCCGGCCGGCACTGCTCAGCTGTCGACGGCGCTGGAGGAGAAGGCCCAACAATGGGCACCAGCCGCCGAAACGAGACGCCCGCTGAACTGCTGCTGGCTGGATGATAGGCTTGTTTTGAGGAGAAACGTGCCAACTCTGGAATATATGGACGATTAATCGGGCGCAGTTGATTTGGTGGGTGGTGGGTGATGTTTTCAATGGTTGTGTATATTGCTACAGCAGCTTTCGCCTTATTACGCTCCATTTGGTGTCGGATTGTTCTGAATGGTATCAGGTAGGTAGCCACTATCATGTTCAGATCGTTGTTTCTTCCCTGGCTATATCTGGAAATCGATCGTGTTCAAAGCGTGTATGGACAAACATTTATTCTTTCCGGCCGATTTTCAGTGGAACATTTTTCTTTTGACTAACCAACAAGAACATTATTGGAGTGGACCATCATTCGTCTTCGATGGCGATATGCACTTACAGCCCGAAATCACCAGACCAAAATACCCGTCTCTTCCACAAAGCATGACATCAGCTCTGCGACCGCTCTTTTTCGCGCTCTCCATGCGAATCTGGATCTCTACTCTGTAACCGGGTACCACTTATTGGCATCCTACTCGCCACTCATAGCTCGGAGCGGCTCGTCGGCTCTCACGGCGCTGTCTGTGTTTACCAGTCATCGCCGATGGTTAGCAGCCAGGAGCAGCGGCGACCCAACTGGTTCCCAGCCGGTCGGACCGCGTCGCCGCCGGCGACGGCCGACGACGCCACCGCCTAAATGGAGTCACCACAACCCGCCGGAGTCACGGCAGAGCCGGCCGATCAGCTGACAGCCACCACTAATTCCACACCGATTGGCGTCCAGGTGTTAGTAGTAAGCTGACGCTGTCAGCGGTGTGACGTCACGAGGCTTTGTCGAGGTTTTGCCGGCGGCTGTCAGAGGAGATTCCACTGATGCTGTTCAGTTCTCTAATCGGACAAGCAATGCAATTGCAATCGTGAGCTGTTCTGGTGCACTGAGCCCTCGCTCGGTGTTAGGGTAAATATAGATCGCTTATTCAAGGGTTTATTCGTGGAACACGGGATGAGCTATTAAACCATGCCGTTGCCTAGCAACGAGATCGATAGCCGCCCTGCGTGATGCTCTGTAATAAACACACATTGCGTTGTTTCCAAATGGATTGGAATTCCAGGTTCGGGTCGGGTTTACTCAGGCTCGGACTGCTCCGCTCGATACGAATCAGCATGTGCTTCCCTCCCCATGCGTCGTTGAAATTGTAATGCGCATGCGCCAGCAGACGATTGCCCTCAGCGGGAGATCACAGCTGGCGGTGGTACGCTCAATGTGGCACTGAAAGCAACATCGAGCAAAGGCAAACACGTTAGCGTGTAATATGCTGCTGGCGTGGGGTTGGCATCCTCTTTAGGAACTCAAAGCTCCTGAATTATAACGATCCCTGGGGATGCATAATTATGTAAATGCTCGTCTGTATGTAAATGTGTTCAGATATCACAGTTACAGGAACATAGCACAGGCTTAGTGACAAGCCGTCCGTGTTTGTTGCGATGTCTCCATAAGAACGTAAATAATACGTGTATCGGCTGTATCTGTTCATTTATGACACCTGGACGATAAATGCCAGGAGGCATCGCCTGCATGGTAAATCCTGCCATGAGATCAATCGATAGAAGCAACAGCAGGATTTCACTTGGCGGGCAAATGAACGCTGAGTTGATCTGATGAATCAAGACATGCTGAACCCAATGATACTATTTTGCTCACCTGTACTGTCTTGTCGGAATCCTTTATGCTGCGGATCTGTACAATCTGGACACGCCCTTGGTCGTCCTCAATGTCCGCCCCACCAGGCCGGAAACATTACCACTCCGATCAATGATATGTTTGGGATATGATGGCGGGCGTGCAGTAGTGGAGTGGACGGCGCACCTCTGCAGTGTAGGGCAAGACAAGACTCCAACTAACGCATTGTACAGCGCAGAACGCGACGATAGTGAGGCTGTAACCTTTGACTGGGGGTAGTAAAAGTTGCATACGAACGTGAGCTCTTAACGTATCGTATTTTTGGCATTAACGTTAGCCTTGTGAAAAATAAATTAGCTCTGGAGCAAACAGATATAAATCCTCATCCCTATTTCTGGAATTAGAAGTTCCCAATCAGGTTCAAAATATGTTCTTAATATATTATTTAATCCTATCAGTGGAAACTGTGGGGCTGCAGATCCAGGGACGTATTATAACTACTGTGTTGTTTCGCGTCACAATCCCCGGATTGCCCAAGTTTTCGGTGCGTGCTTTCCTAGGAACAATGGCGAGCATTTCATTGAGGCCGCGTTATTGATGGAGATATCGGGGACCCACATATCACGCGAGTTTCTCCCGCTGTGTGACGTCATTGCTTGTCATGTGACGTCACTCTAGGCTTTATGACGTCATTGGACAGGTGAATTTGGTTCGCAAGGCCAATGCACTGCTGGTTGAACAAAAAAGTACGTGGGTGATTGCTTTCCGTATCGATAATAAAACAATGGAGGACTAGCAAGTATGGTATCATGTGGGCCTGAAATGTGGAATTATGTCCTGAAATATTGCTGGTTATTAGTAATTTATATGTATGTAGATGTATCTATCTACAAATTATATAGATCATATATAATAATGAATATATTAGATCACAAGTCAGAACCTGTTCCATACACTGAGCTAGTATAACGCCATAAATCATAATTTCAAAAGGTGCATCGTAAAGGCACGACCAAGAGATAACAAGTGTGAAGTGAGTGCTTCCTCTTGTTGTTATCCTGTGAGCTGAGAGTGGTCATTGTTGCCAACTTCAGAACCGGATTATTAGTGGCGCCTCCTCCAACAACACCTGGAGTGGTGTAGCGCCAGCGCCTTCAGAAGTGTTGATGCATTTGGTGTGCAGTTCAGCGGCCTGCAGTGCATCACTATGCATCCTTTGTGCCTGATACACCTGCCTTGTCTTTTGCCACTCGTTACTGATTTTAACAACGTCGAATGCGATCTCGCTTGCAAAGTCTCGTGATGTTTACCCTGCTGTCTGAATGTTGTAACTAGAACAACACAAGGGATTTCTTGGAAATGTGGTATGCTCGCACTGTGGGCTGATAACCGCGTTCAGACCTAGTAAATGACTGCCACTCAAGTGCATAACTACGGCTGCTTGACAAGGAAGCCCTCCTTGTCTTGTTTGCGCTGCAATGCAAACGCTATTCACTGTCGTCGCGCTGAAAGCCAGTTTCAAATAGTTGCAAATCACTCCAGCTGATGGCGTGTTATTTGACATATTCCATTACCCGCAGCAAGTACGTTCGGCTGGCCAGGTGGTAGCGCTCCACTCGTCAAGCGGTCGATTCCAGTGCTGCGTGTGGAGCGAGTCCGCCCGGCCCCTCTTAATTCGGTAGTTCTCATATGATATGTAGATAACACAGTTCGCTTTCATGCGTGTTGCAGTTATGCGCATTCATTTCATGTCGCAATCGGTGCGTTTATTTTGACAGGAGTGGCTTTGTTGGAGCTGCTTCATCACGAAAGTTGTCCAGTCATCATTAACTACGGAATAACAGTGCTCCTTGTTAAAACTAGCATAGCATTCATCAAGCATGCCACAGAGTCAGGGAAAGGTCAGGCTTAGATTGGTTTTGAGAATTAACCACATGTGTATACCACACATTGTTGCATGCAAGTGACGATAGTATACAGCTTGGCTATTTGCCGGCCACGTTGAATAAACACTAATGCCTAAGATTTGGCATAGTCTGTTGAACTGCGCTGAAATAAACATCGATCTGTTTACCAACGTTACCAACTGCTTTTTCACTTCCCTTCCCGATTCCACCCTGACTTATCCTTCACCAGAAGCCGTGCCATGTTCTGGCAGTACGATTCAAACTCGGACCGTGTCTAGTGCATTTTCATCGTGGAGTATTCAGCTGCAGAAGTGCAGATGATACCACTGCGCATGCGCGCTGGCATCCGTGACCTCGGCGGTGCCGGCGCTGTGTCGCGATATATTTGGGTCAAGCGGTGGCCTCCGCCACTGAGGAGGAGCCTCCGGACCCAGAATCTACGCCGCCTTATTGAACGGCAGCCATTCAACTTGTGCGTGAGGGCCAGGCTGCCAATGGGTCGCCTCTTCGTTGGTGCGATCCGCTGCTTTTGCTGTTTTCTTTTTATTCGTTGCATATGTAAGTTATACTTCTGTGTGAAAAATATTATTCCTGGTCTTGCCTTTTTGAAGCACGATGTTCGTATGGTTCTAGTGCGCGCTTGCTTCTAACGCCAAATTGCGACCTGATGTTTGCTGCGCCTTTTGGGAAGGCTTACGGTCGTCAGTTAACGCGTAATGCAGGAAACATGCGGGAGCTACAACCAGGGACACTGTCTTGGAAAGAACGGAATCAATACTGATATACATTTTCCTACATTCGTTATTTGCCATGTTTCATAGTTCTTGCTCTTGTTCTGGCATTCCGTTGGTCTTGCACAGTCCTTTCCCGTTTTCGAGCGTAGAATACTATTTTATACTTTACATTTGATGAACTCTCCCTGTGGAGTGACATTTCCTGCTCATCGCTGTCTTATTCTGAATTGGATCGTCAAAGCGCCACTCTGATCCTTCTTGATGTGATGCTTTTTCACCGTATCAAGAGCTAGCTTGAAAGAAAAATGAGCTTAACTCCGATTGCTGCGATTTTCGGCTGCTGTCTTACTTACATATCCAAAACCCTTTAGAGAAGTTCACACGACCTGAAGAATGAACTGTCCGGGAAATACCAGACCCTCTAGCGGGTGGTCCACCAACCGTTCCTCTCCCTTTCTTTGTGGCCTTCCTCCAGTGATAATTTGTGATGGATGACTCGTTAAATGACATGCCGGTCGGCTGTGTGTTGGGCCAGAACCAGAGTCTTGGGTGGATGACATGAATTTATAGTGATTGCCGCGGCGTGTGCCGTTGAGAGAAAGTATACGACGTCAGGTAAGGTCAGTTCCGCTGAACCGACCGCCCGAAGCAGATATCTTTCAATAAATCTCCATATGAGAGAACTCCGCAGCTGAGATGGAGAAATACTGTGCTGGCAGCAGACCCGAAACATCAGTCCGACCCTGTTCCAGACATCCAATTTCAGGAGTTTCAGCTGTGTTTCAACTCCTGCAGAATATCATTACAAACTCGGTGGATTGTGGGGTCAAGCACTGTGCATGGTTTGTGGAGACCTTTCTCTGTCTCCCTGGAGTGCCGTTTGAGAACTGTTACACTCGGATGCATTTGCGCTGTGTCGGAATACACGCAATCGATGTGTGATATCCTCCCTCCTGGCCTTTGTTTGCACTCGTAGCGTGTATAATCCATTACCGTTAACCCAATATGGCCTGCTTGTTTTTGTTCTCGACGTGTTTTCGATTAATCACACGGATAGGCGTCGCCAATTATTGCGCATGCCAGGCAAATTATAAAGCCGGATGGTATATGTGTGCACCACACTGGCGCGATATGCCGTATTTGCCAGTTGTACACAGTGTTACAGAGGCAAAACATACTGTCAATTTTGTCTCCTAATTGCTCTGTTCCAAATATAGCGCCTGTCTTGTACAAACGGGTTGCATAATGCGATATATTTTCAAAGGCTTTGCAGTGATCCGTTTCCAGTTCAGAGTTCAAGAGCGAACACGCACATTTACCTCAGTGCGGCAATTTCGTCCTGTGGACTGTGCATTGGATTGCATGACATTGTTTTATGGCCGCACCACTGGCGTGTGCCGGAGTCATTGGTAGTCCACGCGAGGCCGAACAGGCTCCACGCCGGTCCAGCGCGCTGTCACGGTGCTGCGTGTACTGGACTGGGTTTTGCCGGAACCCCGGACAACACCGGAACTGGCAGCATCACCCAACAGCTTCCTGACTGGTGCATCACCCGCTCTGATGTCGCCATCACGGCCCAAAAGAGGCGGGAAGCCAGTCGGCTGAAATGGTATTGCGTGGGGTCGGGCGCGCTGACGGGTTGTTTCTCTTTGCCGCGGAAAGTGGAACACGTATATAAATCAGCCATCAGTTGGTGCTGTGTTTTTGCTGGTTGTTTTTCGTTTCTTTTTCAACGCGCTGAGTGCGCCCAGATAAGAAGTAGTCCAGCTACACCAAGCCATTAGGCTTAGTTTACGGAGGAAAAGCCGATGTCGTGACCGCTTCTATTGGTTTTACTGTCCTCATTTGTTCTAGCGTGCATTACAGTGAGATGGTACGGTATTTTCCGCGTTTGGGATGAATTGAAATTCGATACTGCCAATCGTTTCGCTTTCCAGATGGGCACAACGTTGTGTTATGACACTTGTGCGCTGTGCTGTTTTATGTCAGGACTATCGATATCACGAGGGCATTATGAATCACCATGTAAGACAAATAGCTCAAAGGCCTTTATTTGCCAACCTCCATTGCGCTGAGTGGTAGGGTCAATGCATTGAGAAATACTGAGTGTCTGGCTCATTTTCGGTAATGTACATTCCATTTTAGTTATTCGACCTGGTCCTCGACAGTCCATAATGCGCTCTGTCGTGCCATAAAATACGAGCGATCAGTCTTGTTGATGGCTGGAGGACATATTAACGGAAAGACATAATTCAGCAATGGTTTCTCGAAGGCCGCGCCGGTTTTTTCACTTCGATTGATAAAAAACCAAGTGTCTAGGAGGGGTTCAAACAAGCTGTGCCGTTTAATCACCCTTGAAGTGTACAGCTGATTCATCGCTCAGCACATAGTGGACATTCCTAACAAAGCTGGGGTGCCGTTGTGGGCCGTTTCCGGTGGCTTGTCGGTCCGTGTCGAAGAGAGAGCATGTCCTGCGGCTCCCAGGGCGGTGCTAAATTTGTGGTCTAGCTGCGCTGACGAAGAAGACCAGCCTACGCCCCGTACACTTAGCTGAGCTAATTGAGAGACAGCACTCCGGAGACAGAGCGGTAGCGCCGAAACAGCACGGCACTAATTCGGCTGGTTCTCCACTCCCGTTAAAGATAGCGGTTCTGGATGGCCAATTAGCAACGGTGGCTCAGGTAAATCTGTTCGCGGGTGTGCAGTGAGAGCCCATATCCTAACGGCCTTCGCGAGAACTCGCGGGAGTGATAAATTCGAGAACGATTCCAATTTATTAGGACTTCTACAGCATCACATCCAGGCTCATTTCCAGATCTCTCCAGTCTCTGGCTCATCCAGTGCTTTTAACTATCTCAAATCCCCAGAGATTTGTCTGCGGTATCTCGAGCACTCCTGCGAATTCGTGGAGGGTGCTGACAGAGACGTGTCTGGCCTGTGTATCGGCGGTAGCGGGACCCCGTGGCGTTCGCCGTGGCCCCCTGCTGTCCTGCGCTCGCCGCGCCCCGGGGGCCGCTCAAATCGCGCTCAGGGGGCGCCGCGCCGCCCGGGCGAAGCCTTACACGGCGGGCCGCCGCCCGGCGACGTGCTGGCTGCTGCGCCCTGGCTCACGGCTCAATCTGGCGGAGCAGGCTGTGGCTGTGACGACGGCTTAAGACGATTGTTGCAGGCATTTGATTACACATTTGCTTGGTGGGTGAATGAAAATGAATTTTGTCAATTCGAGTGTTTGTAGAAGATAGTTCTAAAACTTAAATCGCTAGAAACGGGAAAATAAGTGTGGTGTCCAAAAACTGAAGTAGATATTCGGCCTAAAATGCATCAAGCGAATGTTCGCAAATAACGTTTGTTGAGGCGTTGATTCTCAAGACAGCAATGCTTCTAGCCTGCCGCAACTCGCAAACCCGTCACAACAAATCCACCCTTACAACAGGACAACACATAAAACGCCAGCTGGCATATCGCATGGCACCATCACAACCTCTACTCGATCCCTCTAACAACGACTGACGCTGCCCTCCATCTCCTGTCCCGCCGAGCACGACAGCACCGCCTCCAGCGAGCGGGTAGTGGTGATACCTCGCTATCGCCGCTGCCGCCGGCGGCAGCAGAAGCCACCGCAGCGGTTGACGCCGCACGTGAGCCACGTTAATCGGCCCGGGGGAAGGGGCGGGGGAGGGGGCGCGGCACGTGCGGCGCGGTCGACAGGTGGTGATGGCTGGGGGTCGCTGGTCGACGATGACGATGACGATAGTGATCGGTGTCGCGATGTAATGTGTGGGAAGTGTTTTACTTTGTGCGCGCGAGCGAGTGAAGTGACGCGTCAGCTGCCGGGTCAGAATGTGATATGTCGCCTGCCAGGTCAGGAGGTAGCGAGAGGGAACTCGAGCCTCTGACAGATTTATTCCGATGCTGACTTTCGGCCTTTGTTTTGCGTTTGCTTGTATTTTGATTTTCGCAAAGCATTGGTGAATTTGATGATGATGATGATGATATCTATTTATCATTAGGTACATGACACAAAACAGTAAACATATGTTTTGTTGGATTGGCGCAAAAGTCGACAGCCGACTGAAGTCACGGCGCCTCTCTTTAAATTTCTTGGGCTAGAAAAATTCGCAGGCATACAAATCGGTATCTAGCGTATGAGTGCTTCTATTTTTGCCACTTTTTTACTTGGTTGCAAGACATTTATAGACAGCTAATATAGATGCCAAGGTTTGTAGAGTCTTCAGCCAAGAAAATATATTTGTTTATTACGTTATCAAGTCTGATTTAACGTTGGTTAATTTCCCTTTACAAGAGGCATTACAATCCATAGAACTACACAATATCGACTCAGCGGTTTTTAACGTTTCGAACATGAAAAAGCCTCAGCTTCTTCAAGTGCGCGAGAAAGAAAGACTGGTTGTGGTAGGTTTCCGAGGTAGATGAACTGCTTGCGGTAGGTACACTTCCTGGTGATAGCTTTCCTGACGCGGGGCCTGATTCCGATGCCATAAATCCGAATCCAACGTGATCCTTAACAAAAACAGGTCCCACCACCGATATAAAAAGTCCTTCTATCAAACCTGAAGCCTTGACATTTCGGCAAAACACCCCACACGTACACAGATCTGGCTTGTATTCGGTCTGGCTATCTGGCTTGTATTCGTTCTCACAATTAATGCACAGGCTCTGTGCGCACTGGTGACCCAGAAATTTGGAAGGGGGCATGAGATCTTAAGAGGTGACGACAGGGGCGTAGCCAGGATTTCGCTAAAGGGGGGGGACGCCCCGAAAAGGGCCCATGCGACAGCGCCAAAAGGGCCCTGATGGGTAAAAATGGCCCTGATTGTTACAGAATCGTGTCCTCAGGAGGGCCCTTCGGGCCCTCAGGGGGGGGCGGCTGTCCCTGCCGCCCCCTGGGCGCCGATCACGCACAGGCGAATCGCCTAAAAAATACCACGCGGATTGGGCAGTGGCTGAGCAATATGACCTAAAGCTCCAATGATGACAATCAGGCCTGGGACTCTCAAACCACACCTAGAGTGGACGACTGTACAGTACTTAGGAGGAACGATGCTTGTGAAAGAGACTGTACGTTCCAATAGCTGAAGTCTGTCCTGTATATTTCGTGAGTTGAAGTGTCTGGGTCACCATACTGTCGTAATCCAAATGGGTTTTAAGGGCTTATACAACCTAGGCGCACTGCTTCCTTAAGCGATTCAAGTTTCGTTGCCACTACACGACTTTGCTCGAGAATGTAAATTCCTGCAGCTTCTGGGAAGCCAAGTTTATCGCAACGATCTCAATCACGCCACTCAACTCGGGGAATTGTGCAATCTGCAGCACACTGCAATTATGTGCAGTAAATATGATGTTTAATGGAGCGAAATAGTGCGAAAGCGGTGTCCGTTTCCGGTCTGTTTCCAGTTCAAGCGATCGATTTCATGTCGCGTTGGGTTTCTCTTTGTGCGTTAGCGATGTCAATCCTGACATAGGTCGCTTCAGTTTGAATCCGAACTTTCCACCTATTGCTACAAGCCAGCTTCCTCTTTTTTTGAAACCATCGCAGAGAAATCCCGATCCGTTCGCTTATATCTACAGGAAATCTCGGATGATGACGTGGCAGTGGTAAGAACCGAACCGGAGGAGTACGCTTGGCACCACCACTCCACGCGCAATCGGCGCCCCTGTTTGTGGGCTGAGCAGGCGTAACCTGGCCGCGATGCGGGGTGCGCGCGCTCGGCCGAGTATAACGCCCAAACCTAGATTGTCGCGTTTTTTTCTTTGAGTCCGGCCCTGGGGGTACTTTCGTTTACGGACGGCTGGTCGCAGGTGGATACTTGTCCTTGCTTGCGCGACTGTGTACCAGGCATAAGCTGGCGCCCGTGCTCATGATTAATAGGCAGCAATAATGGCTGGTATCATGCGGACTATCTTTCCGATGCCATTGTTGGTTGGTTATTTATGCTGAGGCTGGCGTGCCATGTCGGCTGTAGGTACAACTCAGCGGAAATCGATGCGCTGGTTACGTCTGCTGGATCCGTCCGACGCCAGGAACACGTAGGTGCGCTGTATGTACGCCATGTGTGCTCGCCTCTCTATGTACGCCGGTGTACGCTGCCTTGTATGTACGCCTGTGTACGCCGCCTCTGTACGCACGCCAGCGTTCTCCGAGAGAAATCACTGAGGGACGTATGTGTGTATGGTATTGAATATCTCATACTTTGCTGCTAAATCTTGGCCCGATGTGAATAATAGTTATCTTAGCATTTTTGTATTACCGTCAGATTTGGACTGAAATTCATAGCGGGGACTAGCGCCACATCATATGACATGTTTCAACTGAAATAGTATATTGAAAACAAGTGTAGCATATGACGTGTTTCACACATCATATGACATGTTTCAACTGAAATAGTATATCGAAAACAAATGTAGCATTCATTAATCACGTTCAACTTTAGAACTGCGCCGCTGCACATCCACATGTTTCATCAGAAATCTATTCGTATTTCCCGGTTTATCATGCATCCCCCATTACACGATCAAAATGGCATTCAGCGATGGCTGCGCTTAGCTTGGCCTGTCAAACTGATCGCTTTGTACATCACTCAGGACTGTCGATTCCACTGACGTACCCCTGCGGGGACCAGGAGCGCACTCAGCGATCTCAACCGGGGAGGCTCCTGTCGGGAATGATGCCTGATAGGTCGACAGAAGTTCAAAGAAAGAGTAGGATTTTACTGGTGGAGTTTTTTTTTGAAGACAGATTACAGACGGGGTCAGATGAGGCTCCCTGGCCTGAGTCCGCCACTGCGATTGTTCGCGTGCCGCGCTTCCGTGCTGGAGATGCTTGCAGACGTTTGTATGGGAGACGCTCCTAACTTATTGTTGTTCCCGGCCCAAGCACTGTCATTTATTTTATTGGGAAAACATTTCATCGCGGAGCACGCCGTACGAAACGCTCTTATCTCTTCCAGGATGCGCTTGAGTGCGGCTCCGTTTTACGCCCGTCTTTTTGTTATTCCTTTTTATCGCCGGCTTCGCGGAGATGTTCCTTTTTGCCGATTTTATTTAGCCGGCATGCCATCTGAAAGCTTGATCCACAACGGTTTTTGCCAGAGCTTGAGCCTCAGCTCAGTAAATCGTCGATTACCAACTAACAAAGTACCGCTATTTTCGGCTGGCGTATTCAACCTCTTGTCAAGTCCTCAGCTAAGCTCTGCAAAGCCCTCGCCGGCTTGGGCTGGCACAGAAGGGAAACTATGGCTCTGACACAGCATAAAACTTATGAAATTCAGTCGTCGTCGTGAAAAGGCATCTGGTTTATGGCATTGTTTCATTTCGTGCCGGAAGGCTGGTAGCATTAGCATAACTGGCTGCTCGCTGGTTCCCATTCCGGGCGCGAAATGGCCACTCTGGTCGGCTGTAACCGCCGTTTCGTATTGGTGTAATGATCCCTGCACCTGATACAGGCGTGGGGGCTGTCCTAACTGGCCCGGGTCTCGCTCTGCCTGGGCGAACCAATTCCCGAGTAGGACAGCTCGGATCTTTCGTAGGACTTGCTGGTGATGGGCTTATGTGTGGTGAAAGTTGGTTTTAACTTTAATTTCCAGCTAACCACCAATCCGGTGTTTCAATTTAACCAAGGTCATCCGAACTGCCATGTGAATGGCCTAACTCTTTCGATTACTTTTACTCGGATTGAACATGTTTCAAAGTTTGTTCCAGATCTGTTGAGTTTTAAATGAGCCAGTTAACCGCAACGAACAAGTTGAGCCGGTTCAAGTGAACTAAATATGAGACAGGGTGATATACCAACACGGAGTATGCATTTTGTAGTGTTCGACATGTACTATCGAGTACCGTTCACGTGGCGCGGGAAGTACCGCCAGAACATGTACTGAAGGTAATTCAGGCTAGAAAACGAATAGTGGCAGCGAAGCAGAAATAATCGAGTCCTGAAGTGAAAGCCATCGGTATTGTGAAGGAAATTTATGGGGTAAGGATACGAGAGGTAGGCAATCCTCGGCCATATAGGTGAAAGGACCACGCGAAGTCGTCTTAGTGGAGGGTTAACGTAAACGAACCCCCTCGTCGAATTCGTTCCGCTCAAACCGTCTGTGACGAGTCTTTGAAGAACAAGCCCTCCTAAGCGGTAATGTGGGCTCTTTGAATCGGTGTCTTATATGTTTACCAGTATTGTAATTAGATTAGTGCACAGAGTGAGAACGTCTAGCGTGGTCTCTGTGTGTTTAAACAGACCGTATTTTCCAAACACTAGTCTCTAAAGACTACGGTGTCGAAATTTTGAAATGAGATACCCTCCTGATGTATAATAAATAAGTGTATAAGAAATCTACCACACCTTATTGCTTGAGTAGAATTACCTATGGCTGAAAGCAGTGACGGATCCAGGCGAGGTTAGGGGCCCAGCCCCCCCGAAATGTCAAGAGGGCCTATAGTAAATGCATAGGCGGAGGCTGATCCAGGCGGTGGGTGAGGCTCGAGCCCACAAGCCCCTCTCGAAATGAATTCTTGGATCTGCCACTGGCTTAGAGTAATGAACACGACAGCAATGACACTGAATCAACCACCGAAGGACATCTCTTCTGACGTCACTGCTCCGAGTTTGCACTGGCTATCATGTTTGTCAGCTGGTTAATCGGCCTCTGGCCCCTGCTGCTGCCGCGGACGGGCGATCACCTGTCAGAGCCACGTGAGTCACGTGCGGCACGTGCAGTACGTCAGGCACGTGCCACGTGCGCCGCCTCACCGATCCAGTCCCTGCTCAGCCTTGTTGGGAATGTCGGGCGCCTGGTTGGATCAGTGGGATCTGCATAAGTTGATCGGATGGGTTTATTTGCGACGATGGAACACAATTAAATTGAGGTTGTCGGCAAAGCATGAGTTAGCTATCGCGTATCATTCAACGCCTGCTTGCAAACCACAGTGACCACGCTTTATAAGTCTACCATGTCCTGATTGTGCCAATTACGTGGGTGCTTCAATGATTTAGCCAAGTTCTGTTTACCAGCTCGATTTTAAACAGATCAGGTCCGGGTGAACGTTGATTATCGGCGGAGCTATCTGATCTCGCTGTTGTTAGTATGCGGGTCGGAGACTGCATGGTCGGTGCGCTCCATCGCGTCCCATCAGACGCCCTTCCGGAAGATACACTTAATCCCGCCCTCAGAATTGGGCTTTAACGAATCGCAACGCTAGTTGCATGTAATGGAAATGCTGTGTGATTTAGAATGGTCGTAAATTTGTCCGCTGAATAATGGATGAAGAGTGTTCACCCTTCTCTTATTGCTCAACGCTGCAGGGATGTGGAGAGCCAGCCGGGGGAGGAGAGCTGGGAGACTCCGAGCCGGGAGCGGTATCGGCTTAAGGCTTGTTTTTGTTTGTTGCAGACTCCGGACGCCTTCGATCTCTCGCTCAACATTCCGGTGGAGCAGGAGTGCCGTATGTCAGAGCCGGTGAGTGCCTGGGTGCTGCCCTCAGTGTGCCTTGCAGTGCTATTGTGGAGGTGCACGTGTGTAGGAGTCACGTGTCGTGTCCATAAACGGAAAGCTCCGGAAATTTATATTATATGTGAACCTACAGTGTATCCTATTCATGATCCCAGCGTTTTTCTGGATCAAGTGCAGGTTCAAGCGTAGAAGTGTCCATTCTAAACACATGCAGGTGTCCCGGAAGACGTGGAAAAGTGACCCTGATTCACCTTGATGTTCAAATGCCCATTATTCACTGGAATCTCTTTCAACGTTGTTAAAAAGACTATAGGTACCGAAGTACCCCAATATTTTGTATGAGATTAACCAAAACAAAACAGAGTGCAGCCATTTATAGAATAGCACTGCGGGACCCCATTTTCAACTGTTACGACCTATGCGAGACCATGAGAGCTCTAACAAAATTGTACCCTGGGTTAGTATTGGATTATAATTAATATAATATCAATCCTTATCGGCTAGGTGTGAAACTTTTAAACCTCAGCTGCCAGTGCCAGGTTGCGGGGCTAAATTGCAAGGTTTGATCGTAATAAAAACTCGGTCTGTGGCCACGTACCGTATGTAACTTTTCACAAAAGTTCCCAAAACGCTTAAACATTTTATTCACCCGCCTAGGTCGCTCATTCGGGGCGAGGGAGGCCCATCGCTGGGGAGGGAGACGCAATTGTCGTGTTGCGGTATGCGTGAAAAATATTTGCTCATTTATTGCTTTGTATCATCGACAGGCCCCAGTTATAGACTTGTATATAAACGGCGTGTTTTGGGTTGAGCGGGAACAATTGTCTTTATACGGCATTTTGTCGAATTTGTGTTGATATTTACTGTAAATATGGAGTAGCTTGAATGCTACAAAATTATTTGAAATGGGTCTTAAAATGATTCTGGAGCGACCTTTAACCCCGGCACACACCTAAATTGCTATTGAACTAGGTATTTTGACACTGAAATGCCCTTTGACTCGGTATAATTGCTGATATTGTTGGGTGCATTCTACGGTAGTTAATTACGACCTCAGCGATTCGAGCCTTGCAGTTTGTGTCCTACGCTTAAGTGGCTCATACACAAGCAGCCAGTAAATAGCGCCGTTTTCTTATTATTACTACCCTAGTGTACCCACCTGGGCATTTCGCAATCCTCTATGTGCGTTCATGCTCAATCGTAGCGTTATCTAGTGCGTTGCCTCTCGCTATCTGCCTGAATCTCAAGGCTTCGTTTCTGTGGCTACTGCGTCCCCGCCGCGCCCGGGCTGTATAGATTTATTATCCTGCTGATCAGGCTGTTTTGTATCTCTCGCTTGAATTCAGGTCTCATCCGATTTTCCAGTGCTTGTCATATTATCTCCCGCCATATCTAGTCCCGTGGTTTTCCTTTGTTTTTTTATTGCCTGATCTCGCTCCCTCATTCTCTCTCTCCATCTCGATATCGCTCTCCCTCTCTCCCGAACTATTTCAAGCTCTCACTCTCTCCAATGGTTTCTTATTTATCCCAGACTCCTTTTTGTCCTTTTTTGGAACTATTTCTTTGACTGTCCCATCCGTCTGTTTATACCGTCATTTCTCCATTTCTATCTCCGTAGCTCGTTTCGCTTTATGGACTATCTCTCGTCGGTTCCTTCACTCTTTCTTGCTTCCGCCGTGCGCCATTTTGAAATGGAACCAGGGTGGTGATGTTGAAGCTTTACACGAGTTCAATTTACATAAGTGCTGTGGTCTGTCAGCAGGAAGGGGTTTATGCGTGCTAACGCAGTCTGATAGCAAAATGCTATCTGATGCAACAACTTAATGCGGGTGGGTAGAGTGGGTTTGAATCAGATAGGAAATGTACTTTAAGTGATGGATCATTTTGCAGTTAAATGGTGTGTGCCATCTGTAAGTATGATTACACATGTGCCACGCGTTAGCAAAAGTAACTATTATTTCTATACTTTGTTTTGTGGAACTACCTTGTCATCTATTTCCTCTGTGGAATGATCCCGAGCTCTCTCTCTCTCCTTGTCGTTTCGGAAAATCAAATGAAGTCATGCATGCCGTATCGCTGATATTATCAATGATTTTCACAACTCTGTGAGTAAATGTTGTGGGACGTTAGGTATAATGTTCAACATCGGAAAGTTCAAGTGGAATGCAAGGTGCGAAGTGTCGTAACGAACACAGGACAAAAACTTCTTCGCAACCTGTAACGGCAAATTTTCATGTGTTGTTCAGTTCAGTTCATGTTCATGAGTCGGTGAATGGTGAACGGTTTTGAATTGTTCTCTGAGAAAATGTAAAGCAGCATAAGACCAAAACACCGTGTTTGCTTTTGTCGACATGCCAAGTGTTTCTGATGTGTCGTTATCTCTTCGCGTCGGTCATACAATCCGTCAACAAGTCCGAAGTTAGCACCTAGATGCTGAATATACCTCGCAGCAAGTTATACATCGGCATGTGTGGGGTTATCCAAGCAAATATCCGTTCTTCTCTTCACCACTCGCCATGTGCTCGCGTCAGCCGTGAATGGTCTCACCCCCGCAGCGGACAACTATGCTTCACTTACCATATATCTCGCTCACCAGCGGGGAGTCACCAGACTACCACGATTTCAGTTACAAGATTAGGAGTCCTGACTGAAAAGTTTTTCTGCATATGATACACCCACCCATTGCCATCAAAATCATGTGATAAGTAATGCTGCTAGGCCAGACTACGGGCCTGATCGAGAACAGCCAAGTCATGGAAGTTTAAGGTTATTGCATTCGGCAAGTTTTGCTCTTCTTCAATTTGCAATGTTTTCGATAACCTGCACTTCAGACTTGCGCCGTGACAATCCGCTCTGCTCTGACCTTTTACAAGCGGTACAAAGGTAACGCCCAACTGAGCATCGTTGCGTTACTCGCCTTTGTTGATGTATATCTCGAAAGCAACACGGGCGCCGATTTTTAAAGAATGGGCTGTGGGAATTCAGAGAGAGTTCCGTCCAAAGTTGGACCGAAAATTTTGCTTCGCTGATGTTTAACTTCTCAGCTCGTGAGGGAGGCAGGCCTGCCCACAAGAGGTTGACCTGACACGGATGCCTAAATGGTCCAGCAATAACCCTGTCATAAACTTCGTCATTAAAGTAATTTGATCTAGCTGCAGTGGATCCAGCAAGGCCTGTTGTTCTTGCAGAAATTACCTATATCACCCTGTTCAGATATAGTACAAAGGCTGAAAAGTTTCGTTGGTCAGGTAAGTATCTTTGCTCTCTATAATGAAACAGATGATAACACTGGAGGTCTGAGGGTAAGAAAACTGAAGCAGCTGCATTAGAATTAAATGGCTAAAATGGTCTTATCACTTTATCACTGCCGGGAACAGTTTGTATTGTTATTAGGAAAAGTGCCTGTCAAAAAGGTAATGCGAATGCGTCTTTTGTGAGCATATCGAATGCTGAAAATTGCCCACTCCATGAAGTGGGTCTACTACCATGCTCAATGGCTAGTTGTCGGAGACGTAAGACGAACCCATAAAACAGACCAATCAAAGACCACCCTCGCCAGACGCGGTAGGAGAGTTTTAAATCGAACTTCCCTCCCACATGTCGGCAGGGTCTTCCACATCCTGAACAGCATGTAGAGAGTCGTTCTGGCCATAGGAATTGCCCAGGTGAAGTGAGTCCGAGTTGTGGTGGCTGTAATGTTATAAAAATTCACGTGTTTGCCTTGGCGCGCCTTGTCTGTGCCGCGCTGAGCTGGGGGAGGGGGGCCTGGCGCGGTGTCACTTCCATCCCCTTGTCAGAGACTGTACGCCCGGTGCCAGGCCAGGCCGGTGTGCCATAGTGTGAAGACCGTTGGCGTCGGGAGAATAAGGGGCCATCCCGAAATTACCTAACGCGAATTTTTTGTGTGATTTTTAAACCCCCTGCTCTGTCATGTAACGCTCCCTGATGAGCATTTGTAACGCTTGATATCGCTGGGGCTGACTTCTCTCCTCGCCTTTGCGTCGCGTAATTTTTGACGGCCTTAACCACCCGAATCATTTCAAATCCTGCCTTTTCACTCTTGATAGGAAATCGTCGGTAAAAACACAATCATCGAGGAAGAACTGGTCGCATGTTTCTCTGAATTAATTTGGAACAAGTTCAACCGCCAGCGCTAGCAGTTATTGTTCGGTGATTTTGTTTTTTGCTATGTGTGTCCACTCCGGTAGGACATCTAGCTTTCGAGTGCCGGCTAGGCAAGAATTGAATCCTGGAGAAATCTCAGCGTCACGCCCAGGGTGGGCATATTGGAAATGCCAAAATGATAAATCAATTAAATAAATCAATTCACATGCTGCGGTGGGAAGTTTTACACTCTCGAGTGTTGCCACATGCCGTCTGAAAGTGGCAGCGAGGATAGCTAAGCCACCGGTCCCGGGTTCAAGTCCGGCGGAGCCTCTGAATAAGTCGATCTGATCCCCAAAATCCCTTCCAACAGGGTGAGAGTTGGCGACGCCGTATAACCCTGGCAGTTGGTGCGTCGTTAAACCCCAACAATTATTATTAATGCCTCTGGGGTTCAGAACATGGTTGAACGATTGGTAGGTGGTCATGGTAATATCCTCTTAAACTGAAGATGATGAGGCTTTGACATGCTACTCAACTAAAACCATGCCACCTTAACATCGAAGCTCACTTCAGAATTTGACAAGTCACTGTCAATTGTTTTTTCCACAGTCAACATAGTGACCATTTTAGCCTCCTCTGTGTTTTCCTCTTAGACCTGATTGGCCCACTTGACTGGCCAAGAGGATTTTTCTTATCTAGGATCAATGGACAGTCAAGTGGAGCAATATCAGACACAAAGGTTGATAACTACGCTACAGCTTTCTTCATTGACGAGAACCTGGCTTACCATCCGACTCCTTAAACTTGTCAGCAAATGCTTCGCTCTCGCGTCGAGCTCTAAAGGTATCCCGTCACCACTTCCTCCCCTTTCTCCAAGCTCTATTGACATCAAGCCGGCGCCGTCTCCTGAATCCGAGTCCAATTTTCATCAGAAAATGTTTCTGAGAGAAATGTAACGTAGTTTCGATAAGTTTGCCTGGTTGGGACCCACAGAAGCGCTGAGTTGGCTAGTTTGCGGGGCTGATTTGGAAATGTTTGTCAGCCGCTGGGGCGTTAAGAGTTTGGAAAGGGGAGGGATGCGATGCGGTGGGGGGGGGGCTGGTTCGATTGGTTGGTGGACTTGTAGGAATCCGTCTGGGGACGACAGATTGAACAGTCGCGCCACTCGACGGCCGAAACTCCCACACGGGGTTTGGTGCGTGGATTTCTCTATGAGTTTGAAGGGAAGGGGATGCAGCTAGGATTTCTTACTCGCAAGGCAGACTGCATCTACTTTTGATGACTGCATAATGCAATTATTTTTTATGGTATATTTATGAATTCTTCATATCACGTTCAGGGTATATTATACTACATTACAATTCTATGAACATCTGCAGACATGGGCTGCAGTGGCGCAGTAAAAATGGGTTGTGCTTCTATGTCGCTGACCGTTGTTCAATCGCAGGTGGGAATAATGAATAAGGACTCCCGGTCCCCAATATACCCATCCAAAAGGGTGAGAGTGGGCGACGCCATATTACCTACGTCAGAATTTGGTGCGTCGTTCAGTCCCAAGGCTTCCTTCTTCCAGATACGCAGGAGGGCTACAGAAGGATTGCTGCCATGCTCCATTGGCGGACGCAGGGCGGGGGGGGGGGCATTCCGGCCATGTCCCCCAAAGCACTGGAGGGGGCCAAACTATCTTTTGGCCCCTCAAACGCCGGATTGTTTTTGAAAAAAAGGTGCTTACACTAGGTCTGTAGAGCAAAACATCTTCGATCCCACCCCCCCCCTTCCAGGAGAGCGATCATGTACTTGGAGAGGTAGTATACTAGGTCTGTCGAACACCCAAATTGCACGTCCCACCTCCCCCCCCACCCCCCAGGAGGAGAGGCAGACATGTGTTTGCACCCCCAAAACTGGGGTCTGCGTCCGCCCCTGCCATGCTCTCATGTGTAACCATCTGTAAGTGTGGTTTTTACGTTTTCTTGAATGATATCGGAGGTATGTAAAAACGTAAGACATGATACTAGATTTCGCATGAAAGTTTCTGGCATGGTTTGGTCGAGGGGAAATTTCTGATGCGGTTCGGCCAAGGTGAAAAATCCTCAGATTATTGTTCTTGCTACGCGAATATCAATTCACGTACGGACCTTTTTTGCCACGAAAAAATTGTCCTTCATAGCAGCCATCATGAGCATACCAACAATTTACCATAACACAGGGACAGACTCAGGAGATGCCAAAAATGGTGGTTTAAATAAAAAAGAGATAACATTAAATTGCTCGTTTAAAGACGCCCCCAAGCCGTCCCTGCAGTTCTGTGGCTGGGAAGGAAGCTTTTCTAGTCATGCAGTTTGATAGATGTTCAGTTTCTTCAGTGCATTGCTGGTATTGTAGGCATGTCTTTATGCCTATGTTTATATGGTTGATTTTTGTCTAAAATTATCCTTGTATTTTGCTGCACGGTTTTCATGCTTGGCAACTACTTGCACAGCCAGATCTGTTCTAATTTTATATAACAGTAGCTAATTCCACTGGAAACAAGCCTGAGTTGCAATTTCTAGATCCTATGAACCTCGTGACCTTTTTGCTGTCGTCAGAAAGAGGCTGACCATTAAAGAATCCCAAGAAAGACATGTCGTGCTCTTTAAATGGATAAAAGGGTCGTTGGAACATTCTGAACAGCGGAACGAGCATGTGATTGCATCTTGCAAGCGCCCGCTATGGCCCTTACCTCTGGGATGCAAGCAAGAACATGGCAGCGCTGCAGTAGGAAAATGTCGGACTTTCTTTCTGGTCATGCAATTTAAGATTCCAGTAAATAGTGCCGCATGTCTTTGCCAGCTATACGTTCAAGTTGTTCCTGTTGCGGCACTTTGGTGAGGATTTTTTTAAAATCACGATCTGGAAATGTGAATGTATTTCGATGTTTAACGAGTCTCCGACAGTAGCGGGCACTCGTCTGGGCATATTCTGCTGGGAATACTGCGAATTAGAAACGGTAAAGAAGGATGTGAAACATGGGTGCATGTCCCTAATTTATTTCAATTTTTATCATCACTTGAACACAAATTCATCCCAAACATTGTTAGGTATCGTTCGGCCCCAGCTATTTTGAATGTTCTTACGTTAGTGCTAAATTATTCGTTGCATAGACAAATCAACGATATGATTAGGTAATAATGAACACTTTCTTTAGATCTCTTCATCCATTCGGTTTCCATTTCTCTCAATGAATTGAATGAAATGAAATCAATGAAATCCATTTCCCTCAATGAGACGGACAAAATACGGCCATCGTTCGTATTTCGATCACAGTTTGGCGCCAAATGACGAGTGGTCAAATTATCCAAAAACCCCCAAGCAACAGGAATTTATAGCCATGCATTTGGTGTTGGGATCCCAAAAGCTACTTCGATCGTCTGCAAAATAAAACCTTAAGTTAGGTAGCAATTCAATGTTTCCACAAACCTCTGCAACAAGTCCGAGTAGGTATGCTAGACAAAGTATTAATGAATAACGTTTTTTCAATGGGTAGGAAGTGGTATTTCCATCATTAATGCCATCTGTTCTTAGCCTTCGTGGTCTTTAAAGGGAATGTGGCACCTTCACAACGTGATTTTAACTGAGATAGCCAAGTTGTAAAGCAAGTCGGAAAACCCGGTACTCAATATATCATTTGTCTTGCAACTCAAAGTTTCCGTAAATAAAAGCTAAAACCTACCTGCAATGTACCCCTCATGTATCCGTAGCAGCAGGCCACAGTTGTCATGGCTGTTGGTGTGACGGCATATGCTGACGTCACGATGGGCATCAGCCAATCGAAGCCCTTGAAGCGTTTCGAGTATGGTAGTGGCTGCCAGATCATGACATCATCCACAGGCAGATATTTATTTCTTACCTAGAGGAGTATTTTAAAAATCACCATATTGAGCTTATTGTACATTTTTCTGAGATATCATGAGTGGTTTCATTATTTTCGGCTAAAAGTACGCCTAGTTACACTAAATTCCAGGATTCGACCAAGGTGCCACGTTCCCTTTAATATCTAGAGAGTAAAGTCACCGCTGCTCTGTGGCCGCTATTTCCTGTGTCGATCGTTGGCCTGGCAACCTTTTCCGCGACTTTCAACATCCCGCAATGGCTGCACGTGCAATCCTTATGAAAATGTCTCACCCTTGTCGTTGTTTCACGACCTTTTATTAAAAGCAATGCACGCTCTTTCATGTTGCCTGGGGGAAATACACGGAGTAAAACGTCCCGGCTCAGAAATGAGATTATCCGTTCTGACATCACCATTTGCGAGAATGTCAACAGTTTTCAGAAAACGCGGAGGCGAACTGAGCGAATGCTGCTGCAGCAGGAATACAAAGGTCTATTTGAATAGCCATCACGATTTGCGGTAAAGTCAAACCTTTAAACCTGTCAAAACCCGAATTTTTGAGCATCAGTTTTTTTTACTTCAATGGCTGTCAATGATTGCCGGTAGATTTGCATTGTAAAATTGTATTTTAGTGGAGAGCGTTCCTAGATGTGAATACATGTATGCTGTTACATTCCTGACCTGATGTATGTTGTGCGGGGATGGTTGGGCTCTGGGGAATGACAGGTTTCTCACTTTTCCATTCAGCTGAGATTTATCGATGAAAATTAAGCCACCGCTAATATAGCAGACACTCGAAACGTAACCGAGTCTGCCTCGCTGAAAGGTGGTAGTGTATGACAACCACTAATAAACTTAAACATTTTGTACCGAATTTTTGTTCCTGGCAGCAGTGTCACCCCTAAAATTTGATCTGGCTGCGCCCCTGCGCGCACGCGCGCTCTCGCCAAATCTTGGTCAGGGAACTTCCCACGGGTGCTCCTTCTGTGCGTGGTGCGCGGACTGCCGCCCAAGTGTGACCAGTCAACTAATCCAGGCCGATCAGGACATGTGAGTCATGTGTTCAGTAGCTTTCTAAGCCGTAGTTCACCTTTTTGTTTTGAGACTTTGCACCCTATATTTTACCCTCTTTGCCAGGATGAGCTGTATTCATCACCGGAATTCTGCATATCAAAATACTTTTTTACGGGAACGTGGGTCCTTGGTGCAATTCCAGATGCGAGTGGTTTAGAGACATTTGCTGTTGAAAACGATGAATTCTGCCTTATCTCTTCTGAAAAAGCAGCTGAAAATCTCAACATTTCGTATTGTTTAATTTTCCTTTGCTAGACGTAAAGGTCGCCATTTCCGCATGTTATCTTGATCAAAAGGTCATACCACACCACGTGATCACCGGGGGTGAATGTTTTTTGTTTCTTTTTTTCGGCGAACAGTAAGTTCTGGAACAAATGGAATATCAATCAAGTGATTTCTCGGTGTGCTCTTTCACCTCATGGCTAACTCAGTTCACATCCCGTTATGAACACATCCGGTTGTGGCACATTTCTTTAAACATGTCTTAAGTTGACACGGCATTTCATAAAAATTGGCTGTTAGCTTAGCGATGAGAATTCACCATCTTCACAGTTTCATCACGACTTCTTACTTTTCCAGGAACTTTACAGACGTTAGTTACTTTCTGTGATGCTGTAGCTTGATTGCAGCTGCTTTGTGCGAAGTTCGGGCGATAATGGATCCAAACTTCGACAAGTGATCAGTCTAGGTGATGACTGGGTCTCCTCTTATCTGCCAATCTCTGAATTATAAAAGTTGATGGGAAATGAGTTTGTCTTTGTCTGATTAGCCTAGTTTGCTGAGAGACTGAAAGTTTTGAATGTTCATTTTGGGTTCTTTTTCACTGACCTTTTCTGCTGGCAGTACAGGGGCTTAGCCGGATGCTAATGTGTTAATATATAGTTTATTATTTTTTGCTAAACAGGGAAAGGTGGCCAACGCCTGACGCCGGAGCTAGTTTTGGGCCAGTGGGTTGATTCTTCTAATATTCTGTAGGTATTAGTCATCGTTTTGCTTCGTCATTGTTTTGCCAAACGCGAGAAGAACGGAAGCATGACGATTGCGTCAAGTTTAATAATCGTCCCTATCCTGGCTTTTACAGCCTTCGCCCTTAACATGCGCATGAGCTCGAGATTGGCGCCTTTTTCTTTTAACTCAGTTAATCAGTTCGCCCACCAGGTTAGGTAAAGCTCTGATTTTTGCATTTCATTGTCAACGCTGCCGCCCTGGCTGCTATTGCTTATTATATCGGGTCAGGTACCACAGAGATAGCAATTAGGTAGTCATCAGAGCTAACAGAAGACATTTTCACTCAGAAGGTTTAAAGTCAAAGATGGCAGAAATTCTTCAGCTTAAGAAAAGGCTTCGGAAGAAAAAGCTTATTTGAATGTCTATCTTTTTCTTTGTCGTGGTAGTTTTAAAGGCTGCATTAGAACTCAGCGCTAGAAATTCAGTAAGAATTATCGTCGAATCTGAAAATTTGTATTCATTCCTTAAAATGCCACGATCTAGGGTATACGATGGGTAAGCAGTAAGCATTCATAGTAACAACGAAAAGTCAAACAATTAAATGGGTTGTTAAAGGTCATTCAAGGTTACCAAGGCCAAGAGGTGAGCTGGAGTTATATCACGCCTTTCATTCCAAGCTACATCGGAGGGAGCGGGGCACAGAGCCTAAACTGCTGAAGCTCTGTGCTACATATTTCATAGACTGACGTCATAGCTGGGCGAACTGATGTGAACGGGGCCTATTTTTGTCAAAAGAAGCGTAATGATTGCCCCATAAGCTGCGCAAGCATCGCTCGCGAACTCCATTGCAGCCGTTTCCGAACCGTATTTGAAAACCTGATGGTCGTTGCAACAACCTTTCCTTGTTCCTGTAAGGGTGATGTCATATTCCCAGCCTACCACTTTTACCCCAAGGCTGAGTGAAGTTCAATCGAGGAAAACAATATTTGTGGGGGGTTTGGGTTCAGCATGAGGATGCCAGAAAAAAGTATCTTAAGAACAAGCTCACGCATTCAAAGCCAGCCAGTAAAGCACGTCAGAATCATTAGTTTTTCCTAGCTCGGTGGAAGGGTGAAGGGAGCATTGGGCATAAACTCCTCTTCCAGCCGAACTTTCCATTTAAATGGTTGATGGTCACACGATTTCTTTGTAGTCGATTCTGGCCTTCCTGCTCTGCCCCTTTGGTGGATTGCTGGCTGGTTATAGGATCACTTTCTGCGACATCCATGGCTGAGATTGAGCAACATGCCTTATTCATTTTTTTGAAAAGATCAGTTTTCCAAGTTTTTTTAAGTTTATCGCTGGATCTGAGTATGAACCGACAATGTTCTTTTTCCACAATATTCTTTGTTCATATTGTAACATTTGGTTCTTAAGAGATCATTTTAAATGCGGATGGCGTGATGACTTCATCCCCCTTTTTGGCTTTCACATAACAAGAAATCTGTCAATGGTTTGTTGTTGAGGCGTAAATAGGTTCCCAAATAGGTCATGCACGGATTATACTTGTAAATAATGTCACGTTGAGACTTCTTGCATTACTGATCATTGTGGTGTCCTTGTGAAGAGCTATAATGTAAGGCTGACCTTTAAAGTGGGAGTGGCGCCTGCTTTTAGGATTGTTGAAGCTAGTCTGACCACAGAAAACGGGTATTTGACTGTTAAACCGAGCTGCAAGTTGTCTGGTACAAGTTTTGAAAGCGATTGAGTGAAAACACTTGCAGAGTTGTGATATTCTTTGAAAGGCCGCTGACGTCTGGAAATGGAACCATTCAAGGCTGTCAAATGTTTTGGAGTTTTGATCTGTTTGATTTCTTTTGTCGGACTTGCTGAAGTTGAACGGCAAATATATTTTCCAATAATTGCTAGGGAGGCACAACTTTGACATCTGTCTGGCATTCTCAGAAGTTTGCCTTAACGTGGCGGAGGACTGGCGCTAGGTTTTGTTGAAAATCACACCACACCATCAATCAAACAAGTTCTTCACGGACTTAACATCCTACTTTCAAGCCCCAGCTGTGCCGAGGAAAATGAGTGTAGGGTGGGTGCTGACCTGCTTGATGAAGTGCGCATTTGTGCTCTGCTGGATGGTTGCGTGACTTTCCAGTGGACGCTTGCACAGCACACAGCTTGTCTTTTCTTTTTGTTGGAAATTTCTTTGTTCCAGTACCTATTTCCAGGCATGGTTTGCCACTTGCAATTTTTACTGGCCAATAGAAGTGACATAGTTCTAGACTTTCACCTTCCTTTGTTCGCTAGCACAGAACTCCGGGAGCGAAATCCATTGTTTCTGTGCTACCGACATGTTAGGACAAAGGTGTCTAAGTAATTTGCTAACGAGCCCCACATCCATTTTCCGCTCACGTGACCCCGAGACATCGATGGAACTCGATTGAAACGCCCCACCGCCCCTGTACACCGGTTGGAAGTGGACATTAATCAGTCATTCCCGGTATATCATCACAGGGTCATTCAACTTCCTTCGGCAAACATTAGGTGTGCATAGAAGCCATCTTTTAATCATCATATTTCACTCTGTCTCGGCTTTTATCAGAGCCAGGTCTTCAAACAACACTCTGAGCCTGACACGCTACTTGAGGCCATCCTTACAAACCCGGATATCAGAAACCCTCGATGAATGACGGCTCTTGGTTCGGTTAACGACGAACATTTTCCGCCGCCACCCCTCCCCAGCGCCCTCCTCGGGGACTCACTCACCGCGCCACCGCCGCCGGCGGCCTGATATGTGACATCGACGACATCGCCGCCCGTCGGTGCCGACGACCCCCTGCGGCGATCCGCGCGCGGACGACGGGCCGCTCATCGGCGATTAGCGCCGCCACCGCGCCAGATTTGCCAACAGGTGGGCGCGCCGCGCCACGCGCCGCGGCGGCCGCCGGCGAAATTGAGGCCGGTTAGCAGTTAGCAGGGTGGCGGCGGCGGCGGGGCGGGAGCTGGGCGGACCTGGGTGACAGTCGGATGGATCGGCAGCTGGCCGGGTGGTAGTCTGACGATGCGGTAAAGTCAGCTGACTCGACGGTGCCGGCGGGGCGGAGGACTGGAGTGTTGTCGGCGGCAGACGTGACTGGAATGGGGTGCGTGGGGGAAGCCGAGACGGCGATTGATAATGCAGACCGGCTGACGTGGTGTCGTGCGCCAGACGGAAGGATGGGAGCATTTTGCCGACACGGGAGCTGTACGATTGCAGCCCCTGCATGGAATCTTACAGCAGCAACAAGGGAACGTGTCCGTCAGTATTTTATACTTTGATTTTTTAATTCCATAACGTTGCATGATCTATGGCTGGGTTATGTAGGGACTAACGTGAGCTTTTTCGCCAACTCTTTAAATTATATGAATTTCGGAAAACAATATGTATTCCGAATAGGTATCTTGATTCCGAACAACGTTCTTCTATCGTAAAATAATCAGCTGATCTATTTATGATTAGTGCCATTGATGATGTTCCCCAACACTTCATTTCGAACATTAAAAACACGGTGTACCTGGAATGTTTTCTTCGAATCCTTTTTGTTTAATATTTTTACGCTCCCTTTCCCGGGAGCATTTTTGTGTTAGTAGCTAGTATCATTCATACAACGCACTCACACTATGTACAGATCGGAAGTTTCCATTTGCCGGCACCCTTACGGGACAGCGGCATCGCACTCGGCGGGCCATAGGCTGCTCCAGTCTCCCCAAGCCGCAGCGCCCGGCATAGGCCGAGCCCTCACATGAGGGTCGCGGGCTGGAGACCAGACCGGTGGATCACTTTAACCGCGCCCCACCGGGGTCCGGCGCCACCTTCGCCCCACCGGGGCCATCGATGGCCCCCCTCTAACTCCGAAAATATGGGCGTTAGCGCAAATCTGCAAAGTGCAATAGAAAGCTCGCGTGAATTCAGTAAGAAATTACTTCGCATGTTTTAGTGCTCAGGTCAATGGTTTGACCTCCAGAGGTCAAATTAGGTCAAGATCGGCTATTTTCACTCAAATATGCAATGATTAAGCAAACTGGGCATAACTCTTATGTCATTAGAGCTATTGAGGCCTGGTAAAGTACATTTGATAGCAAATTGCCAGTACTTTTTCCGCTATGTGGAACGTAAAGACCTCCCGCCAGTGGTTTGACCGCCAGAGGTCACCTCGTGACCTAATATGACCTGAGGTCAAGAAAGGTCAAAAGTGACCTTGCCGTATATCAAATGAAAGCCAGTGACAATACAAACACGATGGTGTTTGTTTCACCGCTCTAGCTCAATTAGGTCAAAAGTTATTGTCAAAATACTGTTTTTGACCTCTGGTGACCTTGGATGACCTTGGAAAAGTCAAAGGGCAAATATGACCCTGGGATCCGTGAAAGGGTGTCCAAAAACGCTGTTCTGAGCAGTCTGAGTATTTGCAATCATTTTTGTGGCTTTTATATCATGAAATAGCTTTTCCCCATGCTTTTCCAATGGGAGAGGTCGCCTCGTGACCTGACCTCAGGGCACGAAATCGAAAAATCCCGGATATACACCTCGTAGACCCTGGAGGGTTCATGAATTGTAGGAAGTTTCAAATCGATCGACTTTGAAATGTAGCCTTACAGAGCTCTAAAGGTGAAGTGAGGTGACCTTGGTTGACCTCGTCTGGTGACCTGACCTTGGGTGACCCGGGGTAAAAAATTTCAGGGATGATGGGAAAATGATGCAGGAGAGGTAGAGCCCTCAACCGCGGTGCTGCGCCTCGTCGTTTTCTGCTATCCCGGAAAACCTTAGGGGCCATCGATGCCCCCCGGTGGGGCGAGGGTTAAAGGCCGATCAGGCCCGTGCACCCACAAACAGGGACGCCGGCTGGCACGGCGTTGATTCCACTGCTGCGGCGCGTACTCCCCAGTGTACCGCTATCTCCTAGGTAGGAGGCGGCCGCGGAAAAGGCTGCCATAGGTCAGCCTTGATCCAGGGGCCTTCCACACCCAAGCGTGACGCCTTTGCCAGCTGCGCCACGGGGGTGGCTTCTTCGACTCCTTACTCATTGGCAGACGCAGGGGGGGCATTCCGACCATGCCCCCAAAGCGCTGGAGGGGTCAAACTATGTTTTGGCCCCCCAAACGCCGGATAAATTGAAAAAAGCTGTTTACACTAGGTTTGTAGAGCAAAAAATCTTTGTTCCCCCCAGGAGGAGAGGCAGACATGGGTTTGCCCCCCCCCCTCAAAACTCGGATCTGCGTCCGCCCCTGTCATAACTCACAGTTTTGATTCATTGCATGCGCTCACGCACTTCGGAAATTGTAGCGTAGCAGAAGAACTGGGTTGACTTCCTTGCCTTTTTTGGGCAAACAACTCACGAGCTTTGGTGAGACAAATTCCCTGTCAGGAGTGTTGTTTTATTTTGCGGGAGTATGTTAGCGCAGAGCCATTTAGCCAGTCGCAATCGTGGTGAATGGTGGATACGAGTGTGAGCAGACGGGCCAGGGGTTCGACTGAGGTCAGTCGTCTTGTTTTCAGACGTACCAGACGCCGAACCTAGGTGACGAGGAGTTCGACCTGCCACCGCTGTTATCGGAGGGCGTGAACCAGCAGAACAATATGTACCCCACCATGGAGGTAAGCGCAGCTAACTGAACTCACCCAGCAGAATAACACGTGCTCTACATGGAGGCAGGAGGGATAAACTCCAACCATCCAGCAGAACAACTTACGCTCCACTTGTTTCAGCATCCACGTTGAGTACAAAATGCCGTCCATAACACAGTTAAGTCTTCTGCTCTTGAATGACACTGCAGAACGACACGTTGCCCCACGTTGGAGACAGAATTGCTACTACCGATTTCTCCAGCAAGACGTGTTGTGCTGTACAATGTTAGTAGGTAACCAGCTCCTGCACCGGTACTGAAACATCACGGACCCCTAACGCTGAGGTCGGTGCGTAGCAAGATTTCTTTACCTAAAGGTACGTTCAAGAGGAATTCCTTCACGCCCGAGTGACGTCACATGGGCGTGGAGGAATTCCTTCACCATTGAGCCGTATGTTAAACTGCTGCTGATGGCACTTTCTGCTTACGAATTTGTGAGAATACACAGTAATCAAGTTTATCCCATATGCAATGAATAAGCATTTCATTTTCGATTATGGGCCTCTTTGTGCATAAATTTGGATATTTAACCATTTAATTTTCCCATGTTATATACTACAGTATGTGACGTCACATCCGGTGGTCTGCGCTTGCTGTTGGAGGAGGGCTGGGTGTGTGATACTCAAATCGCCCAGCATCTCACATAGACATAATCCACCATGGACGTTAGGGCACCGCTCTTGAACTCTAATCAAAGCGCCGTGTACCCTGTCGGTGGAGCTTCACCCTATCTGTAGCCAGTTCTTCTGTCTGTGCCCTCGAAATAAATTGCAGAGCTTCAGTGTCAGCTGCTGGAGGACAATAGAACTTCTTACTTAGATTAATGCGGTATTGATGTTTATATCAGATCTTATGAAATATTTGCGATTAAAATGGTGTAGTAGAATTCCTGTGTTTCGTTTTTGTAGCCGTGCTAGTAATTTGACTATGTTTAAAGATAGTGTCTATGCTACATGGAGTTTTGTTTTGTTACTGAAAATGATATAAGTACTCATGGGTTTTCAAAAGAGACCTGACACGTTTTGGCATTGCTAATTACGCAAACTAGAGGTGAACAAAAAACTGAAAAAGCAACGGCTAGTAAGGCTGGCACACTTTCTATCTACTTTTTGCCTTTGAATTAGTAATTGTGAATGAATTTCGCAAAAAAATGTTTGGAAGGCGCAGAGTTGCACGTTTTCGCAAAATTGTCGGATGATATTCACGAGAGCGTTAGTCCGCCGTCTTGAAACTTGAAAATCACACTGGAGATCATAGTGTGAAACGATTTTCTACAGAAAAAGTGAAAGATTGTTGAAGCTACTACTAAACATGAATTATTATCTCCTCTACAGCCATGAAAGTAATTTTCACTATTATTTTGTATCCAATATCCGCAAGGAGATGCGGGCGACTGACATCGATTACCATCGCTGTGACCTTGTGGATTGAGCCGGATTATGAATCGAGTAAAGCGAGTGGAATACATTAAAACGTACACAATTTTGTTTTCACTTTATTTGGTCCTTGAGTCTGAAGGATTTTTTTGTGAATGACTGCATATTGAGATAACGATCCCACAGCTCGGACTTGTGTGTAAGCTTTTCTTCGGTAACGTGGTGACTTGCCTACAGCCTTCATGATAATTCAAAATGACAGAAACACACCTCACCTCACTAGAGACTGTGAAAAACTCGGAAAACAGTCCCGTAAGCCATATATGATTGCATATCTGATCTCACATCGTGATAATACAGAGATCACGTGCTGATTTTAACTATCTCCGGGGTGTATTTCAATGTCGCCGTATAACGCTGGGCGTGGGTTCCCAGGGATGGCAGCTACTATTGAATTAGCTAGCGAGCCACGCTGCTGTGGCGGATTCCACCGAGCTGTCGCTCGCAGCCAAGGCCGCGGCTGCTACTCAATCAGCCGCCGCTTGTCAATCCCAGCTGTTTTCACCCTGCAGACGACAGCGCGGCTGCCTCAAGGGCACGCGCGCCCCCGGTCCGCAGATCGCTGCTGTAGGATACTCGACCTTACGAGAGCGTTGGATCGTCTTTTTTACCTAATATTTAACGGCGCACCTATTTCGAGGTTATAAGGCGTCGGAGAGGAGAGTGAGCTTGACTTGGGCCAGGATGGGGCGTCGAACGTTATTTGAGCATAGGCTCTTAGTCGTGATCACCTGCAGAACTATGGAATACCGCGGGCCCAGCCAAACGCGCTGGCACACCAAGTGCGCCACACAGACCCCAGCGCAGCAACACTGTCCTTTTGGGATCAGCCACCAGATGAAACTTACGCCCACTCAAAATCCCTCTATTCTTATTCCCTGTATTTCATTGGTGGACACAGAGAGGGGGGCAAGGGGTCATTCCCAAAATGGCTGAATTTTGGCCGATTTTCTGTTTAAAAACACCATGTTTTTACGATTTTTTCCGAGTTACCCCCCCCCCAACCGCGCTCTTGCGACCGCCCCTGCTGTATTTTACGAGACGTCATTATTAAACGATAAAAATTCGCGGTGCATTCGGACCTACTAATCGTTTCCAATTTGAATAGGTAAAAGCGTGTCTTGGGGATGAGGTGGCTTAGTGGATAGCACCCTTGTCTTCTAAGCCACCGGTCCCGGGTTCAAGTCCCGGCGGAGCCTCTGAATAAGTCGATCTGATCCCCAAAATCCCTTCCAACAGGGTGAGAGTTGGCGACGCCGTATGACCCTGGCAGTTGGTGCGTCGTTAAACCCCAACAATTATTGTAAAAGCGTGTCTTTAAACTAGTCATGTGTAAACACGCTGGTAATCTCAGTTTACGATTGGTTACTCAGCTGAACTAAGCACATAACAGCTGTCCCAGTTTGGTGTGAAGGACCCTGAGACAGCTGGAATATACTTCAGCGAGCGGTGAAGTCTGAAATCTTGTCCCTTTAGGCACAGCCTGTGTAGGTAAGCATAGTGGTTCTGAGCCGACCAATCTGCGTGATATACCTGTCTCCTTTTCAACTAAAGCATTGCTCCCCCTCTGCAAAATTTCATATTCCCTTATTTTGGTCATGTTACCAAGCTCCCGTCAAATATGAACTTGAAGGCAGGATCTGTACTGCGGGATGCGAGCCACAAGCACACCCTGTTCATAAAAAGATTGACCAGCAAGGCTTGTTATTGCTCGTAAATCAGCTGTATCTAATCTGGAAAATCCCATGCTTTGGCTCAGGTCCATGTACACCTGTGCTTTAAATCATACCTGGGGCGTTAACTCCTGTCTGGCACGAAGGTTTCTCATTAGACAGAGCAAAGAGCTTCACATTAAGTCTGTTACAACAGCTATTCTTAGGAACTTGCTGGTAATCCTTTTTCTCGACTTAAGGAGAGAAAACGTGTTGGTATCAAGCATCATACTCATGGTCATGTATGGCTTTTTATTCCAGCCCGGCTTTCCAATGGCCTTTTCACGGTCCCAAGAATTCCAATGCGCCAGCTTGTTTAGTGCTGGACACCGACGCATGGTCTCGAGGTTACAGGTCAATATAATTGCCTATAACAAGTGGATCTTAATGATCACGAAGAGAAATGATCAACATTTCGGTTTTTTACCCAGTATTTTAAGTACGCAATGTGTTTAGAGGTTGTGCTATTTTTCTATATAAAAGTTTTCATTTTGGAGCCTTTCTGTGCCAAACAATCGAAACGTGTATGGGGAAATTATGCAAATTTCACTGCAACTATGTGAATGGAAAAACTGAGAAAAAAAACTGATTGAAATAAAATAATATATTTAATCGAAGTAAAGGTTAGAATGAGTGTAATTTGGATTAAGTCAATGGTGAATAACTACTATTTCCTCATGCTATAATTAAAGGGTCAACCTATTGTATTACGTTGCGTAGTGTCGTAGTGCGGTTCTCTTTCAGATACATTCAGTTGACGTAGATAACTGCGACGTGGGCTCGCTGGTGGATTCTCAGCCGAGGGTGGGGGGGACAGAAAAAACGCATTTTCCCCATGCCCCCAATTTTGTTCGATTTTATTAAGAGCCACTATCTTGAGCGTCTCCTCCGGAAAAAAATAGGTAGCCCTGTCAATCGGTACCCGCTGCTGACAAGAGACTCTCCCTTCTAGAACCAAAAACTCATCAGATCTGCACTTATTGGTGCCTCTTGCGCTTGCCGATTTCAAAACGTTGTAATTTTTTCCCATTTTTTTGGAAAGGGTGATTTTTAAAATGAAAAGTGCGAGACTAGATGCCCATGTTCCGACGCGTATAGCCACTATGTTTCTTTACGGCTTTGCGCTCTTTAACGACCCATCTAGACTGGTCGCTGTACGGCCGTCTCCTTACGACCATTGAGTATATTTAATGATGAACCGTGCCCGAAGTACTATCCAAAATTATTTTCCTTTTTAATCGTAACACGAGCGAACAGTCGTCATTTATCATTGTCTTCTCCATGAATGGAAGTGCAAATAAGTTCAGTGAACGATCACGCGCTTCATTGGAATTCCAAGGACTCGCCGCCATCAGATGTTGACAAGCTAAGCAGATAAGATGGAGCTCCAAGTATCTACACATGAAAGTACACTCTCTGGTTATCGAAATATCGATAAGACAATGTTCGTGTGACAGGCTGACTTAACGGCAATCGATAATTGGTGCATATCTGTAAACATGCGAGCAAAACTATCTGGCGACATTGCTTAAGTGGATGATACTAGGCATTTCAATGGCATTAGCGAAAAGGATGATTTGAAAGTGCACTCAGATGCGAAGGAAGCAATCAAAGTAAAGTTTCCTGCGGGTCTAGTAGAACTGGAATGTAAGCAGTTGACCCAGTCGTCCCCTGATCTTCGGTGGTGCTATTGTACCATCATTATATTCATGCAGATATAAGGCAAAACACGTCTTTTGACGGTAACATACTGTTAGAATAAAGGTACATTGTCAGTGGGAAAGGATGTAACAGATGGTCGCCTCCAGATGTGAAAGACATTTAAATTACGAAATTCTGTACACGGCTGGTGGTTTTACTTGTTTCATCCTGGTGGCCATTACATTCTTGTTTGAAATCATGAGTTCAAATCTAAAAAATCATCGAGGCAGGCAGACTATAACGACTTTATGATAGATGAAATAAGAAACAGAATTGCAGTGTAAGAGGTCTTATAGGACTTCAAGCATTACAAAAGGAAATTTAAGAAAACTTAGAAAGTGAAACCTATGCATATTTATTCACAATATACTAGCATTTTAAGAACGTTTAACAGATTCACAGAGTTCATAGGAAAATGTCTGAATGTCTTAGCAAAATGACTTCGTCTAAATAACTCACAATCTCAAATTGGTAGGAATAATATAGTACTTTGTTTGGGACTTGGTAGTCCTGAGGCCTCTGGCGCCCAAAGGAATAAATCAATGGAACTGTCACTCGGATAGTTCTTTATCGATGAAGCGTGTTGTGAGTTTTGTATGCGTGGCTTGGAAAGTTACCCATACTCATCACTTGTGTGAATTATGAAGGATCGCATGACATCATATATGGAAGATGCTTATCTGACGATGTTTTGTGGCGCAGCAGATATAGAATGCGTGGACATATTCGTGGGGGGGGAGGAGCACTGGGGTGTAGGCTGCTGTATGATGGATGAATGAGGACGCTTTATGACCTCGCGGGTTGGTGTGCCCCTAGGCCCAAATGTTCAATCAGAATGAAAATGTTTTTGTAAGGCGACACGTATGAATTTTGAGCTGCAGTATCAGTCTTTTAGTGTATACCAAAGAGCCTGGTTTTATGTTTCATTGTCCCTACACCTCCGCGCCGGTTTGCGAGAAACCAGCGTTTCCTGAGCATTCTTCGTCGTCTCCCTTGCCTCCCCCTCCCCGACCACGCGGAGTCGAGGAACACCGGCGTGGCGTATCTACCACGCCGCGGCGTGGTAGATATACGGAGTGAGGGGCTGGATGGTGGGGTAGATGTACGGAGTGAGGGGCTGGATGGTGGGGTAGATATACGGAGTGAGGATTGTGGGGTAGATATACGGAGTGAGGGTCTGGATGGTGGGTAGATGTACGGAGTGAGGGGCTGGATGGTAGGGTAGATATACGGAGTGAGATACGGGTGAGGGGCTGGATGGTGGGATAGATATACGGAGTGAGGATTGTGGGGTAGATTACGGAGTGAGGATGGTGGGGTAGATTACGGAGTGAGGATGGTGGGGTAGATATACGTAGTGAGGGGCTGGATGGTGGGGTAGATCTATATGGAGTGAGGATTGTGGGGTAGACATACGGAGTGAGGGACTGGATGGTGGGGTAGATATACGGAGTGAGGGGTTGGATGGTGGGGTAGATATACGGAGGAGGATTGTGGGGTAGATATACGGAGTGAGGATTGTGGGGTAGATTACGGAGTAAGGATGGTGGGGTAGATATACGGAGTGAGGGGCTGGATGGTGGGGTAGATATATACGGAGTGAGGATGGTGGGGTAGATATACGGAGTGAGGGGCTTGATGGTGGGGTAGATATACGGATGGTGGGGTAGATATACGGAGTGAGATACGGAGTGAGGGGCTGGATGGTGGGGTAGATATACGGAGTGAGGGGCTGGATGGTGAGGTAGATATACGGGGTTAGGGGCTGGATGGTGGGGTAGATATACGGAGTGAGGGGCTGGATGGTGAGGTAGATATACGGATACGGATATACGGATATACGGATATACGGATGGTGGGGCTGGGTCCAACTATGAGCACGCTTAATTGTCCTCAAACCGAGATTTTTGGGGCTAGCAATAAATAATTCCAAATGTTTGTCGGCATGTTCGACAAGAATGTTGTTGAGAGCCTATTATAGAAGTACCACATTTCCTCATACGAACCAGAGTCGCCATTTGCGTGCTATGACAGCGCGAATGTATCTCTTAACACGCGCATTGGCGGGGGCGGGTACCCGCCCCCTCGGGTTTTTCGGAGACAATAGAAAAACGGCGGCGCGTAGCGCCGCCGTACTTGGTATACCTTTTCCCTCATCATTTTTACAACTTCTGGGAAAATTTTAAGGTTAGGTCATCTCAGGTCAGGTCACCAGTACAGGTCAAGTGACCCGACCTCAAAAAAAGTTTAAGATAGCATAAGTCGGAGCAGGGTGAACTTATCCGATTGAAACTCATATCACATAATGGCCCCACCGAGTTCTCTAACATATGTTCCGGTATTTTTTATATCGATGACCTAAGGTCAGGTACGAGGCATGACCTCTCCATTGGAAATACATGGGAAAAATGGTTTTTACGGAATAACTCAGTAACGGATGGTGATAGAGCATTTATGTTAGCTGCATTAGACTCGCCTAGGCTTTGCCGTTCTAATGATATGTATTTTATATAATTTGACCCTGACCTGACCTCAGGTCAGGTCAAATCCTTGATTTGACCTAGCAAGGTCAAATTATATATCATTCGATTCGGCTTGCTAAGAGGATTCATATAGTTCAAGTCGTTTTGCTCTATCTTTACTTGTTCAGATGTAATGCCCGAAAAACTGAATTTTACATGTTATCCCTATGGCGGGCATGTTTTGACCTCTCGTGACCTTAAATGTGACCTGACAAAAAAATGGTTCAAATATTTTCGATGGAGAAGTGGATGGGCAGCCCAACGCCGTTTACCGTTTTTCGCTACCTACCGTGGTTCTCGAGATCTTAGGGGGCGGGTACCCGCCCCCCCGTCAATTCGAAGGTGGCTCAGACCCCCGTCAATGCGCGTGTTGAAGGGAATGAACCACTTTAGCGAAATTGTGAAAAGGGTCTATCGATGGACAACATAGGTCCAAAAAGCAGGAAACTACGTTTTGTTTCCAACTTTAGTCGCTCAAAAACATATGGCCTTTTTTGCAACCCTGGGTTGGCCAAAGGATCGCGTGTACTTACGAAGCTCAGCTGTGCTGGTTGCTTGCGGAATGTGAGGTTATAAAAAACGATGTCATTTGTTAACATTTATCACGTGACATGCGTTGCCAGATGGAAAAGGATTCTTTCATGATTTAAATTCAGGCATAGTGCCCTTTATTTTGGACTTTAAAGTGCTCGGAAATGTAGTGGGTGAAATGAAACGTCAAAAGTGGTTTCTCAGCACGCTCTACAAAACTGCTGTCAATTTAACATCCATTATAAAAGTGGACCACTCCCTTTAAGCGCTATTTTCAAGTGGACGTCGGATGACGTGTAAGAAATGTAGTGTAATGGAATGGTCTGCCTTATATAGACACATCTTCCGCGGTACAGCTGCCCTGCATACAGAACACCGCATTACACATCAGCAAAGCGGCCGCATTTGTGCTGGTTACGATTCTCAAACGCAATCTTTCGACGGTACATAGAGCATGAGAAGAGAGAGGTGATTACTAAGGGAACTGAGAGTGATGCAGCAAGGGAGGTAATTCCAAGGGCTTCGGGATTAGATCCTACCTACCTTTTATCTCGATGACTGCGTAGTGGTTGTAAATTTGTGTCCGTGTGATTGATCTGTGAAATAATTGATGAGCCATAAATGAGGTGTCGAATAATTCTCGGTACACGATAAGCTCATTTCCGATGCTCTGACATCATGCGACGAGTGTGGTAAGACAACTTCTGGCTGTTGTTTAAATTTTCTACACGCGTAAAAGTCAACAGGCAGTTGGAAGACAGTTACGATGTTACTTTATGCGAATATGCCGCGGAGTTCGTTTGTCTTGTCAGCTATACCAATGTCTTTCTGGCCACGTTAAATGAATTTGGAGCTTCTGTCCTTCGGGATTGTGCTCAAGTTATGGATGGTGGAAAACCAAGGCTAGCCATCGTGCTGGTGTCAGCCCGGCATTTGATCCCAGTTAACCATGGGAGCGCGGTAATAGACCGGCGCTCGACCGAAACCTCACTATCCACCGCCTAACCGTCTTTGTGAATCTCAGGAAAACGCTCATGGTACTCGTTACCATGGTTGGACACTACATCCGGTCGTACCGTAAGCCCTTCGCCGGTGGTCCTAGTTCTACGAGGTGCTTATCACCTCCTCATGAGCACGCTCGCCCGAGCGCTGGACCGACGCGCCCAAATTGACAGACGATGATTGTGCAAACGTTCGCAGCTGATGACGATCACAGATCCCTGTTCACGGGTGAGCGATGCGTGCCGCTTCATCTGGTGGAAATAACGCGCGGCGCAGAGCGGCGACACCGGCGCTGGGCCTCCCCATCTCCGGCGATTGGGTTTTTCGTCGCTTGCGTTATCAGATGGGCTGTTAAGCTTTATTTGGTCCACAGCCAATAAAGGATTACACAAGTTGTTTTGCCTCAAATGTACTTCCAGCAGGGAAAGAGCTGATGACGTCATACGATCTTAGCAGTAAGTGCGTTGAAAAGCCCTTGAAATCATTATTTTTGGGTCATTCAAAGTTTATTAGCCTCTTGAGCTTTAAGCTTGATATACCCTATTGACAGATCCAGGAGCAGCTTTTGGAGGTGGGCCAAACCAACTTTGTTTTTTTTTGGGGGGGCGCTAAATCGATAAAAAGCACAAGAACATAGTATTAAAAAACAGTCAAAATTTGGTCATTTGGGGGCTAAAAGATACTATTTTAGGTTTTGCCGGGGGCCACGGCCCCTTTGGTCCCCTTGGACCCGCCAGTGATGGACTGGCGGAAAGACTGCATTCCACGGATGTGAATTTTTTCATGGTTCGGGGGTGCCCAGACTGGAAACAATGCCCGTAGCCAACGTATTAAAAGGTGTCAGCATAAGATAAAGTGTGTATTATACTTTCCACACCCCTGTCAAGCTGCATAAACCAATTTAAAATCCTTAAAATTAAAAACACAATCTAAAGCATATTTTAACACCACTCCAACGTTTCATTGGGAATGCCCGGGCACCTCCAAAGAGATGTAAACGCACACTTCTGCCCGGACCTAACATTACAGGGAATGGACCACTTGTCGAAATTATAAAATGAATAACTTAGAGGTCTTACAATCAGGCAACAACATTTTCCCCACTTTCATACGCTATAAGCATAAATATCTCCTCTTTTCTAGCAAAAAGTGACGTCATAAAAATATCACCTAATAATCAGTGAAACCCCAAACCTTAGTCATAGACTCGCTGTAACGGCCCATTTGCAACGCTTCCGTACGACAAAAATCGCATGCAGGGGCTATTCAAATACATGGTAAAATGATCACGGGACCTGCAACCGACTTTCCGCTGAGGACGCCCGCTCTCATCATCAGCATAATATTTGTTCACTTGCCATGGCAATTGCACTCTCGGTCCGCCCGTCCATTCTCGGTCTTATTAAGCACTGGCGCAAAAACTGAACGACAGATGTCGTTACGGCGACCGCGTTTATTCAGTGGCTGGAAGACGGTGCATATGCCTGGTTTAAAGACACAATTCCAGAATTGGATTTAACAAATTGTTATCTGTTTTGGAAAGTATGAGGTAGGGAGAATGTGATGTGTGGTGCGGCCATTGGGCGCACATCGGCCCAGTTACGCTTTGCAACGAGCAACTACTCGCCCGAAGTTTTCGGTCCACAGGGGTGCTGCATGCTGGTTCACTCGCTAGCATGATATTTTCAGCGAGTGTGTGGGGCTTAGGGGCTTATGACCAATCAGATGACTGCAACCATATTGAAAGTATTCTTTCAGGGTTTGAAGTAAGGCAATAAACCCCTTTACTTTGAACTTTAAAGCTAGCGGAAATTTTGTACCGAGTGCTTTAGATGGAATTAGATATGCCAATGGTGGTTTCTCAACACGTTCTACAAAACTGCTATCTCAGTTCAAAAGCCATTACGAAAGTGGGACACTTTTCTTTAACCCGGCCCACCGGGGTCGGCCACCTTCGCCCCACCGGGGGGCCATCGATGGCCCCCCTCTAACTCGAAAATATGGGCGTTAGCGCAAATCTGCAAAGTGCAATAGAAAGCTCGCGTGAATTCAGTAAGAAATACTTCGCATGTTTTAGTGCTCAGGTCAATGGTTTGACCTCCAGAGGTCAAATTAGGTCAAGATCGGCTATTTTCACTCAAATATGCAATGATTAAGCAAACTGGGCATAACTCTTATGTCATTAGAGCTATTGAGGCCTGGTAAAGTACATTTGATAGCAAATTGCCAGAACTTTTCCGCTATGTGGAACGTAAAGACCTCCCGCCAGTGGTTTGACCACCAGAGGTCACCTCGTGACCTAATATGACCTGAGGTCACGAAAGGTCAAAAAGTGACCTCGCCGTATATCAAATGAAAGCCAGTGACAAGACAAACACAATGGTGTTTGTTTCACCGCTCTAGCTCAATTAGGTCAAAAGTTATTGTCAAAATACTGTTTTTGACCTCTGGTGACCTTGGATGACCTTGGAAAAGTCAAAGGGCAAATATGACCCTGGGATCCGTGAAAGGGTGCCCAAAAACGTTGTTCTGAGCAGTCTGAGTATTTGCAATCATTTTTGTGGCTTTTATATCATGAAATAGCTTTTCCCCATGCTTTTCCAATGGGAGAGGTCGCCTCGTGACCTGACCTCAGGGCACGAAATCGAAAAATCCCGGATATACACCTTGTAGACTCTGGAGGGGTCATGAAGTGTAGGAAGTTTCAAATCGATCGACTTGAAATGTAGCTCTTACAGAGCTCTAAAGGTAAAGTGAGGTGACCTTGGTTGACCTCGTCTGGTGACCTGACCTTGAGTGACCCGGGGTAAAAATTTCAGGGATGATGGGAAAATGATGTAGTGAGAGGTAGAGCCCTCAACCGCGGTGCTGCGCCTCGTCGTTTTTCTGCTATCCCGAAAAACCTTAGGGGGGCCATCGATGGCCCCCGGTGGGGCGAGGGTTAAGAATGCAGGTATAACAGGTAAGTCTCTGCCGCGCACGAACAAGCCAACATGCATCCACACTTCTGTAAGTCTACGCATCTGCTCATTCGTTCATACATGCATTGCTTACACAAAACCACATCACACATGATGAGCTAATCTGTAACAAATCACTCAGGTAAGCACACAAGCATGCATGCACATGACATCTCGGGCACGTATAGCCTCTGCAGCTGCAGTGCCCTTAAACTCTAATCATCATCGCATGTACATGACAATATTACATGCATACGTGTAACTCGAAAGTCTGCGATGGAACTATTCACATGCATGCACACAAATAAATCTGTAAGCAATTAGACATACACATTCCACTTATGCTCGCACGCACACACGCACGCATGCATGCCCGCGTGCAGCAGAATGAAGCCCACGTTCTGAAACAAACGCAGATGCTGTGAAGTAATCAGGTCTTGGCACGATATCAACTGGGCTCTTAAATTTTACAGCAGGCTAACTCTAATCAGACGTGGAAGAGCGTAGACCAAGGCTATGTGCACGGGAGTGGTCGAAGAACTTTCACCCAAGCACGGCGGCATGGATGAAGTATCATGTATGGCTATTTATTAGAAAAAGAAATGTGTTGTAATGCCCTGTGGATGAATATTGATACGGTTGTTGTTGTTTAGGACTCCCTTTGTACATAATTTGTGCAGTATTGTTATGCTGTTTAGGGCAGCAAAAATCTGACCCATTTTTATTTCTTCATAACATATCGACAAGGCCATTTATGGGCGAATGCTTGATGGTTTTCGATAGAAAAAATTGAGTTAGAAACCCGAATAAAAGAGATGGGAGACACGCCATTGACCAGCCGAGTGGATAGCTACGTGGCCTTCCTTAACAAAGCCGGGATGTACTTGAACGCATCGGCATTCAGGTCGTAAGGCTTGGCTAGCTGCCTTGTGATAAGAATTCTGGATGAGAGGCAGTGACCCGATTTTTCGTCTTCAAGTGATAGCATACGAATAAATTTCAAGCACGGGTCTTAATGACGACATCGTGTGTAATAGATTGTCTACTTTGGCTTGACAGCAGAATGGTGGGGCTGCCGGAGTGCAGAATGCAAATGACCCTGCTGCACTATTACTTTCGTTGTTTTTTTTAGCCTAATTATTACGGTTTTCTAGCACTGACACTCAGTGCCGTCGTCATGAAGTGAGCGATGTTTGCAGCTTGCCACAGAAGGCCACCTACTGTGGCAGTAAAAGTTAGATTCGAGTACCGACGATTGTGGCTGATATTCCGGGCACCAGTGAAATAATCGGCTCGGGTGGGACTCACTATGTGGCAGTCAACGCCAAAGAAGTATGCTTAGGGTTAGTTCTTTGCAATGGGATATACCGTTCAGAGGGCCATGGTGTCCCGATGTCCCTTTCGCTCCGTCTGTTCCGTCGCCTATATTTGCTGACTTGTCATGCTTTGGCCTGCAAGTCTTCGTGACATTGCGTAAGCCGCTATCGATTATCCTTAAAAGTCCTAAGGCTGTGTACGAAGGTCGCATGCCTCTTTAAATAATCGGTAGCCGAATCAACCCAGGAACGTTATCTGTGTGATTGTTTTATATTCACATCCTTGTACTGACAATTTGTGCTTTAGGCTGTCCTCTGAAATTGCAGCCAACCAATTATGATGAATGTCTAAGATCCATAAAAGTGGAGTCAGCGGAAATAAAAACCGCGGCACTTTGTTTTGTCACGGTTGTTGATTGTTTCATGGTTCGAATTTCTTCTCATCTTTTTTCCGCTCAGTATCCGCATAGTTTTATTCTGCAGAGCTCTTACGCCAGTTACTAACAACGTGTACTTATTCGAGTCCAGTTAGATGGCTGGTGCGATTTCGTTAGGAGTCTCTACAACAAGACTGCGCAGCGCGCTACCACTACTGACAACGTGCACACGAACGAGCACTTTCCTGCAAACCACCAGTGCTGCCTTCCCCTCTGCATATTTCACACTGTGTTTGACATGTCCTCCTTCCTCGGTCTAAATGTGGCGCTGGTATGCGATTTCAATCATGTTTCAACTCGCCCGGAGACTTCAACCCAGTTTGCTTTTGAATAATTTAAAGTAAGGCCGTGATTTCTTTTTGCCAGTGTCTCTCCCTCCTTTCCTGCACTGTTACCATACGCGTCGGAAAAGGGGGCCAGGGGCCTGGCCCCCACTTTTTGGCCAAAAATTTCACGATTTCAGTTAAAATGAAAGAAAGCCGGACATTCTTATATCCAGCCGCTGCGGAAGGCAACGAGCAGTCCAAATTCGAACAGTTTTTGATCCTGATGTTGAAAGTTTTTTTGTCAGCATCAGGTTGAAGTTTGGCTGCCCCCCCCCACTTTTTTGCCGGTGGCGACACTTATGACTGTTTCTAACCTTCTACTGAATGTTTATGATGTCTTTTGTGCTTCTTGTTGAAGCAGAGAGATGACCTCAAATCACCAAAGTATTAGATTAGACTACGTCTTTACTTTTGCTTATCGACTGAACACTAAAAATCCATGGAGACTTGTCATAAGAGAAAACCTTGTTTCTTTATGTGTCAGAAGAAACACGTTACTTCTGTGATCCCTTTTCAGGCGTCATGATATGGTCACCATATAAATACGAAGTATTTTTTAAGGTGGTGAGGAACTTTCAAAGGGCTATTTTTCGTTTCCAAATTTGGATGCTTAAATGGGCCTAACATTGCCTCATTGACGAGTGTTTGCAACTTGTTTTATATTGAGGCATAGTTATTATCTGCTATTTGAATCGGAACAGTACCAGGCATATGATGCTTAAACCATCCATGATTCAGTGCAGTAGTTTTAGTGAAATGTCCACCGAGGTGGTCGAGTTTATCCTCATGCATCAACAATACAGCACCACGTGTGGAAATCTAAACAATTGTAGCCCCCACCATGTAAGCCCTGAAGCCGGGTGGTATCCGGGAAGTGTATTTGCCGCGGTGCTTTCGCCCGATCCGCTCCTCCGCTGATCCGCGTTCCCCTCCAAGTTCTGCCGGCCTCATTCGCTGGGATACAATGGGAGATCAGACCTGCTACAAACGTCCTCAGAACAATAGACTATTAGAGCGACGGTCGTATCAGGGACAGTGCCAGGGCAGATTGCGAGAGGTGCAAAGTTTAGATCTTGGCAAACTTTTTATCCGATGTGTTTGGAATGCTATATTAATTAGACAAGGATGAAATCAGAACGTTACCCAGCCTTTGGTCATGACATTGGGAGCGGATCTTAAATCTTCGTGTTACTTTAAGTACCTCTAATATAGCAGAATAAATTATTTTGGGTATTTTTTTTTAGAAAAGAAGAATATTGTTTTCAGTTGGCTGACCTGTGCTCATTTCTCACTTTATTTTTGTCCAATCGCAGTGAGGAACAACTATGATCATTTTTTTGTATTTTAACCTTCATCACTTTTTTGGTATTACGCAATCGTAAGTGTATGCTTTTGGCACACTTGAAATGAAAACCTCAGAGAATTTCGGTATCACCACCCTTCCACCCATATTTTCTTCGTTTTACGAGACTGGAGGGTGGAAGGAGCGCCAGCACCCCTCACTGGGACATGTCTCCGAGCCAAGCCAAGTCACCAAGAGGGGCTGAATCCTGCATAATGCTTCTGTATCTCCACAACCTTTGACAAGATTGAGATTATATGTAGACTTCATGATATGGCTTAGTGCAGTATTTCCTATCGAATGATTCAAAATTTTAACACAATCAGTTGGGTCCTTGCTTCGTTTGTGGCCCACCAATGCATTTCTACATGCAATCTACCAGTGGATCCGAAAGCTTTTATCAGGTCTAACGTTAGGAAGTGTTTTACACTCTCTTTAGGCTTAGGATTGCATTAATTCACATCCACGGAGTTTCAGTGACACAGTTGCGTACAAATCCAGAGGTAAGAACATTCAGGTTCTACCCAATCCCTGACGCGACCAACATGGCTACCGAAGCGAAATTAACTTTTGCCTGAACGAGGATTTAAATGGCTCCCAGAATAACTGTCTTAGTGAGTGAAAAGTATTCTCAAAAAGTGGAATTATGAAAGTAATTAAATTTACAGTGTTTGGAGACTAATGAATTACAAACACACTCTAGTACCAAACACAAAAGGTTAAGTATATGTGCAGTGATTACAAGTTGTGTGCGCTGTAATACAAGCATGCGTCCATTAGCTGAGCATATTAATCAGTCAAAAATGTTATCAAGTACCAAATAAAAATACAGAAATATAATATGTCTGTCAGAGTCTAGTACCCTTACTACAACTGCTTCTATGATCAATCATTGCTTAGATCATCATTGCTAAGATAGCAGACAACCACCATTTGACTGTACAGTCACCATGCTGAGACTAAGCTACTGAAGGATACATTCAATTAACACTCTGTTAAAAGAATACATATAATTTAAATATCTCCAATGCATGCAACTAAATATAGGTACCAGCCAGAGGACAAGTACCTCTTAATACCACAACCATCATCCAGCAAATTTAGAAATATTGAAGCAGATCAATAAGCAGCACCACATTCACCTGCTGAATGGAAACTTTTGGAATCATTACAATTTTGTTAAGTTTGATTTGATAAAATTGACACCAAAACTGCAGGTAGGCACCAAAGAAACCTACCTGCAGTTTACCTGACTTCATGAGCACCAAACAGCATCTAATTTTCTAGGTGCAAAGCCAAAACTTGCAACTCTCATCTCCACAGGTCTACAGTTTTGATATCTCGCATGCACATGATTAAAATGTGTGCTCTTATTGACACCCTCAAATCACACTACTCTCCTGGGCTTTGAGATCTGGCAGAGTTCACTTTGCCCTGCGTTTCTCTGGCTGTGGCATAATATATAAGAATTGGTAGTGGGTTTGCCACTGGCAACAAAACCTCCTATTTTGATTTAGGTCAAAATCTACAGCCTCATAGTAAGATACCCAAACAGCAGCTTCAACAACACGTATATCTGACTGCTTTCTTCTCGCTACTTCCGCGCCAGAAACGCAAAACTTTGTGGTTACCCAAGTGGCTACCTGGTGGTCCCTAATCGTAATTTCGTTGGCGCCTGGCTACCAGACCATCTCTAATTCCGCAAAACGAGTCCTCAAGTACAACGTAAGCAGTGGATTTACTATCCTATGCAGAATAATTTCACTATAGATCCTGATATAGATTTTAAATTTTTCTCTTTTTATTCAAAATAAATGGTCAAATTCATAAAAATAATGAATATTACCGTTTTCATGTCATCGCAATTTAGAGTACCTTTTTCTCATGGCTTTATATGGGTCAATTTCGTTGCCGATGTGGTTACCTACCCATCTCTAACTCAGCTGTGAAATAACGCGAGTGAGTAAGGATAAATTATTTGTCACCAATTTGCATCGTCTGTCACTAAAGTTATAATGTTACCTAAAATCAGTCAAGGTAGCATTGCATATTATGGATAGTTCTTTTTACGTGGCGGTAAGATCGTGGAGAAACTTGTTTTGTGCTGGTAAGTGCAATTCTTGATCTCTGTCAAATCTCCGTGATTGGCTACCTAAGTTCTGGTCCTTGAACCTCATTTGGCTACCCACGAGCGTGGGCGAGTTGGCGAGATTCTTGACCTCTGTACAAATCACGTTCAATGAGCTTTTATTTTAGTGAGCAGCTGATTTTCGTAATCAATTCTTAGTAGTGGCGCAACTGTTGTGATGATTTTGGGTCCTGATCGTTCTTTCTCATATAACTGGCACCAGACACTGCAGGGTGCACTACTAACATATGCTTCCAGTACCTCATCTTTTATAGTATTTTGTCCTTTACCTGAAATATCGGACACAGACTTTCGAAACGGTTTCGGATAAAACAATTCCGCAGCTGCTAAAATCACTCTTATGTGCTCTTTGGTAAACCTCTGATTTCGTTCCAGCATAACCTGTGCCTTTTTCGTAAGCAGTACTCTCCCTGTCAAAGTTTATAGGAAAATATTTGTTGAACCGATAAAAGCTTTGAACGCGCAGCGTGCACGAGACTTGAAATCATCCAGACATTTAGTACCTATTGCTGTCAGCCATAAATCTCCAGTGAACTGGTTTGTTCCAAAGAATCTCTTTCTGATTCCAATCAAGAAATATGACAGGCCATATCCTACATATCTTTCCACTCTTGTGCACTCACATACATTTTATCGCTCTCCTAATGCATTCTTTTCAACGCCACGTTAACTGTGCAGTGAAAGTGGTGTACCACGTATACTCTTCTCTACATACATCAAACGCTGAATTGCGGCGATCTTTTCCTTTTTGTTGACTGATGAATAGCCTGGGGGTCTATTGACACGCAGATGCGATCGTCCATCATGCTCTTTGTCTGCCCTGAATACGGCTCGCGGCCGATTCGGTTCATTATTGTGGTGTCCGTATGTATTTGCGGTGTGCCATTGACAATACAATCTCCCTCTACGTTCTCGTCCAGCTCTGTGCCGAAAGTGATTGAGCCGGTGGTAAGCAAGTCGTGTTCGTTCCGATGAACTTGATATGCTGTAGAATTTTCGCTTTGGCTGCCTTAGTTTGACGACCCGACGCTGTAGCTGTCGATTTGAATGTAGCTCACACGGTTTTCACGGCCTTATTCTGGCCCCGCAAAATTAAAACAACGGCGTTAAAAACGTATCAGCTAGCTGCCCATAGCACCTTGTAGAAGTACCAACTCAGTCCACAACGCGTCTCACTTGGCAGAGCGGGCACATCTCTGCTGAGTGCGCACACCGCGAACTCGGGGAATGATCTCCGGATGTGCGCCCGGTCACTCCAAGTCCTCCGTCGGCCCCATCCAACTTCCAACTCACTCGGCAGCTAAATGACAAAAGTTGTCGTGATTTACACGGGATTGAGAGCGCCGGAAAGTCGGCTCCCAGACCGTCCCTCCAGGGAAGCACAGTCCGGCAATGAATACTATAGTAGCGAAGGGGCCCACCGCTCGCACACAACGCCATTTGGCAAAGTAGCTATCTGGCCAAGATGCGATCCTGTGTTGTTTGTGATGCTTGGTATTGGACGGAAGTGTATTTCTGGTTGTTTGCCGGCCTGTAATGAAAGGCAGTGCTCCGTGCATTTGATAAGGCAGTGGTCCGGAATGAACCGACATGAACGTACGGCGCAGCGGTTCCCACTTTCTCTTCATCTGTTTGTCTGTTGGTTCTAATGGAACGTTTTTGGTTTCTCTTTTCGAACATGCTTGTTTGCTCTCTGTCGTAAAGTGCAGTATTTGTAACGACACAAAGGCACAGGGATCGGCCCTTTGACCTACATAATAGTGAGGTATATCTCACCTTTCAGGAATTGTTTATGTCGTATCGTATGTCACAGAGCCTTTGTTCCACCCCCTATTTACCTGCGTTGAAAAGAAGAGGAAGTAGAGTGTGGACGCATAGGCAGGCCCAGGGTGTATCGATGGTGAGGGAGGGAGTGAAAAATGTGTTAAAACCGTGAAGAAAATTTGTGTAAAAAATCAGCTGTTTAGAGTGAGATACCACTTTTCCCGGCCTGAACGTGTTCCTGGAAGCTGGCATCGGGGAAAGAAAAAGCCCGTGTTATTGCGTCGTGTTCTAGCTTCATCTATCATGGCATGCAGCATAACGGCGCGGACAGTGCTCTCATTTGTTTTCGGAAGCCATTCGTGTGTAATAATTGCCTTTGCGTGCGCTGACGTTGGCCGCTGCGACGCGTGTTGGATCCCCTGTGGATGTCCCGGCTTACGCCGTTGGTCCCAGCGACTTTCACTCAAAGGTAACACCACCTGTGTTTTTTAGATGTCTACCCCGATGACGTCAGCAGCGGATACGATGACGTCAGTTGGGTACCAGCAGCCCCAGCAGCCTCCGCAGCATCACCACCCCATGTTCTACCGGCCCGACAGGTAGGTCTGCCGAGCTACCGGTCTCAGAACGGGTGGAGTTTTACACACGCACATTAGTCTTACTGATGGGTGATGATATCAGGTCACGCAAGAATGCCGCAGAAATATGATAGAAGTTGAAGTGGAGCATAAAAATATTGCAAATGACGTGGAATTCTCGTAAAAAATAGCCATATGCCTGTCTGGCATTTTTCACGTCGGTGAATCGGATTAAACCAAGCATAAATTACACATACTGCCGGCGGTGCATACCTCGTCGGATTTACACATGCTTCTCTGGCTTTATGCGCTGCGCATCCGCCAAGAGAAGTCATATTTGCGAGGATCGTCTTTTTGTCGGCTCACTGCTTCTCTCAGTGATGACTTAATACAGCGGCCAGCTTATGGCGCAAACCTTAATCTGGCCACCACTGAATAGTACGAATTTGCGCCGGACAGTTATCTCGTTTGGCAGCGAGGCCGGCCAGACTGCAGTTCACTGCCAAGTAACGTCTCATTTCTTTTAAGCTGCACTCAGCACAAAAGAATGGGACTTCATATACAGGCGTTCATAGCTGAATAGACGAGTCGAATTGGCTCGTCCGGTGGAGCGCGGCAGCAAACTTTTAACGGTTTTCCCAGAGGCAAATTGCCAGTCGGACTCGAAACCACCAGCCAAATGCGGCCATTCGGCTGGTTATCAAGAAACGAACTTGGGTATTTGAACGGAATTTATCATGTCGAGTTGCGCGAGCGAGCCCAACTGACGGTGAGGAATCGGCTGGCGCAGACATCTGAGGAGGCGATCAAATATCCTGCAGGGCACCTCTGAGAAATGACTCCTCCTGAAGTGATCTGGCAGCTCCAAGTTTCGGCAAACTGAAAGAAATCGATCGATGGAATTCTTTGATATCTTCATTTGTCACTTCCTCCTTCAAATAGCTGGTATCGGAGGAGAGTTTGCGGACGTTTGCAATAACAACTGATGGGCTCCGCATCTTTCTAGATGTCCCCTGCTTTTAGTCACAGATTATACAGGTTTTCAATTGCACAACATCGGTGTGTTCAAAATATTTGTCAAGTACATTTGCATTGATTTTTTTCCATTCAAAACGATAGAAGTGGAATATACGACTATTCACCATTTGATGTGTTGTTTTCCGAACGCTTCAGCTTTCTTCTGGCACTTGTTCCGCGCATTTCCATAGTGCCCTATGATTGGGACGGCAATTACAGTAAGGGATTAATGGCCATCAGTGTGAGATTTCGTCAGTGAAATCGCCTCAGTAACAGCCCCAAGTGGAGCACAATGGCGGCCCCCATCCCAGTTGCCAGTTAGTTCTTTTGTGTGTGACGGAGTTAAAGTGTTAGCGAGAGCGGGTCCCACTTCTCGGGATGGTGTTAATGGTCAACATCGGAGGGTGCCGTTAATGGTACCGAGCCATCGATGGGGACCCGCTTCAGAAATCGGCTGGCAGCTTCAACATAGTTAGCAGGTAATTGATAACCAATGTGAAGCAAGCTGCATAGGATGGAAAACCATTAGATCCTCAGTATTCTGATTCATCTTGCTAAGACCAAAAATCCATGAATTTTCTATTAAATCTTGCACTGGTTTTCTTTTCCTGGAGAGCGAATTCCATCGCGCATCGAATACCCGCTTCCTAATTCCCACCGGCCGCAAACCGGCGCGATTGCGGTTTGTGGTCCACCTCAGTTCGTCCCCCCCCGCCGACCCCCTCGGCGATCGTCGCTCGCGACGTGTGGTCTGCGGTGTAACCAGCGACGCCGGCCGCGCGAAGGCAGCCGCAGCCGACACCTGCCCCCGCCGCAGGTGACGCGATTCACCGCCATATCTGCCAGATCAAGGCGAAGGCTAAAGAGCAAGTGCCAAGCCCGGGAGAGGGTATTTGCTCTCAAAGAGTGTTTAAATGTCACGCCACACAGGCGTCAAACCTTCGGGGAAGACCTGAGATCCAACGTTGAGCTGCTAAGAAAGCTGGCGGTCTTTAATTTGACCCATCCGTTCAATCAATCTCCGACTGGTCGGCCAATCCGACCACTGTTCTATAAAAATCACAGAAAGCATCAATTCGGTGACTTGTCAGGGATTGATAGCTCCGACCACAGACTGCGGCCCAGTGCCGTTCGCTGCAGGCAAGGGCGTCGCCATGGATTCTCTCTGAGGGGGGACTCCAGCATTGCGGTGACCGAGGGGAGGGGAAAGAGAAGAAGGCAAAGTCGAACTTTTAGCTTTCTTGGAAAGGGTTGTCGAAGCGTCTCACTAAACTCTGCTGGTAAGAGGGAGGAGATGTGAAAGCCTTTCTTATGGTTACCAATTTCTGAGGGGACTTCCTCTCCTGGTGCACCGGCCCGAGGGGTAGGCGTCCCCCCGCTCCCGGCGTCCATGGCCGCAGGTGTCGCTGCTGTCTGCAGTAGGATGCCCCGGGGGCTGGCTGCCGCTGCCGCTGTCGCTTCTGCTGGTTGAGGCAGGAGCCACTGCGGCCGAGCCAGCCTACGTCATTATTGACCCAGTCACGTGCCAACTGGGAGCACCCGGAGACCGGGGCTGCCACCAAAGTTAGCCTGCTGAGACGCTCATCAACGTCACGTGCTTAACGGACGAGCTCTGCCTTTTGAAGTTGTAGTTTGGTATTTGATTTATATTTGTAGATAGTGTTTCTGGGTGAGAGAAGTGACCTTGAAGAACTATATTTTTGTCCTTTTAAAACAGTGAATTTATTGTCTGCGAGCTCGAGGTCTTCTAGCTTCGCTGAAAGGCTATTATTAGCAAGCACTCGTCGAACAAAGCTACCTTTCTTATCGGTAGCCGCTCCCAACGGTCCCTCTCTCCTCCTCAGTCTTCAGCGCTTCTCTGTGGAGCCGTTCGACCTCTATTGAATTGGACAGGCTCTCTTCCCGGTGAACTTTCTCTCCGGGCCGGCAGAGGTCATCGTCGATCGTATCGTGACACACACACGCATACAAACACGGACATTCTTCCTGCGTGGGGACGGGAGTGTCTGGCAGACAGGATAGCTGCAGTCTCAGACAATGAAGCGGAGAAGATGTCTGGGCTCTGGAACATGCGCCCGATCAAATGCTATCTGCTTCTCATTGATCCTGTTCTGTGCAAATGGAAAACCGTTGGACAAGGGAGGGCATAGCCTCCAGCAGATCAGAACGACTGTCGCGAGGGGATCTTCAGCCGCCTAAGAATAGCATCTGTCTCTGCAAAAACAGTCAGTCCCTATGATGACACGTATAGCCCTTGTTTTTGGGCATGAGGGAATGTGGCTTAAAGGTTAAGTTGTTTTTTGTTTGTTTGCCACCAAATCATTAAGGCATGCAACTATACCCCAGTTTTCTGCTTTCGAGAGAACTAGTTTCGAGAGAAATGGTAGATCAGTTTTCTGCCAGATTTAGGGTGAGCTTTTGACACAAAACTAGACTTGCGTCTGCTCTTTGTTACCATTCCTTTAATGGACTGATTTGTCAATGCTGGAAAACAGTGAGATTCCTCCATGAACTAGAATGTGGGTGATTGGGAAATGACAGTTGATATTAATTCTCTGAACGGGATTGGTTTTCAGAGGCTGCTTTTTAATAGAGTGAAACGATGTGAAAAGAATGAAGCCTTTTTCTATAGGCTGATTGTGTTGATACTGTCCAGGAAGATTCTTCAAAGAGACGACCCCGGTGTTTCTCTAGTCTAAAGGCGCAGCCATTTGTGGGGTGCTTCTCCGTAACCGCCCCTATCATTTATGTTCAATGCCGCTTGCTATGCTTTAACCCCGACAACGTATCTTAAAATGTCAGCCACTATCAATGCAAATTTAACCCCGTCTGTAGCTCTCATACTTGGAACACTTAACCACAGTGCATATCTGAATTTTTTTGGGTTCAGCCTGATGCTGTTTCGAAAAGATGTTATATATGTGCTTGCTGTTTTAGAGCATTCCCTGTTACCCAAAATAAGATTTGGCGTGTCCGCGAGCCTCATTGAATCGGACAAAAACGAAGCTAACGGATCCCTTCACCCGAGCCGGCCGTTTTTGTGGAACTCCGTGTGTCTTCTGTTCGGCCTCATGTGAAATCGCGTTGGACGTTGCGTAGTCGCTTCGACAGCACTTGCTCGGCAACACGCGGCGCAGGCAGAGGCTGGAGAGCTGCGAGTCGTGCTGGCGCGAGACGGCCGGCATGTTGAGTGTGTGGCTTGTCAGTCAGCGGCCTGGCCTGCACAGGATGGACCGCGTGTCCATTCCGGCATGTCCAGCCGCGTCAATCTGTGCGGCGTCCAATTTGCATGCATTGACAATCGCGACAGGCCGCGTATTTGCATGCAATTTACTATCGCGGCCATCTGTCACATATGCCCGCGCGATGCGTTGCCGATGCGGCGGACGGGTGCTGGTGCCGACGGCGTCGCGAAATGGCGCGTCGGGGTGAACTGGAGCGGGGATGGCGCGGGGAGGTGGGGGCGCCAGTGGCGGATACAGGAGGGGGCTAGGGGTCTCAAGCCCCCTCCGAAATGCAGTGGCGGGTCCAAGGGGGAGGGGGCAAAAAGGCATTTGCCCCCCCCAAACGGAAAAGCTCGGGGCAAAACTATGTTTTTGCCCCCCCCCCAAAGTGATCGACCTCCTTTTTCCCCGAATGCTTTTTAGTTTATAAGCAAGATTTTGGTACTTCAACTCTCAATTTCAAGCAGAACCAGTTAAGTTCAGTGTAAATATTGGGCCTTGGACTGGAAAAAGTATCTCGAGCCCATATTTTTCATCCCGCGACGTTTTTTTTGCTTTTCGCCTCAAATACCTAAAATTCTACCGTGAAGTAATATTTTAGCGCAGCCTTCACGGCGTGACGTTTTTTTCGACCTTTGACTTTTGAGGTTTGCCCCTCCCAAACCGACCGGCTAGATCCGCGACTGCCGAAATGTAGTGTCTATAGTAAATGCATAGGCGGAGGCTGATCCGAGGCAATGGTTGGGGAGAATCGAGTCCCTAGCCCCCTGTCCCAAAGGAAGTCCTGGATGCGCCACTGGTTTGCACCTTTTATATATGGATACTAATATTTCGGGGAACAGTTTAAATGAGATATGTTGGGGTACGCACCGGGATAAAGGTCAAGTTCCGAAGGAAGGTATTGGACGAGGCATTGGAGATATCATTTTGATCCAGGAGCGTGTGGACTGGCACGGACACCAGAACACTATAGGAAAACCTAAATGTGGGGTCTGATCCGTTAAAAAAGTTCGCAATTTCCTGCTGCTCTTTCCAATCAGTAAAGTTTCTCAGAGAGCTGCTTCATTAAACGCGTATTTATTTCCAAAGCATGCCACTACGGTTTTGCTCGGGATTAAAAGTAAAAGCACTCCTTAGTTTTCCGCACTTCTCTTTGGCATAAGCAGTACCCAGAATTATATCACACAAAAAATGGCTCGCACTATTTGTATTTACCATTTGCCACCCCGGTGCAAAGCCTGTCAGACATAATAGTAAACACAACACAGCGCGCTGATTACACTACTATCATATCTTGTTTGCGTCTCATATTTCATATGCGCACCAGAAATGCACTGTTTCATCAACAGGCATACAAGCTCAGGGAGCTCTGCTGCTATTTTGGCCGGTGTCGGGCTGGTACTGCTATTTTTCTGCCGCAGATCGCTGCGTTGGCGTTTGCATTACACGGGCAACATGCTCGCCGGCAGGATCGCCTAACGCCGAGCGTGTCCGGTTACAGCTCCAGACAGAGAGACTTCCAGGAGAGAGGACGAGAGGGCCAGGTGGTTGTGCTCCTCCACGGCTGGCTGTGCCTCTGCGTCATGCAGAAGACTGTTTGCGTTTTCTGTGATACGAGCTTTATCTTTTTGATGGGCTTTGTCTTCACGACTTTGGTGATTTTTGTTAGGGTGTTTGGATATTCCGAGGCTCTACACGCTTATTTCACTACAAATGGATCAACGCGGGAACGTTGTGACATTGTTAGATTATAGTTCGTAAAACAATTGCATTGGACGAGCGAAACAAGCTGCGTATTTTTGGCTTGGTTGTGTAATGCGACTTTATTATGATGCGGCGTCCATAGCATTATTTAAAGCAAGCAATTTCCTCAGTGTCCAGTATAGCACATTGCATTATTCACTGACACACCTGAAACATAGGGAGTTTTTCTCCTATTTAAGTAAAAAAGCCTTACTGACACATCAACCTTGGATTGGTCGAACAGAAAACCAGAGGTAAAAGATCTGCCAACTGGCGTACAATGCTGGGACAAAACATATCTGGTCATCTGGATGCAGGAACCTTTGTAAGAATTGGGTGAAATTTCGCGATATCCCTCTCAAAAGGATAATGCTGCCAGCTTGTTCAGCCTTTCTCAGCCATCAAGTACAGCAGCTTTTAAAGTCCAAGTCTGCCAGGTCCAGGCGGTTATCACATGATGACTGCTAACACGGATCTAACGCCAATTTTAATATCCCCGTTCTCTCCCTCCTTCGTCACTTCTCCCAAGATTCGGAACACGGATCTCGCCCTCATGTAACAACGAAACCTACCCATGAGGATGACTCGTGAAAGAAGCTAGCAAGAATTTAACCCAGATTGAAACAAGGATGCAAGTGGAGACGTTTGGTGTGCAAAAATTGCGGGAAGCCCATTGTTTTGAAATGCTTTTTTATTTTGCTCGTTTGCCGTGGTTCATAGTAATTATTCGAGCTTGAAATCACATTTATGAGCGTGATTAATCCTAGGATTAGAAACCGCCACCCTTGCTTCCATACCTTTGCTAGGTGTACGGCTTTAATTAATATTAGCTAACTACATTACCGCGCTTCCAAGCAATTGATTTTTATTTTTATTTTTGGGTAAACTTAAAGGAAAATTCCTGCTTGTCTCTTGGAATATTATGTAAAATTAATTTTTTGTTTGTTGTAAAACATCCAAAGAAATTGACACAAAAATATTCATCCAATATGTATTTGTTTTTCTGGTGGGAAACCCCTTCTCTAAATCTCCACCTCTTTGTTTTGGTGTCGATCCTCTGAACATGCTGTATAGAGCGGCAGTGGTTTTGAATTATTTTTTTTGTGGCCGCTACCCGCTACTCCACTAATTTTTGGTTAAAAGAAGCCTCTGCCGCTACTCCGCTAATTTTTGTTAAAAGAACCCTCTGCCGCTACTCTGCAATCACTTAGGGAGTGTGCAAATAGTAGAGTAGTGGGCCAAAATAGTGGACCGCCTGGCTCTGGGTAATGGTGGGTATGTACTAAATATATTAAAGCTATCATCCAAATATGTGAACTGCGTGGGCCGAAACCCTACGTTACACATTATACACATAATACACACGGGAAACACAGAGAGTTGTTGTTAGCATACTTGTCGGAATCGGGGGTCAGTGCTACCCCCAGAGCCGCCAGAAGGGAGCAAGCTGGGCAACAGTTAAAGGGTCCTTATTCCAGCTCCCACCAAATCAACGTTTTTATCTAAATTCATAACTCTCTTGCTTTTCAACCTTTTGCTCAGTTATTTGCACTATGTAACGCCTATGTGGCTCTAAACTCCGTTCGCGCCGCTCATACTTTTTTAACGCCGAAGAGAAACGAAAATGCTCACTTCCAATATTGCCTTCACCTGTTGGTTTGTTTTAGTAGACATTATTCATGCAACGGAGGTCAGACTGTAAAAAGTTACATGGGTTGACACAAAGCGTTGCTCAAAAGGGTCCAATAAGCGCCCCAGAGTGGTAAAAGTGCAACACGTAGGGCTCTCGTAAGCCCCATATTGGCAAAGTGACTGACTGGCATTTATAACCGTGCGTGGGGGGGGTCGAAAGGACCTTTCTTTTTCGCTGTCGTCCATGGCGAGCGAGCAGTGCTGTTACCTACCTCCCTGCAATCGAAGTATGTAAAAGCTGAGATTAGATAAAAAGCTGATGATCTTCTGCTCTGATTTGCCCAATTCCATCAATCATGCTCCATTTTGTCAACTCTGTCTGTCTCCATCTGTGTTTTGTCCCTTGAATTCTGCTCCATTATTCTATTTTTCCATCGATGACAGCCCTTCCCCAGCCTCGTTCAATCCAACTCCACAGCCTCAGAATTGACTTTCCCTTCAGATGTATTTGGCCTCCCAAACAACCTCTTTCCATCAACAATAAACGACTTTTCCATTTCCCTTCACTTCCCTCTTCACTCTGCGTCTCTTCGCTCACTGCTCTCTCCCTCTCTCCCTGTTTTTCCTCTCCCATAATTCTGTATTATTACAGCGCAGCTAAATACGAGATGACTAGCAACTACCGTTTACATGCAGCCCACAATGACAGCCCTGACATGAGTTATGTAACTGCATATGACGTGAGCTCACCAAAACGCTAGCTAAATCAGCCGCATTGAAACAACACCGCCCCACTGAAACAACAAAAGCCGCAACGTGATGTGAATATTCCCAATTCGATACACATTGTTCGACTGATGATCGTCCTTTGAACACATGCTGGCGTCAAGCGAATGTACCCAGTGACGTGGAAACGGCTGAGATCCAATTACCAAGTCCGAGTCTTGCGTGCTTGATAGAAACATCAAACGGAATGACTGGAAATATGTAAAACTCAAAGTGAGCTAGGGTGGCTCCCTGATGCTACCAATGCCTCATGGGGGTAGGACTCGGCAGGTTTGTCAGTTTCGCTTCGCTGGTAGGCTGTTTGCAGCGAACGCTCAATAACATGCTTTCACACACGAGTCGGTGCCAATCACAATTGTACATGCATCGAACAGCGGGGTGAATTGGCTGTTTGACTGCTGTCACTTCCGGCGGTCTCAAGGACAGTTCTTTCAGTCAACAAGTCTGTTTGTCTACTCGCCTACCTGTCTGTCTGTCTGGTCTGGTCTGGTCTGGTCTGGTCTGGTCTGGTCTGGTCTGGTCTGGTCTGGTCTTGGTCTTGGTCTTGGTCTTGGTCTTGGTCTTGGTCTTGGTCTTGGTCTTGGTCTTGGTCTTGGTCTTGGTCTTGGTCTTGGTCTTGGTCTTGGTCTTGGTCTTGGTCTTGGTCTTGGTCTTGGTCTTGGTCTTGGTCTTGGTCTTGGTCTTGGTCTTGGTCTTGGTCTTGGTCTTGGTCTTGGTCTTGGTCTTGGTCTTGGTCTGTCCGACCGTCCGTCCGTCCGTCCGTTCTCTCTCTCTCTCTCTCTCTCTCTCTCTCTCTCGCTCTCGCTCTCGCTTGATCATTCATTCGTCTGTCCCATGTTGAACAGAACCTCAGTGAGTCACGGGTCAGGAACGAAATCGATTCGAGGCGATCTGACAGTCAGCTGTTGCGACGTTTCCGACGTTGTTCATCGTCGAAAGTCCAAACTCGGGACTGATGTACCCTCGTCTGTGTTGTCGCTCAATACCAGTGTGGTATAGATTTTGATGGCGCAGAAGGATTAGAACTTTTCCGAATCATTTCTGATGGCTCAGTGGCAGATACAAGGGGAGGGGAGGGGGTAGGGCTCAAGATACCAAACCCGAAATGTTGGATTGTCATAGTGAATGTATAGGCGGAGGCTGATCTGAGGCAATGACGGGGAAGGCTCGAGCCCCTGGCGCACCCCCCGCCCCAAATGAAATCCTGGATCTGCCACTGTGATGGCTTGATGTGATAAAGGGTATTAGGTTGCCAAATATATGAAAATGAGAGCTAAGTCCTGTTATCAGCACGTCATAAAACTATATTGCCTTAGAGATAATTGAAATCACTTAGCCATGGAATAAAAGTGAAATGGCTAAGTCTGCGATTGCGGAAACCTCAGCTGTTAATGCAGTTAGATATAGCACGGATTTCATGACTAATTACAATCTGATGTCTCAACATGAGGCTCGTCATTTCCTTTGTTGCATCACGATGGCGCCGTTCGCTGGGGCTGGTTCATCGGCCGCTGCCAGTCTGTAGGCCCCCGCCCCTCCTCCCCGTCTCGTCCTCTCTCTCCTCGTCATTGTTGAGGGCTCGCCAGAGTGATGCGGGCATTGAGGGACTGCCATCGATTCCGCTCCTCGTGTCCTATCTAACTTACTGGCTCCGCTCTCACGCTGTCTCCGAAAGGCTGCGAACAGGTCCGCTGGCGGATCCAGGGGGGGCAAAGGGGCCGTGACCCCTAGCAAAGCTTGAAATGTTATATTTTCCCCCAAAATGACCAATTTTTCGCGTGTTTTTCTAAATATTGTTTCTGCGATATTTTTTCTCGATTTAACCCCCCTCCCAACGTTGGTTTGGCCCCCTCGAAAAGTTGCTCCTGAATCTGCCGATGAACAGGCCTAACTACATCGGCGGCACACACAGGCTGTGCTGCGCAGAGTGATAGTACCAGGGAGGGCCCTGTTATAGCGAAGTATAGGCAAAATCACTTTAGCAGTTCATATGCGTTTGATGATTTCGTCGATAATATGGATTCATTCAGATGAGTCATTCACCACATGGACTTGTGCCTCAGGAGATGAGACACCATAAAACGGGAAAACACAATGCAAACTGAGAATAGAGAGCGTTGACAGTGTTTGCTTCAGATGTATGTTTATGGACGGATGTGAATTTTTCAGAACCCATGGGAGGACGGAACTTTCAGATAATTCATTCCAAGTTCTATGCGACTATTTTGGAGTGCTGAGTTTGGGATTGGGTTTTTCCTTAAATATACCCTGTATAGGTATACCTTTTCTTATATCGACATTGAAGTGCCTAGATACGCATCAAAAGTAAAGATAAGACGACGCTCTGAATTTGTCCAAACGCCGGTAACAGCGTTTTCACACCAAGTGGTAACCAGTGTATCATCACCTTCTCTCAAAACAGCAGATTCAAAAGGCTGATTCAGTTGGAGGAGTGATGCGTGTAATGTTGACCGTTTTTCTGTGCTGGTCGTGACGGATGGGGGTGATTCTGGGCGGCACTATTATCGACAGACACACTCGACGGAGACATCAAGTGTGTCATCAATCATCAGTCGAATCAAGTGATCTGAAATAGGTCACCATTCTGAGGAACCTTTTGGATGGTTGCCAGACTGTCGCAGATTTGTAATAGGGATTCTAAGCCGACTTTATTAATTCAATAATCATCTGCGGGATTAAATCTGCCTAGCGCATAGATGAAGTCTTAAAGTAAAACATTAGCGAGCGAAAAATGATATGAGAAATTTGGCTCCAATAGTCCGCCATTTTGTGTTAGCGTTAGCCCCGATTGGTCCGGTTCCGTGCATTCACTGTGACGTTCTGAGGCTGCCGAAATCCGCACGCGACTGCTGCTAATGGAGGGAAAGTGTTGTGTGTTTTTGTTTTGTTTGACCATCGTCATGCAAACAAAGAGGCAGTTAAAAGGCCTATAGAGAGCCCTCGCTCTGTCCGATTTGTTCCGCCGTTCCTGCGCGTGTGGATCGTCCAACGTCCTCGTTTTGACGGTGACCTCGTTTCGATCCGTGTGTATGTGTGTATGATTGTGCGTGTGTGTGTGTGTGTGACAGTGTATACAAGTCGGTATGTGTGGCTGTGTGTGTGTTTGCCTGCGGAACAATCTGCATGATCGTCATGGGCCGCCGGAAAAGGTGCCATGCACTCAGTGGGTGACGTCACGGAACCTGCTGTTCCACGGCTGACACACTTCCGGGAGTTAGTGCGCTCACTTCCGGCGACGCCATTTTGTTTCAGGCTACTTATCACCACAGCACAGTAGATAACACCGGTTCCTAATGCACCCTATGCTTTGCCCCGTGAAGCATTGTGGGTTAAATGGTACGAGTGTCAGATCATTTGTCACTGGGGTCTGGAAGATAGCTCATCATGGAAATGTCTTACAAGGCGATGACTCAAGAGCGGTCGGTGGTCTGCTAACCATTAGCTAATATCTCAGAAAGTGGTTCCTGCGCGGGGTCGCGAGCGGCGGTGAACCCAGCCGTCCGCGCGCGGTAGGCCTCGTGACCTTTCCAGGCGACCTCTGACGTCGGGGTCACTCCCTGACGTCCTGCTGACGCTGTAATCAAGCCACGGCTGGAACGGCTGGACCCACTAACTCCCGTCTGGTCCGTTACGCTGGCAAATATCCTGAGTAGGCACAGGGTTTAAAGATAGACATCACACAGTGGATTTGTGTAGGCCCGACGCCTTAAAATTATGTGTCTAGCATTTGCTGGGGGCACCATGGGCTTTCTTACCCATTTCTTTCCAGCCAACGCCATAGGGCTAGTGTTAAAATTTCTGATTGAAGGAGGAGGCGGCGCCGTGCTTCGGTGGCCCCGTGGTTCCACCGCCAGTGGTGAGAGTTTATCGTTGCGCATGCAAAAGTTCGTGACTGCAGTTGTTTCACGGTTGGTCCTTCTATAATCACATCTTGTAAGTGCGTGTCCGTGCAGGCATAACGGCAAGCCAGGCACGGAGTTGCATTAGATAGTTGAGGAAAGGACAAAAAAGACAGTATGGTCAGAATCAAACCACACATTTCGAAATACAGAATGAAGCGGAGCAATATTTAATTAGCAACTCCCAATCACACGTACCATCAGTGATACAATATGGTACTGTGTTCAGTTCACAAAAGACCCCCGCAGAAAACCCGAAACCCTCACATTGCCAGATTTTAACACACCCAAGTCCGATGTTAGTAGTTGCCAGAAAGTGCCGCCAGATGCCCGAAAGACAGTCAATTTTTCGAAAAACATGATTGTGGGCATATTTAACATTAAAGATAACGTAGATACGTTATCAAGTACTCGTCCATTTGTCAGGTTAAATAATATTTAAAGTTGAGTATCTTCGATTTACGGCCCTATCTTTGAATTTAGTATCAAGTACGCCAAAAGCTACTAAAAAGACAAATAGTGAAAAAAAAACAAGCGGCAGCAATACAAACACAACAGCGACAACACAAGTTCGCAATGTTTGTGGATAAGAGCCCCAAAAAATTTGAACAAGTGAGAAGCACTTCTGAGGGCATATTTATTAGGTATATCGAAAAGTGCAGCTAAAACACGAATAAAAGCCCCAGGCTAATCAAGAGAAGTAGGCTACTATTCGATGCACTCACACATCAAACTGGTTTTCATTCCTTAGCTTCTTGTGCCTTACCTTATTTGTGCCCTAGATCAAGATTGGTTAGGTAGATTTGGAGCTGGAGGAAGTTGTGAGAGTTGGCGCCAGCAGCAGACTGGCAACAACAGTAATTCAGGTGAGATTTCATGATCAAATTATCATGTCAATATTGTACAGATAGCAAATGTGCCAATGCAGTCCTCCACAAAGTGTTAAAACACACTGGAGAGGGGCCTGGCACTAACGTGCACTAGAGGGGGCCTAGTAGACCCCCTTCTCATCTCAGAAAATCACAGAAAATCTCAGAAAGAAAGAGACTTAAAAACGCTGGTTGGGGGTGTGTTGCTTACTACCAGTGGTAGTAAGCAACACACAGGACCTGAACTGCCTGGAGTTAAAGCAGGATTTTGACTTATACACTGGATCTTTCTTTGTATGAGACTTCCAATACCTCTGTACCCATTAGGCCAATAGACATAATTTTACATCTATGCAGGGTAGTTGCCTCAGAGTTTTACTGCAAGAAGGAACGACCAGGCAGGTGATAATCCGGTGTTGGGTGGAAATTTTAAGCATTTGATCTGGCTATAAAAATGCTACCTAAGGTACACTTTACCAACACATTTTAGGTAGATCCAAATCCTATGTTGACATAACATTTTTGTCCCTTTTGTTGATATGTGAGATGGAAGTTCAGTGGGGGTGGGGGGAAGCTGTGATCAGGGTTCCCAATTGTGTGTAGGTGTACGCTCCCATTTATAGATTAGTTCCCAATAATAATTTTCATGATAATTGCCACATTTAATCATGGGAAATGTACCATAATTGGAAACACTCCTTCCAAAAAATGGAAACTTCTTCAAAGGAAATGCATGTCATTGGGGAAACTGCAGTCAGAGTTGCCAATAAAGTTATGATCCCAATACTGAAAACAATGATCCATAATTGAAATTTCCTTCCAAAACATAAACATGATCTAAAAATAAAACACAGTTTAAAACATGATCTAAAAATGAAAACACAGTTTACTACTTCATGCGGTAATGGCTTGGTGCTGAACCTTGTCCGTTGCAAAAAGTAAGAACAGGTAGATGACATTCAGCATATTGAAATAGTATTCAAGTATAAAATTATCATTTTCAGCTTTGTGTGACAGAGGAAGCATACGTCGCATTGAGTTTGTGACAGCCAGTATACTTTCTGCACCTCTGCATAACGGGGGCTTGTAACCTGTGTTAACCGCCTGTGCCGTGGACGTGTGTTTCCATCATAGATTGCTCCTTTACAAATGCTGACTTACATTTCATTTCAGAGCCTTTTCAAAAGAATTAAATGGGTTTATTTTGTTGCAATGGTCTGTATTGATCGTTCTAGTATCGAGGTGTGTTCTTATTAGTTTTACTGCCTATGGGAAATTTAGAAAATTGTTTAGTTCCAGGAATGACATATGAATACCGCCCTCCAGGCGATGCCTCCGTTTGAAATGACCACTCAGTGTGGGAGAGGCTCAGAGCCCTAAAACGCTAGTAGTCGTTTAGAGTTGATAGTGCGGCAAAGCTTGAGGGGATATGACGTCCCCAACTCCCACCCTGCTGGTAAAGTGCGCAGTTTCGTCAGACCGCTCGTGGCCCGGGAGTGCACGCTAAAGGGAATATTGCACCTGCATGGGATGTGAACTGAGCTATCAGTCGCGTAAGGCATACAAAAAACCCTGGTTTCCTGTTTCAGTTCTTTCAGAGCTCACCTTTTGCGTAGCAGCAGCGTTTTGTGGCTGTACCCCGGTTGGGTGGGGGCGGGAACCCGCGCTGGTCCGGTGCGGGACGGCATTCCGCTCTATACGCGCGGTATTTATTAACTACAAGCGGTGATTCTAGGACAGATGAAATAGCACATCGGGGTTTTTATATGCCACTATCATCTCTCTATCTCATTTCAAGCCCCATTGGAAAGGTGCCACATTCCCTTTCACCCAACATCCAATCAGAAGTGAAATAATTGTGTAATTGAGAAAATGCAGTTTATCAGCACCGCCCCCTTCCCTGTCCTTGTTGAGGTGATTAGAGGTGACCTCGAGCGGCAGCCAATCAAATGGTGTCACGTGGCATTCGTCGCCTGCAGTGCGAACATTAACGCCGATACCGGGCGCTCGTTATCTGCTTGTCACGCGATAAAACGCCTCCCACGCGTGACCTGTTCTGTTGATTGCGCCCGCTCATGGGGCTGTCCCGACCAGGAGACAAAACTATGGCCAAAATATGCGTTATATTGGGCCAATAGTGCCGTTGGTCTGCGATCCCCAGTCTTCCCGTGTGTGACGCAGCAAACTTGTTCGTTTCTGGTTATCCGCTGCCTGCATTGATATTGGACAGCCTAGCTTAACTTGCGTGATCGTCGGACAGTAAACAAAGTCATTAATCTGCTCCTCTGGCTCAGAATTGCTGTGACTGTCAATGTTGATCAATGATCGGCACCAACCGTGAATTTGGTGTTTTGTTTTGTTTCGGCGTCATGTTAATTTTATAGCTGCTTGCTCTCTGGCTGGATATGCTTGTAGGGAATTTTGGAGAAGATCGTGCCCATAAAACATGGAATGTCATGCATGCATTTGTTGTTTTTGATTTCCTCTTCATATTACCATAATAAATCTGAGGTACGAGCCAGTTTAACCCCAATGTTTTTGTTGTTGGTCCAGCTGTCTTTTGCTCCGAGGCGTGCAACCTGCCCTCGTAACGCTGGTGTCCTGTCTTCGCAGGGAGCTGTACAGCGCGGGGGCGCCGGCTCTGCCGCCTCCTCCGCCCAGGGCCTATCCGCCAGCTCCAGGGCCGGGCCAGCACTTGGGCATGTTCGCGCCTCACGAGCTGATGGCCGCTCATCACCACATCAGGCCCCCCATGTACCAGGTCAGAGCACTGCTCATGTAGGAGGACAGACATTGGATGTCAGGTTGCACCAGGACAGGTCGGTCAGATCACATGGTCCGGTCGTGCGCATTTACCAGGTCAGGCTGCATGATTGGGTTGTGCCCATACACCGAGACAGGTCACACCAGTGGCGGATCCTGGATAATATGAGAGGGGGGATGAAGGGGCTCGAGCCTCCCCGCCATTGCTTAACAGCCTTCGGCTTTGCATTAACCATAGACGCTCTTAGATTTCGTGTGTGTGTGTGGGGGGGGGGGCTTGTGCCCCCCTCCTTATATCCACCACTGGTTCACACTGGTCACTCACGTCCGCTACGTCAGGTCACATGACTATGTCGCTTACATGACTATGCGCTTACATGACTATGTCGCTTGCAGTGCCGGATCCAGGGGAGGAGAAAAAGGCATTCCCCCAAACGGAAAAGCTCGGGGGAAAAGCTATGTGTTGCCCCCCCCCAAAGCGATCGACCTCCTTTTTTCCCGGACTCCTTTTTTACTTTATAAACAAGATTTAGGTGTTTTATCTCCCAACTTCAAACAGAACCAGTTAAGTTCAAAGTAAAAATTGCGCCTTGGATAGGAAAAAGTATCTTGAACCCATATTTCTCCCCGTGACGTTTTTTCGACTTTGGCTTGCCCCCAAACCGACCGGCTAGATCCGCCACTGGTTGCCTATTTAGTATGCGGCCGATGTAGAATAATACATCTAATGTAGCGCCCCGCCCAGGTGACAGTATCGCCTGCCATCGGCTTGTTACATTTCTTCGGACGAGATTCCACCTCCTCTGCGGGTGGGAACAATCGCCGTTGAATTAAAAGCTTCGGATAGATTTGATGAGCCCCCACGCAGGCAGCAGATCTATAGCTAGGAGCAACAGACACTCAGTCTGTGTGATTGGTTCGTCGAATCCGATGTGAGTGTCTGAAGCATTTTTAATAAGTTTCGTTGTTTTATTTTTTTGTTTCACTTCATAATGTGGGGATCATTTCAAATGCTTCGCAAGAATAACAATTCTTAACATGAATGCCAGAAGATGTGAACATCATTTGGTTACCTGGCATGACACATTGCAAACTTTTTGTGCCTGTGTATAGACAGATTACCGTCTGACCGTCCCCTACCACGTGTGCAGGGTCACGCGGGCCTGATGGGCCCCCCGGCGGCCGGCTCACCCGTGGCCCGCGTCAACAACTCCCCGGGCCACACCACCAGTGAGGACAGCAGCGACGGCGACTCCACCACGCGGGCAGCACAGGTGAGAGGGCCGGGTCACCAGGGTCAACCGAGGTCACTGCTGTGCTGAGGACCCTGACAGACACGTGACGTGTGTTTCCAGTGGGGCGCGAGGTCACGACGGGTCGCCAGGGGTGAGGTGAAATCGAGAGGGTTGAAATGAGCCTTGTGACATCGAAGATATGCGGGAGAAGCGGAGTTGGAACTGAGGGAATGAGTGGGGTGGAATATTGATGGAGCTGCGGAGAGCTGGTGAGGATGCCGCTCAGAACCAGGAACGGTGAGCAAGGATTTAAAAGCGACTTTGCAGCAAGGCTGTCAAGTAAACACATGATTTAATTTGATACGATGCCTTGCAGAATGATATATTCAAGTTATCTGGTCTTGTGTGTGACCATTTTGGAGCATTATGGGTTATTTTACTTCAGACTTAGCTCCGCAGGAAACGTAACCTGGGGGGGGGCACGCACGCTCATATTGTCCAAAGTTTCAGAACAGTGAAAGGGCACATACAGAGCAGTATCGAGTTCATTACCTGCGACCAGTAATTAAAAATCTCCAACCACGACGACATGGTAGCTGATTTTCAAGGATAAGTGCTTTAAAGGGAATGTGGCACCTTCACAACGTGATTTTAACTGAGATAGCCAAGTTGTAAAGCAGGTCGGAAAACCCGGTACTCCATATTTCATTTGTCTTGGAACTCGATATTTCCGTAGAAAAAACTAAAACCTACCTGACACCAACCCCCTCATCAGCCCCCCGCCGGGCGGCCATTGTTGTGAGCTACTGGTGTGACGACATATGCTGACGTCACGATGATCATCAGCCAATCGAAGCCCTTGAAGCGTTTCAAGTATGGTAGTGGTTGCCAGATCGTGACATCATCCACAGGCTGATATTTATTTCTTTTTCTGGAGGAGTATTTTTAAAAACCAAATATTGAGCTTATTGTACATTTTTTTCTGAGAAATCATAAGTGGTTTCATTATTTTTGACTAAAAGTGCGCCTAATTACGCTAAATTCCAGGATTCGACCAAGGTGCCACATTCCCTTTAAGCTGAAAGTCTTAGTTAGCTGATCTTCAATGACGAGCGTTTCAAGCTGAAAGTCTTAGTTTCAAGAGTTCAGCCATTTAAGTGGCGTCTGACCAAACAGCGTTCAATTGAGGACTACATTGGTATTATTGCGAGCTGTTTTTAAACATGACAGGTAAAAATTTCTTCAACTCACCGCTAACGGACGACAGCTTGAGTCAAAAAGGCCTTCTGGTCACACAGCTGGCGGTGACTTATTTTTCTCATGCGTAGTCGAGAGGATAAGGTACCAAGGTTATCATGCTGTTTGCTAAGGCGGAGCCAGGGGGCAAGAGGGGGCACTTGCCCCTCCCCCCGATCGACCCTCAACACCCCTGAAGTTGGTCACGGCGCCCCCTTTTGAGTGGCTGGTGACATAGGCTTTAAGACAGGCACCAGACACCCAAAACATGTCCTGCGATTGTATCTGTTACTGATGCGTGACTGAATTAAGCAAGCTGCTAAAACTGTATCAACATTGTATCAGGCATACAGAAAAGCACATATTCACACTGTACCGTCATGTTTGTGATCCTGTGACGCAGAGGCGTCGAAAGCGGGAGGAAAGCGGGAGTAATGCCTCCCCTATTCGCGAATCAGGGGAACGTCCCCCAAGTTTTAGATATCGACTAGATATCGAATGGCTTTGCATTTTCCCCGTTACCGGCCTGAATCTACATAAATGTGTTGCTGAAGTGAATCATCGTTGGTGTTTTATATGCAGCCAAAATGTTTAGAATTTCCCCGAACATCACCAGTCCGGAGTCCGTCCCCACAGTAAAGTTCCGTGGCGACGCCCCTGCCTTGATGACAATATGGAAAGACCGGATATGAATTATCATAACCCTGGTATCAGTATTTCCCGATTTGTTATATATTTAGCGTGTTTGCTGTATACTGGCGCATGGGCAGCTCTCCGCTCAAAGTAAGAAATGCAAATTAAAACGAAAAGTTATGGGCTTAAGTACTTCAGGACAAGCTTGAATACTTGAATGGTATAAGCCAATTGTGTGGGAGCGACTCAGTGGCGGATACAAGGGGAGGGGAGTAGGTGGGGAGATAGGGGACACCAGCTCCCCGAAATGCCTTAGTGCCTATAGAAAATGCACAGCAGGAAGCAGTTCAGAGGCAATAGTGAGGGAGGCCCTCCCCTCCTCCCAATGAAGTCCCATATCCGCCACTGGAGATAATGGAAAGAAGAATCAGCCTTGAAACACCTACAAATGATAGAAAATAACTGTAATCAAAGACTGTTTGATACATTTTATGTCTGGACACATTTTTCCCCACTTTGGGATGTGTTGCTGACAGATGAATTGCCACAAAACAAAGCCACTGAGTTTTCTCTTCTACAGGATAGCAGTCAAACTTGGTTGCGCCCAACTGCAACAAAATATAAAGCTTTTAAGATCATGGCACTCATTTCTTCACGCACAGCATGCCTTCGGATTATTTAATGTCCTGCGCACCTTTATTAGTTTAATCACAATCTCAATTCACCCAGCAACCCCTGCAAGAACCACGGCAATAACACGTAAAAAGCTGCAATGCTTTGTTTATAACGCGTCGTAACTTGCCGCAGTTGCGTCTGGCTATAGAGCGTCATAATCCTCGCTCATTAAAGTACTTGTTCGTTGTATTACTCTTTTACCATTGTTGCATACGATATTTTTCTGCAGTAAAAAGCTAAATAAAAATGCTAAGTTTTCCGTTGTCTGATATAAATCAACTACTCATTTGTTATCTGCAAATCGTGTTAAACCTTTCAGCTTTTCGACTATTTTGAGCTGAAAATGAAGATCAGAAGAAACGTAGGCTTCAGCTAACGTGACATAAAAAACGTCAGCTGACTATTTTGAAATCTTCGATGGCTGCCATGAAAGTTTTGGGCAGCTGCGGCACCTTAAGGACGATGAGTGGTGCTTTAGTCGCGTATAGATGAGATAAGGATGGGGCTTTCTTATTAGATTGTTTTTTCTCAGCACGTTCAGATTCAGCACACATCTTAACCTACCTCTATTTTTATACGTCATAATCAGTATTAAATTTCATTTGGAATTGTTTCTTTGTTGATTTTGTGTTTCTTTGATGATGATCGTCTGCTGACCTGTTGAAGATTGCCAAATCTCCTTAATGCTGCATGCACCTTACTAATATGAAAATTGGAAGTAACACGTGGGTTTAATTGTCTTGAAACATCTATCCTGCGGGCTCAATGACTATATGTTTGTGCTATATAGTCATAATAAACCTCTTCACGATGACTTGCATGCTTGGGCTTATTGAGGGTGTTTTCTCCAAAAGTCGAGCTTGCGAACAGCCTTGGGCCGAGCCCGGGGTCGGGCCAGCAGAACTGTCCGAAACTCCCACCTCTAGTACACACGCAGTGCCGGCTGGGAAAGCTCGCACTCCCGATAAGCTGTTGCTGTGGTGTGTACTGTCGGCGGCTGTGCCGCTTGGCGACCAAAAAGGTGACAGGACAGGACGTAGGTATTGTTCTTGGTATCAACCGGTGTCTCTGACAGTGACGACGTGGATTTCATATCATTCGAGTGTTTATATAAATAAGGTACGGCTCGTCATTTGTGGCCAGCTCACTAAGTGCTGATTTGATATACCCTTGGTGCAATATGCAAAGGAAACATTTAACGAAATGTATCGAATGAAACCAGGAAGTGCCCTTGAGAGACGGGCTACATATAGTTAGCTTTCTATTTAAATTACGTCACACTGACTCAGCACGTGAGGCTCACTGGAAGCCTCACCTCAGTGGCGGATCCAGGGCTTCATTTGGGGGGGTGCTAGGGGCTCGAGCCTCATCCGCCATTGCCTTGGATCAGCTTCCGCCTATGTATTAACTATGGGCAGTGGGACATTTCGGTTGGGCTTGAGCCCCTAGCTACCCTTGTATCCGCCATTGCCTCACATTCATCCTGTTCAGGGGCGTAGCCAGGATTTTTGCTTAGGGGGGGCGACGCCCCGAAAAGGGCCCCTGCGACAGCGTCAAAAGGGTCCTGATGGGTAAAAAGAGCCCTGCTTGTTACATAATCGTGTCCTCAACGGGGCTCTTTGGGCCCTCGGGGGGGGTGTCCCTGCCGTCCCTCGTAGGCTACGCCCCTGATCCTGTTTTAGTCAAACATCAGGAGAGAACGGCCAGAGAGCCCAGTGCCACTGGCTGTGGCTGCCCATCACGAACTGGCCTGACACCCCTGCAAACGTGGCACGGGTCGAGCTCCCCTGCAGCGTGCTCATCGACCGGATCTGGGCTCTTCTCTGATCCTGTTCAGGGCGGGAATTAATCGCTCATCACAGAGGAGACGGGGAGGGGAGGGGGTGGAGCCTGTGTCAGCAGCACCTCGGCCGATAGGTACGGATTGTTCCAGGGGTTATTCCAACGACAACAACTATTTTTGTCGGGTATGTAGTGGGCGATCCTTTGCAACATATTCATTTGATGTGTGATTTATTTTGCCATCTCTGAGGCGTTATTGGACTGTGCGGCATTTGCATATCTTAGATGCTAACCATTTTTCGATATAGTATTATGAGGGAGCTGACGAGCACATTTGAATTTTACGCCACCTACATTTCGTCCAAGCAGAAGAGCTTATTTGTAATGTTCCACGCTTGTTTTCACGGAAAAGATATTCTCGCAGTATTTCCCAGCCTACATTTTTCAATATTCTCATTTCTCGACAGCCGGCAGTGAAGTACATGCTCAATCTCTCGCATTCCTTCCCAGAAGAGAGGGCCGTTTCGCCGGGTGGCCGCACTGACAACTTTCCGTGTGGCGATTCTGTTATTGATCGTGCTGCGATGGGGACGCGATATGAGGCTCGCCGCCAGAATAGTTGCATGTCTCGAGAGTTCGCAGAACCCTCTCGGACGACTCCGGCAGCATAAATAGGCGCATCGAGCGCCGTAAAAACATCACTGCTGCTCAGCGGCCGGCCGCAAGAGCGGGAAAAGGCCAACAGCAAATGTATCGGCGCCGTAATGTGACGCAGATTTATGGAGGTAACATTTCGCTTAAGCAGAAACGGAATCAAAGATAAATGAGTAGATGCACAAGAGTATTACTTATTTTCACTCCGAATTGGGCCCGCCTCCTTGCTTACTGTTCTATCTTCGGGTGTTCATCCAATCGCTCTTGCTTATATAACATAGATTGTGGTGCAGAGGAGCTTGTTAGCTCGGAGAGTACTCCCGCTCGAGCGCCTTTTCCAGTCCCAATAATGAGCACGAGGTGGAATCGCTGGCGCTCCTCTGGAGACATGACCTGCGTCGGAAAATACACGGTCTGGAAACGGTAAATGAGAAAGTTATGTAAACCGAAGTGGCCGAGATTGTGGCACGCGTTCCTTATACAAAATGGATCGAAATAGCAAGTTTTCATCGTTACTTGGAATTCCAACATAAAACTCTAGGCCAGGCTGTTTGTGTGCGAGATACCTTTACTTAAAGGTACGTTCAAGAGGGATTCCTCCACGCCCGACTGACGTCACACGGGCGTGGAGAAATTCCTTCACCGTTGGGCCATGTGTCAAACTGCTGCTAATGGAACTGCCGGCTTACGAATTTGTTAGAATACACGGTAATCAAGTTTATCCCAAATGCAGTAAATAAGCATTGCATCCTCGATTCTGGGCCTCTTTTTGCAAAATTTTGGATATTAAATCATTTGATTTTCCCATGTTATATGCTACAAGTTGTGACGTCACATCCGGTGATTTACGCTTGCTGTTGGAGGGGGGCTGGTTTGTGTGGTGGTGATGGTGGTGGTGGGAGGGGGGAGCTGTTTAAACGTTCACCGGGCCAGGTGGATATGGACTGTAAATACTCCCATAACCAGCTGGGTTTTCAGGGGTTTGGCTGACGAAGACATGAGGAGCATTATACTCGCGCGCCCATGAAGGACCCAACTAGGCATAGCTTGGCACCGTGACGTCATCGGAACAATTTAGGAAGGCGCTGTACCTACGGCTGTACATTCTAAAAGGGAGTGATTGTGGACAAAATAGGTCTGAAAATCAGGAACTACATTTTGTTTTCACCTTTAATTGCTCAAAACCAAAATGCCACCGATTGCCTTACTTCCCTGTGTTGACCCAAGCATCGCGTGTAATTACGAATTTTACTGCCTGTGGTGGCTTGTGGCATGTAACGCTGCGAAGGTCATGCCATTTGTTCATATTTATCATGTGACATGCGCTACCAGTCGAAGAGGAATTCTTTCATGGTTTGAAATCGTGGAATAACCCCCTCTATATTTTACTTCAAAGCGTGTGGAAATTTGATACAGCGAGCTTTGGGTGAAATTGACTATACTAATAGTGGTTTTTCAACACGCTCTACAAAACTGCTATCTCAGTTCAAAGCCCAAGGGCGGATGCAGACCCGAGTTTTGGGGGCAAACCCATGTCTGCCTCTCTTCCTGGGGGGGGGTGGGAGCGAATATTTTTTGCTCTACAGACCTAGTGTAGGGTAGAGTGGGGTAAGACGCATACGTTAATGGAGAATTCGTCTGTACTAATCCTGCCACGACGGAATAACTTTATTTTTTCTTCGTTAAGTTCTTTCATGGTTTGTCTACACTCAGATAGAAATTTGTTATTCTGACACGATGCAAAGTGTGTGAAATTTATTTTTTCTTGAGACCATGTAAAAAGGCGTTTTACCCCGATAGCGGGGTAAAACACCCAAGCCCCGGATTAAAAGGCCGTCATAAAACTCCCAGCGTATATTGTACTTTTTGCTTCACGTGAACAAAAAGGAATATCAATAGACTTACGTTTTAAGACAATTTAGTGACAACGTTGGTAGGGTGAGCACATTCACATCGCATAGAGTACAATCGCAACTTTAAGACAGCTTGTTTTTAGGTCCGGAGATGCAAAAAGCAACAAATGTTTGTTGAAAAATAACGGAGTTTACTGGGCGGGTCCAATCACGCCCAGGACCGGATCAGAAAGGCCGCTACCAGAAAACAATATTAGATGGAGACTCAAGTTCTTACATCAGTCTGGACATAGTAGTAGGCGTCTTACCCAGGTGGGCGCGTTACCCCATTCTACCCTAAACACCTTTTTCAGTGCTCGACAGACCTAGTATAAGCTACCTCCCCAAGTACATAATCGCTCTCGGGGGGGAGGAGGGTGGGAGCGAAGATTTTTTGCTCTACAGACCTAGTGTAGACACCTTTTTCGAAAAATTTCCGGCGTTTGGGGGCCAAAACATAGTTTGGCCCCCCCTTCCAGCGCTTTGGGGGGCCATGGCCGGAATGGTCCCCCTGCGTCCGCCAATGTCAAAGCCCATTATAAAAGTGGGACACCCCCCGTTGACGGGATTGGTTTGTAGCGGAGTTGTGGGCGCAGTGAAGCAAGAATGTATATATTTCAGACAAATGAGAGTTTCCTTTGTAAGATAATATGTATTTGGGGGCCCAAAAATAGCTTTTGAAACATTATACTCGAGCAGATTTTTAAGTGAAATATTTATCCAAGTTTATCAAAGGCATCTGGCACGTCCCGTTGAGGATTCCAAATTAACTTCCCGGTATAATATACGCGATACATCTATGGTTATTCAAAAGCTACTGCAGTTCTTACTGAACCTTTTTTCGGCAGACTAATTTTCCAGCGGCTTCTTTGTGAGGCCGGCCGCTCTGTAATAGGAGTGGGAGTGTGCTCGGGATACATGTTTGGTTGTGTTAGATAGGTATTCATCTGAACTGGGCTCGCCATTCGGAGCAGGTGGCGCTGTGCCAGGCAGTTCGACTGGACTGCTGTAAGTGTACCCATCTGTTCTTCTTAGCCGGGTATTTCGACTCCGACGGTATGGGTGCATCCAGGAGCGAGCTCAAATTCAAGAGGATTGATCGTTTCTGAAATCTCCGTCAGGGTTGGCTGTCGCCGAAATATCTACTTCTGTGGATAAAAAGTTTGCACTGAATCTCTATTTTTGTGGAGGAAAGGCATTCAATACATTTTCATCCATCAACCGCAAGCGTGCTACCGATAAGGGCAAGATCGCACAGGTGTAGAACGCGATGTCCGCCTCTGTTTTCATCGTCTACACCGGTGTCTAACCAGGGCCGTCTCCGTCCCTATCTACATTGCCCCTGTCAATCAAACCCCCAACCTGCTCATATTCCTCATGAGTCAGGCAGCGACATCTGGCCGTAATCACACCCTGTCACTCCGTCGATAGCAGACGTTGAAGTGCCAAGCTGTCACTGAGCGTCACGACGTGACACGATCTGTCACGGCCGGGCGGTCGTCACGGCCGCCCCCGTTACTCGGAGTTCTCGCGGCAGTGCCGTCCCGGAGCAGGCGTGGGGTCAACGCCCGCGGCCGGCCGCGCCGCCGCCGGCGCTCCCGCGCCTGATGGCAACGTTACCGGCGCAATCGGAAATTCCGCAACAAACGCTGATACGAGGGCTGTTGCCTGAGCCTTCAAAAAGCTATTTCGTTTCTAGTGGTGTTTTTATTATCTAGAGCGTTGGAAAATTATCAGCGGATACCTATATAGTATGTTTTAGCTTGTTTTTTAAATTAAAGTGAATTTGTCACCACCAGAGTCCATCAGACCTCTGCCTTTCACGTGTCGACTTTATTTTAGAGCGCGGAAGTGTGTTTTGGCCCTCAATAATCGTTGTCGTTTCTCCAAACAGACATGTCGTATCGTTGATTGTCCAATGTCCGGTGACGCCATATGTGAGCTTTTGTCCAACGCCCCTGTGTTGTATTTTGTCTCTTATTTAGATTCCTATCACCTTCACGTGTCATTGCACTCTACCATAAAAGACGTTATGAGAAGGTCGTTGTGGTTAATGGTGATGAGTGTTAGGTAATAACATTGCCCCTCATTCATCCCCGTTATTACCGGATAACACGGCGCACTTTCCCTTTTTTATTTTTTTTTACAAATTATGAAACATTCGGCCCAGATTCGCGCTGGAAACTGCAGGGCTGTTTTCACCGTTGCAAATGTCGGCATGTCGCGTCGTTCAGCGTTCTCAAACGCAGCCCTTTGACTGGGGATGTTGCAGCGGACGGGAGGGGAGAGGCTCGACTGTCGGCACTGTGTTCGTGCTGAGGGCAGTGCAGTGTACAATCAGTGCCGACTTCTCCTTGGTGTTTGAGCAGGAAGGAAACGGGCCAGGATATCCGCCGGTCGGGTAAACGGCCTCTTTGTTTGTATTCGCGCCCGCTGAGCGATGGCTCACCGTTTCAGTGTCGCAACACATTCACCCGGGGCCTCTTTGTTCACGGCAATAGCGAGCAAAGGTGAAACTGGGACTGAAACTCTCCAGAGTAGCAATAGCGAACAAAGGTGAAACTGGGACTGAAACTCTCCAGGGCAGCAATAGCGAACAAAGGTGAAATTAGGGCTGAAACTCTCCAGAGCAACAATAGCGAGCAAAGGTGAAACTGGGACTGAAACTCTCCAGAGCAGCAATAGCAAACAAAGGTGGAACTGGGACTGAAACTCTCCAGAGTAGCAATAGCGAACAAAGGTGGAGCTGGGACTGAAACTCTCCAGAGTAGCAATAGCGAACAAAGGTAAAACTGGGACGGAACATTTCCAGGGCAGCAATAGAGAACAAAGGTGAAACTGGGACTGAAAATTTCCATGATCGCCATAGCGAACAAAGGTGGAGCCGGGACTCAAGCTCTCCTTAACGACAGTAACAAAAAAGTGAAACTGGGGCTGAAAATGCCTAAAGTCGCAATAGCGAGATCGAAAGTGTAGCCGGGTTCAGAAGCCCTCCAGAGCAGCAGCAGCGAACATAGGTGAAACGGCACCTGGAACTCTCCATACATCACAAAGGAGTCGGGGAAATAAAACAAAACTATGTAATTGTATGAGCATGTCGTGTTTTAAGGAGATTTATCCCCAGAATAAATCATACACAGCAGTGGCGCAGTAGTGCCAGGAGGAGACCCATCAGCTCATGATCCATTGTCCCGCTCCGGGCCAATATTTTGCAAACATTAGTCAAGAAGTCTTCGTTATCCAGCTGCAACGTTGTCATACTTAGAACCCGCCTTAAATATCAATTTAAATTATTTTTGAGTTGTGAGAACTGAACTCTTGCTAACAGGGGCGTAGCCAAGAGGGGGGGGCGGCAGGGACAGCCACCTCCCCCTCTGACGGCCCGAAGGGCCCCCTGAGGACACGGGCCGCGCGAAGCGCAGCCCACCCGCACTATGCTCTGTGGCCAAATTTGAAATTGCATACCAGACAGTGCCCTGTTAAGCCCTCTTCAGCACTCTATTCTGTAACAAGCAGGACCCTTTTTACCCATTAGGGCCCTTTTGGCGCTGTCGCAGGGGCCCTTTTCGGGGCGCCGTCCTCCCCTGAGCGAAATCCTGGCTACGCCCCTGCTTGCAAAACTAATAAACTATTGTTAACGCGCTGCCAGAAGCTAGTCAGGAGTTGTTTCATTTCCTGTGCGAGTCGGCCTGCTTTACATTCGAATATTATTTCCTGGTAAGGTATTGGTTCTGAATAGAGTTGGCACTTTCTGGGCCTGGGGCCTGGGGCAAAAGCCCGGCCCAAGTCCGCGGGCTTTGGCCTAGCCTGAAAACCTGTTATGAGTCCATGCCGGGTGATACTGGACGGTATCCAGGTTTTTCCTGGCTTCGTCAGTGTCGCGACCCAAAAAGTCAGTCGCATCTTTATTGGTGGACAGAAGGGAAATGAAAATCCAGCAACGGCGTTTCATGGTAATGAACGATTATTTGAAGTTCTTAACCCCTTTCTGAGGCCCAGGGTACAACGGCTCTTGTTTGCGATTTTGGCCGATTGAAGGGTGGGGTCCAATCCGCCCAACTCTGACCTTTTACAGTGCAGAGTAGGGGCGTGGATTTACGAAAATCATTGGGGGCCAGAATGTAAAAGAATATCAATAACCAATAACAAAGGCGGACACAGACCCCAGTTTGGGGGGGCAAACCCATGGCTACCTCTCCTCCTTGGGGGGTGGACGTGCGATTTTAGTGCTCGACAGACCTAGTAGAAGCTACCTCTCCCAAGTATATGATCGCTCTCCTGGGGAGGGGGGGCGAATTTTTTTGCTCGACAGACCTAGTATAAACACCTTTTTCATAAAAACTTTCCGGTCTTTAGGGGGCCAAAAGATAGTTTGGTCCTCCCTCCAGCGCTTTGGGGGAGGGGCCATGTCCAGAATTCCCCTCTCCCTGCGTCCGCCAATGACCAATAATCGTCAAACAAAAACAGACAGTATATCATTTTTGTTTTGGCGTTCACACAGGCCTGCGACAGTATATCATTTTTGTTTTGGCGTTCACTCAGGCCTGCTGAAGCAAATAAAACCAGTTTAAAGTCCTGAAAATGTCAAACAATTAAATTTGAAGAAACTTGTAACACTAACTCAACGTTTCATTGGGGTGCCCAGGCACCCCCAAAGATATAGGAATCCGCACCCCTGGTGGTACAGGGGAAGAATCGTCGCCACAAGGAACACGTGCGAGCACAGTTTCCCTCTTGTGTTTTCCATGAGTGAAGTTTTCTGCTGGTGATTGATTGGAAACCAAAAACTCGAACCAGCACTCAAGCTGAGAAGTGACCAGCAGTCATTTCTTTCATACTTAGCGGAATAGGGGGGGGCAAGCAGGCCTGGCCTACTACTCTTCATGGACATTTTTCCAATTGCAGTCAGAATGTGAAGTGATCGAAAAATTGTGTAACCACCCAGTGCAGAAGACTACAGTGAGCCCGAATCCGATGAGCATTGGGTTCTAAAGGGGAAAGATTCTTGTTACCAGCAGCTTGAAGATCGACTGTCCCTCACTTTTGTCGGTGCCGACGCTCGTGAGCTGTTTGAACCTGATGGAAGTGGCGGCATATAAATAATGAAAACTATGGCAGTAACAACATGGTCCAATCAAGAAGCTCAATTTGTACTTTCGAAGTGCGTGCCGTCCATGCTTTCTGGGTAATGTAATCAACATTTGAACGGTACAGCTAGTCTTTATTGCGTTGCCAGGAAATCATGGCGGCGCGTTGTATCATGTTTTGTCGGAATCTGGAGTACTCCGTCAACAGATATTGCCGGCACTGGTCGGCGCTGGTGGCTCCCCAGCAATGCAATTACATGCATCACGGACACCAATAACACAGCCTGGTATTAGGCTTTGGCGTATTGATCCGGGGTGGGTTGCATCGGCCCTGTCTTTTATGCGGACGCAATGCGCTGTTATTTGATACAGCTTCATGGGCGCAGCCGAGTCGTGATGTCTGGAGTGATGGTAGCCAACATGCTTATGTTATTATTTTGTTTTATAGTTTATCCTCAGTTTGGGTGTTTTTGTTATGCATCTTTCATAAGCTTCTGACAAAAGTTGTGTTGGAGAGCGGGTCTCTGGAGTTTGGCACCGCCTCTGGCAGGTCCCACTCGGCTTTGATGGGTTTTCTAGTCGGTGACGCAGTAATACTCCGGCTTATTGCCACTATTTCTTGTGATGTCCTCATCAAAAGCTGTAATGCGGACATGAATGGTCTCTATATTAAATGTTAAGCGGTGCTCACTTTGATCTTAAGTGGATTATTTGATCTCACGTGGATTTCCTGCCTTTAGAGAGCAAATTTGCATGTAAAGATCACGCTGTAAAGACCAATGTAAACTCTGCACATCGGATGCCAGTCTCAAAGCGGGGACTTTTCTTTATCAAAAGTAACAAGTCGACACCAGAATCTCCTGTCTGGGCCTGTATTTTGCTGACATCATCTGCTTTTGTATTGTGACACAGGTTTGATCGCATTCTGTCACATAAATCTCAGCTGGCGTTCACCCCAGTGTTTCCTCCACCTGTTTCCTCCTTGTGCTTGTAACAACACCTGTAGCCGAAGGCGACACCTGACGCAACCCCACTGCTGATTCACAGGCTTGGATGCGCGGGGAGCGACCATCTCCCGAACCTGTGCAGGCGGAATTAGCGAAGCCAGCTAAGAAGCCCAGAGTTACCCGAAAACGCAAGAAGCGCGACCCCAACGAGCCAGAAAAGTGAGTAAAGCTGGTGGGAGCGTCGATCAGCGGTGAAAATAAAGGAAGCGCGGCGCACGACAGCGAAATTGATGGACTTTTGACGTGTTGATAAATAATGGAGCGTGCGATTCGTTTCGCAACAAATGGTGCGCTGGAGGTTAGGTGCAGAGGCGGAAGGCCTGGAGTATGGAGAGCCGTTGAAGCAACGTCGAACGGAGTGTGGTCGTCGACACCTTCCGGTGCCACCTGCATGCTCGTCTACCGTACACCGCCATGCACGGCGGCATGGTTCGGCAGACGATAGCAAACTGAGCCCAAAGTGATCAGGCGTTTTGCACTTACCTAGCGTCTGGTTTATCGAGGCAAACGCGGAATATCTGGCGGGGCAATTATAGGTGGAAAATTTCCAAAATGTACATGATTAATCCAAATAATTCTAAGACATACCAACCATTAAGGCTACATCCAATGGCTAGGTCTGTTAAGTATAAAATCGTTCGATATTACATAGATCGTTCGTACATTTATTACTGTACGAGCTTCCGCGGCCTGGGGCTCGAAATGCGAATGGTACACTTGTTACTGCTCGAAATAGAGTATTTTCTGAGCACTGCTATCGCCGGTCTGTGACGATTGGGTGTTTTACGCCTTTGCGTGCCGGTCGATTCTCAGTCAGCTGAGCATACATGCCCCAACAGCTGATTACCGTTTTCCGTAGACTAACCGCTTATGAAATCAAGTGTTGTGCCTTGCACCGTATCATTAGGCGGCGTTAGACAGGCTTTATGTCGGGGCAGCACAGGCCGCGTGTTTGCCGGTGGTGTGAGAGTTGAATCGGTCTCGATGGTACGCAGCCTCAGACCCTCACGCAGCGACTTTGGGCCAGGTAGAATATGTTCTTGGAAATGAGTTCAATTTGCCAAATCGGGATTAATGACGCGCCGGATGCGTCGACGCCCGAGGGCGTCCATTGTGCTCTTTTCTTTGTCATCCAAATATCCGGTAAGTGGAGGTGAAGGAGCTCTTGACTGACTATTTCGCCTTCAAAACGAGACCGAGGTCAGGCCAACGACCCTCTCAGCATCCTCCCTAAATGGTGATCCGGCCGGATTCAAGCATGTTCCTCCGCTGCGTGCGCGCTAAATTGGACCGCACTGCCGGTGCGGAGATACGGCCTGGGGCGATGTTATGGCACCGGTCACACGGCGTTTAAATCAGCACTCCATGTTTTATTTAGGTTTTTAATATTTTGAAGGGGGTGCTGGTTTTGTATTTTAACGGAGACTTGTAGGCTAACTGCGTGGTTGAAAAAGACTTGTCAAAGCCTGACGACCCTCTGCTGAATTCTATCGAAGCTGCAGGGATCCCTCGGATCTTGCAGCATGATTTGGAGCATGTTCTAAAAGCGGCCACTCGCTCCAATGGGAGTTGGACAATGCAGGGCATTCTTATGGGAGTACTGTTCCAGCGTTTGTCGTCGGGGTAAGCTGGAACTCCGTCCGCTTGCTAATGAGCCCGCTCCAGAGTGACGTGGAATGTAGGTTAAGTGAGAGTTACACTAAGCTAACGCAGTGAAATAGGACTGAACACCATGGCGAGGTGCCAGGAAGTTATGAAACAAAACAGCAGGCCCAGTGACATGCTGGTTATTCATTTTGGAAAATGATATTTGAAAGGCACGTAATGACAATTTGAATTTGATGACCAAAATCTTAGCTGTGCTTGACAGGTCAAGCCGCGCTAGTAAATGCATAGCTCGTAACGTACGCTGACAAAGAAGGTTTTGAAACGTATTTGCATGTCTTGATATAGATATTCAAATTGTTATTGTGTGCATTCCAACCCAATGTCATAGTTTCAGCGCTAGTATAATTCTCTGTGAGTTATGTGCCGTACATCAAATCCTGACCTCCAAGCCAGGAGATAAGTTGGGCTATCTGTCTCTGGGTAAACCAGCATGGTTTGTAAGCGAATCATGCATAACTATTACAAATAAGTATTACACAGGACTGTAATGGTGTATCCACTTTTCTACATGTGATTTTTGTATGTGTTAGGACAAGGATATAGTACCAGCACTTATTTCACATCTCAAACGATATCAGTCCCTCCTCAGTTGTCAAGCTAGCCCGCTCTAATGTAAGGACTTCCAATAGCAAACCAAAGTCAAATCGTCACTTCGAGTTTGGTGTGACTTCCACCGAGACTTTCCCACCGCGCAACACAGTTTGGTGTGACTTCCACCGAGATTTCCCCGCTGTGCAACGCTGTTTGGTGTGACTTCTGCCGAGATTTTCCCACCGTGCAACGCAGCCCGGTGCCATATTGAAACACCTTGAATACGAACGCCACCTCTCCGGAATCGATGATGTCTGCCGCTGACTGATATGAAGGCAGTGAGCTCTGCGGAAAATATCTTCCAGCGAGTGATATCTCGGTAAGAGCGAGCTCTCCCTCCGACGTTTGGTGACGATTGAATCCATTCTGAAGCCGAGCAGAGGCCAATGCACTCCAGGCGGCGGCGGCGGCACACCTCGCCGCGTTGGATTCGGGCCTGACCTTTGGGCTTGATGTCGCTGTTTGGAACTGGAGAGACATCACTTAAGGTCAGGTGGCCTTGCACGTGGGGAGGCTGCGGCTGCTCGGCGTCTCCCGGCTGCTAACTACTGGTTCATGTCCGGGGGCGGGCGGGCCTGTTGGGGAGATACCTGTACGCATACCATCAATATCTGCTTCCATCACCAGTTGAATAGCTGCCTCCATTTTGTTGCAGTCGATGCTGCTTCCACCTTTCTCTTAATTTGATTGAGTTTGCTGTCACAGTGGAACATTTACGATCCTGTTTACGGTGGAGAATTTATGAAAAAGCCTGAGCTGCCGGCGGCCGGGTGCTGTTTTTGTGAGCCAGCAATGACCAATAAGAGCGCTGCTAGCTCACGACTGGAGGTATTGGTTTTCTATTCGAACTCGATGCCAGGCTGAACTTGGCTGGAATGGCTGTCTGCATATCTGAGAGGACTGGACAATTCTGTTCCGACGGTGGTTTATGAATCCCAGAAAAGTACAGATGCTATGGTGCCAGTGCCAGATTGGCACACTTATCAGGGGTATTGCTGGTAGAGTAGGCCCTCACCATCTGTTAACAATATACCTACATCTTTCTATTACTGGTGGAAATACGCAAGGCATTTGAGATGTGAAGAAGTGAGCAACTTAGGCCAAAGTGTTTTAGTACGGTGCAAACATCATTTTTGTGATTTCACAAGAATTTTTGGAGAATCTTTTAGGTGCAAACTGACCTCTTAAGGTTGTTGGGTGCCCCCTGGTAAAATGTTAAAACAGCCAAATATATCAGTGGGTACCTAAAACGTAAAACAAAATTGGATCAAGAGTGGTACCTAAAAGCTGGATTTCAATTATTTTAAGCTATTTTCCAGACGAATATGTTTGAAGATGACTAATCGGAACTATTATGAAATAAAATAACGAAAAAGTAAATCCAAATTATTTCTTAGATCTACTTCCTCGCCTTATCAGGTGAAGGGTCTGAGCCCAGCCACTCGGACCATGGCTGGACTACGTTACAGCGTCTGAGCCCAGCCACTCGGACCATGGCTGGACTACGTCACAGCGTTTGAGCCCGGCCGGTGGGACCATTTGATGGAGTAGGTCGTGACCGCGGAAATTCAGACTCAATGGTATCCATATCTGAAGTTTCTTACCTTTCAAGTCGGGCCAATTCGCGTGCCAAGACTGATTATCTGATTGTATCAGAATCATTATAATCAATCGGAATGCTATCCGCCTCCAATATTTACATCAAAATGAGAAGAATAGAACCCCAATCCGTAGCCGGACTCAAAACCATCCGAGCGGTTTGACTGATCCTATCCAGCCTGGTAGCGATTAGGGATCTGCTTGGATATCCAGTTTCTGTCACATACTGTCATGGATTGGTCCCACTGTGCGGCCGCTGCAGCCAGAGTAGCCGGGGAGGGTGCCTCTCTCGTCTAAATGCGCCGTCTGCCAGTTCTGGCTTCAAAGCGCGGGCAATCACCATTAATCTGGAGGGAGATGGTTTTGTGGCTTTCACTGAAATACCGTCATTATGTTGCTCCGGCCATAACGGCTCTGTTGAAGGGAAGAAATGGCTATGGGTGTGTTTGCTAGTCGTGGGGATGTAGGGTATTATTACTTCATGGATTTGTAAGTATTCGATACAATTGATTTATTCGTCGCTGAACACAGTCTGTGTTTTTTACGACCCGAGATCTGCTGTACTAGTATGCAAGTGTGGAGTATAGTTTTGTGAGCAGGATGACATAAAAGGAATTTGTTGTAGGTACCTACCTATTCACCTTTGCCCAAATAAAAAAAAACTTTTTGGCAACGTAGGTACAAGTCTGGAAATCTGAAAATCGTGTTTTGTTTTCACGTTCAAGCGTTCCGAATGAAAAACAACCGTTTTCTTACACTTTAAAGTGTTATCAAAACAGAATGTGGCACATTTCGGGTTCACCTAAGCATCGCGTGTAATGACGAGACTGGCCGCTAGGACGGCGCTCGCAGCATGTCAATGTTGCGGTAGCAATGACATTGATAACATTTGTCACGTGACACGCGTGGCAGTCACACAGTAAGGAATTAGACCGATCAAATTGCTGGAACCGGATGGAAAGTGATTCCTTCATGGTTTGAATTAAGATCTTAAGGCCCTTTATTTTGCACTTTTAAGTGTGCGAGAATTTGATATCGAGAGCTTTGGGTGAAACGGAATAAGGCAACAGTGGTTTCTCGGCACGCTATAAAAAACCGCTATATCAGTTTAAAACTCATTCCAGAAGGACACCCTTTAAGTATTGGTGGTGAGCGTCGATGGTTGCTGCCTCTGAGCTAAAGCATCGCTTTATTGTGCTTGGGTGCGAGGTTTTGATTCGTTGGGTCGACCCGAAAACCCTTCAACTTTTAGTCACGTCCGCAGGCACGTTTCTCTTCGAAGCGTGTTAGTTAGGATTACTGTAGTTTGTTTCGGTCATCTTCTTCTACTGAGCTTTAGGGCCACCGTCCCGTCGGTTCGATGTCTCTGTAGCTACAGGCCTGCCTCTGCGCGTGTACCTCTGTGTCGAGCGGCGAGTGTCTACGGAGGTCAATGGGAATGGCTGTAAATTCGGATTCGGTCGTGCCCTCTCGTTTGACTTCGTGTGGTGACGCAACGACGCCATTCGTCTCCGCCGCTCCACTCCTCGAAAGCCGGCCTTGACCTGTGACCCGTGACCTTTGACCTGACCGGTGACCTCTGCGTGTGTCCCCAGGCCTGTGTCAGCGTACGCGCTGTTTTTCCGAGACACCCAGGCCACCATCAAGGGCCACAACCCTAACGCCAGCTTCGGTGAGGTCAGCAAAATAGTGGCCTCCATGTGGGAAGCGCTGGAGATCGACAACAAAAACGTGAGTGGATCGCTCCCGAGGGGTGTCGCCGAATCGATAGGCCGCGGTAGGGGTCTGTCAGTTAACTACTCATATCCCCGCCGCCTGCTTTGTGTATAGCGCCGACCATTGCGTTGTCTGCGTTTTGATATCCTGGCTTATGTCTAAATTACGTGCTGTGGGAAAAATATCTAGGGGGAGGTGTTGAAACTCAGCTCTGAACTGAATTATCGTTTTTAGTTATTGGTTTCTTTTAAAACCAGGCTAGGCTCCAGAGTAAGGGCCGAGGAGGCGCTGCGTTTTAACCTATCCCAGACGCCCTGTTGCATTGGGTTGCTGTTTTTAAGACCCAAAAAATGTTAATGAAGACAATTTCTTTCGCCTTCCATGTTTTCTTGTAAGTGACAATACAATTTTATTGCGAAGAAAGGATAGGTGCCATAGTGCACCCACATCCATAACAAATTACACTAAATACCATTATAGTTCGGCCATTGTATGGGAAACAATACATCATCTTTAATGACGCGAATTATTTCTCTCCAAACCGGCTTGTCAAAGGCCAGAGTGCGGTATTGTAACAACAAATAATTGGATCAATCCTGATTCCATCTTTGGACGGCGCAGGCTCCCTACTCGTTGGGACCCATCACGTGACTAGGCTGGGTCGTATCGATAAGCGGTAATATGACTGTAAGTCATTTTTATTGTGGGATTAAGCATCGAGAAGAGCCATTAGATAATGCATTTGATGCACTTAAGATCCAATCTAGACCACAAAATGGCGGTTTGAGCTATTAAACTGGGAGTGGAATGTCGAAGATTTGCTATCATTCATGTGCTGTGTATAGAAGAGATGGCTTGGCGGTGCCATTTGCGAATAGTTCGACTTATAACCACCACCGAGAACTTCTATATGAGTTGTTGTTCAGACATGCCTGCTCTGTAAATGCTATGTTCGGTCGTGCCCATATTCAAGTGATAAAACTAGACATTTTTTGGACGCAATGTGCTGCATATCGAATGTCCCCTATTCATCAAATAACAAATTACAGGAGATGAAATGGTCTAGTTTTTCATCGCGCTATCGAGTTAGCCCTGAACCGTCCCACTAATGGTTCTCCTCCACGACTTGACTAATTGTCTAACGCTGTCCTTTGTTGGTTGTTTCAGATGTACAAGAAAAAAACTGAAAACGCGAAGAAAGAATATTTAAAGGCATTAGCGGCGTATAGAGCAAGTCTTATATCAAAGGTAAGCGTGAGGCCGCTACGCCTCAAACTGATTGAAGAGAGGGGCCCTTATTAAATAAACACATTTTTCAATTTTAAAGGCACCATTTAAACGGGTGCCGGGCGTGCGCGATCAACGACAGCGACCCCTACGTTACACCACCAGAACATAAAATATTACAAGTCGCGGCAGCCCGCTAGAAAAGAGTAACTAAAGAAACATAATAAATATCATACATTAGTAAAACGCCAATAGTAGCCCTAAATATCAGGAGCAGAATACAGGTCATTTACTAAATGCACAATAATAGCTCATTACCGGTTAGATTGTAGTCTTTCAAACGGGACACCCAAACTGGAGTTCGTGTTGGCCTTCGAGATTCGAAAAGAGAGGCCCTAACATCCCAGTGATTGTAGACCAGACATTCTGGTCTACAATCACGCCAAGGTATAGGCAGAGTCGTAACGTATCACGCTGATGCTGTTTCGAGCCATCTTCCAACACAGGGTGAGTATAGTGACATTATTGGCACACATATCGAAATATCCGGTTCAGTTAAGAGTGGATCGGAACCAGACAGCCGTGGTCTTGCTTGCCTCGTCGTCTGCTATTCCGAAATCGATATTTACCCGGTTGTGTTCTCCAACGTCCAAAGTTTACCCTCGTCTCACCCTAACATTCAACACTGACTACACCGGGAGGCTTATTTCGCATGTGTGCGGCCCCTGTAAAAATAGGCGTGAGGGGTATACCCCAGAGGCCTATATTTTCTCCGTCCATTGTGGTAGTGAATCACTCAAGGAATGTCACGCAACTGTATAACTAATATTTCGCCTGTTTCATGTGCTCTGTACATCGAAAATACCTGAATGTCCGCTCCCGAGCAGCAAAAACACATATCGAACCCAAACGTCATAAGTCAGACGTGGGACTATAAGAACATCGACTTTTCCTCTTCCACAACGGTATAATTCAGGAAGTATATGTATCCGCAGCCGTAGATGAAGTCGAAAGCCTAAAAAATTTCGACCAATAGATTTGAGATGCTTGTACTGCCTTTCGATGCTAGAAATATACCAGATAAAGCACCTCCTGTAACGATTTAATAAGTCTAGTGTTAGACTTATTTGTTATGATAGGAATTTTGTGGAATTAATGAGTCCCTAAAATTGGTGCTCGTGGCAACGGGATTGCCTACGAATTCTTAGAATCGCTGAACAACTGTTTGCTGCTCCCGGACCAGAGTTTGCTGTTTCTGGTGGATTATTCTCCGGTTGGGAACTTGATCGAGTAGCGTTGTGATCAATCAGCACATTTTCTTCCATAACAATTTATAAGGTAAAAAACGTGTTGATTCCGGCCGTAGTTTGGGAGATAGCGCGCCAAAAGCGCCCGGCGTAATACCATCTGTAATCGATTGTGCATATTTACGCACCAATTAGACGCATTTGGGGTGAATACGATGCCTGACCCGTCTTGTCCTCAATCTGTAGGGTCCTGAATACTCTTATCTTTTTGCAGTTTTTGCAGATATGAAAGTCGTGGCTCCAGCTAGTCACTGGATCCTTTATCGTATAAAAGCTCACGCGCATTTTCTGCTTTGTTATCAGCAGGCTACTGTTCCTAAACAAAACTTGAGACAAAAAGTATTTCTGATAAATTTTGAACAAATGATTTATGCGTATATTCGCTCGATGTATTGTGAGTAGTGTTCTGCTGCAGGTTTGCGGTATAATAGAACTGATTCTGTAGATAAGATAAGACATGAGTTTAGAGAGCCGCGAATGTAGCCAACTCTTTAAAATCGGCCTTATGAGTGATGATTTAATGATGGTTAGAATCGAGGTTAAAATGGTTGTTCATGTGGAATTTGTAAGGGTTTGGAGTGCTATTTTCGAAGCTTATATTCCGATGGTTCTTCAGCTTGATACACTTGGTCTAACCTCAAGCCGAACGCGTTCTCATTTGAGATGGAACGAGAGATTGCACCATCCTCAGAGATATGAAATCTTGCCTAGTGGCCATTTCGCTTGGTTGCATAGGCGGATCCAGGATTTCCGAGAGAAAGGGACACCATCCGAACTAGGCCCCACTTTTGGACGAAAAAACCTATCAGATCCAATCCCGGAGGCGCCGATACTTGCACTCTGGGGGTAAGGGAAGGGGGTGGGTGTTAGCCACATTCCAAGGGGGCCGCCATGACCATTGAAGGGGCATCGAGGGTCGATCGGGGGAAGTGCTCTCCCTTGCGGCCTAGTTCTGCCCACGCTTGGTCGGACAGACGTTGACAGTGGTTTAGAAATACTATTAGATCCCATCAGTGCTTAACTGGCTGTGCATCGGTGCTTCCTGGCTGTGCCTCCCGTGGACCACATAGCTGCAATGTTGCATGCTTGCTGTGGAATGAAAGCTGCAATGTGCTCGTTTGTCCATTGCCTCGCTAAATTCAGCCTCGAAATGAGGCGTTCTCAAACCTAGGCACCATATCAGCAAATGTTTCAATCCTCTCTGCCCAGTTCGTAGACAACACGGACGTCAAATGCGAAGCCAGCCTTGGTTTGCTGTTGTTTCCCTGTCTGCATGTTGGACAAGCATGCAAGCTTGGCTGTCGCGTTGTCCGGCATAGGCACGGGAGCACAAACAATGATTATCGAGACTCTGGACCGCACGGGGGCAGCACAACACAACCCTGCCCACTAAAACGCACCGCTGTTAGTGTGAAACGCCAGTGCCCGTAATGACGGAAGGCTTCTCCAAAGGTCGGCCGGGGTGGCTCCATCCTCTGGTTTTTATAGTTCTTGGGGTGCCGAAACGGCGTCGTTACCGTGGGCCAGTGACCGACGCTGGGCGCGGCCATAGGGGAGGCCGGAGCAGCCAACAGAGGGATCAGCAGCCTCCGAAAGCCGCTCCGGCGCTGGGTGCCCAGAGACGTGGGAGGAAATCCTAGCCCGCTCTGGGGTCAGATCCCCCTGGCTTTTGGGTCTCACGTACGGCTTGTATAGGGGTTGTATTGCCGGGGAAGCGTTAGCTCATCCAGGACCCCCTTTCTCCCGGATCAGTGGCGGATCCAGGAATTCATTGGCGGGGAGGGGTCGGGGGCTAGGGGGCTCGAGCCTCCCCGCCATTGCCTCGGAACAACCTCTGGGTATGCAGTTATGTAGGCACTCCGACATGGGGGGACTTGAGCCCCCTTGTATCCGCCACTGCCCCGGATTGAGGAGAGATATTCACTTGTGCCGATAGGTAGTTAGCATATCCCGTCAAAGGATGATGGACACACAGAATGGTGGTTTTCTATTGGAACATATTTCCAATATATACGATTGACTGCAAGTTTTTTATTAGGAGGGAAAATATCCCTGTAAGTAGATGTCAGGTGCAGAATCCAGCAAATGAGTACCACTTTTTATTTTCCGAGAGGCAAAAACACCGTTAAAAATATTTTTGCCCATGGGGGAACCTTGTCTGATAAGTGTAATTTTCCACCTATACATTAGAATTTATATGTTTTTGCGGGCCTCCGCTCACAATGATCCAATATTAAAAATATAAAACACCCATTTGTTAGAATCGATAATGTTTCACGTTCGAAGTGTTCCAGCAAAAAAAAAACTTCGGAAGCTGGGGAGCAGTAAACGGAAACCACTTAAGACCCCTCACTCGGATTCGGATTTTTTACTTGAAACTAGTGATTCGAGACCGATGGCGCTTATGCAATCGCAAATTCGGAAAAAGTACCAACATCTCTAAGCCTGTTTGAGCAAGCATAGATGCAGCTTTAGGCTCTACGAGACAGACGGCCGGCCGAAATTTGTGCAGAGAGCTATAAATGTGTGCTTTTTGGCGGAGTGATGTGCCTGAGCTACACATATCGCCTGTGAGAGAGTTGCTTGCGAAAATTGTTTGGGTTATCCGCCGGCGACCGTAGTGCTTAGTGCACGTCGTAACTGATATCCAGACTTTTTTCTTTTTCACGAAACACCCCTTCTCCCGGAGAACCCCTTGACGAAAAACCATCAGGAGCTCCCATACCGTCCCCCTTCTAGAACCAGACCCTGTGCTGCCAACAGAACAACACGTCGGAGTCAGAGCCCCGCTCTCCGGGCGTGTACGGCGGCTACGGCGGCTACGGCGGCGCTGCTCCCGGCTACGCCAACGGTGGCTTCCCGGCGCCGTACTCGCGACCGGCGGCGCCCGCGGGCGGGGGCGGGGGCGGCGCCGGCCCGCCCTCCGCACTCGCCAAAAAGTCGCCTCTGCTCAGCTCCCTGATGAATGACGTTCGTCCGCAGCAGGTGAGATAGGGGAGTTTGGTAACCTAACCCGGAGAGTTGTGGTAACCAGACCCGGATAGTTGTGGTAACCAGACCCGGCTAGTTGTGGTAACTAGACCCGGAGAGTTGTGGTAACCTGACGCGGAGAGATCTGGTAACCTGACCGTACCGGAAGAACGCTATTACCGATATTCGCTCCCGTTGTGGCTTGACTCGGCTCTCGATAAAATTGTCCTATCCATCGTTGAAGCACCCAATCAAGTCACCGTGAATGGTTTCATAGTGTTTGTCCTTGGTACACCCCAAAAGTGGCCCCATTCTTGTTTACCCATCACCAACAATCTGCGTAGGCCCCTGGAGTTTCCGGATGTTTTGTCCTCTTATCTGTGTGTACTGATTTATGACTGACAGATTTGGTAGATTCGTGTACACAGTGGTTTTATCGGCGGATTGTAGCGCTATCTGGCACACTTATTTTGAGAGTTGCCATTAATTTTCTATTTTATGGTCCTCGCACTGGGCAGGCAAAGTCGTCTCACCACTAAGTATGTATCTGAAGAAATTTCATTAAGTCGTGTGTAGACTATAAGATGATTGTTACTAAATTGATTAATCAGAAATGTTAGTAAATATTTTATTGAAACCGAAGTATGAGTCCATTTTTAGGGTCTTCGCCGCCTGATTTGTGGTGTAATTTTCTTCGGAGGAGAGATCAGGCAGATGTTTAGTGATCGTAACTGAGTATACCTAGTCTATGGCTGACCTTGCCAGAACCCCCCCGCCGGGTTCAAGAAGGGATCTCCAGCCTTGCCTGAAAGCACAGTTTTATCACGTCAATGAACAGGTTTTAACAGGTTTTATGACATGTGCGTGAATACACGTGTTGATTGATTGATTGAGAAAATGTTCACTTTCCGATGTCAGTTATCCCTAAATAAGTAATTAACGAACACATCATGCACAACATTCAATTTAACTGGTGTTTCGAAAGTTTTGTGATATTGTGCTCAATCCAAATTGACGGTAATGGTATTATTTGTAAATCGCTCGGATGCGTTAAGTTTTTCTTCTTCTTCAACATCAGAAATATGTGATAGAAAGAAATACAGAAAAGAGAGAAACTGAGTTTAAAAGCATGAATCACGCCGACTCCTCATCCGTATTCCTTCAAAGGAAATAAACACCTTTATGGGATGCCAATGCGCTACCATTGGTATAGAGCTACCGAAAAGCCCCAGGCTTCATATTTCGTATTGCTCAGAACTCGCCTTTTATAGGGCAACAGCGTTTTATGAGCGTGTGTTTTTTAACCCACTACCCTCAGGACTCCCCCACCCCTCCCCATCCGAGCCTACCGGTCGCCGGCGACTGCCCGGGGATAACTGGGGATAACTGAGGTATAGTGGGGACGGACTCCGCTTTCAACACATCGTAGGAGGATCCAGGATTGACAATCGGGGGCGGGGGCACATCCGAACCAGGGGGCGCCATTTCTGGACGGTAAAACCTATCGTGCGAGCGCCAAATATTATCGTGGGGGTGTCGATACCCGATTCCTGGTGAAAGTGACATTTCAGGAGACGCCATCAACCCTTAAAGGGGGTGGGTGGTGTGGGGGGCACCGAGGATCGATGGGAGCAAGTGCCCTCCCTTCCCTTGGATCCGCCTATGAAAAAGTAGTGCGCCTACGAAGCGCTGTCTTTTTCTTAGAAGCGGAGTTTTGGGAGAAACGAGATATGAAGCCAGGGGTTTTGGTCATACTCTACGCAATTGTTAGCTCAGTTGGAATTCTCGAAGGTACCACATTTCCTTTAAGATGAGTTGAGCACCAAAAGTGGGAGATAGAACAGGAAGAGAAAGGCAAATAAGAAAAGAAAAACGGAACGTGTGTGTGGAAAATTTTGATGAAATGGTATCAGTACTATCTTCAGTTATATAATTATTTCCGCGTGAGTGACACTGACTCCCGTCCCCCCTGCACAGGACACGGCCGGGAGCCTGATGCCGCCTCCGGCCATGTACCCGCCGCAGGGCATGCTGGGCCAGCCGCGAGGGGTGCTGCCCATGCCGCCCTCCGCCGGCTACCCCATGGTGCCCACGGTGTCACAGGCGCTCTACATGCACCACCAGCAGCAACAGCACCAACAGCAGGTAGGACACGACGGCGGCTACAACTACAGCAGGGGTGTGAGTGTGAAGGACCCTGAGGGGGAGTGACTAGGTACGGAGCGTAGGAACAGCGGGTTAATGAGGTATTTCAAAAGACAGATCAGGCCGCAAAAGTCGGCCAGTTAGTTTTCCAGTGATGATGTATCAAGTGCAACATATAGAATGATATGACGAGCTCTAAGGTATCTGAAAAAACGTGCAATTGTACTGGAATTGTTTCTGGCACTGACTTGTTTGTCTTCCTGTAGATGGCTGCTGATCTTCAACAACAACAGCAGCAGCAGCAGCAACAACAGCAGCAGCAGCAACAACAGCAATCGCAGCAGATGGCGTCGCAGTCGCCCCCAGGTAGCGCTAGTGCGCTATCGGTGTTGTCGCCGCCGCCGCCGCTGGCGTCACCACCAGCGCTCGGTCCCTCGCCGCCGGCGCATCACCCGCTGACGCCGCAGCAGCAGCAGATGGCGGCCGCGCACCAGCATCACATGATGATGCAGCATCACCAGCAGCAGCAGCAGCTGGCTGAACAGCAGCAGCAGCGGCAGATACAGCAGCAGCAGCAGCAGCAGAGTCAGGGCGGGGAGCAGACGGGAAACCTGACCAACCATGGCAACCACAACAGTCCCCCCCGCCTCCAACGGGTCGCCAGCTCCGGCACGGACCAGTCCTGCCGGCCAGGCGAGCGGGGAGTGGGAGGAGGCCTACCGCGGCCCCCCGGCGTCGCCAGGTGCAGGTGAGCCGCACGGACGGGTAACTTACACCCTTGAGGAACCTTCCCGAGCTGCGTACGGACGGGTAACTTACACCCCAGAGGAACCTTCGCGAGCTGCGTACGGACGGGTAACCTACACCCCTGAGGAACCGTCCCGAGCTGCGTACGGACGGGTAACTTACACCCCCGAGGAACCTTCCCGAGCTGCGTACGGACGGGTAACTTACACCCCCGAGGAACCTTCCCGAGCTGCGTACGGACGGGTAACTTACACCCCCGAGGAACCTTCCCGAGCTGCGTACGGACGGGTAACTTACACCCCCGAGGAACCTTCCCGAGCTGCGTACGGACGGGTAACTTACACCCCAGAGGAACCTTCCCGAGCTGCGTACGGACGGGTAACTTACACCCCTGAGGAACCTTCCCGAGCTGCGTACGGACGGGTAACTTACACCCCGAGGAACCTTCCCGAGCTGCGTACGGACGGGTAACCTACACCCCTGAGGAACCTTCCCGAGCTGCGTACGGACGGGTAACTTACACCCCTGAGGAACCTTCCCGAGCTGCGTATGGACGGGTAACTTACACCCCCGAGGAACCTTCCCCAGCTGCGTACGGACGGGTAACTTACACCCCCGAGGAACCTTCCCGAGCTGCGTACGGACGGGTAACCTACACCCCTGAGGAACCTTCCCGAGCTGCGTACGGACGGGTAACTTACACCCCTGAGGAACCTTCCCGAGCTGCGTATGGACGGGTAACTTACACCCCCGAGGAACCTTCCCCAGCTGCGTACGGACGGGTAACTTACACCCCAGAGGAACCTTCCCGAGCTGCGTACGGACGGGTAACTTACACCCCCGAGGAACCTTCCCGAGCTGCGTACGGACGGGTAACTTACACCCCTGAGGAACCTTCCCGAGCTGCGTATGGACGGGTAACTTACACCCCCGAGGAACCTTCCCCAGCTGCGTACGGACGGGTAACTTACACCCCAGAGGAACCTTCCCGAGCTGCGTACGGACGGGTAACTTACACCCCCGAGGAACCTTCCCGAGCTGCGTACGGACGGGTAACTTACACCCCTGAGGAACCTTCCCGAGCTGCGTATGGACGGGTAACTTACACCCCAGAGGAACCTTCCCGAGCTGCGTACGGACGGGTAACTTACACCCCCGAGGAACCTTCCCCAGCTGCGTACGGACGGGTAACTTACACCCCTGAGGAACCTTCCCGAGCTGCGTATGGACGGGTAACTTACACCCCCGAGGAACCTTCCCCAGCTGCGTACGGACGGGTAACTTACACCCCTGAGGAACCGTCCCGAGCTGCCCGAAACTTAGATAGCATACCAGGGAACCCCCGAACTCTGCATTACACGTTTCGGTCGCTGTCATATAGTGTTGTGTCACGGTAAAGTGTCCGTGGACAAAAACTTTCGTGGGTGGGCCAGTTAGGCCTGCTAATAAGCTCCACGTTTGTATTTGCCCCAGGAAAGGAGTGCCAAATTATATTTCTATCCATGATGTTCTAGTCCTTCTCTCTTAAGTTTGGATGCCCACCATTTACAGACGGAACCGTGGGCCGGGGGGAGGAAGGAAGGCAAAATCCATATCTCCTGTTTTCCTAATCTTCTTTAGCGTCATGTTTTTCCCGGTTTTGGGCCCAATCCCCCTGTAAGATAATCAGTTTAGATCCGCCACTGTCACCATTATTGGTAAATGATTCAACCTCATAGTAGGGACTTTAAATGTTGTTCATTCAAGTAAAAACTGTTATCATGTAGTTGATGCTTTATAAATCCAAAATTCGATCAATTTCGTGGTCACTAGGCCTCAGTGGTCACTAGGCCTGTTTTAGTTCATTTTACTTAAAAGACCTTGCAACAAGAAGTACTAACTCCTGAACATTTTTTTCTCTTCAGTTGACCAGTTGTTTACTGGTCTGTCTCCTCGGATCATTGATGCCAAATAGATCTAATACACTTATAAGATTATATATTTGGGCACATCCCTTCATCAGAATCAGGTCAAACGATCGGTCGAATCGTAAATTTTTAGTCAAATGGGATCCAGACCTCTATTTCGAGGTCTGGCCGTCTGTGCCCGAATATATGATCTTAGCGTATTATATCTATTTCACATTCAGGATTCGAGGAGACAGGCCAGTAAAAACTTTTAAACTTATGATCATGCTCCTTGCCTCAGGGCTCCAAAACCTATCAACATTTATGCTCTTCTATTAAAACGAACTTGTTCAAATGCTGCACGTCGTGGCTCAATTTATTTTCGCTTTTATTCATGACCCTCTTTTTTAAGCACAACATTTAAAGTTTACTGGGCCCTTAAAACGATATCCACCTTTAACCTTAAAGGGAGTGTGGCACATTTATAACGTGATTTTAACTGAGATAGCCAAGTTGTAAAGCATGTCGGAAAATCGGGTACTCAATATATCATTTGTCTCGAAACTCTAAGTTTCCGTAGATAAAAGCTAAAACCTACCTAAAATGTACCCCTCATGTACCCTTAGCAGCGGGCCGCAGTTATCAGTTGTTGGGTTGACGACATATGCTGACGTCACGGTGAGTATCTGCCAATCGAAGCCCTTGAAGCCTATTGAGTATGGTAGTGGTTGCCAGATAATGACATAATCCACAGGCATATATTTATTTCTTTTCGTACAGGAACATTTTTAAAATACAAATATTGAGCTTATTGTACATTTTTTCAGAGAAATCATGGGCGCTTTAATGATTTTCAGCTAGAAGTTACCCTAGTTACACTAAATTCCAGGATTCAACGAAGATGCCATATTCCCTTTAATTAAAATCATCTGAAAACTTCAAATTCCGTGGACCAGTCCCGTAGGGTTTTGTCGTTTCGGTTTTTCGTCTAATTTCGCAGCGTAAAGGGCGGATTAGAAACACAACCACACTGAACACGTCTCCATTCCTCAATGACCCTCGAGAGGGTCATGGACCAAGTTTTTCCTAGCCATACGGTTAGAAAAAACTTGTCCATTTTTTCCACCTTTGGATAATATTTCTTCCCATTTTCGATCTGTCCTTTGAGCGAAATCTGTGGTTCAGATTTTTTATTTAAATCCTGGACTTGAATCATATGTACGCTTAACAATTATTTACCTCAAATTAGCTCCATAGCTATATGCACTTAGTTCAAATGCTTTACCTGGACAACATGGGATTTCCGCATTTTACTGATTGTTTTTTTGTTTTGAGCTTGCGTGATTAAATTAATCGCATATTTTAACTTCTGGAACTGCAGCCACCTATTTATCTAAATGCATTTGAAAACGTCAAAATCCATCAGGTTTTAAACTTCTGTGGGAATTCTTTAGGTCATTTTTTTCATTTAGAACGGTACAGTTGGATGTAGCTTGAAGAAAAAAACCAAGAATTTACACTGTGTTTGCGTAACAAGGAACTAATGAAGGTTTGAAGACAATAAGGAGCGAAATGAACAGCTATATGAGGTGAACCAACTTCCTGTACATGTAATTCTACTTCCTCTGCAAGAACTTTAAGTAAGCTTGAAGTCTGTTAGGGCAATTTAAATTCTTCCTCAATGGGGGAGCGCTGGATCTTCAGAGAGGTGGTGAAATTCAATACAACGGATTGAAGTCAAATTGAAGAGACCAAGCTTCCGGGCACAGGAAAACATTGTGTCAATTGGCCAGACTGCACAGCCCCGTGTTTTTTTAGGGGACGAGGGGCATCCAGTGGCGGACCCAGGATTTCACTTGGGGGAGGAGAGGGGGGGCTGGGGAGCTCGAGCATACCACGTCATTGCCTCGAATCATCCTCCTACTATGCATTTTCTTTAGGCACTCTGACATTTCGGGAAGGGTGGGTTTGAGCCCTAGCCCTCCTTGTATCCGATACTGAGGACATCATAAGTGTCACGACTCTAAGCTGTCGTAGATCATTACTTTCTTGAGAACAACTGAGGAGTATCTTGCTTTATGAGAAGGCTCACGGTTTACCTTTCAAGGATACAATCTGTGTCTTCCTTGGCTGTATGATCCCTCATGATATTGTTGTTTAACAACTCGCTGCTGCGTGTGTCAGCAGTTGTCACAACTTCATCGCCGGGGACCGGGTCTGACCCATTCCTCTCCCATTACAGGGACGGCTTCAACAACTGGGGTGCGGCAGCCAACGCCGCGCCGGTGGCGCCCTCTTCAATGCCGTCCCACACACCGCCGTCGGTGTCGGGAAACTAGACCTTATTTCCACCGATTCACGTACAAACGCTAGTGGCAGCGCCCAGCCGCCGGCGGCCGGCTAGTCGACTTGAGTGTTATAGTTTGGCCGCTTCGCCGGAATGGCGCCACTGTCGCGCCGGGAAGGCGAGCCCGTGGCTGGCCGCGTGAAGGAGTGGTTGACTCGGCAGCGGCGCGGGAGGGCGCGAGCGATGCGTGTTTTGGCCTGAAGACGTGATGTGTATGAAGCTTATTTATGCACGCTTTCGCCTGTAAATAGACCAGGTGTGTGATCAACGCGCCCAGCGTGACATTTGCCGGGTTGCGGTCACGTGACGGTGAGCACACACACCCACACACACACATACAGAATTAGCGAGCTTGAGAGAGATAAGTCCCGAGCTGTGGGGTGCGTCCTCTGTCGTCAAGACCATGAGCGGCGACGTGCTGACAGTTCCCAAGGGTGAAATTATCGGCAGCTGCTCCGGCTGCTGCAGCTGCAGCTGCGGCAGCTGTCTGCTCAGAAGCAGCTCAATGCGCCGCCGCAGCGCGGCCGGTGTTCAGTATTTGACAAAGTTTACAAAGTGGACGCGGCCGCGTGGGCTGCGGCCGCTGCGCTGGCCCGTGACTCCGTTGTTATGCTGTTGCTGTGTGGCGTGACTGCTGGTGTACATTAGCGAGAGTGGTGACGCGGCGCGATCTGGTTGCATGAAGCCGCGTGGAGCCGCAGTGGCGCCGTCTGAGAAAGCTGTGCCTGCTGAGAATGCCTGTGGTGTATTGGCGTGGCTGTAGGCCGCTTGGCGGCGGGCGACAGATTGCAAATGAACAGGAGACCAACCGAGACCTCATTCCAGTGAGCGCACTGGCTGCGCGCTGTCTCTGTATGATGTTATGTTTCGGATCGCTGCCGTGCTGTGAGGTTTCAGAGCTTGGGTGCCCTGAACCTTGGTTCAGGGTCAGGATGTGTGTGTGTGTTTTTGCTTCTATCAACAACACTACGTCGGCAGACTCCTGTTGACATCATTTACCTCGGCAGAAAGGGCGCGCGTGGAATCCGGTCCTAGGATTACCTGTGTGTGAGTGTGTGTGTGAAAATGTGAGCGCCGCTGTTAAAAAGTGGGTGAATGTGTCCCTGAAGTTTGTCTCAGCAATTTCAGTCCTGGCGCAGATGTGCTCTTTAATGTGCATTCCCTTGTGCAGGAATAAAGCGTGGGGCATACGAGCTCAGAGAGTGAACTGTACAGCTGCGTGGTTGGCACGGAGTGACGGGATGTGAAATAATGCTATGTTCCGGCGGATTTCGGAGGTTCAATAACAGGAACTCTGCGCAGGCCTTCTCTGTGAGTACGCGGTGGTGTAGTGGTCAGCGCGCTCGCCTTCCGCGCGGCTGACCTGGTGCGGAGCACAGCCCATTCTCCCAGCTGGAGCAATTTGAATCTCCGGTAACCATGGCAACAGAGAGGAGTTGGCGACACCATAATACCCGGGCTGTTGGTGCTTTAATAGCCTCCACCAAAACCCTAAAATAGAAATGAAAAGCTTAGGGTCTATCAGCAATAACACGCTGCGTTATAGCAGAGGTGAAGGTCCAGAACCAATGACAATGGCCGGGACATGGGGGAAATTTATCCTCAGGCAAATTTTTGTCGTTAATGTATAATAATTTCACAATTGGATGCTACCAGCCAAATCAAAACAAGTGCCAACCCAGCTCCACTGGAGTCCGCCCAGACCAGCCAAACATGGGCTAATCCAGGATCGTCGATTGGGGAGGGGGAGCTTTGTTTGGCTGCAAAACCTATCAAACGGGTGCCAAGCTCGATCGTGGGGGAGCATCCTGAATGGGGCGGGAATGGTACAGTTCATTTCACATTTCAGGAGGGCGCCGAGGCGATCGAGGGAAGGGCACGTAGGGCACCCAGGGGGCAAGGGCACCTGCCCCCTAGAGCTGCCTATGCCAAACAATTGCGTTTACGTTGGCTCTCCATGTCATCAGATACAACACATGGTTCCTTCTACAAAAGAGACAACACATAATTCCTTCTACAAACAGCCGTGTATTTGATTAGCGTTTTTGCCTTTATTGCAAACATAACCAAGACATACAAAGTGCGTGGAAATTTGTAGCGACACTGAGTTACACGTTTGCGCCGGCGGCGGCGGCGTTGGGGCTGGAGGGCTGGGTAGCCCGCTGCTTTATTGCACTGGACAGTAGCGAAGGTCGACGCCCCGGGCCACGGAGCGCCGGCGGCCCGCCCCCGCTCACGGCCGCGGGTCCCCCACACCGCCGCAGCACACCCCTCGGACACGGCTGACACACCCCCAGCCGGCGGGCGGCACCGAGAGAACAGAAACCGCACCAACCCAACACAAACCGAGCAGGGGGCAGAGACAGCACCGTCGCCACGGAACGAGGTAGCGCCCGCGTCAAATCAGTCGACGTCAGACAAAATAACAGCAGCGATAACAGATAACCCGTAACGGGGGCTTGGCCGGGGCCCGGAGCGGCAGGTGCTAGGCACAGCTCACTCCCGAGTCGCCGTCTCCGGGCCCGGCCAGCTCACCCGTGTGCGCGTGCAGACAACGCACACAAACAACAAAACGCGGTCGGCAACCGACAAATCAGTCAACCAATCAATCATTCAACAAAGTAACTGCAGATCGAGTTCGTCTGAGCAAATGAGGCTGCGCAACTGAGACCGACACTCATCGGCTCGCATCAAAACAACTGCGTAAACATCTGTGTGCGCGTGTGCGTGGTACCGGAAATGAAGTGCGTGTGGCAGCAGCCTGCCCACGCCGGACTGAGGAATTGAGTTACTGACAGAAAATAGGCGTTCACATTTGTACTGGACTTTTGTAGCCGCGCATTGGTTGGGCAGCCCGGGACTGAACGAGCGTTTCCATCTGAGAGGCAGGGAGGGAGATGCGAGACCTGGGCGCTGCGGTGTCAGGCAGCGTCCCTTGGACTGACGGTCGGCAGGACGGCGGGCTGGCCGGGGGAGCGGGGGCGCGCACGCTGGCCACGCGCTGCACACTCTACCTACCCTGCAGTGGCTACGGAGGGGACGCGACGGTCCCCCGTTTGATTGGTGCTGCGTTTGGACTGAGGGCGGACGGCGACGCTGCGCTCCCCGGCTGATCCCCACACCTCGGTGCTGCCACCTGACGGCAGCTAGGTGGCAGCACCGACGCGCCGGACCTGCCAGGGCGCGCCTCTAGCTAGCACGGCGCATGGCCGGAGACAGAAGCAACAGGTATTAGCACAGTCACAGCGACGGCTGGGCAGCCTCGCCCACAGCGACAGTGGCGCCGCTCGGCGGCCGCAACACACAACAATGTCATCGCGCACACGCCAGTCCGGACACCAGTCATGTTGATGCGCGCGTGCTTCTGTGCGTGACAGTACCAGCATTCACGCGTACATGTACTAACACCAGTTCAAATCATCGGCAGTCAATGGAATATCATAGCAAAATAAGCATCCACTTTGATTATAGCAAAATATTCCTATCGGGTCAACACAGAGGTATTCATTTAGCGAGCGACAGGGCTCTCTCCCAGCTGCTAACCATCCGGCCTACCAACGCACACACACCAAGTCAGCGCGCACACACGCAAGCCTACGGCTAAAAAACCAGTGACCTCCGGCACGACCCCGTACAAAACCCGCAGAGGCTGCGCCACCCGTATGACTGAGACGGATGCTGGACCGTACCATCCCGGCATCGAACCCCTCCGGATCTCCGCACCCCACAACTGCGACAGACAAACATGTTCATGGACAGAGCAGACACCAGGCGGCGCGCACGCCGGCCCGCTTTTGAGTTACGCTCGTGTGGGACATTGGTGCGAACACAGAGACACAGGCAGAGACCACTGCGGCGTCCTGGCTCGTCGTCACGGGTTGGTGTCAAGCCTCGGGGGCGGCAGTTGGTTGGAGCACCCACTCACACACATCCGCCTACCCAGCACGACCAAGCACATTGCACTGAGACGCCTACTCTGCCCACACTGCCGGCCGGCCCCACGCTTCGTCTCTCCCGCGCAGTAACAGTTAATAGCGAAAGCAACAACAAAAGCAGAGCCATTTTCTACCCGGCCACTTCTAGTACTCCTAGCACGCTCACCTTCCCGCAGCAACCGACAGCACTGAGTGCTGCCTTCTCGCGCAGTTCAACTAAACGTAACCCTACCCGAGCCGCGCAGCTCCGCTACAACACAGGCTGCCATTCTACCAGACACGTCCGTTAAAACAATGTGAAAACACAGTCAGCGACCCGCGCGCGGTCGTGTGGCTCGAATCTACTACACCGGCCCGCAGTTTCTACTACAGCTTTCTACTACATACACCAGCACGTCGAAGCGGCGCCAAAGTGACTATGTATATCCCGTAACGTTTCCTGTGGGAGTAGGGACGCGACGCTGGGCTCGCCCCCCGGTATGTGTGCACATGCCCCTGCCTCGCTCTCGCCCACCTCTCGCTTGCGCTCTCGCCTTTGTACCGTTTGACTAAGCACAGCGACCATTAGGAGCTGCGGCGTCCATTCGTTGCGCGACGGTGCTGCCCCCGACCCACCGCGGCGGATCGGGGCAGCCGTTTCTAGTGGAGCAGGGGTACTGAGAATGAGTTTCGAGGCTACACGGCTGTCTATGGAACTCGCCCAGCAGCGAGGGGAACTGAGTTTGCACTTGCATGTGTTGAGGACTGAAAACGGAACTGGACGAGAGTTGAACCCGACTCTACCGGCAATAACATCTGGCATAGTTTCCTGTGTGTGGATACTGGTGTGTAATATACATATATCACTATATCCTACAACAAATCTCCATGGATTAAAATGGACGACCGTTTTGATTCGATTCCTAAGGCCAACTGGGTCTTGAAGCCCATCGATAGTTACTTTTTAGCTTCCTGCGAGTGGTGGGCAGAAATATTGTTTGGAGTTAGCGTGGATGAGTAATAATCGTCCAATAAACGAACCTTCCAGCATGGCTACACCATCACACCTTAAAACGCTTCCCACCAATAAGAGACCCTCTCTCTGCGGCCTCGAGGTCATCCGACCCCCAGACTGACGTGTTGGACACGCAGTCACCAAGGCTTTGTCTTGATTATCACGCGCCGCACAAGCGCGGGCATCATATACCCGCACTGACGCCGCCCCCTCCCCCCGTGCTAGCTACGTATAAACTGGACTGGCCGCCGCCCCAGGGGCGCGGCTTGGTTATATCACACCCTTTCTCGTTTCGATCACGAATGAACGCTTCTCCTGGAAGTGGCCAAGCTAGCTCTCCTGCCCGTGAGCTGTACGCACTCTGGCGTGAACGCGCTCGTGGAATTTCCACGGATGCGTGTGGATATCGAAGGAGGGTTCCTGTGTACACGGGTGTAGGAGCCTTGGACCACCACTTCTCAGTCAGAAATATGAGGAACTTTACATGTGTAACTGGTTCTTTCTATGCCTGTGTGTGAGTGTGTTTGTGTATGTGTATGTGTCGGGTGACTGACAATAGTGTACAAGCTAGTTCAGGAAATATGCGCCCTAATCAGCCCAGAAGACACTACAGTGCTCAGCCCTGCCAAGCTCGGCAGGATAATGCTTATAGCATCAGCAGAGCAGCGGCAGCCAAGCTCAGCACAATGCGATGGAACCACGACCCTTTGGACAGATGATTATACCACCTTGTCCCAGAGGAGGAACATATCAGTTGTGCCAGATCCTGAGTGTGGTAGCTAATACATTGCAGCTCTTTCGGCTGTGGCACTTAGCTGCCTCACTCACTGGTTCATGGTGGAGAATCCCCCTCAAACTTCTCGCTAGTAACGGCACACCTGCAAGCTTTGTCAACAACCAAGCCAATGTTCTGGTACAGTGAATGGGAAGTGCGCACCTTCAGCTACTATCGACCAGAACTCCACCTTGCGGGCGCCGCTCCATCCAGTCCTGCCGCTGCACAGGTGGCGCTAGTAGCCGAGTGAGGCGGCCGTGTTCTGCGGCGGAGGCGGCGGCGGCAGCGGCAGCGGCACCTGCTGCGGCAGCTGTACCTGCGTGGGCGGCTGCTGCTCCTCCTCCGGCTCCAGCGCGCCCCGCTTGATGCGGCCATACAGCGATGAGTAGGGAAGGTTGTAGTACATGCTAGCCTGGTTGATGCTCATCTCGCCACGCTGCACCACCTCCAGCGCGTCGTGCATGTCCTCTTCGCTCCAGGGCTGGCCGGCCGTCTTCCGCTCGATACCGGCTCGCCGGCAGCGGCCGTACAGCGTGCCGGAGGGAATGCCGTACTCGGTGCCGGCCTTCATCACCGACATACCGCCTCGGATGGCATCCAGCGCCTTCTCCAGGTCGGCCGGCGTCCACGACGTCTGGGCGTTGCTGAACGGAGCCGAGAGCTTGATGCCTTCCTTCTTGGCGATCTTGTAGAGGGTTGAGTTGGGAATGCCGTACTCCTTAGACGCCTTGTTGGCCGAGATGCGACCGGCCCTGGGGAGAGACGCCACCGGGTTAGGTGAGGCCCGCTTCTACGGACCAATGCAGTGGGTGGTGATCTTCACACGGCACCGGGGACCAAGAACGAATGATCACAGTCTATGTTGATACAACTTTAACAAATGACGTTTTTCGTATTCTAAATTGTTCTTGTTGGAGGTGGAAGAATGAACCGAGCCTAGCAATCAGGCGGTCTGAAATTCAATAATGATAAAAAGGATGATACATTTTTGGTTCAGACAGCACATGGTATAGATAGAGAAGTATAGTGAGTATAGAGAGAGTATAAAGAAGGAGAGGCCACTATGTCATGATGGTTCGTTCTCGAAGTTGTAAAGCGTACAACTACCTAGGAACGTTCTTTTAAAGGTTCTAAACACAGACCCGATAATCAAAGCAGTTTCTTTTCTATCAAGTAGTTTTCCCATCATACTTTCGTAAAGACTTGGGTTTCAGAAATTCCTTCCAAATCGTTACTACCGTTGCAGTTTGATTACAGCCGAGACTGAACTGTGCTTCTGACTGAAATAAATGTGCTTCTGCGTGTTTGCTGGTGGCGGCTATCCAATTTCTATTTCTAGCTGTTTGAGGAGGGGGGGCGGGAAACTAGACATAACTTAAGAAGTTGATAACATAAAATGAAAAATTTGCGTCCATCAGCTTGTTAACATAGGCAGATCCAGGAATTCCAATTCGAGGGGGAGGGGGGGCATTCAATCACTGAAGGGTGCAATTCACACCAGAGGGGAGAGGCAAACCTAATCGACGGGGCATCGAGTCTCGCATTCTGCGCAAGGGCGTGGGAAGCGACGATTCGGGGGCGCCGAAGCTCGATCGGGGAGAGGGGTACGTGCCCCTCATGCCCCCTGGATCCACGTATGTTGTTCACCAGAGGCGGACGCTGCCATTAAATTTAACCGCTGCCTCCAGGTTGAAACTGCTACCACTGCCGCCACTCTTCCAAAACTGCGAGGACGCTGCTCCACGCTCGCTACTTTGTATTCTAAAGCACTACTTCAACACTAGCCCAAACTGTTGTTTTACATGGATATTTTTAATTAATTTCACGGAAAAACTACTGCTTATCTGAATGTTAAATACATAGGGCATTTTAGTGTTAGATATGCACAGACAACACAAAAAGTACTCAAAATATCCGTGTTTTTTTGGCTAAAATTCTCTCAGCCTCCATTTCCTAATTTCTTGGGAGTGGCGGTCCCCTTAACCCTCGCCCCACGGCGGGGGGATTTGAACACCCCCTCGGGTTTTTTCCGGGGGCAAGAAAAAACGGCAGCGCTTCGCGCCACCGTCCTTGGCACGCCTTATCCTTGATCAATTCCGAAACTTTCACCAGCATTTTGAGTTTAAGTCATCTCGGGTCAGGTCACCAGTGCAGGTCAAGTGACCCCACCTCCAAAAATGTTCAAGGTGGCATAAGTAAAAGAGGGTGAATCTATCGAATTGAAACTGATAACACATAAAGGGCTCATCGAGTATTTTTCCCGTATATTTATATTTATTCCCAGATTTTTCGTATCGATGACATAAGGTCATGTACGGATCATGACCTCTCCGTTGGAAATCCATGGGGAAAACAGGAATTGGGCTGTATTTGTGTAGATAAGGCTGATAATACCTTCAAGTTCTCCAAATCACAATATCCTGGGCCCCTTTCCAGGCTCATGTTGGAATTTTTGACCTTTGACCTCTGAGAGGTCATCTGGGCTACTTCAGCAGATCTTCAGACCTGGGTCAATAACTTTGCAAGAAATGACGATAAAGCTTTTATTTTGAAATCATTACGTTTATATTGTTATTGCGAGTCGATTGATGTGCATATTGACTATGCTAAATCAGAAAGTGACCTTGACCTGACCTCAGGTCACGTCTTTTTGTGTTTTGACCTAGTATAGTCATATTATACGCTATTCGATTCGCCGTGATGAGAGGAAGCGAATGGTGTCGAAAAATGATTCTAACTCAACTCTGTCACAGGTTAGAGCCCCGACACTTTTCTCCAACATGCCACCTTCTTTGACCTGTCATGACCTCAATATTTACCTCACCTAAAAAATGACCAATGTAGTTTCTTCATGCATTTGTATGAGCTATCCACCAGCTTCGCGTTTTTTGCCATCCCGTACAAGAGCCAGCTTACCTGAAGCGTCAGCTCGTGACTAGGCGTGCATTCAGAAACCGCACTACTCGCCAAGACGGAGATTTATGCCTCACACGCCTAAGAACTGAGACTGGGAGGAGAGCTTTTATGCACCGTGCTGCAGCAGCATTCAACGGACTGCCACCGGCGATCCGGGATGGCTCCCTCTCCAGCTTCAAACGACGCCTAAAAAAGCACCTGCTCGGTTTATCAGTGTACCCGATTTTGACTTGACTTTTCTAGACTTGACTTGTACCCAATTTTGACTGTCGCGTGTCTGTCCCATCCACCCCAATTTTTGACCTGGGCTCATTAATAGCCATTGATATGGATGAGCACCGTGATGTTGAAATAAATAAATAAATAAATACATAAGTGAGAAGCAGCCTGAAATGGAGCGCCATCCGCCTCTGTTTACTCCCAGCAACATTCACTTCACTGTGAAATCTGTTTGCACCAAAAGCTTTAAAGTAGGGAGAAGCAATTGTTTCCAGTCCACTGCCGTTTCAAGGTAAGGCTTCAAAGTCATACAGCCGCCGCTGTATACCCTACAAGTCTGCAGCCGCCGCTGTATACCCTACAAGTCTGCTGCCGCCGCTGTATACCCTACAAGTCTGCAGTCGCCACTGTATACGCTACAAGTCTGCAGCCGCCGCTGTATACCCTACAAGTCTGCAGCCGCCGCTGTATACCCTACAAGTCTGCTGCCGCCGCCGTATACCCTACAAGTCTGCAGCCGCCTGTATACCCTACAAGTCTGCAGCCGCCGCTGTATACCCTACAAGTCTGCAGTCGCCACTGTATACGCTACAAGTCTGCAGCAGCCGCTGTATACCCTACAAGTCTGCAGCAGCCGCTGTATACCCTACAAGTCTGCTGCCGCCGCTGTATACCCTACAAGTCTGCAGCAGCCGCTGTATGCCCTACAAGTCTGCAGCAGCCACTGTATACCCTACAAGTCTGCAGCCGCCGCTGTATACCCTACTAGTCTGCAGCAGCCGCTGTATACTCTACAAGTCTGTAGCCGCCGCTGTATACCCTACAAGTCTGCAGCAGCCGCTGTATACCCTACAAGTCTGCAGCAGCCGCTGTATACCCTACAAGTCTGCAGCCGCCGCTGTATGCCCTACAAGTCTGCAGCAGCCACTGTATACCCTACAAGTCTGCAGCCGCCGCTGTATACCCTACAAGTCTGCAGCAGCCACTGTATACCCTACAAGTCTGCAGCCGCCGCTGTATACCCTACAAGTCTGCAGCCGCCGCTGTATACCCTACAAGTCTGCAGCAGCCGCTGTATACCCTACAAGTCTGCAGCAGCCGCTGTATACCCTAAAGTCTGCAGCAGCCGCTGTATACCCTACAAGTCTGCAGCAGCCGCTGTATACCCTACAAGTCTGCAGCAGCCGCTGTATACCCTACAAGTCTGCAGCAGCCGCTGTATACCCTACAAGTCTGCAGCCGCCGCTGTATACCCTACAAGTCTGCAGCAGCCGCTGTATACCCTACAAGTCTGCAGCAGCCGCTGTATACCCTACAAGTCTGCAGTCGCCACTGTATACCCTACAAGTCTGCAGCAGCCGCTGTATACCACCTACAAGTCTGCAGCTGCCGCTGTATACCCTACAAGTCTGCAGCCGCCGCTGTATACCCTACAAGTCTGCAGCAGCCGCTGTATACCCTAAAAGTCTGCAGCAGCCGCTGTATACCCTACAAGTCTGCAGCAGCCGCTGTATACTCTACAAGTCTGCAGCAGCCGCTGTATGCCCTACAAGTCTGCAGCAGCCACTGTATACCCTACAAGTCTGCAGCCGCCGCTGTATACCCTACAAGTCTGCAGCAGCCGCTGTATGCCCTACAAGTCTGCAGCAGCCACTGTATACCCTACTAGTCTGCAGCCGCCGCTGTATACCCTACTAGTCTGCAGCAGCCGCTGTATACTCTACAAGTCTGTAGCCGCCGCTGTATACCCTACAAGTCTGCAGCAGCCGCTGTATACCCTACAAGTCTGCAGCAGCCGCTGTATACCCTACAAGTCTGCAGCAGCCGCTGTATACCCTACAAGTCTGCAGCCGCCGCTGTATGCCCTACAAGTCTGCAGCAGCCACTGTATACCCTACAAGTCTGCAGCCGCCGCTGTATACCCTACAAGTCTGCAGCAGCCACTGTATACCCTACAAGTCTGCAGCCGCTGTATACCCTAAAGTCTGCAGCCGCCGCTGTATACCCTACAAGTCTGCAGCAGCCGCTGTATACCCTAAAGTCTGCAGCAGCCGCTGTATACCCTAAAGTCTGCAGCAGCCGCTGTATACCCTACAAGTCTGCAGCAGCCGCTGTATACCCTACAAGTCTGCAGCAGCCGCTGTATACTCTACAAGTCTGTAGCCACCGCTGTATACCCTACAAGTCTGCAGCAGCCGCTGTATACCCTACAAGTCTGCAGCAGCCGCTGTATACCCTACAAGTCTGCAGTCGCCACTGTATACCATACAAGTCTGCAGCAGTCGCTGTATACCCTACAAGTCTGCAGCTGCCGCTGTATACCCTACAAGTCTGCAGCCGCCGCTGTATACCCTACAAGTCTGCAGCCGCTGTATACCCTAAAAGTCTGCAGCAGCCGCTGTATACCCTACAAGTCTGCAGCAGCCGCTGTATACTCTACAAGTCTGCAGCAGCCGCTGTATACCCTACTAGTCTGCAGCAGCACACGCTGGTCGAGACGCACTCAACATTGCACCACTCACCATCTCACGGGCGCTGGACGCATTGTTTCTTCAAATAGAGCTCTGCGTGGTAAAGGCTTTAAGCTTTCGGTTCAGCTTATCGACAAACTGCAAGAATCTGTCTAGCTACTTTTAATCTGCCTATCTGCTTTAAGAATCTGTCGAGCTCCAAGTATAAATATTATCTCATTAGTCACAACGATGATTTCAAGACTGACTCAAAACGTTTTTGGTCATTTTTTAAATGTCTTAAAGGTGGAAAAAAGGGATTAGCTGTGCTTCGCAATGGTCATGAAGACGTAACAGACGACAGGGAATAGATGGCCACTGTTGGATTATATCGAGTGTGACGTGAATAGGGTGAGGGCAATATTAGACACAGTTTCAGTCCACAAAGCATGCGGTCCGGACGGAATCAGTGCACGGATCATATACGAGTGTCGTGATCCTCTTGCCGTGCCGCTCGCTCAAATTTGTTCTCTGTCACTGGCCTAGGGAATCTTCCCGAAGAAGTGGAAGCAGGCGAATGTAGTGCCAATTTTTAAGAAGGGATGTCCTAAAGACCCCAAAAATTATAGATCCGTATCTTTAACTGCATTGTTTGGAAAGGTTTTAGAGCGCGTAGCCTGTGTGCTTGTTGGGGCATGTACAACCCATTTTATCGCCGACTCAACATGGATTTGTTTCTGGAAGATCTTCCGCATCTAACATGGCCACACTTTTGGGCGCGGCCTGGGACTCTAACTCGCTTGGCTACCAAACATATTGTATATACACAGACTACACGGCCGCTTTCAGAGCGTAAACCATTCCCTTTTAGTACACAAACTAAAAAATTCTTACAAAAGCATTAAATTGGTTCTCATCTTATTTACAGAAAAGACAGCAGCGAGTTATTGTCAACGGAAAGTGCTCGGGGTGGAGCCGGGTTATATCGGGCACACCGGAAGGTGGATTGCTGTCGCCTCTCTTATTCGCGATGTGCGTAAATGATCTTCCGGCTGAGGTTTCCTCCTCCCATTGTCTCATGTTCGCTGACGACTTGAAAATCTATCGTCAGGTCAAGTGCGAGACTGCTGCAGCCTTGCTTCAGCGCGATATTGATCGAGTGTGCCGATGGTCTAAACTTTGGTGATTGAATCTAAACCCGGACAAGTGCAAACACTTCTGCATGACGTTGAAAACAAAACCGGTTCTCGCAACGTATTCTGTCGAAAACATAGAGTTGGAACGTGTAAGAAATATCCGGGATTTGGGCGTTATTTTAGACACAAAACTCACGTTTGGTCCTCAAATTAAAAATATGGTGAAAAATGCCAACAGCAGTCTTGGTTTTTTAATAAGATCATTCCAAAAATCCGGTGAAGGAGGAAATCTCAACCTATCAGCTGTTCTCGTATCTTAATATGCACACGTTCGTTCGATCCTCGAGTATTATAGTGTTATTTGGGGCGGAGCAGCTGCTGTTCACTTGACTAGAGTCGACAGTGTGCAACACAAATTTCTTCTATGGTTGAACGCAAAATGTCGGAACCAATCTGATCATTATTGTATAGAGACATCATGAATAATTTTAAGGTCATGGCATTGTCATCGCGAAGAAGTCAGCATGATTTGATGTTCATGCGCAATGTTCTTAAATGTAGAATCGACTCATCTTTTTAGCACGTTTCTCACTGTATGTGTCCGTGAGAGTAACGAGGCAATTAGCGTTGTTTAATGTGCCATACGCAAGAGTGAATACCGTGAAGGAAGGTTTGTTTGTTGGATTGCTCAGAGTCATGAACACATTCCTGAACATCTGACGACAAGCAGACATATTTCATGACACCTTCAGCTCATTTCGAGCAGAGGTCATCACATATACAGCCACATTATAGTTAAGATTGCACCTGTCGGCTTTAGTCTTGTGTTCTTTTACCAGTTTTAGTTTTTAGGTCTTATATCTTTAATTTTTAGCGAAACGTTTTAGCTTGACGTGTTTTATCTTTAAATGTCTTGACATACTTTTACCTCTTAATTTTTACGGAAGTTTTAACTTCTGCCTTATGTTGATCTTATGTGTGTAACACTTTCTTAGCCTATTTTGACCTCCGATTTTTATGCGACTTTGCCTGTAAATGGGCCTTGTTCCGTGGGCAATATGACGAATAAATCAAATGAAATGAAATGCACAAGCCAAAAACTCCACATATGGTCCGAGCGGTATCTGACCGCGACATTCTACACGCCATCAGGAACGTATCGTTTCGTGGCGACAACGGGCGAACCAACTCTCACCGCAACACACAGATTCTCAAACCATAATGCGTATCCGGCAACCTACCTACACTTTAAGCAGCTTTTCTAGCCTTACCCCACTGTGCCTTCATGTTCTAGCTATGCAGGCAGTAGCTTTGCCAGAGTAAACCAGCTTTCTACAAGCCCCGTGGCACAACATACCACGCCTGATACCAGTCGCTTCCAAGAGCTCACATTTACGCCAGCAGCGGCCTCGTCAGCGGTTGTAGGGCCAACACGTCGTAAGTGGGCCCAAAATACACCGCGGAACCATCGATCTGGCAGCGCGATATTTTCACCGCGTTATACTCCCATACGGGAAGCAATAAAAACCCACCGTGCGTGGAATAGTGACCTCGGACCGCTCCGGACTCGCGCGAATAAAGGCACGAAATACTAACAGGGTCCATCCGCTGGTCCAACCCTCCCCGCGTCACTGCCGCCATATTTTCGTCCATGCAAACAAGGCGTATCAAAATGCACCAGGTCGACACGTCGACAATGAGCATGGTAACGAATACATCTTCCCCGCTCCCCGTGGAGCAACTGTCCACGCGGTCACATGACCTTCGGGTGCAGCGACCCCCGCTGCGAGGAGAGAGCGGCAGAGCAGGGGAGAGGGAGAGAGCTGGGGAGGGGGGTTGACCTTGCAGTGGAGCAGCAAGGCTAACTAAGCGGCCCGGTAAGACGGGATGCCGCGCGAATATCAGCCTCCTAGCCGGGGTGAATGACCGAGCCACGGCATCTTGCCAAGTGACATCACGAGACCACTGGCACTGGCGCGCCGTGTGGTGGCCCAGGAATGGGGAGTGGCAACATGGTTGACGGCAGGTCCAATGGGCTTTGGACGGGAGAGAGAGATCAGGTGTAGACATTTTCCGCTCGCGTCGCATGAGGATTTTCTGCAGTCGCGTGATACATCATATTAACGGCGGTTAACGCTTGGCTTTTTAAGGTATGAGGAAAGTAAAAGTCGCAGGAGCTTGAACTTCAAGAGATTTTGCAGGACACTTTTCTTCGTTTGGATTTATAGAACGACACTGACATCGTATGATTCATACCTACCGGTTTTGTTCAACCTATCTATGGTCCAATATTGTGTTTTAGAAATCCGTATTTAAAGGGAATGGTCAAACCTGTCGAAATTATAATGACTGTTTATGAACAAAATAAGACTGGGAATCACATCTTGCTTCCACCTGGATGATTCGCAACATAAACCGTTACCTTTTCCTTACAATTTATGTCATCAAAATATAATGTTTTCGGCATTTCCAAGTAATAACCTTGATCATAGACTTGCTTCAACCTGGAGTTATCATCGATATTCCATTTTGAATTATAATTAGTCATTCAAAACCCAAAACTGAGGGAAAGGGACGAACACAAATTGATTACAGTCCTTTCTTTGTTTTATCTTTTAAGAGTTTACCAACATGCTAAGCCGGTAAATCAGAAAGTAGAGCAAGCATAGAGTAAGGATGTCTCACTCGACAGCATGACATTCTCAATAAGCGGAAGGAGCGTGGGATTCAAACAAATCAAATAATCGCGACTAGATGTAAAGGGATTCATTCATGGGACATTTATATTTCCGCATTGGCCTTAGAGATTCCCCCCATTGGGGCAATTAGGGCCTTTGTGCCCTTTATTTTGATTTTTAAATTGTCGTGAATTTAATGCAGAGCCGTGGGTGAAATCAAATATACCAATAGTGGCTTTTTGACACGCTCTACAAAGCTGCTCTCACAGTTCAAAACTCCATAAAAGTGGAACATTCCCCTTAATCTTGGGTGGGTGAGGGTGGGAAGTTGTGAGGCGAGTGCAGGCAGTTGTATTTTACACTTTCCATAACGGGGTATTACCAGGTCCGTTAAGACCATAGTCAAAGGCCAAAACGAGGGCGAGGTGGAACCTGAGACCAAAAGTTTTGACCTCTGGCTGATTGAGAACTGCTGCTGGCCGGGGAAATTTTAGTGAGAGTAGAAAAATTTTCAAAATGTGGACATTGCTGCTCTGGAAACGGCTCGGCTGTTTCGGCTGCCCCAGGCGAGGGTGAGTTCACCCTAACTTTGAAGTCCGATGGGCGACTGCCCTCCCGCCCCTTCCCGTCCCCGCGTCATTGCCCCGTAGAGCCAAGGTTGCTTGGGGTCGGACCCGGATTACATTCCGCTAACGCTTTTGACCACGGGCGTCGAATGGGGGGGAGCGGGGGACGTGTTCCCCACGGCTCGCGAGCCATGAGTGAAATCGTTCCGAGATTTTTGGGACTTGACCCGTGTTTTTCGCACTTTGCTCCTTTTAGCAGTGTGAACTTAAGTAGATGTGTTGATGAAGTGCAACTTTCAGACAGACAGCGTTTTCAGACAGACGATAGGCTGAAAATTTGCTTTCCCCGGTCATCGCCTGGTCAGTCCAGTGTTTTCGCCCCCCAGCACAAAATTCCGTGGCGACGCCCCTGCTCCCAACAGGAGTTTGATGTTTTGCGTTATCGAACAAGATCGAAAAAATCGAATCACAAAACATGAAAAAATAATTAACAGATCCCTCCAGTGTGCTGAAGAAAAGAGAAAAATCATCCCCCTACTTGGACAATTTACAGTATTAAGACCTTCACAACGATCAACCATTTTTGGTTACCATTATCCCGGGTAAAATGGATGGAGGACGTTGAAAGGCACCCATCTTTGCCCGAGGTGATAGGAAATTTGTACGGGATTGACAGGTTGACACAACGGGGTTGACGTGCTTGCATTTGAGATAATTCGTAAAGGCGGCGATAGACTAAAAACATTGAAAACCAGTCGATATTTGTTCCAGTGACAAGCCTTTACACTCATACCTGTATTTCAAGATAGCAGCTAACTGAGATCCAGCACCATTTTCGTGCCTTGTATTACCAATGACATAACACATATAATTTAAATGTCATGTCAGTGTCACCTAATTTGAAGACGGACGTGAATATTTAAGGTAAATGTTATACGGATATTATTTTTATACGGTAATATTGTATTAGCCAATGTTCGGCGGCGCTTCGCACCGCCGTTTTTTCGTGCCGCCGGAAAATCCCGAAGGGGTGTTCAAACACTCCCCCACAGGGAGTGTCTCGCTGTCCCCCACAGGGACAGGGAGATTCACATCACGGCAATTGTAATATCTATAGTGCGTCAATACTGCTAATGACAATGCCAATACTTCTCTGAATTGCAGTAATAAACATCGAACCAGAAAAACGGAAATATATTTCGTTGCCAAACAACGGCAACTCTTTCTTAAAAATAAGCTTTCATGGAAATCTCGTTCTGGTGGAAGTTGGTCCATTGAGCTCTGTACGACTATTGATTACTGTTGAAATACGGCAAGTCTTCCATGTGTAAATACCAGTATGGTTCTTTCAAGACTGGGTCTGCAGCGTATACTGTCCAGGTGCCACTCCCTGCCATCATGGGCGCCGAAAACGGGGAAGACGGGGACGTGTCCCCCCTGTTGGCCAACCAGGGGGGACACGTCCCCCCCAAATTTTTGGGTCCATCGTCATAAATGCTGTCACGTACCGAATATGCTCAAAATTCGCCTCCCCCGGTCAGCACCAGCCCGGGTCCGTTCCCCCTGTTAAAATTCTGTGGCGGAGCCCCTGCCTGCCACACACCTGACAGACACGTGACAGCAAACAGCACATCGACTATGTGCGAGGCATATATGGCCGTTTAAAAATGATGCCAAGTTTTAGTTGTCGCGCCGAGACACACTGCTACTTCTGCCGAGGGTTGTGCCTGCAATCAATGCTACTCAGTTGCTCGGCCACCTTTCAGAACGGAGCGCGGGATACAATTTTCGTTGAGCTCCAAAAGTAGGAAGTCAACAAGAGTTTTTGACACCATTCTCTCATTCTCGCGCTTAGCTCGAGAAAAATAAATATAAGCAGAAGCTTCACCTAAGTGAGAATGGCACGACTATTGACCAATGATCAGCCATCTCGCACACAGCGTAGCCAATGCCGTTTTCTAGAAATGAATGAAGTTAAAAGCTTTGGATGCCTTACCAGAGATTAAGTGACAATGTTTGGTTCCAAGGTATCACAGGAGCTGTACCTCCACCCTGGTCTTCCGGAGGAATATTTTTGCGCTAGAACTGCACAAACGCCCACTGTGGGAGGGGGAGAACTTGTGGCTGAAACTGTAATCCCTCGCTAAAGAAGAAGAAAACAACCCCTCTAAAAACAACAACTCTCCGGTTTTGGACTTTTGAAAAATTTTGTCTTCTATCTCAACGAAACTTAAACTTTTTCTCAGAATTTAGCTGAAATCCAATGACTTTCTGATGACACTGGAGTATGCATTCCCCACTTTCGATGCCCTTAGCCCAGATACTGAAGCGTCATGGATGTCGCTTGTGTTGGATGTATTATCAGAGACACACCTCGCATTTGTAAGACAAACTTCCATGTGCGACGAAAGATGACGGTGCGATTCCTCCATCCACCCCCCCAGTAAGCAGTTCCAGCCATGCTGGACTGTTGGGCTCAGAAAAGGAAGCATCCGCAATAAATCCTCCCCAAGGTGGTCTCGATAGATAAGAAGAAAAGAAGTGAGGTTTACGGAGAATCTTAAGCTTTAGGAAAGGATGTACTATTACTTCAAGTCACGAAGTTCAAGTCATGATAGTGGAGTTCAGGTTAAGATTTGTAACACACGCCAGTGCAAAGAGGCGGCGTGGAAAGAGAAGGAACCGGCTTTGGGGATCTCGTGGTTAGAAATTTCGGAGAAGGAGCTACACAACACAACATACTCTGACGAGCATTTTGGGGCCCGGAAGGGTTAGCAAAAAGCGCAACAGTTTCTCCCCCCCACACACATACGAATAATTAATTTCACAAATAATCCTTGAATATTCGGATGTTTTAGAACACGATATTAGAGGGGAGCAGAACAGTAAGAGCTTAGTGGTTTTCTCCTGCTGAGAATCAATGTCAACGGCCTGCCCATCTACATCGATACGCACCAACGTGACAAATCGAGGCAATTATTTCACCCGAAATATCATTCAGCCGCAATGCGACGTGCTTACATAATTGGCGCGGCACATGCGGTTCACTTCCAACATATCTCTCCAGCCGGCACGTCAGGCACCGCTTTCACATCGCAGACCAGATTTCGCGACACGCAAATATGCACACACCCTTATCAGAAACCTCAAAGACGAGGCTGAGAGCACGGCGCCCGAGAGCAGGGCTCTGTTACCTCGAGAAGATAATCACAAGCACGAGACAATCGAAAAACCCGCCCGGCTGGGCACGCTCTCCGCTACAGGCCTCGGCTCCTGCACAGTTCAGCCCATTAAAGCTGATTACAATTGCGGGCCTCCTAAACCCCAGTTCAGCCACGATTATCAATAAAACATGGCAATCGTGATAAGAACATGAAAACACAGACCATAGGGAGAGCAAGAAAGCTTTGTGAGTACAATGTCCTGTCTTTTCTTACTCCTTGCCGGACCATTTATCTCGGGCGAATTTACTTCTCCAGTACTTCAAAAACTTTATGTTCAATTTTGATTAACTATGAGCCGTGCCGGCAATTGATTAAATAGTATCGCATGCATTCCCTTACAAATACTTGGGACAGCATCACGGACATACACTTTAACCACGCAGATACACTGCCTCTGTTAGCTATCTTGTTCAAGTCTGCTAAGATAACATTTGGTCACAATCGACAGCGAACCTTCTGCGGGGGTGAACTAAGGCCAAGTTTGGGAGCATACCTTCCATTTTTTTCTGATTTTTTATCCGAAAAACCGAAAAACATTTTTTTAAAAACAAAAACGAAAAATCAGAAAATTCTGAAAAACATATGTTCTTCAGTACATGCGTTTCTGAATCCATTATTTCACTTATCACGTTTCACAGGATCACATTACTCTTTGGTTTTAAAGAAAGCATCCCGGGCTCTTCTTTTATTTACAAATAAGCGTGAGGTACTGTTTACAGTCTGCAAGTACACGTATAAAAGGCTACAGCCGGGACTCGGGATTCGACCAAGAGGGATCGAGATGGTTGGGTGGGGGAAATCAAGGGGGATGCCATTTTGTTCGGAAACCTATCAGGCTACACCAGATCCTATCATTGGGGCATCGATACCCACATCCTGGAGGACGGTGAAGAGTGACATTACTTGACAGGGGGAGGGGGGGCATCAAGGTCCCAAGGGGGTGCCATTTTGATGGAAAATCTATCGGACAGCGCCAGATCCTTTTAGATTCTGAAAGTATACAGACATAACTTTATTAAGTTATAAGGCCTTGCACATAACTAAAGGAGTATTTTGTAGCATTTTTCAGTCGGGCTCTTTTTTTAATCCCGTCATGCTGCTAATACGTGATCACGTATGACGCCCTACTTCCCCATTTAAGTTCCCCAGGTCGCATATGCCTTACAAGAAACAGAACTGTTACAAAAATGGCATAACAATTTAAATGAGACTCGCATAAAGCAGCGAATCTATTGATTTTTTTATGGTTCAAAAAGGCTCGTTTGGGCGTAAAGTTTTTTTCTTCAAAATTCCGAAAACAATTGGCAACAAAAACTTCACTGGGAAGTATATTTATGAGTCAGCACCACGTCGGCGCACCTTCATCGCAGCGCGGACCCTCCCTCCCCCCGCCTGGTTTCCAACAGGCGGCGTCACCAGCCGCGCCCCCTACCTCAGGTCGTTGAGCGCCAGCTGGAGGTCCTCTTCGGTCCAGTTCTTGTTGCTGCCTTCCTTCTTGGGCGTGCCGATGCCGGCCTTGTGCGCGCGCTGCCACAGCGTGGTGGACGGAATGCCGTAGACGGAGGAGGCTTTGGAGAGCGACATGCGCGAGGTGCGCAGCGCCTCCAGGGCCTGCTCCATGTTCTCCTCTGACCACAGCTTGCGGTCGGTGTCCGAGACGGCCGACACTGTCCGGAGACACCAGCCGGGTCAGATACCGGGTCAAACCTCGTGACGAGGACCCGCGGCGGGAGTCGGCAGCTGTTCACGCACACACATCACGTGAAGACAAAGGAAAACGCTGCTAAATTGTAACTCTGGCTCTACTGGTCGATAGCAATTTAAGGGCGGTGGTGGGGGCGGGGGGCGGGGGGGGTTAAAGAAGCACCAGCTGCTGAGGTCATATGGCATCACCGACTGTTCCCTGTTGGAAGGGACCCCGGCTGTCAATGCCCAGGCAACTGGCCCAGACACGAGCCCAGGTCGAGATTTGAATACGCACAGATCATCGAGAACAATCGAGGGAGATTCTTAAAAAAAACGCGTACTTTTCCAAACAACACATCTCAGAAGCTATTGAGTTCATTCCCCTCCTGCATCTGCAGGCCTCGGTGTATCACTCCTCCCGTACTGTACTCCTCCCGTACTGTTCTCCTGCCGTACTGTACTCCTCCGTCCTGTACTCCTGCCGTACTGTACTCCTCTCATACTGTTCTCCACCGTACTGCACTCCTCCATCCTGTTCTCCTACCGTACTGTACTCCTCTCATCCTGTACTCCTGCCGTACTGTACTCCTCTCATCCTGTACTCCTGCCGTACTGTACTCCTCTCCTTCTCCCTGACCATCCTGTTCTCCTACGTACTGTGCTCCCCTCGTCCTGCATGTGTACTCTAGGCGCGGGCAGTACCTGCCTAGTGCCTATCTCCGGCACAGTCCCTGCCGCGGCTGTCGCCCCCTCCCCCCTGGTAGCATTATGCAGTCATGATGGGATGTATAGACAACACTGTCTGAGGGCCGACCAGGGTCGTGCGCTCGATGAGAGAGGGAGGAGGGGGGGTGGGTGGGAGTCAGGGACGTCCCACGTCATGACACTGGCCTAAATGGCAGCTATTTTTGTGGTCACGAGGCCGAGGAGGGGTCTCGAAGCTTGCCTTTGTACGGTGTGTGCCAATGTCACATGATGGGAGGATAAGTGTCATTGGCAATTAGTTTTTCTCTTGTTATTAGTGATGGCCAAAATGGCCTAGAAGATGGCCAAAACTTAGGAAACTAACGAAAACAGTCAATTGATTTTACAAGTCTGTAATAATTTTCCAGAATATGATTTAGTCAAAACATTCCGTCCTTTTCAAGGCCAAAGGGGAAACGCGCATGGGAAGCTAAAGAAACAAAATAAAAAAAGTCTAGCGTACTGTTCATTATCGCTCGTCATCTTAGTCCCGTCATCCAAACGCGGTCACGTTATTCAGCTGTGTCTTTCACCAACGACCAGGAGTCGCCATAAAGGGAACGAATAGACACCCTACGCCACAGAATAGTGGTCGGAGGTATTCCAGTCCCGTTCCCTGCCAGTTTGGATCGCTTTTTACCGAGACACGGGGCACTCAGTGCCGTTAGGGGATCACCGCGTCCTTTCGACACATCTCTATTGCTTTCTTTTTATCCCAAGACAGGCGGGTTAGCCATTAATCACCGTGCCAAACAGAAGCCACAAAGAAACTGCGGCTAACAGAGACACTAACACCTTTCAACGTCAAAAACTCTGCCCAAGCTTTCTTCTAGACCGCATGACATCAGTTAAGACCGCGGATCATTACTCATGCCCGAGCAATGACGGCGGGCAGGCTGTCGGCCCCCAGCCCCCTCTGGCGGGCTCTGGTGACGTCTCTGTACACTAGCGCGGACCGGGGGTACCCGGCGGCGTCCCTCCAGCCGTGCTGGGAGTTCGCCACCGCAGACGCCACCGCAGCCGCCACAGCACAGCGGCCTCAGGCGAACCACGGTCAGACGCGGCTCTCAGGGAGCCCACCGCCGCACAGCGGTCCCACACCGGACCGGGGAGAAATCACCGCACATCGGCACTGCCGAGGTCCCACACCGGACCGGGGGAGAATCCAAAGAGCAGGACTGTATTGGTTTTCTGCAGAGACAGCCTCTGTCCGAGAGAAGGTAGCGGGAAATTACAATCAATATAAGCGCTGCTCGGGCCAGCGGCGAAGAAGTGAGGGGACAGTCAATCTTCAACTTGCTGCTGAGAGGAGACTGTCCCCTCTGCAGTGAAAAAATCATCCCATTTGGGCTCATTTTTACCCTCCATATTAGCTGGTTACAACAATTTTCTACTTCCACCTAGTTTGGTTGACACCGGGGAATTTTGTATGGAAAGTGATGGACCGGGCCCACCTGCCCTCCCCGACTCCGGTGTGCATGTCAGACAATATAGGCATAGCTGGTAAAACTCCCTCGATGAGCAGATACGACGCCAAACAGCCCTTAAAGGGAATGTGGCACCTTGGTCGAATCCTGGAATTTAGTCTAATTAGGCGTACTTTTAGCCGAAAATAATGAAACCACTCGTGATTTCCCTGAAAAATGTGAAAAAGCTCAATATTTTGATTTTTAAAATACTCGTCCAGGAAAAGAAATGAATATATCCCTGTGGATGATGTCAAGATCTGGCAACCACTATCATACTCGAAACGCTTCAAGGGCTTCAATTGGCAGATGTTCATCGTGACGTCAGCAAATGTCGTCACACCAGCAGCTCACAACAATGGCCGCCTGGCGAGAGGTACATGAGAGGTAGGTACATTTCGGGTAGGTTTTAGCTTTTTTCTACGGAAATATCGAGTTCCAAGATGTATAGTACCGGGGTTTTCGACTTGCTTTACAACTTGGCTATCTCAGTTAAAATCACGTCATAAAGGTGCCACATTCCCTTTAATTCGACGGTGAAAACAGTTAACGGCCACAGTGCTTATATGTTGCATGTACAACATACTCTCAATTGGCGCTCAGGCCATGCTTTAGATGACATCACACCGCATCATACCTCACTTTCTGTCAGAAAAGTCCTGAGTCAGGGTTGGCAAGGCGACCACTTACAGCTGGGGAGAGCTGTCGGAGACAAGTGAGTTTCTGCGCTCTCGTCTTTGTATCTCCTTATGTCAACTGGCTGACGGGGGCCACTACGGCTGAGCTACCTTGGTATTACTCCGGGATGTGCCATTGGGGTCATGCAACGTCTCACCAGGGCCCGCCCACAGGACGTCCGTGTCAGAGGAGCATATGCTGGGCCTCAGGTTGGCGTCTAGCTGGTGAAAATCAGCGCCAACAATGCCAGCACGGACACCGGACATTTCGCTTTGGTGTCACAGTTTAGCCTACAGGACCAGATAAAAGGCGTGGCAACTCTGAGGGGGTTTGGCTCTAAAGCCTCCTACAGCCGGCTACCGCAGTCTGTTATGTTCCTGGCACAGGACGTATCACTGAAACCACAGAATAGAGAACACCGCGTCCCTTGCCACTAATCTCCACAACACAGCAGCGCTGAACGCAGTTCGACGGGAACCGTACCACCCCGGCCATATGTAAACGCCTAATGAGACGTTCACTAAGCCCACCACCACGACAGCTTCATTTATGACGCTGGACATCCGTGCATGACCTGCTCTGGCCGATAACTTCTTGTCGGAGTCTGTGCATATGTCTCAAGGTTGCATTCACTAGAAGCGGCGTCGCTGGACCCCGTGACCTTTCGAGTGAACCAGAACAGCATTTATCCATCCGGCTACTTAAACGTGCAGCTGTCTCCAGGATAAACGACGGGGTAATCTCTCGGTCTACGAGTTGGGTCGTGCTATCCGCGGACGAACCTTCAAACTCGCGAACACCACTCAAGGCACTGATGGCAACCATCTACATATGAAAGGACGCATGTCTCCGGCCACCAAAGTCCTGTCTACATTAGCGCATTCTTGGAAAAGGCACTGACGAGTAATTCATAAAACCGGTGAGAAGTCATTGCCATCGCAAGCTAATGAAAGCAGTGCCTTAAGAAGTTATTTTTCATAGAAACGAGTGAATCACCGATAAAAACTGCGATCGAGACCACGATGAAACACAACCTTTTATGGCTTATCAGGCATTTATCCTAAACTGCACTTTAAACACAAAACCACGACTTCGCGGTCGCAAGCCACTGCACCTTGTGCTTGCATTTATGGGCTCTATCTATATATTGTATGTCTATCTGATCGCCTTGCCTATTTATCAGACATCAACAAACGGTGCTATTAAACCTATTGGCGACAAACCTGAATAAATAACTATTTTTCGTGTCTCCCCGCTCCCGTGCTGGTTCTCAAAAACCTGGAACAGACTTCTCGCTCAAGGCTATCTCTGAACAGCCCTGGAGCAAATACGACTTTCCATCCACACAGAAAAGCGATAATTATGAGGTATTTTGCGCAGCAAATTTCGCTCGAAAAGCAAGGCATTCATAAACAGGCACGACGCTTTTCGTCGGAAGCGTTAGAGCTACGTTGGAGTAGTTTCCGTTACATTCCTAAAACGCGCCCCTCCTACAGTATTTTCAGCGACACCCGGGGGAACATTCGTGAGCTAAAACATCTAACAAACCTTGCTGCCAGCACTCACACCGGCTACACATGGCGAATCACCATCCGTGCCTCACCTGGACTGGAGCTGTGTCCGAACAGGGCCGGGGTGGAGGTGGCGGCCGCCACAGCAGCCGCCAGCGCCACTTCGTAGGCCTGCGGCGGCGGAGGCGGCAGCGGCAGCGGCAGCGACAGGCCGCCCGGGCCCACGGCCACAGCGTTTTGATGTGAGAGCTCGTACGGATCGACGGAGACGTTGAGATGTTTTGATTGGTGTATAGGCTCGACCTTGATCAGCTGGTCGACCATTGAGGTGGAGACGGACCCCATACTGCCGTGGTTTGAGCTGGCAAGGTCCAGGGGCGCGTCTGCGGCAGAAGAGGGGACAGGGTGATGCCTCAACAGTAGCAGGGATGGCGAATGAAGGAGCCTGACCCAGAACCGGGCCAGCACGCAGCTACACGATCGGCACTTAAGAGTGTTCAGCACCTGCATAAACATAGACACCGTGTGACCTAATTCAGTTGAGAATGAGCGCAACGGCCACATCAGCATAGCAACGCGAGTCTAAAAACAGTACATACGCTCTTTTCCCTCCCTCCAAAAGCGAGTTACATATCACACAAACATGGCTCCCAAATCAATGCGAGACAAACATGACACTGCTATAATCCACTCACACTCTATGACCTATACAATGGAAACATGTAACCAAATAATAAAGTCCCCGGAGCGTTGGACCAATGTCTCCCCAGCTGGTAGGCTACACAAAGCTCATAACATTCCACCACCGGCCCGGAACGTCGCTCTCCAGTCTCTAATGGCCCGCTATCCGTCTTCTGAGCCGTTTATGAAGATGGTGCCCTTCTTGCTCCACCGGCAGCCTCAGCGGTGCTGCCAGGGTCGGCGAACTCAGGAGGCGCTCACACTCTCAACGAGCCGAGCTGTGCGCTTTGCGATGTTACCGTTGTTTGATGCATGAAATGTTGGGAATATGTATCCAAAGTGATCAGAATGATTCCAAAGATCTAGCAAGTGTCCATAAGAGCCCATAGGAACATTATTTGGTGATGTTCAATTCATTTAATGCATTAAACAAATCTCCTATCCGGGGATGCTGCTTTCCACACTTCAACCCCGGGTCTGTAATCCCATCACTCACTGTCGTTTACAATTTACTGCCCACTCGACAATTTCAAACCCATTTCCGATGCAATCCATGACGCTAAATTGATGAGACATCTCTCTCCACAAAAATCTATGGGAACATCCTCCTCGCGGACATGGCCTGCCATTCTGTTCAGCCTCTTCTGCAGTTCACGACTATCATGTCAAAGCAGATTCTTACCGATGTAACTCACACATCGTGCGGGAAGTCCACGGCACCAGTTGCTGACCACATGAAAACATTATTTTGAGGACCTTCTAGCTTTCAGAAATATAAGAGTGGTGTAAAATATATCATGATTGATATATCATACGAATATACCTATAGGCTGGTTGTAAGGGACCTGGCAAAGCCTAGATAGAGGCGGGAAGGCGGACACGCCTGAGCATATCCTCCTGAGGTGTCCGTCCCTCGCTGGGGTACGCCTGCGCCTGACAGGATCAATCCACCTAGACCCACAGCAGCTGCGAGACGACGACCTAGTGGCGGCCTTGGTCGGTGGCTACTACCGCCACAGGGAGTCCCTGGGCTATGGCCCTCGCTGAGGGCCCAGAGGGAACAAAAACAACAACATACTTTGAAACTCACCAGGGTAATAATGAGGTTTCGTGACCCGTCTGAGGCTGGTCTCAGGCGGATTCAGTACTTTTGGGAGTGTCATAGCTCCCGAAAAATCCCGTGTCAGATAAAGCACACTGAAATAGCGACCCCACCGCAACAGTGAAGCTAATCAGCGCTCGGTATTGTGCCTTCGATTTCCACTAGATACCCGAAACTAAGAATACAACACTCGTGAATTGCATCATATCAACACCCTGGGCAAACAAAGACCAGCACCTAATCCCACGAACGTGAAACTGAACACGTGCGAATTCCAACTTAAGCGCTAAAAACCGCTTCCACAATCGCAGCGAAACTACACACAACCGCTTAATAAAGAAGGGGGCCGAATAAGAGGATCCCAGTCTGGAATTTCCCGGCAAAGTAGAAGCCAGATTGGACACAACGGACACAAGACTTTGGTTCCTAACCACGCTGATGCAATCTCAGAGCGAGACGGTCGATAGCTCGCCCTTGTTATCCCGTCTTTTCAGCATGACGCTTATTGTGCCGAATTAAACCGGTGTCATGCCAGTTCTGTTCTACTGCCCAGCTCTCTGCAACAGCTGATGTCTGCAAAACAAATCCAGCGAACCGGACCCGTCCGGGCAGAAATCTTCACCATCTTCTGCTCCCTGAACACCGTTAGCGATAACAAGAAATCCGACGAACCATGCAGTCGGCGCAGTTGTCGAAATTATTGTAACGATCATGCTAGTGAATTACTTTTTTGATCACACTTTTTTTGGTGAATTCGTAAAATTCCCAACACCTCACGGCCAGAAGTGTCAACCTCGACATTCCCCTGGATAATATGAATTCGGAAACACGACGGGAAAATATCGCATGATGTACCACCCCTCCCCCCCAAAAAAACACTTATCAAACTAAAAAAGGCCCTCGCACGTTAAAAGTGAGGAGCAACTCACCATCTTGAACAACACTTTCCCCGAGGTGCGGAGAAATGATAAATATCCAGTCCACCATGAGGCAGATAGAAATCTGCCCACTCGATCAATAAATAGAAATCTGCCCGCTGGACCTTGATAAAATATAATATTCTCGCTTTGTCTACAACACACCGTAAATCCAATAAGCCAGCAAGGTGTGGGAGCCACCACGCTGGGCTCTGAAACAACGCAGAAGTTCACTACGCTAGACTCCGGCCCCGCGCTTACCCTGCTCCTCGCCGTCGGCCTGGGACTCCGGTAAGCCTGCTGAGTTGGCCGAGTCGTTTCGACTCCTCTTCTGCGAGGGAGACAGGGGGCGGAACTCCTCCACGGCAACCGAGCTGAGCACCGAGAGAGGCTCCAGGCCACCGACGGCACCGCCCGAGGGGCCGTCTTCAGACGGCGACACCAGGCTCTGTGCAGAGGGCGCAGACTGTCAGAACCTGGACTCTCTCCAAGGGCGACACCAGGCTCTGTCAAGGGCACAGGGCTGGTAGAGGGTCCACAGTCCTTATAGGGCAACACCACGCTCTGTCGAAGGCACAGAGCTGTCAAGAGAACCTAGACCCTTCCCATAGGGCGACACCAGGCTCTGTCGAGGGCACGGAGCTGTCAGGGGATCCAGACCCTCTCCATGGGGCGACACCAGGATTTGTGGGACGGTGCGGTGTCATCAGAGAGTCTCCCGATAGCACGAAGCGCCGTCCCTCGTATATTAATACGAGAACACCTAAGAGGCGGCGTTCTCAAGGTTTACCCCGTCCAAAATTTGAGCCAAAGCTATTACAGTCAAGACGACGACGAATTTCGTAAGGCTATCACACGTGAATCCTGCAATCTAACTGATCTAATTACTGTTATTGGCTGGAATATGACAACGGTGTGTCAGAATATACATTCCCCACGTTAGGAAACAAGCAATAGGTCTCATAAAATTAATTCAGAATGCCGTACTGACAGCGAGTAAATAATACCAATCCGACCTTCTATATGTTTCAATGTTCCCAAATATACACGTAGTACCATCTAAGTGCCACCCTAAGGGTATACTACACAGCCTTTGTAAAATATAAACTGTAAAATCTTGTAAAGACAACCCGTTCGCTTCGGCAAACATTCTAGTTGGAAAAAGTAAATGCACAGCACAAACAAAATATAAAATACAAATCCCATAAAAGTGGTATTGGTGTTCCAAAACCGTGCATACAATTTACGGACACTGTTTCGCTAAGACTAGAACCATCGCGTTCTTTGTGTTCTATAACTGGATCGTATGACATCCCCGGCACGAGCTGCACATATCCAAACAAATTCTAATGGATTTTCCATAAGACCCCCATCAGGAGAGGCGCAGATGTTACGTTCAATATCATCCGAGGAATGCAGCTCGTGGCCAACATTCCAGTTAAGCCTCCCATTAAAGGGCACGTTGCACCTTTTTAATGGGCTTTGAACCGAGATCACCATTTGACAGAGCATACCAGAATACCCCACGTTTCATATTTTAACTGTCCCATAACTCACCGTTCCCGGAGAAGCAGCGTGTTTTTAGAGCGGGATTCGACCGCTTCGAGCCCAAACTCCCCGACCCCGAAGTCTACGCAACCGCCGCCAGCCGGTAGGTTCATACAGAGACGTGGCTTAGCAGATATCACGGCGCTTTTAAAGAAGTACGCTTATAAAGCGCTGTTTCCCGGCGAAAGGCGAGCTGTGCAAAACAAAACATGAAGCCAAAGTTTTTTTTCGGTATGCTCCACGAGACGGATAACTCAGTTCAAATCTAACGCAGGTGCCACATTCCCCTGGAACATCAGCCCCCCCCTCAGCACGTGCTAGTGGCGACAGCCGCACCTGGGAGGCGGACCGCTTGCGCTCTCCGCCGCCGCTGTGCGCCTTCCTGCGTCCCTCCGAGCCTCCCCGCTGCGGAGGCAGCCCACCGCCGCCCAGGGAGCCGCCTGGCGGCCGCCGCAGGAACTTGTGAGGCGAGGGCCGCATCTCGCGGTCGCGCCGCTCGGAGGAGAGGCAGGAGGTGGGCGTGGTGGCGGCCGAGTCGCCGCCGCCCCTGTCGGCGCTCACCTCGCACAAGCCCTTGATCTGAAGCTGCCGAACAGGGGGAGGGGCCACGTCAGACACCCCTGAGCACCAACACATACTGCAGAGCTGTACAGCTTTATACCCGCAAGCGATGGTGCACCGCTTCTTCGCATTATTTGGCACGGAATAAAGGGCGATAATGCACCGAGATCACTGCAATAGGGCTCTCAAACACATACAAGTCACATATACCAAAACAGTGTGGTAGCCCTACGACACACGTTACTAGACGCTCTACTTGTCCCAGTGAGTCACGGTGAGGGATCCGATGCTGGACCGACCGGGACCAGATCTGAGCGGGACTTTGCCGGGATCCAGGTTCTCGGATGGTAATAACTGATGCATCAAAGGCACCAGTGCTTAAGGTAATTGCAGTTTAATACAGTCATACTAGATCCGAAAAGCACGCCAAAAATCCCTTCAATGGCCCTCATGAGTTCAAACATGGATGCATGGGGTTCAATGAATTTTCAGATGTAAGTAACACTTATCCCTTTCTCCGGTATCACATAGGTTGGAATACGCCATGGCGAGCTGGCTTGTCCAGGTACCCCCCCCACCATGCATCGTCGACGAGATCCGTCCCCCAGAACTCCTGATGATTGAGGCATTTATGCGTTTCAAATATATTTATTATCGGTCCGGGGCCAGCGCCCAAACCAGCTTCCGCCCAGATGGGACCCTGCTGCGATAAATTATGTAATGCCAGCACCAGAAACAGCGCTGTGACCAAATATTTGGAAAAAAACAGAACCCCTAATCCACATGCCGCCGATGAAAAAGACATCGAAATTGGCATCGAAATGGGAAGTGCAATATTTTACACATCCAATTCATCTCTGATAAATATCCCCTGATGAAAATAATGAGAAAATATCCGTCACGTTTCAATAGAAACATGTATATAATAAAATTTGGCAACACAAGAATGCGATACCGGGCAAGGCAGGGTAACCATGACATTGGGTTCTCCACTGCACGAGAGTTCGGCATAAGCAGCTTTAACCCATGCTAGCAGGGCCCTTGAATACAGGCTGAATACAGGCTGCAACATAAAAACCCAAACGACAACATACAAATACATGAGTGATGGTCTGGGTCCGCACCCTACTTTTTCCAAAACAAACGCAAGAGTCAGATGTCAGAATTTATTATCCTCTCACCGCCTGGGGGGAGGGAGAGTCAGATCGAACCCCCTCGGGCTTCTTCACGAATGATTCCGAGCCGATTTAAACGAGAGACGAGTCATTTTGCACACCGCTAGGGTAACCAGCTTATGACTAAACTATTTTATCAGGTCAGGTCAACGAATTATGACGCCATTTTTAAACCCAAGTAAGGTGACTGTTTTCTTCTGAAATGAGCGCAGCAAAACTGGGGCGTAACTCGGCTTCTAGATGAACTAGATCAAGTTTATAAACGTCAATGGAAAGCTACTGAAAGGAAAAAAATCATCGCTGTCATCATATCAGGCACATACCAAGATCACCAGAGGTCACCAAAGGTCGCAGTTTCGAAATTTTTGTCTTGACCTTTTGAACGTGATAAGATACAACAATAAATTTGGTATCAGTGAAGAGCATGACCCAAGGATTCGAATGATTTGCTCTGGAATAGTCTCTGGAAAGTCATCATTTGACCCCGACCTAAAGTCAATGTCACCATGTGACCTTTCAATGTCAGGTCGCATTTCCTTAAATCCTTGGGTCGAGACGAACACATTGATGACTTTGGTTTTTTATTCAGGTTCTAATGGTTCCCGAGTTATACAGGATTTCTTAAATGGATGCAAATTTGACCCATTTTGGCCCACTGTGACGTCACGGATCACCGGGTTTGATTCAATCTCGACCTGCCCGTAAAAGCCGGCACGGCACTTCCAGCGCCGTTTGGATTTTTTTCCTTATCACCTCCGGTTGGATTGTATCGTACCCCCTGGGCAGTGGTGGATGAAAAAAGAGCCCAGGCGGTACTGGGTTAAGAAACGTCCACATATGGATAAATCAAGAAGGTGGTCTAGCACGTTTCTTAGCTCAATGGCAAAACAAGAAAGGTAGAAATACGATACAAACAACCAGTGACGGTGGAACTTCCGAATGTAAGGGGGCACTATGGATTTTTCATCCCACTTCTTTCCAGTCAACGCCATAGGGTTAGTGTTAAATTTATGATTTAAGGGGGGGAGGTTACCGTGCCCCGGTGCCTCCTCCTAGTTCCACGGCCAGTGAAAGCAACACATTAAATTCAGATAAAATCATAGGCCGCGCGCAATCCCACCAGCTGAAAATTAAAGCTGACGTACTGCCCCCTCCTCCTCAGCTGTCTGTCCAACAGACGGCTTTGGCTGTGCAGTTTTGCCCGCCGGCCACTGTGCACTATTGTTCCAATTTGGCGACGGGCGGGAGCCGTGGACGTGGGCGTGGCTGAACAGCGGCCAATACGCCAGCGCAAATCGACACAGGTAAAGTACCGGGACTGAGCAGAGTCGAGTTCCACTGCAGCCCCGCCCGGCCGGTATTTCCCAAATATCTGACTGGACCGCTGGATATTTCTAGTCCCCCATATTGTCTCGCACAGGCTGGCATGGGACCAGACGAAGGTCGGGGTAGGTTTGCAATCAAAAGAAAGTTTAAATATCTTAGTCAAAAGTATCTATGCCCCAGGAAACGGCATTATGTCTGTCGAGCAAAAAATCTTCGCTTCCCCCAGGAGAGCAATCATAAAATTGGAGAGATAGCTTATATTAGGTCTGACGAGCAACCAAATTCCACGTCCACGTCCACCCCCCCCCCGGAGAAGCAGACATGGGTTTGGCCCCCCCAAAACTCGGGTCTGCGTCCGCCCCTGCTCGCTGGTTGGAAACAGGATAAACTCCCTCACGCCTGCGAGGTGTCCGGTTTCGCAATGGTTTGAAGCAAATTCATCTCATCGCTAAGTTCATTCAGAACACCACCTTCTGGCTAACCAATGATGTGACCCGTGTAACGGCTTCGGCTTTGTGACGGACCTGGGCTGTGTGACGTCACGGCGTCAAGGGGTCGATCCAAGGGACATGGTACCTGCCCCCACCCCCCTACCGGCCTAGACTTGACACTTAGATCAGCCACCTCTCTGATTTATCTGCCATCTCTCACCGCAACCCACTGAAGCGAGGGGGTCACAGGTGGCAGAAGCAGTGAGGAAGTTGTAAGAGTGAAGTAGAAGTGAGTGTGCAGGTGCGATTTGTACAGACTGCCGACAGGGAGTCGTCCTGCGCCCCGGAGATCGGGCTGGCGTCGAAAACAGCTGCTTTCATTCTTCGAATGAAGACAAGGACCACTTCTCGGGATTATTTATACACCAACTTCACACAAAACCGTTCAACAGTTTTAAACTCATATTGTCTCGCTGCTTTAAGCTTATGAATGTGTAAATGTATTCGTCCCTGTTCTGTTGTATAATTCTGCATTGCCAACAGCCGCATAATCAGCAGCTTCTAAGAGTCGGCAGCACAAGTCAAACTTCAGTGTCCGGACACCATAAGCCTCAGCTGTGTTTTGCTTTACATGAACTTCTCACACGGCTCAGGACGGCACGTGTTTTGTGCTTAGATCGCAGCAGAGGCACAACAATGAGTCGTTCGAAATCATTTGCACACACTGAGGAGCATTAGTATGTTCCAGGCGGAGGGTGGGCAGCAGGTCATTGACCTCTACCATGCTCACTGATCCGCCAGGACCCAATTGTGGCCACTGAAAACATTTTCGAGTAAGTGTGTCGGATGTTAGTTCGAGCCAAACTGACGACCCATAACTGACGACACGGCACCCACAGTTCCCACTACCGACACCGAATGCTTCTGTGCTGCACCAAATATAGCTCCCGTCGAATTACCCGGTGTAGATGTGCGGACTGCAACTGCCAACAGGTTGGGCTTCAACCAATCAATATGAAAAACACAACTGGACTGACAGCCCAGCGCGCCAACAAACCGGACACATTGGACTATGTCTTACAGTGCCACTTATGGGCTTGTCAGCGGCTGGCCAAGCATCACCAACAGTGGACCCGATAACGACAAGAACATGCTACCACCACGATTCAGCAGTTGGCGACTGACAGGTATACTAATACTTTCAGACCCGGATGATATCGACTCATCAACATCATCACCATCGTCAAAAATCACGATGATTATGTCAGGACAGGAATGCGCATAACGCTATAAAACCTTTAATCACAAGAACGCATCACCGAACAACGCCGGCATCGTCATCCATCCTTGAGCGGGTGCCGACCGATCCTCCAATCATTCGGCCCCAGATCCTCCAGCCAGTCTGCCTCAGATCCTCCAGTCAGTCCACTTAAGATCCTCCAGCCAGTCGGCTTCAGATCCTCCCGTCAGTCCACCCCAGATCCTCCCGTCAGTCCACCTCAGATCCTCCAGTCAGTCCACCTCAGATCCTCCCGTCAGTCTGCCTCAGATCCTCCAGCCATTCGGCCTCCACGCGCCGCTGCAGTCTACCATCAATGTGTGCATAATCAAAACAGCGGACGGACGGCCGGCGCGCCGGCTCCAACAGGCCTGCATGCAGTCCATGGCGGCGGAATGCGGCACTCGTCAGCGAAACAAGGTCGTCGGTACGGCGCGGACGGCGCTGGCTGGACTGATGAGCGCGACGGGTGCCGCCGCGACGCCACCGTGCAACGCATGGGTGCAGGCAGCAGCAGCAGCAGGGCCTGAATCATGGCGGCTGATGTAACCGGTGCTGTGAAGAGAGCCATGAGCTGCACCGTCATTAATTAGACTGCGTTCAATAGTTCGCACCAAATTAGAGCGAGTCGTCTAGTGATGGCACGTGGACTGATGGAGAGGGTGCGAAACAGCTACCAATGAGAGACAGCATTCGAACACTTTGGCTCGTGCGTATAAGACCCACGATATGAAGAACAGGGAATTGACCGGTAGGTACTCGTTGACTATCAGCTGTACCTCTAGCGTGTCAAAACAGCTGTTCATTAAACGAAAATGTCAAGGAATTCCATCATCTTTGTCGAGATTTGAAGACATACCAGTTGCGCAGTCACTTGACGCTGACACGTCGATTCGGCACATGATGGGAGGAGTTCCAGAAGAAAAACCAATAAGCATATCGTACCGAACAAGACTAAGAAGCCACACGATCAATACATATATTTCAAAGCTGTCATTGGCGGTGCTGTCGCAAACGGGCGCATCACAAAAACCTTTACACCATTAAAATAAGCACAGGCTTTCCAAACGTGGAGAGGTGATATGAACCAATTATTAAAGAAACATAAAACCTAAGAAAAGCCCAGCAGAATTACGGTAGTCCGAACGAACACATCAATCCTCTACAACGACCATCGCGAATCCTATCGGACGCCCGACATCTGAGCCAAGGTCTTCCGACCGACCACATAAACCAGACCAACGACATCTCCGCCTCGCAAATCCTGCACATCGCTCAGCAGCGCGTCAGCTGCTGAGGATGCCGCCGCCGGTGCCGCAGCCGGCGCCGCCACTGTCTTCGCGCGACTCGCCGCCGTGCATTATGCTAATGGTGTAATCGCGGCGGAGGATCGGCCCCGGGCGCCTCCGGGGAGTCGTGGCCCGGCACATCCCGGCATTCAACCGGCCCCAACTATCTCACTCTGCGCTCTGGTGATGTCAAACCACCAGCTGCAGAATCCGCCCTAAACCCGGCAGCGCTGTCATGAATTTAGGGGCTTTTCGGCAGATGATTAATATTGAGTGATCTCTGACCCCAAAAACTAGTCAATGTATCTCTTCTCACTTTTCACAGCCATACCATGGCGCATTCTCTTGATCAGAAATCGCGGCCGCCTTCAGGGAGTTATCTCTAGTTTCCGGCACCTCCAGCGGCGCTGTTGAACTCTGTCAGGGAGTTTCTAGGTCGCCATTCAGTCCAGATTGATCGACATCTTACGGAGGCTGCAGAGACGGACGGGGAGCCATCGGGAGCGACAGCCATTGCACGCTCCGCTCCGAGCAAGTTCACTTCTATTCAAACCTTATCGACGGACAACACAAGTTTCCACTGCAGTCCAGAAAGCCGATGTATTAAGTCTGGCGATTTATTCATGTAATTCCGAACACAAACTCGCAACTGTTTCATAAATAAGCGGGATCAATGTATTGCTTACTTAGAATTGTACAGTACCTTTCCATGGCTATTATCATCGAATACCCGGTATAATGGAACTTGAACTTCGGAATCCGCTCTAACCTCAAGTCGATGAACATAAGCCAGCACACAGAGCCCTTGTAATTGATTCACAAGTCTTACCTGATCGGCAGTTTGCAGAAGGTTGTCGAGCTGTTCCTGCGCCACGTCAATTTCGCCCTTATAGACAAACTCAATGACATGACGCAAGTCTGTGTAGCGCACATCTCTGGGCAGGATGATGATGGGGTGCTTGCACGGGTTGTTCAGAAGCAGCGACTGGAAGTAAGGAGAACACGCCGACAGCACCACCTGTGGAGCAAAACGGAAACTAAGTCAGAGTCGCTTCCGGTGCGTACAAGTGAATGGGTGTGCAGTTTGAATGAGCGGCGATGAATGAGATTGGCGCGTTTGCAAACAGCTGGGAGCTCAGATATCCTGCATTTGCGGCCGACTGATAATGGCTTCGCCCGCTCGACAAGGAAATGCGCCCGCTGCAGAATGCCTCCACGGCACTCGAGCCAGGTTTTGTTACGGGGTTGTACCATAAGCTGCAAACGCAGCGAAACGTTTTCTCAAATTCTTTCAAATGCGAATTCATCTTCAGACCTGGAAAACAGGAGGTGGAAATGCGACACGGGGAAGAAATATAACGCAGTTTTGTCTACCCGAAATTTCACCGCGAGGGGGGAGGTGGCAATGTATAGAGCGCATAGGCATTTAAACGCGTCGAAATCATGAGTGCCATCCCGACAAAACGAACGGGAGGCGGATACAACTAGTCGTGTAGTCTAGAAAGCGAACCTCTCCAAGTTATAAAACCTGCGTGTAAAGGCGTCCCGAGTGTATGCAATTTCATTCTCTCGCCAAAAACCGCGTATCACACACTGATCCCTCGGTCTAAACAACACCTCTAGACCTTTAAAATCACCCAAGATCCGGTTGCATTCTATCTGAGAATACTCCAACCTCCGCAGCAAAACAAACAAATATGGTAAGCCAAAGCGCGCTGGTTTAAAACCGGATGGCCTTCCTCATACTTGCAGGGCTTCCGGTTACGTGCAGACTCGCGAGTGTTCGTGGATTCCGTGGTCGTACGGAGAAACCGCAGGCGCCGCAATCTAGCGCGACTTTGCATCGGCGGTAAAGTTGATTGCTTCCTTGTTTGGGCCTGAACTGGAGGGGAAATTATCGCCCGTTGAAGCACCGCCTGACCCGTCGACCACGCGCATCGCAAAATGACGCACGCCAGACATGCTCGTCGGAATAACTGCCAGCTCTTCTACTACCCACGATTATTTCTCAGTAATACCTTTCATGCTTTATGGGCTAACAGTTCAGAGCTGAAATGTCATCCCAATTTGCAATAATGCGAAACAAGAAACGAACGAACAAACAAGAAAGTGTAAACCATAAATCGGCGAGGATACAGGCATGCCTCCGGCACCCCGCTGCCCCTTCCTGAGTGTCCTCCCCAACAGCGCTGCGTTGTGCCCAAATCTCACCGAATGTTCTCTACATCTCTCGCGGCGCTAAATACGTCTTTCCTCTCCCCCTCCGCTAGCTTTTTTTCTTCACTTCGCTTAAAAAAGTATGCGGAGTATTTTCCGGGTGTGATTTTCCATCGTTTTATAACGTTAGCTGATAGGATAGCCTGCTGTTGGACACCAAACTCAGACTGATAGCTAGGCCAGTTTTATAGAGTCCGAAACTATTAGTTTTGGGTGGAAACTGGAAGTGGCGCCACCTCTGACTCGGCTCCTTCTCATCGTATTTGTTCTGTAAGATAGAATATTCAGCCAACTAACAGGAGAAAAACGGCGGAACAACGCGGACAGACACTCTCACATAAATACAAAAATTGAATCACTCACAATGGGCTAGCAATGGAGTCCGAGAATCAGACGCAACTTTCATTCTGGGTACGCCACGCTCGAGCTACCAAGAAGCCGGCGTAAGACTAGCGGCATCCTGGTCCCGCCACGACGGAAACGGACTCTTCTTCAACTTCACACCACAGCCCAAACTTGCTTCGCACGTTCTAGAAACTCACATTCGTGGCCAAGTGGGTGTCTCACGCTCGTGGGCACCCAGTTCAGGTCGAGCCGGGAGCTGGCGCCTCCTGCACCCATCCGCATGTGCAGAGGCACCACTGCTCTCGTAAAAAAACAATAAGGACTATACACAATCATTTATGGGCAGAGACCCGACACTAGGTACTGACGACCGTGCTATGCCGACTGGACAACAGCCGCGATCGACTGCGACAAAAGCGATTTATCATGCCTCATTTGTGGCCTTTCTCATGTATCAACGTATCAACCGCGAATGCAGCTGATGAAAACATGGATCTATCCCGGATCACTTGGGGGGCTCCACAGGCCAGGAGGCTGCATCCCCCCGCAAACGCACACACACGCACAAATCCAGAAACACAAAACTCCTATAACGGAAACCAAAGAATCGTACCCCATGCTCACTGAAACCTCAGCAGCCCACCCCTCCCGAACTCCAGGGCTGAGGGCTCCTGTGTTGCGGATGGTGGCAAGGCTGAAACCAGTAGCCCCAAAAACCTACCACCGCACCATGTTATTGAACTGGGTACTGTACCATTAGCCGAGCCTTTAGTCGCACTGAAAGGATTCGAATAATTGAGCGTTTGACATTGATTTTAATGTCTCCACAGACAAATAGGCTCATGTCTAAAAATGAGCTTTGTTTCGTGGAGGACAACATTTCCCACCATAGACGAATACGATAAATCGCGAGCTCTTTTCCTAAATTTGTTTAGCTCCGGAGGTAGAGGCCCCTCAGTACCGTATCATGCAGTAGAAAGGTGGGTCTAATCACAAACAGTTTTACGCGAGGTTAGATCCTTCCTCGCGGTTTAAAGCACCACAAATATTTACTGATGTACCACCGGTGCAAGTCATGCGCGCAATGCTGCAGTCTTGGAAGGTGATGAGCACATAGAAACAAACAACAGCCAGAGCACGAGCCCTAAACCTAACACACACATAGAAACAAACAACAGCCAGAGCATGAGCCCTAAACCTAACACACACATAGAAACAAACAACAGCCAGAGCACGAGCCATAAACTTAACACATATCGATTGAGTTTAAAAGCATGGCGGCTGTCTTTCGATGAATTGGTATAGAGGCCCCAGGCTCTTCTTAAGAAAAAAGCTTGAGAGAAAGACAATTAAAAACAAGGAACCTTTCGTCTTTGGCAAACATGTCACGGAAAAGTGAAATAAAACATGCGGACCACAAACATACAGACTGCATGTGCAATATCAGTGCCTGAGGAGGCGGCCATTGGTGCAACTTTTCAAAGATTACGCGAGAAGATTCAAGCTTCCCAGGCCAAGCAGAAGGCGGCAGCTCAAGGCTCCACCTCGCCATCAGTAATGAGGGGAGTACTGAAGATCCCAGCAGCGCATTCGGTGACTATAGGCGGATCAAGAATTTCCCATCGGGAGGGACCCGGTTAGAAGGCATCATCCGGACCAGAGGGGCGTCCTCTCTGACGGCGCTGCCTATCGGGATGGAGGGGGCGACGTTTCAGGGTCGATCGGAGGGGGTCACGTTCCCTCCATGCCATGTCCCCTGGAACCGCCTATGATGATCATGCAGCAGGTGCTCCTGCAAGGCTTATCCGAGGGCACAGAGACCGCGCGGGACCAACAGTGCCGATGTTGTCCCATCCCCGGCCTCATGACATCACCGGGCGATAAAGTAGCCGCGAGTTCCCAGTTTGACTGAGCTGCGTCCCGGCACACGGCGGTTCGGCAGACCAGCTCGGCTCTTAGCCATTAGACAAGGTTCTTCGTTAGACAGCTGAGGTGGGCGGCGCCACCCAATTTTTGAGATAGCTACCACTACTCCTGCTGCCTTGACTAGCTGAAACCGCTGCCGCTACTAACGCTGCTTTTTCAAAATCGCCGAACCGCTACCCTCTACTCCGCCAGAGCTTCATTTTATCATAAACCCCTTCTAAAGAGCCACCCCAAAAAACTGCTTTTGAATGTTCTTTTAAAACTTATTTCAAAGGAAACTACTGCCCATCCACATGTTAAAAAAATAAGGAGTTTTTCTGTAAGGTAGCGCACAAATGACACAATAAAAGCATACATACAACTCTTTTTGGGTTTTCTGGCGAATATTAGCATTTCTCTCAATATCCATCTTCCAATTATTTAAGATGGCGTTCCCCTTAACAGGTTGGTGCCGGTAGAGGTTTTAAATACTTTAAGTCCGTTATCCGCTAATCAGTCATTTTTTGGGCTGGAGAAACCACTACCGTTACTCTGCCACAATTTGGAGAGTCCGCAAGTAGCAAAGTAGCAGACACGCGACCCTGCAAAAATAAACAGCTTGATCCAAGGCTCATAAAGTAAACTTCCTCACTCCGCGTCCATAACAATGGCGGACACTTAAACAAGCATTTGAAAACAGCACATCGAAATGGCGCTTTGGCAAACTAATAAAATTATTGTGAAACTTCGTACCTTTTCGAATTTTGATAACACATCAAACAGATCTCCAGCGCTTTAGCTCTTGGAAAAATGTATACAATACTATCAGCTTTTGAGAGGTTCTTTTTACAAACTCCGTTACTTCAGTTACAAACTCAATCTTTTTTTGGATTGTCCCAGCAAAAAACAATTGTAAAGCCAAGCCTAGATAGAGATAGAGATAGAGATAGAGATAGAGATAGAGATAGAGATAGAGATAGAGATAGAGATAGAGATAGAGATAGAGATAGAGATAGAGATAGAGATAGAGATAGAGATAGAGATAGAGATAGAGAGAGAGAGAGAGAGAGAGAGAGAGAGAGAGAGAGAGAGAGAGAGAGAGAGAGAGAGAGAGAGAGAGAGAGAGAGAGAGAGAGAGAGAGAGAGAGAGAGAGAGAGAGAGAGAGAGAGAGAGAGAGAGAGAGAGAGAGAGAGAGAGAGAGAGAGAGAGAGAGAGAGAGAGAGAGAGAGAGAGAGAGAGAGAGAGAGAGAGAGAGAGAGAGAGAGAGAGAGAGAGAGAGAGAGAGAGAGAGAGAGAGAGAGAGAGAGAGAGAGAGAGAGAGAGAGAGAGAGAGAGAGAGAGAGAGAGAGAGAGAGAGAGAGAGGACAGCAAGCCATAGTAAGTATTTCGGGAAGCAAACGTTACTTCAAGAAATGAATATTTCATACACCTTTTGTGAAGCAAAGAAACACTTTTAGAGGATTGGAAGAATTTCAAGAGTGACAGAGATAAGAAAACATGCCCCAAAACCGTACACAATTATGCACCATCTCCACTGGATCTAAGTAATCCTTTGATAACAAGATTCCTTTGGCCCAGCTTTCAAAAATATTTAACTTCCAAATATTCCAGCAGATTTGTCCACACATTAAACACATACCATTTCCACCCAAGATTTACTTTTCAGCATGGGATTTAAAAAAGCCAATACACAAGAGTTAAGGCAAATGCAGCAAATCCAGCCACGGATTAAAACCGAATAAGTAATGATTAAATCCCGACGAATTATTACACGCAAAGTCCGGTTCGTGTTCCACCGTGCGCCCGCCTGGGCTGATACCAGAGATGCTGTAGTTTTTGGCAGGGATCTGTGGATTCACGGATGTGCGACGAGCAATAGTTTCCTTTGGGCCGAGCCCGCAAGCGTAGCACTGGCAGGACTGCCCCAAAACCTGGGTCTTGCTCCTGCATGAGCTTACAAGCCCGAAAATGAGCTGCATCCACTTGAAGGAGTGATGCGAAGCTGACCAGGACGGATAAAATACGTCAATAAAATTGCCAAAAGCATGCTAGTTAAAAAAGGTATTTTGAATAAGCCCAGACTGCTGGACTACTATGGCATTTGCAAGAGTCAATTAACAACTACTGTGCGATTCAAGTTATTATAAAATTGAAGGCAAAAAGACTGATGTCAAACGTGAAAATCTTTCAATCGCGCAGTGCAAAGCTTCGAAAAGAGCCCGCACCTTCGTTCTAAAGCTGTTGCAAGTTCAGTTTTTGGAGTCGGAGACTCACTAAAGTCATCAAGGGACTTGTCACAGAGACCCCGATCCCACCATCCAAACGAGTAACTCCCACAATGAAGGGTTAATTTAAAAGTCAAAGTTTAACGTCCCACAAAGCACAGGGACGGCCGCCCCGCCCAGGTCACCCTCTGACCAGTCAGTTGCCAGCCGACCTACGTCGGTTAATTTTGAGCGCCGGAGCGTCTCAAGGGAATCGATCCCAAAGCCTTCACACGCACTGCCCCTGTATGTTCCTGAGCAGCAGACCAGATTTCGCTGTGAGCACGATGAAAACAATAACGATATCTTAAGATTTCAATAAAAACGGTAACTTAAAACCTTACAACCTCAATCATTAAGCTTAAAACGCTGTTTTCCGCGTAATGCTATCGTGCTGTGTTTGTGTTTTTGCTGTTGCTACTGCTGCATTGCATCGATACGTCATGAAAACCATCACCTCTAGCCCTCAATCAAGCTGCCTAGCGCGCGGAATCATTAAAATCCAAAACATGATGAGCAGAACCAGTCAAGGGAACGTGGAACGACGCATTGAAAGTGACGTCACCATCTCTATGACAGAGAAGTTTTTCTGCCTGAGACTATGAAGAGTCACACGTTTTTGAGTGGCTACAGAAGAACTAGAGCTGGGATTTTCATCGGACAAAGTTTGTTAAAAAAACTGCATTTTTCTGTGCAGAAACGAGCCACTTTTCTAAGAATACATAAACATTTCATAAAGCTTGAGCCGACCAGGTTTAAAGGCCCTTAATCCCAACACGGCAAGTTTACAGCATACAGGATAAGCAAAGCTCAGTTCAGAAGTCAGTGCCTCATTTGATAACAAACTACAATCGCTCTTCGTAAGTGACCCGCACGTCAAATGCCTAGTGATAGCGGCAATGAGTTCGGAGAACATCATCAAGTCTGAAACTCATCTTCATTCAATTTTGCTCCACAATGTGACAAGACGAGCGCATATCCAGTGTGGGCATTCATATGTTCGACTTCTCTCAAAACGATCTGCATTTTGGCGCAGGAGCAGAAAATGTCCTAGCCTTCAGGGTTCCAGAGAAACCAGTACGTGACTTATGGCTAGGTTCCTTGGAATCCAGCTCCATTTCCTAAAGCTTATTGGAACGACCGGAACATTCTTAGAAGGCTCATCATATAATACTGAGACATTCAACCAGGCATTAGGTCAAAACGTTCGGGTAAGCAGCTCATTAGGTAACCGGTAGGTGTGTTGTGGGGTGAACGATCCCAGGGCATCATCATCATCATTGGTGTTTAAGGGCGCGCCGACAACAAGGGTCATGTGGCGCCCATAACACTAGACAAGATATGCATGTACAATAGATTTTCAGCATCTCACACGGCTAAAAGTGTGTCAAGGAATAGGCGGATCCAGGGGGCAAGGGGGCACGTGCCCCCCGATCGACCCTCGGCGCCCCCTGAAAGGTCGATGGCGCCCCCCTGAAATGTCGCTTCCCACCCCCCCCAGGATGCGAAAGTCGGCGCCCACCGATAGGATTTGGCGCCCACCTGATAGCTTTTGCCGGTCATAAGTGGCGCCCCCTGGTCCGGATGGCGCCCCCCGGTCCGGATGGCGCCCCCCGGAAGGTGCCCCCCGATCGGCAATCCTGGATCCGCCTATGTGTCAAGGGTAAAATGTAAATACACCGCACATGCTTCGACAAGTCAACGAGTGAAAAGGCAGGTGATTACGTCCTAAGATGGTGAGTAAATGGCATTAAATGAGACACTTTAAAAAAGCAGCAGTAGCCGTGAAGTCCACGGTTGGATGCTCTCCAAGCAGTGAATCCAGTGAGGGAGACCCGTGAAAGTAGCGCTGTCTTTCAACCTCAAAATCTCGACAATCCACGAAAACATGTCGCACAGACAGGCGCTCCCCACAGCGAGCACACTCCGGCGGGACATCTCCCAGGGCTGTACACAATTTGGGCACCACACCTTCACATTTTTCTGCAGCCCCCCCAAGAGCAAGGGTAGGCTCATGGTGTGACCTCAAACGCCCATTTTCCAAGGCTGTATCAAGGGTGTTTCAATACTATCCAGAATATTTCAAAGACAACCATATTCAAAAACAGATTGCCTAATAATTTATACATATGGAAGACAACTGAATTCCCTGTCTCTCGCATTTGAAAATAAGCATCACAAAATTTGGAATATTTTCAGTAGACCAAGCAGTGGAAAAATCCCTTCACGCCTGTAACGTCACTCAAATGTGAAGGAATCTCCCTAGAACATACTTTAAAATAAATAAATGTATCTTGGTTTTACTATAGGGCAAAATGTTACATTCCTTGCGCACGGACTAGGGCAATAAAGCACCAATATTCGAGTGGCAAACAACCAATAAATTGATTAGTTTTTCACCGATGCATCTACTCAAGTTACCGGCCCGGCACCTGACCCGTTTTAGTTACCTCCCAGATAGTACCGCTTTCAGCTAAAATGGTGCGGTTTGAGTTCAACATACTCTTCCGATGTCTATGTAATACATACACAAGACATGCAGCCAAGTTCTTACACATAGTGTTTCATAGTTCCGAAATGCAATATTTCGACGCATATCGATGTTCCCTCAAACCTCATCTGCCTACAAGCTTCTGTGCGAAATTTCCATGAATTTCGATGACATTTAGAGGTCGCGCAATTTTGCAGCTTTTTTCTATCAAATGTATTCAAATGTACACATAAGCGTAGGAACGTCCAGAATATTGGGGAGGACAAGGTGCATTTGGAAGTCATTTCTTTCCAGTCAACGCCATAGGGTTAAGGGTTAAGAATCAAGAATATTGGGGAGGGGCATGGCCCCCTGTTCCTACGCCTATGAATGTACACATTTCCACACTGATACTGGCGCTGGTTTTCTTTTGCTTGGTTTTCTATTTCACATCTGAAATGTTCTTCAAATTAAGTAAAGCGTTTATTACTGCACAATGACTAGCCTGAGTATAAAGCCCGACCGGTTTCGGGAGCATCCCGCCCCCGTTTTCAAGTGAGATGAAGATAACACTATGACATGAACCTAACTAAGCGAAAAACACGAAGACTGGGTACACTTTGAAATAAAAATCTTAGCTATGAACATGACGAATCATTTTAGAATTATTAGCTCTAAACACGTGTTATTTTTCAATTCAATCTCTTCTTTGGCTGGCATTTTAAGAGGTCCAAAAATCCAGAGAAGATGGTAACTTTGCCGATATTTCTATTCATTTTTGGTTCTGTGGTGGTTTGGGTGTAAATTGCCTGTTTTATTTCCCGAGGTTTTTGTCTCGAGTCGAAATTAAAGTCGTTGTGGCGTCCCATTTGATATAATGATCCTTCTTGAATTAATGTTCCGCTGTGGCCTCCGCTGCTCTCTCGTCAATTGACCCTCGGATTAGTTTTTGTCGAGATTTTCGGTGTTCGTCTTGTCGGACTTCCATCATCCTTTTGCTTTCTCCAATGTATGTTTTTGGACAGTCATTAAATTCCATCGTGCATACTGGGCCTGTTTTTTCCGGTTGTCTGTCCTGTCCTTTGGTTTGACTAGTAATTGTTTGATCGTTCGATGTGGCTTAAAATATGCTCTTACGTTGAATTTAGAACATATGCATCGAATTTTTGCGATACTCCTACAAATTCGAAGGATCATTATAATGATATTATAATGATTATGATATATAAATATCAAATGGGACGCCACAACAACTTTAACTTTCGACTCAAAACAAAAACAGCGGGAAAGGGAGATCGCCCTCATCAAGAGGTTCAACGGATTCGTCAAGGACGAGAAGCAGAAGCAGTATCTGCTCCGGGTAGTGGAACTCCATCGGAGGGCTCTCTACCCAAGCGCACCAAGAAAGAATGCGCCTCTTTCAAGTGTAATGGTTTTTGGTGATAAAAGTGCGCGACCTCTAAATGTCCTTTTATTTTGCTTTTAAGGGTGTCAATCGATTCAGTTTTACGCATAGAGCTGGGGGAAAGTCGATATGACTTCGTTCCAAACAAACACAATTTTACTATAGTGGGCTGAAACACCCTATTACACACTGAATAATTACACCCTTTGAGGAGCTCAGTGAGTAGCGGAACACGTCATCGATCCTCTAAAGCCCAAGGTGAACGTTCCGTATCCTGGTGCCGCCGCTCTTTGCTGAAAAGGCACTGCACCGTACTTTGGACTAATCTCGACCTATTTGTGATAAATTAGACCGGTTGAAGATCGCTTTGACATCACTCCAGAAGGACTGCTCTCCGCTTTCAGCAAACACTATACCTCCTCTCCATCTGGGTATTATTGGGTACGTTCCAGAGATCCTCAAACCTCCGAGCTTATCTTAAACCTCCTTCAATACACTCCTAAACGAGGGGTGGTTTTCCGGACGATGTTAAAGGAGCACAATTCTAGCCTAAAAATTTTAGTTAAGAAGCAAAAAAAAAACAACAAAACAAAAACAAATACTTAGTTCTACAGTGACAAACGGACGCCTGTCGGTAGTTTGTGATTGCGATTTCGCTGTTTTTCCGTGTGCCATTTCCGCTAAAATACGTTAAATGAGCACCGGAGGCCTTATTCAAATTCAAATAATTAATCAGTTTCGTTTCGCTCGTCATATTGGCGCTGATCATTAGAAAACAGCTTTTATCTCCTCCAAACTCCTCCCAGTCTGTTCCATCGGACAACGATTTTTGTACCTGCTCAAACCTCATTTTAAGCCATTGGCAGAGCCAGAGGGGCTAGGGACACTTGCCCACCCCCATCGACCTTCGGTGCCCCCTGAAAGGTCGATGGCGCCTCCCCTGAAATGTCGTTACCTCCCTCCCCTCACACCGGACGCGCGCCCCCTGGTCCAGATGGCAACCCCCGACCGGCGATCCTGGATCCGCCTATGTTCTCAGCTCCTCTCATCTCTGTTCTGAGGAGGCGCTGGAACAGTCCCATTATGACGCAGTCTCCTTTGCTCCACCTCCCCCCCAATCTGGCAGGGCTGTAATGTGCGGCATAAGCTGGCAGACCGAGGCCAATTTCACACCCTTGCCATCGTTTGCAATTTTCCTGGAGTCGTTTCTCCAGCTTATTATATATCTCTAGGAATTCTCTAGAAAACTGTGATTTTTTGTCACACGGGTACAAAATCGCAAATAACTGCGTGTAATTACAAATCACAAACACCGTTACATTAGCCTCTGGCGGCAATTATAACGGAAAGACAACGCGAACCCTCCAGCAAATATACTCACCATGGTAGAGCCAGCATCACCATCCATCTACCAAGCCATTTCTAGCATCTCTGCCAATTCGACCCTGTCGCTTCTCCGTCCATGACGGGACAGCTTCGGGGCCCCGTCTACCAGACACGAAAGTCACTGCCATAAAACCCGGCGGCGGTAAATATTGGCCGGGATCTGTTTTGCCTCCAGAGATTCTTTATGGCTCAGCAATTGGGCTAACACCATGCCTTATAAACAGGCCGAGCAGCATGTTTGCATAAGGTGACGACACCGCTCATGTCCGTTCAATTACTCGGTGCCGCGGACACGGACGCGACTGTTATGCGGTGGGGCCAATCACAGGAGTAGGGACAGGGGACGGGGGGCATGACCCCCTGCAACGATTAAGATCTTAGCCATTGGCCTTATGACGCTGAATGGAAAAAAATCTCTCCAATATGCACAACATTGCCCCCCCCTACCCAATATTCTGGCCGTTCCTACACCGATGGGACCTATTTATACATCAGTTCATACGTGAGAGAGACTACTGTGCCGGATTGCAGTAAAATAAAACAACATTGTTTGTACACCATGTTTATACACTGGGAATACGACCAGAACTATGTTTAACCTTTTTTCTAGATACAAATCACCCTATCCATCAGATAAACTCGGTCAGGAGGATTTTTCATCCTTGTGCTCAAACTCTCGGTACTATTTTTTCCAGTTGGTACCTATCGATATATTCTCATCCTCAGACTAGAGTTTGGAGTATGAGGCTTAAAATACCACCGTGAGTAATTACACATTCTCCACTTTCATTCTGCGTTTCCAGCTTTTTGAAAAAAAAACAGGAGCGATGCAAACCGGGCTAGATACAGGTTCCTGATGAGGTAGGGTGTACAGCCCGGTCTTCATGTCCATAACGCCAATTCATAAACGGGGTTCTAATATTTGCCCGCAGCACCGGAAATGACGAATCTTCCTCAAACCTTCATGGAGGATTAGTGCAGTGTGCAGGACAATTTTTCGTTGTGAGTCAGATGTTAACTAATGCTTGGAAAACCTATTCATATCGTGCTTCAGAAGCTATGTATCAGCCCTGTTTCAATCCAAACGACCGGATAACTCTAAGCAAAACCACAAACTAGTCCATCTTATATTACGCAAGCCTGAGTACACCCCCCCTGAGATAACCCCGCCAGGACGGTGCGGGGCGAGGCATTCCTCCGTGCCGCCGGGCCGGCCGCCAGCCCCGCCTCGGGCCGTGTTTCCACCATCGGGGCCAATTACGTATGAGTGGGTGCAGCAGTCGGGACGCGTGCCAGGGTGCGTTGTTGCACGGGGCCGAGACGGCAGGCGGCCGCCGAGCTGGCCGGCGCTGGGCACAGAGTCGGTGCACGATACACTGGTGGTCTCACAAACTGCGCCGGCGAGTCCCAGCCCCAGCCCCGCAGCATCAGCGTTCTCCCACCCGCTCCCTGTGCGCTGTCTGTAATCATCTGAGGACGTGCCTTTTTACACATGAGACTGCATCCAACAGCAGTATTCAGGGCACAGCCATGACCACTATTGTGCCGCAATCCACTAGTTCGACACCCCTACCGAGCGATGGGGTGCAGGGCTCAGGATTGGGGCCACCAGGCACACGGCCGCGCGTCCAAGTTCGCCGGTGGCGGCCAACGTAAACACGCCGCAGGCTACTGCGGTGGATAGCGGTGGGGGCCGATCCACGCAGGCAGCGTCGGGAGGGCAACCCACACACGCACAATATCCCGCAGGCAGCGTCGAGAGGGTAACCCGCACACGCACAATATCCCGCAGGGCGTCGGGAAGGTAAACCACGCACGCACAATATCCCGCAGGCAGCGTCGAGAGGGCGACCCACACACGCACAATATCCCGCAGGGCGTCGGGAAGGTAAACCACGCACGCACAATATCCCGCAGGGCGTCGGGAAGGTAAACCACGCACGCACAATATCCCGCAGGCAGCGTCGAGAGGGCGACCCACACACGCACAATATCCCGCAGGCAGCGTCGAGAGGGCAACCCACACACGCACAATATCCCGCAGGGCGTCGGGAGGGCAACCCACACACGCACAATATCCCGCAGGGCGGCGAGAGGGCAACCCACACACGCAAAATATCCCGCAGGGCGTCGGGAGGGCAACCCACACACGCACAATACCCCGCAGGCAGCGTCGAGAGGGTAACCCACGCACGCACAATATCCCGCAGGGCGTCGGGAGGGTAACCCACACACGCACAATATCCCGCAGGGCGTCGGGAGGGTAACCCACACACGCACAATATCCCGCAGGGCGTCGGGAGGGCAACCCACACACGCACAATATCCCGCAGGGCGGCGAGAGGGCAACCCACGCACGCACAATATCCCGCAGGGCGTCGAGAGGGCAACCCACACACGCACAATATCCCGCAGGGCGTCGGGAGGGTAACCCACACACGCACAATATCCCGCAGGGCGTCGGGAGGGCAACCCACACACGCACAATATCCCGCAGGCAGCGTCGAGAGGGCAACCCACACACGCACAATATCCCGCAGGGCGTCGGGAGGGCAACCCACACACGCACAATATCCCGCAGGCAGCGTCGAGAGGGTAACCCACGCACGCACAATATCCCGCAGGGCGTCGGGAGGGTAACCCACACACGCACAATATCCCGCAGGGCGTCGGGAGGGTAACCCACACACGCACAATATCCCGCAGGGCGTCGGGAGGGCAACCCACACACGCACAATATCCCGCAGGGCGGCGAGAGGGCAACCCACGCACGCACAATATCCCGCAGGGCGTCGAGAGGGCAACCCACACACGCACAATATCCCGCAGGGCGTCGGGAGGGTAACCCACACACGCACAATATCCCGCAGGGCGTCGGGAGGGCAACCCACACACGCACAATATCCCGCAGGCAGCGTCGAGAGGGCAACCCACACACGCACAATATCCCGCAGGGCGTCGGGAGGGCAACCCACACACGCACAATATCCCGCAGGCAGCGTCGAGAGGGCAACCCACACACGCACAATATCCCGCAGGGCATCGGGAGGGCAACCCACACACGCACAATATCCCGCAGGGCGGCGAGAGGGCAACCCACACACGCACAATATCCCGCGGGGCGTCGGGAGGGCAACCCACACACGCACAATACCCCGCAGGCAGCGTCGAGAGGGTAACCCACGCACGCACAATATCCCGCAGGGCGTCGGGAGGGTAACCCACACACGCACAATATCCCGCAGGGCGGCGAGAGGGCAACCCACACACGCACAATATCCCGCAGGCAGCGTCGAGAGGGCAACCCACACACGCACAATACCCCGCAGGCAGCGTCGAGAGGGTAACCCACGCACGCACAATATCCCGCAGGGCGTCGGGAGGGTAACCCACACACGCACAATATCCCGCAGGGCGTCGGGAGGGTAACCCACACACGCACAATATCCCGCAGGGCGTCGGGAGGGCAACCCACACACGCACAATATCCCGCAGGGCGGCGAGAGGGCAACCCACGCACGCACAATATCCCGCAGGGCGTCGAGAGGGCAACCCACACACGCACAATATCCCGCAGGGCGTCGGGAGGGTAACCCACACACGCACAATATCCCGCAGGGCGTCGGGAGGGCAACCCACACACGCACAATATCCCGCAGGCAGCGTCGAGAGGGCAACCCACACACGCACAATATCCCGCAGGGCGTCGGGAGGGCAACCCACACACGCACAATATCCCGCAGGCAGCGTCGAGAGGGCAACCCACACACGCACAATATCCCGCAGGGCGTCGGGAGGGCAACCCACACACGCACAATATCCCGCAGGGTGTCGGGAGGGTAACCCACCCACGCACAATATCCCGCAGGGCGTCGGGAGGGTAACTCACACACGCACAATATCCCGCAGGCAGCGTCGAGAGGGCAACCCACACACGCACAATATCCCGCAGGGTGTCGGGAGGGCAACCCACACACGCACAATATCCCGCAGGGTGTCGGGAGGGTAACCCACACACGCACAATATCCCGCAGGGCGTCGGGAGGGCAACCCACACACGCACAATATCCCGCAGGCAGCGTCGAGAGGGCAACCCACACACGCACAATATCCCGCAGGGTGTCGGGAGGGCAACCCACACACGCACAATATCCCGCAGGGTGTCGGGAGGGCAACCCACACACGCACAATATCCCGCAGGCAGCGTCGGGAGGGCAACCCACGCACGCACAATATCCCGCAGGGTGTCGAGAGGGCAACCCACACACGCACAATATCCCGCAGGGTGTCGGGAGGGTAACCCACACACGCACAATATCCCGCAGGGCGTCGGGAGGGTAAGCCACAGCAGCACAATATCCTGCAGGGAATCGAGAGGGCAACCCACACACGCACAATATCCCGCAGGGCGGCGAGAGGGCAACCCACACACGCACAATATCCCGCAGGCAGCGTCGAGAGGGCAACCCACACACGCACAATATCCCGCAGGGTGTCGGGAGGGCAACCCACACACGCACAATATCCCGCAGGGTGTCGGGAGGGTAACCCACACACGCACAATATCCCGCAGGGCGTCGGGAGGGCAACCCACACCGCACAATATCCCGCAGGCAGCGTCGAGAGGGCAACCCACACACGCACAATATCCCGCAGGGCGTCGGGAGGGCAACCCACACACGCACAATATCCCGCAGGCAGCGTCGAGAGGGCAACCCACACACGCACAATATCCCGCAGGGCGTCGGGAGGGCAACCCACACACGCACAATATCCCGCAGGCAGCGTCGGGAGGGCAACCCACGCACGCACAATATCCCGCAGGGTGTCGAGAGGGCAACCCACACACGCACAATATCCCGCAGGGTGTCGGGAGGGTAACCCACACACGCACAATATCCCGCAGGGCGTCGGGAGGGTAAGCCACAGCAGCACAATATCCTGCAGGGAATCGAGAGGGCAACCCACACACGCACAATATCCCGCAGGGTGTCGGGAGGGTAAGCCACGGCAGCACAATATCCCGCAGGGCGTCGGGAGGGTAACCCACACACGCACAATATCCCGCAGGGTGTCGAGAGGGCAACCCACACACGCACAATATCCCGCAGGGTGTCGGGAGGGTAACCCACACACGCACAATATCCCGCAGGGCGTCGGGAGGGTAAGCCACAGCAGCACAATATCCTGCAGGGAATCGAGAGGGCAACCCACACACGCACAATATCCCGCAGGGTGTCGGGAGGGTAAGCCACGGCAGCACAATATCCCGCAGGGCGTCGAGAAGGCAACCCACACACGCACAATATCCCGCAGGGCGTCGGGAGGGTAACCCACACACGCACAATATCCCGCAGGGCGTCGGGAGGGTAAGCCACAGCAGCACAATATCCTGCAGGGAATCGAGAGGGTAAGCCACACACGCACAATATCCCGCAGGGTGTCGGGAGGGCAACCCACACACGCACAATATCCCGCAGGGCGTCGGGAGGGTAAGCCACAGCAGCACAATATCCTGCAGGGAATCGAGAGGGTAACCCACACACGCACAATATCCCGCAGGGCGTCGGGAGGGTAAGCCACACACGTACAATATCCCGCAGGGCGTCGAGAGAGTAACCCACGCACGCACAATATCCCGCAGGGCGTCGGGAGGGTAAGCCACGCACGCACAATATCCTGCAGGGTGTCGAGAGGGTAAGCCACGCACGCACAATATCCTGCAGGGCGTCGGGAGGGTAAGCCACACACGTACAATATCCCGCAGGGCGTCGGGAGGGTAAGCCACGGCAGCACAATATCCCGCAGGGCGTCGGGAGGGTAAGCCACGGCAGCACAATATCCCGCAGGGTGTCGAGAGGGTAAGCCACGCACGCACAATATCCTGCAGGGCGTCGGGAGGGTAAGCCACACACGTACAATATCCCGCAGGGCGTCGGGAGGGTAAGCCACGGCAGCACAATATCCCGCAGGGCGTCGGGAGGGTAAGCCACGCACGCACAATATCCTGCAGGGTGTCGGGAGGGTAAGCCACGCACGCACAATATCCTGCAGGGCGTCGGGAGGGTAACCCACACACGCACAATATCCTGCAGGGTGTCGGGAGGGTAACCCACCGCAGCACAATATCCTGCAGGGCGTCGGGAGGGTAACCCACCGCAGCACAATATCCTGCAGGGAATCGAGAGGGTAAGCCACGCACGCACAATATCCTGCAGGGTGTCGGGAGGGTAACCCACGCACGCACAATATCCCGCAGGGCGTCGGGAGGGTAACCCACGCACGCACAATATCCCGCAGGGCGTCGGGAGGGTAAGCCACGCACGCACAATATCCTGCAGGGCGTCGGGAGGGTAAGCCACGCACGCACAATATCCTGCAGGGCGTCGGGAGGGTAACCCACCGCAGCACAATATCCTGCAGGGAATCGAGAGGGTAAGCCACGCACGCACAATATCCTGCAGGGTGTCGGGAGGGTAACCCACGCACGCACAATATCCCGCAGGGTGTCGAGAGGGCAACCCACACACGCACAATATCCTGCAGGGTGTCGAGAGGGTAACCCACACAGGCACAATACCATGCAGGGTGTCGAGAGGGTAACCCACACAGGCACAATACCATGCAGGGTGTGGGGAGGGTAACCCACACACGCGTAATATCCCGCAGGGTGTCGAGAGGGTAACCCACGCACGCACATTATCCCGCAGGTGGTCGAGAGAGTAACCCACGCACGCACAATATCCTGCAGGGCGTCACAGCAGCACAATATCCCGCAGGGTATCGAGAGAGTAACCCACGCACGCACAGTATCCTGCAGGGTGTCGAGAGGATAACCCACGCACGCACAGTATCCTGCAGGGCGTCAGGGGGCTTTGCGCTAGGCCCGAGGGTAGGAGCTGGCAGTGCCATGAGATGAAAACAATATCTGCCCTGTGGTATATCATGTGTCAAGTGGTATAAAAGGTGATGAAATCCTTATAAAGTTGTGAAAATTGGCACGGATTTAAAACAGCATATGTGTCTGGGTTTTAGAGTTTTGAAACAGTTTCCTTTGGTCACCACGGATACTTTCACTTAGAAGCTTTCAGAGGATTTCCAATTCTTTTGGAATTTGCTGACAAATTGTTTACCAAATAAATTACAAGTTTTTCGTTTTCTGCGATATTTAGAAAATATCTAAAGCTCGGACAAAAATTCAGACCAAGGTTTAAGATAAATTAAGAATGAACCATTATAAATTATATTCCGGTCAGATAATCCGGTTTAACCCCACTAACTTGAAAATGCAGTTTTTCTCCGACTCTACCCGCACTAACTTTGGTTTATGCTGGTTCTGGACCATATTGAAAGCATATAAGTTTTATACTTTAGCATCTGGGGAAGAATGCGATTTTCTTCTCATATGCCGCACAAATAAAACCAGTCACCTCATAGCATTGAACCCGCGAGGTGAGCATATCAATGAAAGAACACGTGAAACAGTACATTGTGAATACCTTGAACAACACGAACTGGTTTTTATTATTTATATATTCTTAAAATACAAAGTGACGTTTTCGAATCCCCTCCTGCCATTCCCATCATACTGATGCATATTTTACGGGTGACACTGTTCATTGAAAGAAATAACAAGCTTTTATAAGCACCGGCCACGCATAGTAGCTATAGGTAGAAATATGAGGTCCACCCACAAATTTTGTTCCAAAAAGTTCTGTAGGCGGCAAAATACACATCTGCATGAATTATAAACAGGAATAAATTCTTAGCAACAAATGTTGCCCATCACGAACAGTTCGCGATGTTGGCAAATAATTTCTCCCCAAGAACAAAAAATCCGAAATCAAACGCACATGGTATTTAAAATTGTCCATGCATCGTTCTGTCAATCAGCAGGCTGCTGCCATAGGCAGGTGCTGTCTAAACGACCACATTGGCCCACCATTGGCAAAGGTCGTCTAATCTTCTCGCAAAGCTCGTTACACGTCGGCAATGTGCCGCCATCTCATAACTCACATCGGCGGCGGAACTTCAGGAATCGCCGCACTAAGCTTGCCCGCAGGCCGCCGTCCTCTGGGAGCCACAGTCTGGTCCCTCGAGCCCACTCACCAGTGGTGACAGACTGACCCGAAACCCCAAAACTCCTGTATTAAATATTCCCATTTAGAACCGCCCCGGAGTCCCCAGTGGAGTAATTTGAACACTTCAATACAATTCCTGGAACGGAAACATTGCCTTCCAGAACTTGCAGGCTCAGTGATGATCATTAGGAGCGAAGTGCGAGAGTTGAGAAACCACCAGTAACTACACTTTTGCATCACGCTGACATCAATCAGAGGGGTGAACCAGCTGACCCAGCAGCAATCTCGCGTAGGAACCGCAGTGACCTGCGAGGCCACCATGTGGTAGTCTGAGGTCATGAAACAAAGCAGAGAGAGAGAGAGAGAGAGAGAGAGAGAGAGAGAGAGAGAGAGAGAGAGAGAGAGAGAGAGAGAGAGAGAGAGAGAGAGAGAGAGAGAGAGAGAGAGAGAGAGAGAGAGAGAGAGAGAGAGAGAGAGAGAGAGAGAGAGAGAGAGAGAGAGAGAGAGAGAGAGAGAGAGAGAGAGAGAGAGAGAGAGAGAGAGAGAGAGAGAGAGAGAGAGAGAGAGAGAGAGAGAGAGAGAGAGAGAGAGAGAGAGAGAGAGAGAGAGAGAGAGAGAGAGAGAGAGAGAGAGAGAGAGAGAGAGAGAGAGAGAGAGAGAGAGAGAGAGAGAGAGAGAGAGAGAGAGAGAGAGAGAGAGAGAGAGAGAGAGAGAGAGAGAGAGAGAGAGAGAGAGAGAGAGAGAGAGAGAGAGAGAGAGAGAGAGAGAGAGAGAGAGAGAGAGAGAGAGAGAGAGAGAGAGAGAGAGAGAGAGAGAGAGAGAGAGAGAGAGAGAGAGAGAGAGAGAGAGAGAGAGAGAGAGAGAGAGAGAGAGAGAGAGAGACTACCACATCCGCCGCGAGGCACGCTGCCCCCGCTCTGCCGACCTGTTGCCGGCCCGCCTGCAGCCGCTGCCGGCCCGGGAAGGCGCCGCTGTCCGATCAATGTGCCAGCCCGGCTGTCATGGGGGCTCTCCACCGCCGCCGCCGCCGCCGCCTCTCCATTTCAACTGCGTGCCATGCCGCCCGGCCGCCGGCCGAGAGCGCAGCCGGCTAATTTTAGCCGGCGGCCGCGGCCCCGGCTGCACTGCAGCCCGCCAGACGATTGTGGAAAGGCGCGCGATGCGGCGGACGCCTCTGGAGGTCCCGGGGGCGTCTGAGGAGGCTCCCGCGTCCGATCCGCGCTCCAACTGACGGCTATCCAGTGAAAAAGTTAGCCATGGTAACCAGGTTCATAGTGCGCCTGGCTCAGTCAAGCTGACTGGGATTTTACCGCTGCATGGGACTGCCCTCCTCTATTATGATGTTACGTAATCGGGCCGACCTGTCACAGTTGATTGCTCTTAAATGTCTTTACGCTGACCACCCACCATTACGTGCACAATGTTGAATACACCAGTAGCACACGACAAACCGGTTCTCGGGACATAAACAAAGCCACTTAACCCTGTCCCCTGTTGCAGAGCAGTTCGGTCAGGTGCAAACTGCACCGGAGACGACCGTGCTAATGAGTTTCGTAACGACCCGCAGCGGCACCGCGGGCGGCCGCTGCCACCACTATCTAGTGGTGGCAAACACGCTGGTAACCGACCGACCCCAGGCGGGGTGCCCGCAGAAGGCTGCGTTTCAGTGTGCGTAGTCAAAACGGTAAAACATGTTCCACTTTTACTGAGGCGAGGTCGTTCTTTTAATTGATGCAATCGACGCTCACCTAGCTGGGTAGATGTTTTATGTCCAGAAGTGGGCCCCGTGGTTTGAATTAGAACAATATCAACTACTGCGCTCCTCCTTTGGCCTCGGTACCTGAGTGCAGGCCCTGAAACAGCTTGCCGGGCATCGCAGTTCGTCTGAATCAAGGCAGTTCGTCTGAATCAAGAATGTCTTCTCCTCAGCGCTAAGCGCGCTCATTCCGGCGAGTCAGTAAGTGCACCAGCTTTCCGCGAACCTTGGAAGTTCGACCCGGCTGCAGCTTCGAGCGTGGGAGCAGCTTGCTACCGAAAGGAACAACAGCTAGCTAGCTTTGAAGCGGCTTGCCAGTCCAGCACTCCACCAGCGGCTAGCCGGATATCGAGAAAGCCCGCCGGCGTCATTCAACTACATTACCAGCACTGCTTTAAGCAGTCATATCTGACCGGGAAACTTGGGCCCAACTTTATCACGTGACGCCAGTGAGGACGTCGCTAATACCGTGCCATACTGTGTAATACGGCAGGAGGTGTAGAGGGAGGGGGGGGGGGCTCGTCACGCGACGGAGCCGTCCAATTGCAACCCCTCCTGTATAAACAGCCAGATGGTGTCATGATGCACCGGTGAAATGCCACCCCATTAGACAGCCGAATTTCCCAACAGCCAAAGAGATTCACCATCACTCGGCGATCCACAAGATTCAGACCTGTCTCCGGGAGGTTTTCTGTTACCTGCCGCGTCTGAAACTTCGTCTAATAGCCAAAGTAGGCTAGCTGTCGTGCAAACCCCGCCGGTCAGGCGGCCTCCGCGACCAGGAGGCGTGGGCACGACGATGGGAGGTTATGGAAACAGCCAGGAACCGGCCCAGCACTGAAGGTGAACCGGTTGCGTTCCAGCGGGCAGCGGCAAAGGAGGAACACGCCACCCCTGCGCGGGCCCTCGGCGAGTCAACCCGACCGTCACGCTGGTCAGCAACAATGAATGAACAGGTGGCCGCCCATAAAGTCGGTACAACTCGGCCGACAGCCTGGAAGGTGTCCGTTTCACTGCACAAGTGGGATCTGATTCAGATGTGTTTCATTTAAATAAAACAGCTACTTTAAAACAGCAGTGAACCAATTTTGTGCGTTTGACAATAATGCTAGTTTCGTTCGTTTGACAACATGAATATGGTCATCTGAAAAAAAACTGAATACGAAACCAGAATGATGCTCCACATTCCGCTGCGTACATCTCACATGACCACGCAGTGTCCGCAGGCATGGTGAACTCTGAGTCACTAGCTCGGCACCGGTGGTGGCGGGTGCGGACCCGTGGATGTCACCCCAACGAAGGTCCAATGTCTGCCTATGACAGCCGCTACCAGATTCCCCGATCACGGGGTCAACGCGAGCTCTCCGTGGATGCAAACTGCAACACCCGTGACATTTCACACTTATCATCGTCTCAGCCGTGCCAAGAGAAACAATCCGCTCAAAGACCTCGGGAATGGCGGGGATAGTAGGCAGCGAGAGTCTGTTGGGGTTTAAAAGAGTATCAACAGCTATGGTCGTGCCGCGCTCAGCGGGATCCCAGGGAGAATATCTGGAGAACCTTCCCGCAAGCCAACTATCCGAGGCGGGGGAAGGGGGGAATATCTGGAGAACCTTCCCGCAATCCAACTATCCGGGCGAGGGGGATATCTGGAGAGCCTTCCATCAACCCAACTATACGAGGCGGGGGCATCTGACTAAAAGCGCCAAGGAGCCTGTACCGCTAGTCGAACAAAACTTGATATGATCAACCCACAGGCTGCCAAAGCAGACACCAAGCTGCATTGAGTGGTGTTTGGTGCCACATGGAGCAGCGCCGGGATAGCGTGAGAGCTCAGCCGCATCAACAGAACACCTGCGCCACTCAGACATCGGGTATTCATCCGAGTCCCGCCCGTCCGTCCGGGAAATCACAAGAAACTTAACCAGTAGCAGCATAAAGGCATACAACCATACAGCTTTCTTGTCCCCACGACGTTTCATCATGTTTCATATTTCTTGCCGCTCACATTTCATCTCCATTACCGTACTGAATGCATACTCTAGATGTTTCTGCAAGGAGCAGAATCTATCAGCTATTAAAGCTCCATTCCACGCACGCGTCGCAAGCTAGTCAAAGCAACTGATGTCTGTGTGGGCTGGTGAAATCGAAGGTTGGCATCGGAGCGCGCCGAGGGGGCTGACCATGTTCACGCACATTCTTAATAGCCTATGGCCGATTTATACTCGTTGGATGAGCTAAACAAAAGGTTTTAAAGTATAAAGGCGCAGAAAAATCCACGATAAATTCGCCAATCACATCACCGAAGATCCCTCCGCTACTTAACACCCAACTGAGCGCTGTAAGCGAGCCCAGCCGCGTTTCTCCGCGGCTGCAGCGCTCAGAACCCGTCAGTCGGCCTCTGAACCGCCGATACGATGCCGCGTGAAACACCGGTCAGAAGCCGGCAGCAGCAACGGCAGGCGGGCGCCTGTCAAGGCCAGCGCTGTCAATGGCGGCGGACGGCCCTGCTGGTGCATACCCGCGCCGCCCAGCGTCCCGCCATGCATGCAAGCGAGTTGGCGCGGAAAAGCGGCCGTTTTGGCGCGCCTGCGGCGTCCAGCAGGCGCTGGTTGGTAGCGTTATTGGACGTGGTACAAATTTACCAGAGGCAACCGCGTCAGCGTGTTGTGGCACACAGAATATGTCAACAGGGAAACTAATTATAAGTAAATTTATTATGAAACTTATTAAAATCGACCGTAGTCCTCATTGACGGTAGGTGAAATATGGCCCCGCTGCAACGTTGTGGCAGTCGTTAGATCGATCTGCAGTTTTTGCACGCTTCTGCTTTTTTAGGTAGAGCACTGATGATTCCGAGAAAATCATGACCCATTCCGCACCTCGGTCGTAAAAATATCTACCATGTAAACTTATCAAGTATATCTACGGGTGCCCAACAAACCAATAATCACGTCGATTCTAGCAGACTCCATAAACCAAGACCATTAAGACAGAAGACGAAGTTTCTACCGATTCCTAGCTTGGAACTTGGCACGCCCTAAAACCAATTAATCAATCAACCGAGCCTTAGCTTCACAAAATTCATAACAATATAAATCTGTCTGTCATTTTTTGTGACAGGCTGCGTTTCAACAATGACTAGCAGTGTGTTTTTCCTTTTTTACTGGAGACCATAGAAAGAAAATGCCACGCATGAGGGCGAAAGGCGCCCATTTCAGCACCCCACCCACTGCTCTCTATCTCCTCCATCAGGCGTCCTGTTTCCTGATTGGGCCTGGTTAGGAGACCATAACGACCCTCAGCCAGTGGCACAACGGTCATCGCCGAGTGAGAACAGACCGACAGACCGACAATTATTTATGGCTAGAGGGCCACGAATCCCCAGTGACCGAAAATCCGAGGGGTTACAAATCTTGCAAGTACAAAACATGCCTTGGCCTCGAGTGTGCAACTGACGTTTCTCATCAAACGGCTGTAGCGTAGACTTGTAGTCTACGTAAGTAGGACCCAAAACACGGTTGCCATGGCGACCGTCGGAACAAAGCAGCGGGGACACCTGGCGTTCAGCCCTCGTCCTCCTTGTTGTTACGGACACGATGCATGTGCCGCTCACCACGGATGACCGGACGGCCGCGCCTTCAATCCCGCTATCCCCGGACTCCAGCTAGACTCGATATTACAAGAACTCGGCATCTGCAGCAGCCGGGTTGCTATGACTACAACAGCTCGCCTCGCGCCCCAGCCAATACTGTTGCGCTCGCTACAGCGTGCAACACACCATTTTGTAATCATCGATTTGATGGGCTGCACAGGCTTACAAGCATACTAAACCGGCCCCAGCCTCTCCGAACCAATTTTGGTTTCGCGGTGCGGTAGTTCGTCTCTGGGCTCCCTCTAAAATAAGCCTCGCAATGGGTTTTTCTGTTATGTACCCAGAGGGAGTTCAAGCATTCTCCTGCTCCTGTATGGTTTTAAGCGCCTTAGTAACTCTTCCTTTATTTTTCCCATCTTTTCTCGCGAAAATCAATCCCCATTTCCCGTTTATAACCATAACCGTACGGCAATCTCTCGCCTAACCAATGATGTCTTCCCCATCTTCCCTCACAACCATCGCGTTAAATACTACACGCTCCGGCGCAGGGCACGGGGCATGGTGGCGCCACTGGAACGATAACACCACACGGCTGCAACGCGAGCCCCAGCCGAGGGCCGACGGTTCAAGTCGTTCCTGGAGCCAATCTCAGTGGCCAGGCAGCCACACAATAGCTCGTCAGAGCCGCTGAACCCGAGTCGCCGCCTCCCTCTCCCGGCCCGGTTCGGGTCCACTCGTCTCCCACAACTCCGCCGGGTTCTCTCCTGCTCAGATCAGGTACAGACCAACCCAACCGACATGAGTGCAACCGTACCGTCATTTCCGTCGGAGATCTCCGATAGCGTCTCGTCGCAGTTTGGCGTCTCGTTCGTTTGACGTGGCGCCTGTTGGGAGTTGGGTCGGGCGGCGGGTCAGGCCGGCGCGTTCGCGGTGTCGGTGGCGTCGGATTCGACGCGGGGCGGCGGCGGCAGCGGCGGACGGGTTGGCGCCGCCCCATGAGTCCGATAAATCAGGCGGGCCGCATTGATCAGTGCAACAATGGCGTCGGAAACAGAGAGGGCCGCGGCGCACGCGCCGGGTGCAGCCGGGCACGGGTGGCATGGGCGCGGCGGCACCGCGGGGCTCAGCCGCGCCGGCCCCACACACGGGCTGCACAAGGCGGCCACCGCCACTGGTGCTGAATGGGTCTGGGTGCCATGATTAAATATACATGGTCTCGACCTTCACGGCTCTTGGGTCCTGGCAAGGTCAACAGATCCACGGAAATCCGTTCAGTGTTGCACTTTAAGCAAAGGCAGCTCGTAACGGCCATAATGGCTATTGTGTGGTATGATTGTGAGTTTGTTGGCTTGATAGTAGATGATGGGCGGGGCCACACAAGCCGACGCAATGCGACCTAGGATAGGTTTTTGAAAATAACTCTACGGATTTAGCAGGATTTTATTTTTTGATTTCATTCAATTGCTTTAAACAGAATCACTCTGGGTCAAATTACTTGTGCTTGCATACATATCGGAAAGGGAGGGGGCAGGGGGATCTGCCCTCTCAGACTTTTACTTTTCTCCAAAATATTTCCTGATTTCAACTAACTGGGGGAGAAATTGGAAAGTTTTGAATTTTTTCAAAGTTTTGAATTTTGTTGGAAAGAAAATTTTGTAACCAGTCTGCGGCGAAGGTACCCTGTCCGAAGGAAACCAACCAGTCAAAATCTGGAGTTTTTGTTTCAAGAGTGGAGAGTTTACTGTCAGCAGGGCGTTGAATTTTCACTGTTCCCCTCACTTTAATTGCCGGTGAAATATGTCTATCATTTAGAACCCGTTGAAATCTCGCAAGCCCTCGTGAAGATTCCACTTTGGTGGCAGCAGCACGAAACGTAAAAATAACTACTAGTAGTCGCCTGTTGTCGCCCACCAAAAAATCGGCGACCAGGTCGTGTAGCTACGTGAGCAGTCACCCAGAGATCAGAGGCACCAGCACCTGCTCTGCAGAAGCAGAACCTGTTGCCGCTGCCGAGACTGCTGGAGCGGTGAAACCCAGACGGGTGCGCAGACGCTCCGGGGAAGGCTGAGCAAGGTCACAAACAGCACCCAGTCGTAGGTGCTTTCCTTTTTAGACGGTTCAAAATTTTACGAATGGAAGAAGTCATCAAAAATCGTTTGCACAACAGGCGCAGTAGGAAGTGCAGATTCACAATCATCACGGGCCAAATCTCAAAGATTCAGTTATCGTCATTTTTCATCTACGATGCGTCTTTTTGTCGATGGATCTCGTGGAAAGAGACACCACCAGAAAAGTGCCAGATATTTACGAGGATAATGTGATCCCTCGAAATTCAGTCAGATTATAGAACCTGGATACTCTTTCAATTTGTTTTAGTTAAAGGAGTCAACAACTAAACTGAACCCAGCATTGCAACAACGTATCGGCGCTTACAAATACCGTTAACACGGCGCAATTCAAAGTAAAAACTACGCAAAATTCCAATAAATCAGCCTCTGTGGCCTTCCAGGACTGAGATCTTGTGAAATCTGTATTGCTCGGCCATCTTTGACCCGTCGCGATCGGACATTAAATTCCCGGCCTTTCGGAATTAAACGGATTATCCATCAACTCAGAATCTTATCGACCTTTTCTCAAACAACTGTCCGCATCTGAGCTTTCTCAGAACATTTCTAACTTTGCCGGATTCAAGATATTCCAGTTTTTCTATTAGTTACACAATGTAACGGAGAAACAGTGCGCCTGTTAGGAGTGACCCTAAGACAAAAGATGAAAACAAAATACAATACATGACGGCTAACCAAAGCTAGGCAATATCTGAGCCCTGACAACGTTCAGCCCCAAAAGCCTGGTCCGGGCATTCGTTCATGTTCGCTCTGTTCGGGAACGCAGCACAAGACAGGACGGTAATATTTGCGTGCCACGTTCACGCACTAACATGGGCCGGCGCTGATTCAGCTCACGGTGTGCCTCTCTCACGGTGTTGAGCGGTGTGTTTGTGTTCTGGTGTATGACTGTATTCTAACTTGACTCCCATTGTTTTAACATCGTGTGCGTGCTCCTAAAAACGGTGTGTTTGTGTTTTGGTGTATGACTGTATTTTAACTCGACTCCCATTGTTTTAACAGCGTGTGCGTGCTCCTCCAATAGCCATCTAGTCGACGTGGGGTCGTAATGGCCACAACTGCCTACACGTGGAGACTCGGATAAGGCCTTTGTCTGGTCACATAAGAACGTGAATGCCTGACTAATTCAGCACATTTCCACAAATGAGCCTATGTCAAGTACGACAAGAACCAGCACTGAGAAAACTCGGATTACTACCAGCCACACTGCTTGAACCCCAACCTCGAAAAGCTTCCACTGTTGTACTCCCAACCTTGAAAATGCTTCCACTGCGTTGAACTCCCAACTCTCTGAAAATGCTTCCACTGCGTTGTACTCCCAACTCTCTGAAAATGCTTCCACTGCGTTGTACTCCCAACTCTCTGAAAATGCTTCCACTGCGTTGTACTCCCAACTCTCTGAAAATGCTTCCACTGTAATGTACTACCCAACTCTTTGAAAATGCTTCCACTGTAATACACTACCGATTCTTTGAACATGTTTCAACGCAATTCACCACCAACCGGAATGAAATCTTGCTGAGGTTTAACGGTTCGGCAAAATCACCCAGCATCCAATGGCCCGATTTCATCAGCTAACTGACCTGCAAATAAGACAGAAAATCCCTCTCTCCAACGTACGACAAATAACTCCAGGATAGGGACGAAATGGAGACGCGAGCTTAGTTTCGTTCTAACAAAAGTTGTCAGGTCGTCAAGATTCATTCGAATTATAGATATGTTCGCTCTACATAACCGGGCAGCATAGGGAGTTCTGTCAAATTATGCTAAAAATTCCGGGCATAATTTTTCATTCCGGATGGAAAGAGATCGTCCTCAAACAGCAATGTCGGTCGAAACGTATCAAACGTGCATTTGACGTATATTTCATGGTTGTTCGTTAGGTAGCCAATGACCTCAGAACCGGACCCAGACGCGTGTTTCATCGAGCGCCAGTCGCATTCTGAGCTGTAGTAACACGATATGTGAGCTCGTCAAGTCGACGGCAGGATTGGTTAAATATTTAGTCAGTGCACGCTAGCGAGTTCATAGCGTATGATCGTGTATTTTGCAGAAGTTTATTCAGCATGGGTTTAGCTATCTGCATGTGGCTTCCATGGGCTTACACAAACCGATTTTTACGCACAAATGTTTTTATTCTATGGATGATCTTAGCTTTTCCGGCTTCACCTTCAAATTGGAATCATAGAGGGTAGACGGTATACGAATACACGAAACAAGATGCAGATAAATATTTTCTAACGACCCCTAATATAGAGCCAGAGCGGTTATACAATTGCCTACTAAGAATAAGATAATCCATGTATTCTTCCCCTTTGCCACGCATTTGTAATTTGTTAGCTTAGAACAAATCAGTTCACACAAGCGTCGACTGCCGCTCGTGCATAAGGGACAACCTGCAGAAAAAAAACTTCAGTACGTCCTGCATTATACTAACATGCCGGCGACTTTCAAACTTACCACAACACAAAGAGTGAAAAGGAAGAAAAGTGCAAATGCATCGTACTACATCACACATCTGCAAAAACAATGCCACTATTAAGTATTTAGCAAGATCTGAGGTTTCTCCGTTGGACCAAAATATGAGACACCTCTCCGGTGAAACGCTGGGAACTCCGCTGGTCACATCTGATTTACACTTTCATTCTGGTTTCTAAGTGCGTTCAAATATTTTGCCAGTTTTATCCATCCCCTCAGCTTGCAGCGCACATATATGGCCACAGCTTTGCTGTAGGTGTTTTTTTCCACGACAAACTAGCGCGGGGACAAAGCTGACGTTCACGCCGCGGGTTATCTGCTAGTTTCGACTTGTCAAACTAACTGGTTTCCATACAAGTGCTGGTCCTAGACCATAGGCACAAAGATTGGCAGGCTCCGTGTTCTCCCGTAAATCCGGCGCCAAGGCCACATGGCTCATTTGCTGATTCTGCACAGCACGTTTCTGCACAAACACATTGGCAGAGCGAGCTGTCCAGACGGTAGCAAATACTCTTAGCTTGCTGGATCGGTTACGTTCAGTACATAACCCCGCTACACAACACCTCCGCAACACAACAGCTACACAACACCTCACAACAGCTACACAACAGCTACACAACACCTCCGCGCAAGCATCGGAAAATAGTCGTCAAGCGCAAAAAACTTCCCCGCGCGTGTAGCTTAACTTGTCCCCAAATCGATGTCATCGGCCTTTTTTTGGCAATACAATAAACACATTTTCTCGACGATTAACTTCTACCGCGTATATATAAAACATATTGGACGGGATTTCACAGCAGACCACACGGTTTAGCCTGCGTGAACGGCCGCCGCCGCGCCGGAGCTCCGCGGTATTCAGCCGCTCTTTGTACAGGCTCGTCTGGCTCGGTATCACCGTAATCCCGGCTCTGCACGCCAGAAATGGTCGATAAGAGGAGAGCCGGCCTCCGCAGCACAGGAAACGCATGGCAGAGCCATAATCGCCGGCCCGCAGGTAAACTGTGAAACGGTAATTCGGCTGGCGATGCTATCTTCTATCACGTTGGCAGTAAAATGCCCACTCTTGTCTCGCACTTTTTTGAAAGCTAACGGGAGGATAGATTGATGGGCAATCGCGCTTACAAAGTGCAGCGCGAATATAAAGACTTCTCGATGTGTTTCACGCCTTTCCCACTTTTGTTGGAAAATTATCACCGTTTTTCTTCACGCTTCAAGACACCCCTCCCCGGGATACACAAAATATGTGGGTATTCTAGACAGCTTTACCGATTATTTCGCATATATTTTGTTCAGGACCATGTTTGCTCATACACGTTCGAGAACTTCCCCAATATCCCCTTCCCGTTACTATTTTTTAACAGCTAGTTTTTAGACCGACTGAGGACCCGTTCTTTTCCGACAACTTGGGGGAGGGTCACTAAGACGTCAACACATGACAAAGTGTGCTGATGGGTCCCTGGCGGACGCAGAGGGAGGGCCAAGGGGCCATTCGCCCCACAATGGCGACATTTTGGCCAATTTTCTTTAAAAAAACACTTTCTATGTTTTTAAGATTTTTCCCGAGTTGCCCCCCCTCAACGGCGCTTCTGCGTCTGCCGCTCTGATAGGCTCAGTCAGAGGTCGGTCGGTGAGGTTCTGAACTTTCGCACACATTGCGGACGCCACAATGGCTCTCTACACTTTTACATATCATGCAGTGTCTACTTCATTTGCATCATGCCTTAAATGTTGGGTGAAATATTTGTATACATATCCCGGTTTACCAGGTTGAAATATCTATATATTTCCAAAATGGTGTTGCATTGAAAATCTAGTGCTATTGTTCTACAAGCATGGGCCTCATTCTATATGGATAATTTCTGGGACCAGTAATCGAGCCGAACATCTCGAGAATTGCACAAGAGAGATATTGTAGTCTGATGGCCATTCGTTTTTTTTAAATATCGCAGCCCAGCATCACTACTTACGGCAGTCAACTACCTAGCAAAATGTGAAATAAAATGCTTGCAAAGCCAGGCTCTCACCCTGCTCAAACTAAACGGTTCCAATTGGATGGAGATGGAGGGGTCAGGACCCGCTGGGTTTTGGGTTTCCTTTAAAATTTGTATACGGTTTGTGATACAGGAGAAACTCATCCAGAACCCTCCCTTGGATCGAGAGATCTCCATCTCTGGTTAACCCATCGTCTGCAGGTTGTCTTCAATTTTGCCGGTTTTCCGACACACCGACAGAAATGCTGTTCCGGCGAATTGGCAAAGACAAAAGAGACGCTGGAGAAGAGGTACACGGGAGACGAGTCATGTGCCGCTTCAGAGAGAAGACATGCAGAAGCGCCAACATCCGCTGGCAATTTAAGTGTACGGACTTGGAACAAATACAGTACAACTACAGCAATTCGCCGCATCATCTGAGAACGGCACAGAAGCACTTGGCGAGGCAAACAATCAGATCCGCCACCAAATGCAGTACACCGTACTGAACAAAACCAGCCAGCGCTAATGATTTATTTGACGGCCGAATTACCACGCCATTTCCATACCAGGACGCCGCCTGGCGGAATTACGCACTGCGGCACGCGTATAAAGGTGGTGTCGGCCGACACAGGAGCGCTCCACTGCAGTCAGCTTTGGGAACTTATCCAGGCTTCGTTCTGCTCCGTCGCCCGCCCGCGAACACGGAAGCCGCTTTCATGAACCCTAACTGCCTACACTCGTCACCGCAGGAAGCCACCAGCACACCCGTAAGGTCTATTATGCCACTCAACAACGCAGCAAACCAGGCTAGCTGGCAGAACCGAGTGCTTTGATAATTTTAACAAACTAAATATATTACGCCTGATACGGGACCTAGCCGAGAGACAATCCCGCGGCTGCCATTATTCTAGCACTCGGAATCCACTGATAACGAAATAACGGCGAGAGCGGGGGCCTTATCAGCTCCCCAGGTTCAACAGCAAAGGGAGCTGGAGACACTGTGACTGGACACCGCTTAGAACGGAGCTAGCATTAAACCATTAAACCCCCATGGCAATCAACGCGCAGCGTTTAAGCCAGTGGATGTCTGGCCAGTTTGTCCAGTATCCCAAATAACCTTTGTTCATTGGCGATGGCGATGACATTTCCTATCGGGTGGCTTACAAACGGCGCTCTTCGTTGGAAAATCACAAATTCGAGGGGGGGTGTCTTTCTACCACCCAGAGTCGGCCATCCCCCTTCAATATTTGCTCTTCATAGACCAAAGCGGGGGATGGAAATTAAACGCCATTCGGCGAAAAAATGTACAAAGCGGGGTGTTCAAAATCTTCCAACCGCGATGCCGAGCCAGCCAAAAGCTGACCAGACGAGGAGGTTATGGAGGTTATCAACCGCCAGATCCAATTGAGCCGAGAACCTTGGTGAAGAGCGGTGGGGGGGGGCTGGCTGGTCCTAAAACACGCCACAGTCTCGCCCGCCCCCGATAAGCCAATGCGCTATGCCGACGGATCTGGTACTCTCGCCTGGAAGCCCGGCCCCTTGGCCCACTTCGCCTGTGTCTGGAGGCAGCGACGGCGCTGCCAGCGGATGGCCAGCGGCCTGGAACACTGGAACAACCGCCTGGAACGTCACCCACTACCCTCGCAGCGGCAGCAGCAACTGCAGAGGCACCTGTAGCCGGAACCAGGACGTGCTACAGCACTGGGTGCCAATGATTGCATGCTGGAAGCGCGGAGGACGGATTGGTGACATCTTAGGTGGTAGGCGAGAAGAACAGGGCAGAACACACGGTGGCGTGGAAACGTACATGAACAGAGAATAACAGGGTTCGCTGATGAGATCAGGAGCTGGAAAGGATAAGGACCTGGAAAGGAGAGCTAGGACGTCGTCCTCGCGCCCGAGTTACATCAAGTCAGCGGAGGGACAGCAAAACCCGATCGGATATAGAGGCTCTTTGACGCGATAAACGCCAATTGGTGTCAGTCTCAGAATAGGCGGATCCAGGATTTCCGAAGAAGGGGGAGGAGGAGCGGGGGACGGGGCGCCATCCGGACCACGAAGTACACTTTTGGGTGAAAAAAACTTAACAGGGGGCGCCAAATCCTGTCGTGGGGACGTTCATACTCGCGACTTGGGGAAGAGGGTGGGAGGGGGGGACAATGTGAAGTGGCATTTTAGGGGCCACCGTGACCATTTCAGTGGGATCTCAGTATTGATGGGGGGACACAAGTGACTCACCTTGCCCCCCCCCTGGGTCCGCCTATAAGTCTCAGAGCTCGTGTGCCAGGTAGCTGGAGGAAATGTTGACATTCCTCGCTTCCTTGAGGACGCTAAGCTGAGGCGGCCAGCCCAACCGACACGTTTTCCCCTACTTTCCATCACTGCTACCGCACTGTTTATACTGTGGTTCAGGCAGCTGGCAAACATCGGCTTATCTGCAAGAATCTTCCGTCCACTAGCCTGCAGATTACAGGTGCCATATTTGCAAACACATTTTGTTTAGGGCAACGTTTAGCAGGTCAGTTAGGACTTAATGGGAATGAACTTTTAACGGCCGATAGCAAATAATCCAGGAAAAATCAGCGATATGTTCAGACGGAGGAGGCACAAAATCGATCAGGTCCCGTCCGACAGTCAGAGGCAGAGCTGGACCGGCAATTGATGGGGAGGGCACTGGCGGACGCAGAGGGGGGCCAAGGGAACCAGGACGCCAAGAGAACCAGAACCATGCCCCCCAAATGACGAAATTTTAGCCGATTTTCTTTTCAAACACTTCTTACGATTTTTTCCGAGTTGCCCCCTCCCCCACTGGCGCTCCTCCGTCAGTCCCTGGGGGAGGGGGCGCAACAGGGTCGACAACCAGAACAACCTATTTTTTAAGACAATCGAGAAAATCGAGGGTTAGGGAATCACCCCCTTTGATACCCTTGGATCCGCTGGCGCCGCCAGCGCCGATCAATGTGCAACGTTGAGCGGGGCCCCGAGCGGGCGAGACCGGCGGGAGAAGGCGCGGCGAGTGCCGGGGGCCGTCAGCACAGACGGACGGATCTCTGCCGAACCAGCAACCAGTGAAAGCCGGCGAAACGCGGCCGCCGCCGCCGGCGCACACCGCAGAGCCGGGCCTCTATACGAGTCTACCGAACTGGCCGCTCAATCCGCCGTCACGTCCGGAGCCCATCGGCACACCATCGTTTACAGCAGCTCCACATCTCGGCTCGCACTCTGCGCTAGTTAGGCTTTCTAATCTTTGGCAGACGTTGCCACATTCCTCCGGATTACGGACTTGCGGCCGTTCTTGCCGAGGATTGGGGAAAAATGAATGGACATGCCAACGCTGATACCCACTGCCAGTCTCATCAGGTGTGCCCTTGCCGTGAGCGGGTGACTTCGCAATACTATACAGCGAGCTTAGTGGCTCCTTTAAAATGGGGAAGATTTTAAATGAACTGGTCGCAGAATCATTCAAATCTATTTTATGTTCATTTCATTACACAAATTATGAGTACGTCGTTCCTCAACGGGCACTGACTAGACCGGGTGCCAGGAACTGTTCGCGGAACGGGAGTGGGAAAACAGCACTACTTCAATTATCTTTCAACCACATCGACGCGTAGACTCCGGCTCTTTCGAGCGAAAATGCAATAAATCTGCTATTACCCCAACCACTTGCTTGAGCTCGACCGTGGCCAAAGCCGCGCGCCTTGCACTACCAACTGGTTTACGACAGCAGCGCCATAATGGGACCTGCGGCGCACTGGCCGTGTGTGTGCAGTAACAGGCAGTGCCCGGGGCATCGGCAGGGCCCGGGGCCAACACGGCACGTTCCACCTTCACAGGCAGTTACCGGGACCGCCATGAGCTGGACGATGTCATCGCATCAGCGTCGCCGAGTTATGGTCGACGGCGGTTCACAGTAGCAGCCGAGGGCGGCCGGCACTTCCGCGGCGCTGAAACCAACGCCTGAGCTTCGTCCTTGCAGCGCATCGCGCCCATGAAATATGTGTTTGACTCCATCTGCCTGAATACAGTTTGTGTCTGTGTTTGATTTTTAGTGCACATCAGCTGTAAATCGTTGCAGAGAGAGAGAGAGAGAGAGAGAGAGAGAGAGAGAGAGAGAGAGAGAGAGAGAGAGAGAGAGAGCGAGAGGAGAGAGAGAGAGAGAGAGAGAGAGAGAGAGAGAGAGAGAGAGAGAGAGAACAATAACATTGATATATCCATTTATACACCGCGTCCCATTCTGGGGCGTATAATTAGATCAATAGTTTAGGGAGTGGTTTCAATACTATTCGGTCACAATTTTCTTAAGCGGAGTATAGCGAAAATATTCTGAGAAAACTGCGAACTGCTGCAGGGAGCCAAGTACCTGCTTTCAGACTTACTTCGCACGTTCCGTGGTCCATGCAGGAAGCCCGACTCCGCTGTGGCTCGGTAGCTTTAGGGGCGGCAGGCTTTAGGAAGCCTCCCAAAGTTCAGGGTTGCTTTTCAGTATTTTAGGGGCGCTCGTGCACCTCCGAAGAACACAAATTCACGCACCTGACACTATGACCCAAGTCTGGCTGCGGGGGAGCGGCTTGACGCCAGAGCGCTCTAATGCCGGGCCGCTGAGACATTCACAGGCAAACGCGGTATGACAGGGGAGGGCACCCGTGAGCTGGAGCGCGGCCTGTCACCGCATCTTCATGCCGGTTTCGTCCTCAGTGACTCATTTTTTTGCGGAGGCTGATGAGATGATTGATGAGCCGATTTTTATTTCAAGATTGCCAAATTGGTCAAATTATTTTAATGAGACACAAATGAAGCAGCAATTTCACGCCCTGCCGACTGAGCATCATCATCGCTGAGGTCCTGCAGCGCGTCGGCAGCTAATTCATATCGCACCAAAACACAGTGTTTATCTATTTATTCAAATGTATCACCAACGGGGTTTCCCACTATCAGGTGAAGTCATTACCTAAAACAATTACATTTACACCGGATACGTGGACCACCTAACACGTATCTAAGAGAATACAAACAGTAAAATCATGCTTAATAATATGCATAAGAGGTGAATGATAAAAAGTATACAAAAGTATACAGCGATGTGACACCCATACACAGGGGCAATAACTGGAAAGTTGAAAAAACGCGGACAACGCGAAACAGCTAAAAAGAACGTTAGGCAATTGGCCGATTAGACCCCAGCCACTCTCTAATCTTTATCATGGCCACTCTACATCTTTACACTTTACATCTTGGCCACTCTTCTAATCTTCACATGTTCTGGATCACCTGACTTAGGAAGGCATTGAAATTGTCGGCGAAAAGCCTGAATACTATATTGTCGATGACGCAGCAATGGGGTTCCAGAGAGTCTGAGAACAATATTATAATATAATATAAGATAATAATAATATAATAATATAATATAATATATCATATTACATCATATCATATTATATATATTATATATATATTATATTATAATATTAGGGATCGGACAGCTTTTAAATAATAATGCAGATGCACAGCAATGTCTTCTGGTCTGCAATCAGCAGACGGAACAGGAAATTATACGCCTGATGGCCGATATATATAGCTAGTTGTATTCGCGCATTATGTGACGGATCAGAAATACATGCCATTGTTTGACCACAGTTCAGATAAGTGATGACAAACCCAATTTGCGCCTCGGGGGTTTAACCCGGTCATGCCCTCCTAAGGAGGCAGATTGTATCGAGGTTTTACCAATTTTGCATCATTTTCGTGTTTTTTTTAATTCTACCAGGTTGGTCCTCTCCAGCGTTGCATTAATATCCGCCTCTGACAAACTCTGAAGGGGCAGCGTTGTTGGCGCGGTACCAGCCGGGGATCTCCACCAGCCTCAGACAGAACACGTTCACATGCCATTCAAACTACCCTGGGAAATAAGCGGCGCATCTCACATCTCTCTCCACAGCTCTCGCCAGCCCCACAAACCCGCCCAGCATCGAGATGCCCGCCTCACACGAAACAGGGGCGCCCGTACCAACAGGGCACGCGGCTTAATGACACTGAGAAAATTGCCATATATTCCAGATCCGGGGGATGCGCTCCGGATTTTTAGCATCGGCCAAAAATGGCAACCGCAAATCTGGCATTCGCCATGGCGATGACGTCAGTAATCGGCTAGAAATGCTTAGCAACGCATTGCCTCTGTGTATTGAAGAAGAAGGGGCTCAGCAGATGGTTTGCGTGTTAGGGGCAATAAGACTGTTTTTTGTGAGCGTGGGGTAATGAATCCTGGGTCTGCCCTCGCCAGATGCATCTTGAAACCGTACAGACATCCCACGATCCACAGCCGATTTACATCGAATGAATGGGCGGCTCCACTTCGGGAGCAATCGCTGACGTCACAAACGTAAAAGTCTCTAAAAAAAGAGGTTGCCATTTTTTTAAGAGCGGAGCGTTCTACCTCTACATTCAAAGGCCTTGATTCCAGATGATATTCCATATAATTATGGAATAGTTCCACGATATAACTGGCTCGCTAAATGACACGAATTGCACAGACTCAAGACCCTAAAATACCAGACTGGTTCAAGTCAAGTTTTTTAACTTTTCTGGAAGTTAAAAATCAACGCAAGTTTCCAAGAGCTTTAAACGAAGTTACTCTCAACGATATCGATGTGGTGCTTTTCCCTCCACGCCTGCTACAAAATACCCAACTCCCCATAGACTTACGTTAACTTGAAAACACCAAACTTCTCGTATGCTTAAAACGCCTCGGGCATTGAAGCAGTGACGTCAGCGTTTTTTGCCGCCAGGCAACTTGAGCGGGTACTGTGGGTGGCGGAGCGATGCGAGTGTTTTTGTATGATTGACTATTTCTAGTGGAAAATACCGGACCAGGCTTTATGGGAAGGCTGAAGCCTCGCTAATCATTGGCGGACCCAGGGGGGGGGCATTCCAGCCATGGCCCCCCAAAGCGCTGGAGGGGGCCAAACTATCTTTTGGCTCCTCCCCCAAACGCCGGTGAAATTTTTGAAAAAAGGTGTTTACGGTTAAGGTGTATTTGTCTGTGGAGCAAACAAATATTCGCTCCCCCCCCGAGAGCGATCATGTACTTGGAGAGGTAGCTCATACTAGGTCTGTCGAGCACTGAAAAAGTGTTTACACTAGGTCTGTAGAGCAAAAAAATCGCTCCCACCCGCCCCCCCCCAGGAGGAGAGGCAGACATGGGTTTGGCCCCCTCCCCCAAAAACTCGGGTCTGCGTCCGCCCCTGTCTCTAATGAGATTTGTGTTGCACGGAGGCTGACCTTTTTCGGAGAAATTGCTGAGAACAAAAATACCCGCGGATTTTGCAAAATTCTAAAGGTGACCTAGGGTAAAACCAATTTTTGATTTGATCTATTTTTGTTTGTTTTGCACAAGAACAAATATTTCTGTTCCAAGTTTCATGGATCTTTGGTACTTAAAGGGAACTTGACACCTTTATAACGTGATTTTGACTGAGATAGCCCAGTTGTAAAGCATGCCGAAAAATCCGATACACAACATTTTATTTGTCGTGAAACTAAAAAATTCCGTGCAGAAAAGCTAAAAACCTACCTGAAATGTAACTAAAATGTACCAAGAGGATGGCCACAGTTGTCAGCTGTTGTTGTGACGACATGCTGACGTCGCGGTGAAAAGTCAGCCAATTGAAGCTATTGAAGTCATTGAATATGGTAATAGTTGCCAGATCATGACGTCATCCACAGGCAGAGGTTTATTTCTTACCCTTGAGGAGCATTTTAAAAATCAAAATATTGAGCCCATTGTGCATATTTCGGAGAAATAATGGACGCTTTCATGATTTTCGGCTAAAATATCCCTAATTACACCAAATTCCGGGGTTCGATCAGGGTGCCACATTCCCTTTAAAAGGAATATAGCTTTTCTCCACGAAAATTTTGAGTTTCAAGACAAATAACATATTGAGTACCAGGTTTTCCGGCATTCTTTACAACTTGGCTATCTCAGTTAAAATCACGTTATAAAGGTGCCACATTCCCTTTAAGGCCATCCGAGAAAATGCATGTAAGCAGATCTGCGAAACATTCCTAAGGCTATAGGTTCTAAGGTCTCGGTCTGATCGAGCTAAGACTTTTAGCTTTGGCTTTAGAGTCCACAAGAGCCATACACACCCATTCTCAATAAATCTGAAGAGATGACGTGTGGATCTGCACTTTGGTCGGTCGATTTCTACTGTAATTGCCCACATATATGATACTTGAACCTCACATGAATCATCTCATAGTTACTATGAGACATAGTAACTACTCAATGTAGTTACTCATTCAGCATAACCAACTAGGATGGAATGCTTCTTACCTAAGCAAGGTACCGCAAACCAGAAATGCCGCTTAACAACAAGCCATAGACTAATGAGCAAACATGCCTCATCCGATCACAAAAAAATCCTAAGGATGGCTGGAAACCAAATATATATAGTGATAAGCGCTATCCAAATGACACAGCCGTTGAAATTAACGTAAACATGGCACAAAGCTATTTGGGAGCAGCGCTCACTCCTGACCTCAGAATGATCAATCACTTAACGTGGCTGATGGTGACATGTTCAGCACACTAAAGGCCAGCCGTACCCTGTGACCTAAGGAAAGCGATTCCCGGCATACCAGGTAATATCTTTTATTGCTCCTACGTAACACTTTTCGGGGCCTGTTTGTGATGGGTTTGCTCTGAGCGCCGTAGGACTCCAAAACAACAATCCCACAAATATAGTATGCATCTGAGAAAACGGACCCAAGTTCAGGACATGGCTGCAGGTCGAACAGGCGAATCTGCGTGGGGAGGCCGGAGATGGTTCTGAATTTGACTATCAGAATAATAAGCATTAGTTTTTTACCTAATATTCCCCACCCTTCCCTTAAAGGGAAGGGTGGGGAACTACACACTTCCCTTTTAACTACACAATACACATTATATATTGTTATTAAAGGGAATGTGGCACCTTGCTCGAATCCTGGAATTTAGTGTAATTAGGCGCACTTTTAGCCATACATAATGAAACCACTCATGATTTCTCTGAAAATGTTCAATAAGGTCAATATTTTGTTTTTAAGAATACTCCTCTGGGAAATAAACAAATATCTGCCTGTGGATGATGCCATGATCTGGCAACCACTACCACATTTGAAATGCTTCAAGGGCTTCGATTGGCTGATGCTCATCGTGACGTAAGCATATGTCGTCACACCAGCAGCTCACAACAATGGTCGCCCGGCGAGGGGTTGATGAGGGGTTGGTGTCAGGTAGGTTTTCGCTTTTTTCTACGGAAATATCGAGTTCCAAGACTAATGATATATGGAGTACCGGGTTTTCCGACTTGCTTTACAACTTGGCTATCTCAGTTAAAATCACGTTATGAAGGTGCCACATTCCCTTTAACGCCGAGACACATGGGCGTCAAAAGCAAGAGAAGGGAGACGCGTCCCCTATTAACTTACCAGTGGGACGTCCCCCGCTGGGCGTTGGGGACGTGGTCTCTGGGGCCTTTTTCCCCTTACGTAAAATCTGAATCATTCAATAGATACCGAATTCAAAGGAGAGGTCGAAAATCTTACGATAATTAATACAATGTGGCTCTTAGATATGCCACATTCAGAGGCGGATCTAGGTAAAATGTGGGAGGGGGCAACCAGGACAACGTCATGAAAAACAGTGTTTAAAAATCGGCTAAAAGTAGGTAAAATTTGACCGCTTCGGGGAGGAGAGGGCATGACCGGATTCCCCTTTCGATCCGCCCCTGAATCCTACCATGAATCTAAAAGGCAGGCGAAGAGGGGAGGAGTGCTACACCCTGAAGTCGGAAAAAGACCACTCTATCCAGGCTGATGGCCCATGTCGGGTGAACCCGCCGGCAGACAAGAACCCTCATCTTGACCTCGACCGTCCCGCCATGGACGAGCAGCTGAACCAGCATGCAGTCCAGTGTCACCCGAGCTTTAGAAACTGCCGATCCAGAACACCTACCTCGACAACACTAACTGGAGATGGAAAAGCGGCAAGTGAACATGGAACGATGCTTTGGCAACGACCTTTTGGGGGAATGAGACTCAAAGGTCGCGTGGCAGCGCACTGTCGTAAATTTCCAGAAAGGTATTGTGGACTGAAGTGTTCAGTGTATCCGCCGTACTGGACAGGAAGATCCAGCGTTCTTTTATGTTCTCGGCTTAAGAAACTTCATTTTCATAATCCAGCTCTACATTACACAAAGCTGCACGTCATCCTCGAAATCGTCATCAAATTCCACGGCCCGCCACCGGATCGTCCGGGAGGCATTCACAACCTCTCTACCAGCCGATCCAGCACCATTCGCTGCACGCTCAGGTTGCAGCCGGGGGGCGACACCAGCTCTCAGAAAAAACAAGCGCCTCGTCAGCTCTACTTATCGGGCAGCCGGCGACTCCCAGTCGATAACTCGGCCCCGTACTTCCGCCGGTGACTCCGATTGCACTGTTCGTTCAGTACGTGTGCAGTAACAGTGAAGGGACACCGGAGACGGGCGACACTGGAGACAGACGCTGGCTGCACGGAGACCCGAGCCATCCCAGCGGCGGCTGACACAGCAAACGTGACTGACAAACACCAGGCTCTCACAAATGGCTCGGCTTCAGAACGGTATACCGCAGCAGCAGACGTACCCATGGTAGAGCGTAAAACTCGTACCAAAACAGCAGTTGAACAGACTGTGGTGGGGGTAAGAATTGTTGCAGTAGGTTCGCTCACGATGGTACAAGACCATATGAGCTTAACACTTCGGAAGGGGGCGGCAGAGAGGTGTGTCCCCCGTTTTTCCTGATCAAATTCCAGATTTCAGCCAAATTAGGTGCAAATCTGATTTTATACGCAGGTGGTGCCGGAGGTAGAAATGAATCTACAGCAGACCTGGTTTTGGCTACAGAGGGGAAAGTCTCCTGATCGGAGCAAGTTGAAGACCACCTATCCCCCTCATATATTTACCAGTGGCGGTGCGAACGGCATAAACCCCATTACCTTTTATACCGGTGTCCCCATACCGCCGAGTCATTTCCCTATTTCATTCGACACTCAGTCCAAGAGCATTATATTCATTGATGTAAAAACGCCATGTTTTTGTAGCGTTTTCGAGAAAGTGTTCATGACACTTCTGTCTAGCAATGTGCTTGAACTCATCTGCACAGGAATAAGCGGAGGGGGAAGGGGCTACCCGCACTGATCATTTAACATTTCAAACGCGATTTCAGCTAAATTGGGAAGAAAACGGAAAATTTCATAAGCAGTCAGTGCAGCTGCAATGAGCCCAAATCCAAGGCGTCGTTCGTTCTCGGGACAAGCATAGTTAGCAGCAGGTTGAAGACTGACCCTGCGGGAAGGATCTAAAATGTATGCTCGCACGGGGGCGGGAAACTTTTTAGCACCCTCCTCCTAACTCGAGAACTACTCAATCGGTGTTCTTCATTCCAAATGCAATCGAAAGTCCTATCTAAAACAATTTGAAAATATCCTTTTTGATTATTCAAAACTAAAGTGACTAAAGTTAAAGTGACTCCCTGTATGGAAATTGTATACAGGGCCTATCCTATCTTGTTCTTATACATAAGGTTGGGTTCCACTTTTAATGAACTGAGAAAAGAGCCAATAAAAATGTTGCCACTAAACATGTTTATGATATATTATTATAATGATACAGCAACATGGATATAAATGTATCTTTATATGACATTTGATGTTATTGCTTACAATTTTAAGTCAAATGATTTAACAAATGACATCAAGCTTCACTAATAGAGCAACCGTTATGAGAAAGGTACCGAAAATTTCGTTCTTATATCTCTTTGTCAGGGCTACGGAGCAATGTTGAAAGGTCTGAAACGGGGGGCCACCCCCCCCACCTGTGAACGGTACGGGATAAGGTGACCCCCCTTCCCGGGTCCACCTCCAGGGGGCGCAATGCACACTACCCCAAGTGCCACGAGGATCTCCGAGCTTTACTTCACTTACTTAGCCTCACTTTACTCCACCCTTGCTCTGATTCTGAAGCAGGCAGCCGGTCACGGCTGACTCTGTTTCTATGAGTTGGCTCCGGCACCGGCTTCTGCCCCGGGGCAAAAAGGATCGACCCACGTGACGTCGGCCCAGCTGCCCTGAACCCGGCCGCTGCGCACGACCCGCTTCTTTGACGATGCAGCCACCGACAAAGAGGAACGGAAAAACTTCCACCGCGACGCCACGGCTCAGTAAAAGCTGCGTTTTGGCAGCGCTCGAGCCAGGGCGTCGCCATGGATTTTCAATGGAGGGGGGAGAGGGGGAGGGCTCCGGCCTGGATATGACGGGGGGGGCAAGTTCGCATGACAGTCTCGGAGAGCGTTAGAGAGGCATCGAACCTACACCAAAATTGGAAGCAATCACACAGACCCACTCTGAAAAACGGGAGAAAATGTCAAAACAACTACACCGAGTTAAAAACATGAGGGAAAGGGCGTCCCTCGTGGTTTACTTGTAGGGGGGACACAATGACCCTGCTTCCGATGTCTATGGCTATATCCGGAACACGTGGTTGATAAGCTGACAGTCCCGAGCTTGGCAAGGCTCATGGTTCCAAGTACCGTTTAATGAACGTTGGTTCAACACTGAAATAGAGGGTTCCATTACGGCCGTTCCAGTACTTCGCAAAGAGCCATAGGAAGTTACGAGAGTCATTAGAGCTGGATCTAAATTGAGACATGATAACTGTCACCAATACCTTCGTCCTTAGGTAGGTAGTAAAACAGTCCATTAAGTGGTATCCTGAGTCATCCAAAAACAGGCCTGATGCCGTTATCATGCATGTTAATGACAATGTATGATCCTCCACGTCAACTGCGCTCTCAGTAAAAAGCAACGAAATGACTGCCTTACAATTCTGAGGCCAGTATTCTGAGATCAGTATTCAGAGAGTGAACGAACTCAAGACCAACAGATATAATCATACCGCCTACCCAGCATTCAAATCCGACGACCCCGGGCGCGGCGTCACCTGTTGCCATGCCGTCGACTAGAGAGCCGCCCACCCGTGCACTTGCCCACGCAGCAAGTGCGTCGACTGCGCCGCGCCCCAGTGCAGCGGCGGCGGCGGCGGCGTCATCCTCGCGAGGAGACGTCGACGACCGGCGGGGTGCTTTGACCGGGCGCTGCCGACGATCGGCGTGCAACAGGGCCGCAGCATCCGGCAGGCAGAGGCAGGCAGAGCCGCAGCCGAAAATCAATAGTGGAGCGGGGTCAACGCATCGTCGGCCGCGTCGCTGGCCGTCGCCGCCGACGGAGGTCGGCCGACCCGCATGGCACGCGGCCGAGACGACGCAGCGGCGGACGGCGGGCCGGCACGGAGCCGACCCGATGACCACGCCCGACGGCACGAGGCCGCGGCGCCCCGGCGCCGTGTGTCGTGCTAGATACTGCTGGATTAGTTGCAACGGTCTGGGAAGGACTGAGAACGAGCTGGCGCGGTGTTACTAACGAGATGCGCGGGACCATATGGTGGCATGGTATGGGATAATGAGATTGGGACAGACTGCCGTGTGCGAATTACGGACAGAATTAATGATGTCCAGCACCATGCAAGGTCCCGTGGGCTACCTTTAGAGAGGTCGTCGAGGTAGAAATTTCGAGCATCCCACAGCAAACCCCTTTAAGCCGATGGCAAAAACATCATCCCGAGAAATCAACAGCCGAAATGCGGGTAAATCCTGCTTCCAGTACTTGCTGCTGGGTATTTACCCAATAAAGGAAAGCAAAAGAGCCCAGCTAGGAGCTGGACTTTTGCACCAGGCAACCGCTCCCATAATATCCCCCAGCCCTGGCAAGCCATTTCATACTACACAGCTCGGCGAACATTGAGCCTCGCAGTGCGCAGTAATGGGAATCCGGGCAGTTATGCGATAACTAGAGAGCCAGGACTTCCGATTGCGGGCGGGCCCATTGCAGGGGGCGCCACTTTTGCGCGGCAAAACGTATCTCGGTGGCTACCAAATCCTCCCACCGGGCCACCGAAACTCGCATCCTGGGGGGAGGGGGAGGGGGTGGAAATGAGAAACGGCGTTCAAGGCGGCGTCATCGACCTTTCAGGAAGAGGGGCGGCAGCCGTGACCACTTCAAGGGTCTTTCGAAGGGGGAGGTAGGGGCAAGTGCCCCCACCTCCTCGTCCCCCTTGACCCGCCTATGAACTAAGGTCAATGGGTCTGTCACACTGAGCACCGTGCTAATCTGGGCTCCTGTTAGCGGCCTTTACAGCCGAGAGACTACGATATCGATCATCCTTATCGATAATACGATAGCCCTTTTAAAACATAGCTCACAACACATGCCCGGTTCGCGCATATTTGCCTATGACACTCTTGACAGCAAACATGAAAGATTTTGCGACTGTTACGCGAAATTGGTTCAGAAACAATGAAGGAGACAATGACTGACAGCCATTCGCCGTTTGGTATGGAGGGGTCTTGTTCCCATTACTAGTGACAACACACGAGTCTACGTTTAACCGGACAATCCAATCAAAATTCCACGAAAGACAACCCCTTCATCATTTACTTTTATTCTTTGAGACTAGTGCATCGATCTGTTTGATCGCGTTCTCAACATGTTTGAGATACTGGAAGATGTTCATCAGATAAGCCCTTCATGTTCCAAAGCTGGAAAGAAGCTGTCTCAAAATGTGAAACGGCCAGCGTAACAACCACTCCCCGTCATACCCGCCCACTGCTACCCATGCTTCAGGAACGACCTTTCAACACCCCTAAAGAATGCATTAGCAGCACATGGAAGCAACCTTTTATGGTTGAAAGGAAAAAGGATGGGCGGTGATAACGCTTATAAGTAAGCTCGATATCACTTTAAATTTGACCGCGCGATGTACAAGCGAATACCAGCTAAGCACAAATATAAAAGAGGCGACACTTGAATGGGGTGAGCGCTTTTAATCAAGGGCCATGAGCCCTACAAGGCACGGTAGCAATTGCTGGGGCGGACAACAACAGGTATCAACAGCAGGTGACATGGGCGAACAAGGTAAGACTGTCCAAACAGAAACCGCGCAGGAAGCACTGCATCCGTTCGGTTAGCGCTTCCCATATTAATAGCCAACCAAAGGACAGAAACAAGTCTTATGTTTGATGTTACCGTCATTCATTTTCATCAATTCACAATTTCCAACCCGTGTCAACTTACCGTTGTGTCCCAGTGTCAATTTACCGTTGTGTGCCAGTGTCAATTCACCATTAGAGCTTTAAGATGCACCGACAGTTGAGATCCAACTCTCACACTGTTGGGGGATATAATGAGGATCGGAAAGACTTATACCGAGTACCCGTCCGGGATATGAAATCGTGTCAGCACCGTGGAAGACACGCATGCTTCCACGACACAACTGCATGGCCTCCCCTCCCCCTCTCAGTTCAGCGCTCGTCTTATCTATTTCAACTGCTGGATGCCTAATAATAATTGTTGGGGTTTAACGACGCACCAACTGCCAGGGTCATACGGCGTCGCCAACTCTCACCCTGTTGGAAGGGATTTTGGGGATCAGATCGACCTATTCAGAGGCTCCGCCGGGACTTGAACCCGGGACCGGTGGCTTAGAAGACAAGGGTGCTATCCACTAATCCACCTCATCCCCTGCTCGATGCCTAGTCCCACTCTCTATTCTTACGTCGCATAAACAGACAGAACAAATTTTACCGACAAATCTACCCTGTTATCTCATGAGACTTGCCCACTTCTACATACATCCATCGACAAGTGGAAGTTTTGATTCAAGGAATCCAACACTGTGCTTCCTTGTCATACCCCAATAATTTCTTGCATACTCTTGTACAATCCTTGGATATGCGCAGATGTAAGTTGGGTCTCAACTGTATTCTTTGTGCGAAAAAAGATCCCTACCGCTGAAGACGGCAAAGGGCTGCTGAATGAATACGCGGGCGAATAAAGCGAAAATAACTATTTACCTATTTATAAGTCACTGATGAACAGCTGGTTATTATGACGGAGCGGTCGTTCAACATGCAAGTACACAATACACATGCACAACACACAGCTTAAATGGTCAACTGCTAACATATTTTTTGACTTGGGATTTAAAAACAAAGCGAATCGTGAAATATGTGAGATTGTGGCTGAGAGTGTGTTTGTGTTTGCCGCAGCTCGACAAACAACCATGTTTTGCCGTTTCAATCCTTTCAAACTGAAGATGAAACAAATAATTTGCTGATGCTCTCGTATTCCGGGCCGGAATACGAGAGCTTTACTATTTCAGATTAGAATAGTTTAATACTAATTAGTTATGCTAATCAATACTAATACTCTATTACTTTAATATTAATCATTTTAGAATAGAGAGTAAGGAAGTAGATGGGCACAGTCAACATTTTATCTATTCTTTCTACCTTTTGATATCTAATCTTTTGATCTTCTTAGAGGTAACGACATTCCAAAAGCCATTTTCAGGATATAAATACTAATACTCTATTACTTTAATATTAATCATTTTAGAATAGAGAGTAAGGGAAGTAGATGGGCGCAGTCAACATTTTATCTATTCTTTCTACCTTCTGATATCTAATCTTTTGATCTTCTTAGAGGTAACGACATTCCAAAAGCTCATTTTCAGGATATAAAACTTAGCTTATAAGTTCTATTTCAGGAGATAAGAACTTAGCTGATAAGTCTGTTGTACAACAGAAGAAAAGCGTATGTCCCATTCGGAATATTTTACAGGAGCTTTTTCTGTTTTGCTCAACATTGGCGGGCCCTGGGTTTAATTTGAGAAGAGGATATAATAAAAAAATGAACGAATTTTGTCAAATCATTTGATAAGTAGAAGCAATTTGTCTTTTTGCATCAAATGATTCACAAATATCAAAATCGAAAAAAGATGTGACTTCGCCTTTCTTCCGTGGGACGGCAGAAATACCATTTGGGAATTACGTTTTCGGACAGAGAAGAGCAGCGGCAGGCTGTGTACGGACAGACGGGAGGGGCGATGCAGCCGATTGTTGTTGGAAGGCAGCAGCGTACCCGGTGACCGCGCGAGGTTACCAGGTAAAGCCCGTATTAGGGCCGTCCCAGCACTTACCGCACTGGGTTCTAGTGCGAGCGGAGACAGGTGGTTGTTATTTAGTAACTGTGCGGGGTCACCTTCCAAACGGATGAACTAAATAGGCAACACCCTCACACTACATTTCCGCAGCGCCGAAGATGCTGATGCGGTCAGGGCATTGTTTTTTGCATGCAGACTAAGACCACTTTTAGTCCTTAGCCCTTCTGATTTTTCTCCACTGCGAACCAGTGGCCTTCTAGCCCTGCATAAATGAAGACCAGCTCCCCGTTCGGCGAGGCTAACGTGTTCTTTGCTGAAAGCCGTTAAAACGCCCTAGCTAGCTTTGTTGTGCAATGCAGGCAACCTATTTCGACTATCGCAACGTAGCCTTTTGAGACCTCTCAGTGTTCTTTCCCTTTTTGGTCCCCAGTACAAACTCGAGAAAAAAGTACACCGGATGCAGATCTAAGCGGATCTAAGGGAATTGTAAAAAAACATAAAACTGCGGATTATCTTTAAAATAGAGTATTTAGCTATTTGGCCTTTTCATCATCCTGAAAAGCCATCGCGGGGAACCGACCATGCAATGATATAATCCGAATGTTCACGTTACCTTCGCCGAATACTTCGCCGAATATTCGTTTCTTTTAAATAACTCGCCACAAAAAGTATATCACTGTATCGCCTGTTAAACTCCTTTACTCAGTGTGTCCTCATTGGGCAAGTTGGTGCCGCAAGTTCACTAGCGGACGCAGGGGGAAGGGGCGAGGAGCCAAGCCCCCAAAATGGTGAAAACGTGGCCGAATTTCTAAAAAAACACTATGTTTTTACGATTTCTCCCGAGTTGACCCCTCCCTCCCCAAACAACACTTCTGCATCCGCCCCTGCGCAAGTCTTCATAACATAAGCTGTTAACAATAACACATCGCTTCGCAAATACATATAAACCGTATCACAAACAAAACATTTTAGCTTAACGAATTTTGGTGAGTACGGTTAACCAGGGCTTCAAAGCCATTTGGGAATGGCTGCCTGCCTAGGTTCCGAGTATTTTTGGACATAAAAACGCAATTCTAAAGCCAGCTATAAGCATATTTAACGGAAACTGAGAAGGAAACGATCAATTTTCGGAAAAAATGTTTTCACCAGCGTTCAAGCATTTCCACGACCCTCAATTTGCAAGAAAATGATAGCTTAGTCGTCAAAATGTAAACTGGAAAACACACAGATCCGGATACATGTCATGTTGTCGACGAGGCTGATCTTAATCACTTTCAAAGCAATAAAATGCAAATCTGACGGTACCACGGTCGTTCAATCATCCATTAACATACTTAGGAACAATGCCATCACCCGCCCTTCAACAGGCACGCTCCCCCACACACCGTGGAGCGAAAGTACACTTCGTCGGTCTTAATGTCAAAACGGTACACAGCTCTTTCTGCAGCCGTCGCGTGAACCCAAAATCCGCAGTACCGGGAAGCAAGCGATTATCGAAAGCTTCTTGTGCCTCTCGACCCACAGCGTCCCACCATACCGACAGGACGTGAGGCGCCACGGTGAACTGTGCTTTCCGTGCACTCTCCGAGTTGGGCTAAAAATTTCGCTCATTTCCGACGTGTCCCCTCTATTTAATGCATGTCATGCCTAGTTTATCCGGACACGGATGTGGCGTTGGAAAAATGCATCCCCTCACGTATCACGAGCTCGCTACAACCGCACCTATATCTGCCCCACTTGGACAATGAAGCTGGATTTCTCAATCCATACAATTTACATTTTGAAACGAACTTTTCCCTCGGATCGAATCACAAAACTAAGGTCATGCCTGCTGATCAATTTGGACCCGAAAAAGGAATTAATACTGGCATATACGGCCCAGAAATGATGCTAGAAAAGCGCACTGCAAACATGGCGATATGTGCCTGCCTCCAGATCCGTTCCCTCAACCTTATTTGCAAACTTATAATCAACCTTATATCAACCTTATTTGCAGAGGTCGGAAAAGGTGCCGAGGTGCCACCAACGGACTTTGAAAATACACTTGCAAGACGAAAAATGTTGAGGTTTAGCATCAAAAGGGAATTATTTTCCAAAACCCCTAAGTCCTTATAAATATTACAGAACGTATTGACAGACTGAGCGGTAACTAATCACGCTGGTGAGCTCGTTCTTGCCTATTTTGACACCAACTTGATCTATTTTGACACCAACTTGATCTATTTTGTCACCAACATTCTTGGCGAGCTGGCAGATTTTCCACCTCTGTTTATTTGCTTCATCAGTATGCAAATCAACACATACCAGTGTGCCTACTTTCCCATAATCCGGTCTGCATGTCAGTTATAGGCCGTTTGTATATTGGTTTTTAAGGACATATCAGCTGGAAATGACATTTACAGATCCAACCGACTTCATCCCCTTCTCATCCCAAACAACCGATAACTCATCGGTAGCAAACAGCACGGGACACTTAACGATAGCCCAACCGAAGACATCAGCATGATGACAGTGAAGATCCCTCCAATAAAAATAAGAAAGTGCTGGAAACTTACTGCAGTGCCAGGGCACAGGCCGAACTCAGGTTTTTACTATTATTTCGTGCTGCCAGAAAGGCGCAAAACAATCAAACGTGACCTAGGGAATCACCGTCAGATGAGTTCACGTTCAACTCAGACGCTTTTTTGCCAATGGAAGACACAGCTTTGCTTACGCAGCGTTTGAAACTCATTCCTGAACTATACGCCAGTTGAGGCCCGCATAACCATTACCAGGCAAAATCTACGAAAACCTTCAGTTAATATTTCACACTGATTTTTCGAGAGAATCAGAAAGCCTAGCAACAAACCAGTTCAGCGCGCCACCTTATTCCAAAGTCAGTTCTGAAACAAGTCGTCATATCTGTCATTAGATATTGTATTTCTATTTATGGTACATGCGGATCCACACAATTGCATCGAGTTCAAAAACTTATAAATTTTAGTGCCCGTGTAATTACCGGAAAGCGCAAGTATGATCATATCTCTCACGATGTCAAGCAGCTTGGTTTGCTCAGTGCTCATCAACTTACTGAGTACCATCAACAGTGTCTTGTACGAAATATTGTGACCACTGGCGAACCCCAGGCTCTGAGAACGATGTTTGAATATGTCAGTCACCATCATGACACTCGTCAAGTAGGCGACCTGCGCCCCCACGCGCGAAGACGAACGCTGGAAAGCGCAGGCTTAGCTTTGCATGTGCAGCCCGCCATAATGCTCTTCCGCCTGAAGTACGCCACTCTGCGACTTACTCCTGCTTCAAACACGGCTTGTTGAAGATTTTAAGAGGTGATGTTTGAATGTCCGAATTTACGAATGTATAGGGTTTGCCTACACTTTTACTATGTCAAGCATGTTTTACACTACCACTCATTTTTTTTCTTACTTGACGCGGTGCATGAAAAGCCTCGTTCTGTGGGATGTGCCTAAATAAACTGACTGACTGACTCTATGAAGGACGGGGCTTCAAACTTCGCCTCCATCCTCATACACAACATAGCCCAACCGAAAAAAACATTACGGAGTTGTTTCAACATCCATCATGGCAAAGGTTTAAGATGAGGCTGCCAGATTTCTTGGCGAAAAGGACACAACAAATCACTCAATTTAAAATCAAAAGTCAACTGATCTTCCGCGACTTCTTTGAAGCCGATTTGGCTAATTCTTGCTCTCTTTTTAGCCAAGTCATGCCTAGCATCCTCGCCCTCGTCGCCTTTAGAGGAGGGCGCTGCGACGTCCTTGTCAGTGCATGGAAATCGCGCTGGGACCCGACGGGGCTGACACAGAGCCATATTCTTGCATGTTTATGGGATTAAGCCCGGGGTCAACAAAGATGGAAGAGTCATCTCTCTGTACATTTATGGCTTTCAAACCTAAAATCCAATTCCTTTTTCAGGAGCTTGATGCATTAGCAATACACGAATTCAGTAACCCTGCCCTGACTGGAACACGCTTAATGCACGGCCCGGCGCGCTGCATTTTACACAGTAATGGGACGATAAGGGCCCTATCCTACTGCTGACCTGCTTACCTTTTGGGACGCTTTGGATCTCAAAGTTTCATTACATGGCTTAAGAAACTACTCTACTATTTTCCGACCAATCAATCATGGAAACCCACCACAGGACCCAAAAAGATGCAAAAATAAGAACCATCCAAACTCAATCATCTAATTTCTCCATAGGGCCGAATCATGAAGAAAACTGTTGGGGTTTAACGACGCACCAACTGCCGGGTTATATGACGTCATTAACTCCACCCTGTTGGGAGGGTTTTTGGGGATCAGGTTGTACTTATCCCGAGAATCCGCCGGGCCTTAAACCCGGGACCTGCGGCTCAGGAGGCAGATTTTCTGAGACCGAATTGAAACAACATGGTACCCTTGGGTAATAGTCTTCCCAAAGTGTACCTCATCCAAGCTGCCAATGCAGCAAAAGTGTCAAACATAGTCTTAAATGTTTATATTCCTCCAACGGCCCCGTGCCCCATAGCTAGACACGTCATTAGTTATGATCTTGATGACAAACATGGATAGAGATCTTTACCACCACCCAGTTACTATGGGAGCACAAAGCTCGGTGCAAGGCGTTGCCTCACCGATGTACGTTCGTATCTGCGAAGGGTGCTATCGTCGCCCGCCATGCGCTCGCACTCAAGGGGAACGATAGTGTCGCACAGCGCGTACCACGTGCACTTTTCTCTGCACTGATAACTGCAGAATCACCACACACGCGCAAGTCAAGCGCGGGTGCAAAGATGAGCGCCGACTGAAGTGGAACTGCCACTGCGACAAGAGAGTACAGATACTGGCAACACGAACTTGTGTTGGCGATGAGCTATGATCATCTATTGAAAACAACACTGGAGATTGGAAGCTAGGACTAGAGCAGAGCGTTACCAATATCGGCAACGAGGTTAGGGTGGCTTTGCTCACGGAAGAGAACATAAACCTTGCCACGACGTTCATCAAATCGTAAAACTCGGCTCCATGCAACTGCTGGTAAAGGCCTGTGCACATAGGACACCAGAGAAATTTGGGTGGTGTCCAGACTCCCTCCCACTTTGTCAGCAACCGCCACCAAATCGCTGGCTACCCTCCTACCCTTAGTCAGCAAAACTTTCGTCCATCTCAAGAACAATTGAGCAAGATGCCAAAGGTGCAACGAGCTTAATGTAAAAGAGAGCAGGCAGATAGCATTAAGACTAAGCCTAAAGGCTTAGTCATAATGGAAGTCAAGCACTAAGCCTAAAGGTTTAGTCATAATTTTGATGATTATAAATGATAGGCTATTATATTGTGGAGGCTATTATGCTACATAATGTTGAGGCTATTATAAAAGAACCCAAAGGCTTTTTTCAGACGCACACTTGATTTGATGACTGTGAGCTCTCCGAGAGGTATTTGCTGAACGCGTAGAAGAACGACTGGTAAAGTTTTCCCGCGACACTGCTACAAAATGGGGGCTGGCTATGTCTGCGGATCGAAAACAACACAGTTACCTTCGGTACCAAAAGAAATACATGGTGATACTATACGCATAGTACTAAATATGGATAAAATAGATACGCTGCTTTCCACAAACTGACCAATTGAAAGGGTAAACCCATGTCTTTGGGCCCCAGTCAGGTCTACACAGTTCTCGCTCAATAAAATAATTCTAGGTTAACATATTATTTGTCCTCCGCTCCGAAGATACCGTTAAATCGTGTTATTTATTCTTGCTTAGAAACTCAGCACTCTTGCCTTGCCATATTTTCATTCTATAGCATTCAATGTCATCTCCCAGCAAACAAATAAGGCCGGAGCCGGATCAAATAACGCCGGCTGCCGGTGGGCTATGTCCGCAACATTGGTACGGCAGAAGTCCGGACGCGGGCCGATTTGTCCGGGAGTGAAACAACTCTTCGGACCACGCCCATACCTGCCCCAGACTTCAGTCCACCCAGGATTTCCATCTTACATCCTGCTCCCTCACGTAATTTTTGTGTTGCCTTCGTCGTGCACCATTAATTGGTGTCTATAATTTAAAAAAGTCTCAACTCGAAAGATGGTAGATTCCATTGGTAACGCGTTCGCCTGCCGGTCAATTTCACACTTCCGAATACCACTGGTTCCGCCATGGGCTCAAGTGCCCGATTACGATGTTTGGTTCAAAATCGTCCGGGAAGCCGGCTCTCAGCCCACCCACCCGTGGAACGGATTTAAACCCTAGTAGGGCTTAAGACGTCCAGGCGCAGGGCAGCACGCGCAGCCCATCCGGAGTCGTCTCTTATCCCACCCAAATTATTTGCTGGGCCAGAGGAAAAATTGACACGGCGAGGACAAATTGAGCCACTGAAAGGAGAACGGCATGTTTTAATGATGTTCCGCTGATGTTCCCGCCTCGTCCTGTTTCCTCGTTTAAATACGCATCGTCTACTCCAGGCAATCTACACCAGGAACAGAACTGAAAGTTCACTTCTCTCGCCGCTCCCTGCCTAGGCAAAAGTAAAGAAATAAGAGAATTGACACCAGCCTTTCTCTACCCCATCGCCCGTTCCCACGCACTAGAGCCGAACGGTGGACAAGAACAGAAACAAAATCAAACGCGATTAGCCAGGCTCACACCTCCGCTTTCCCTCCATATTGCAACATAACACACGAGCCGTGCGAAGACTCACACTTGGGCTGGCTGCGAGAGCAGGTAGTTTCTCCCTATTCGTACCGGCTTTCCTCCCAAGTTAATTGCATGCACGCCACTAACCCGATTCTCGAGCTGGCAGACGGCCTAACCGCTACCGCGGCCGCTGCCGGCGGGGCCGCCGTCCGAGCCGAACCCACTCTCCGCTTTCACGCCCTCCTCCGCGCCGCTGCGCCTGCAATACGGCCACTGCGCGATTGTGGCAACACGTTTGAATAAGGTGCCGGCAAACGGTGCGGCGTCGTCGCTCTCTTTATTCACGTTGCACCGTTTTCTAAGCGGATAGAAAAGGTGGTTGATGGTCATTTGATGACTGATTTAAAAGGCGCCAATAACGGAGAGGATACCGTGCGAGAGTTGTGAATGAGGTGCAGAAACCCACTGGATTACCATTTGTGTATAACTGTCCCTCTATTCTGCATCTTCAGCCCACGCATTGGCGCATAATAATAGTTTTCCTGTATGGAAGGCTGCAGGGGCGCTGCAGGACCCGGCGGTGGTGACACACGGGACCTTCACAGCCGGACGGTAGCTCCCTGCCTGGTCAAGGCCTGACAGACGCACTGTGCGTGTGAGCACGAGACGACCGTGAATACACCAGCTGACGCCAGTTCCGCGTGTGCACCGTGCACAGATCACAGCGCCCTGCACCGTGCCTGCCGTGGGGAGGGAGGCCCTGCACGCGCGCGTCGGGAGGGGAGGGGAAGGGAAGTGCGAGAGCGGCCAAGGTCGCGGCGCACACGAAACTGGGTCAAACGCATACGTGCAGCCACACGCAACCACGGGTGCGACGAGGAAAACTGCGTTCGCCGAAACTGTGTTTCGAAGAGGGAAGCGGAGTGGCGTATTCTACGTATCAAACGACCAGCGTGACGTGGCACCCCTGGACGGCGAATCCAGCTGGAAATCAGGCCGGACCGGGACCAAAAATGGAACAAGCCCGCACTCATGGCGTCGAAAGTAGGGGGATGGCAGAGGACGAAGAGACGTATGCCCCAAACTGGCCAACCAGGAGGAAGTCAACCAGATTTCGGCACTTAATCGGTTGTTAACGTTTTTTGTCCTTATCAACGTGTGCCCGCTAAAATGCAAGATGGTGGCGGGTGGTCTCCCTCGAAGTCACTCTCCCAAACAGTTCTTAAGTTTTGGCCTCGCCTCCCCTGTCCTGTTGCAAGATTAAAGTCCCCACCCGTGCAAAAACCATGGCGACGCCCTTGCTCACACTCGACTATCGCCGGTGTTGGACTATGGCAGTGCCCAAGTGACTGGAAACTTCGCCTCGAAAATATTTTGGAAGTGCCGGCGCACTGTCTTGCTGGAAAATAGGCTAGCGATTCGTGCCTGGGCTGCCGTGGAGATGAAACTATCTGGGTTATTGTTCTGACGACACTAAGCCCTCCTCCCAGACTCAGACACACGACTGTAAATCACAGCGATCATCTCCGGCTACCATTATGCGATTTCAAAGACTAAATAACGGATCCATGGCAAGCCCAATGCGATAGCGAGAAATTCAAGGTCAGCCTGCTTCTTTGCACGGCGTTATCAGCTGTGGCCACGAACACAGTGTCCTGGCTACGATACCATCAGCTTCTTGCGGCCTCGCTTGCTGCCGTTTGCAGCTACGCGTCCGTCTCCACACTCTAAAACATGCACATCTTTTAGCCTTTTTTAGGCGGCGAGGTGCCGTGCAAAAACAGGACTGCGCTATCTGGCGCGACGACCGCCGCGCGCCTGCGGCGACTGTGCATGGCAACAGGACCGCGGCGCAGTTGCGGAGCCCCACCGAACAGGCAGGCCGGACATGGACAGGCCAACAGAATCGGCCGGCACCGCCGAACCGGACCGCGCCGCTGGTGGAGGGATGACCTGTTTAACCAGCATGGTAAATAGCGACACCAGCAGGCGCCAGCCGCCTCGGCCGAGTCCAGAGCCGAGGTCTGGCTATCTGAGTTATGCTCCGTCCTGCTTCCCTGTTTTCTCCCTTCGTATCGGACTGTTACCAGCGCTGCCTGCCTTTAAGGAAAACATGCAAACAATAGTGGGTCAGACCAGACACCGTTCAAGTTGTTTGGCAGCTGACGTAATCAGGGCTGGAAGGGCACAACGATTACTATGCAAGGCATTGGAGAAATCACACTTTTTCGAAGTTATAAAAAATGTATTTTAGGGCTGTATCAATAAAATTAATATGATTGAATAGAAAGCTGAAAAATTTTCATCTTGAAAATCATGAGTAGTTTTGCAAAACATCCAGTGAATAATATCATTTGTACAAATTTTCCAGGGCGTGTCAAAATAAAAGCAGCTGCAGCACTAACAGATGTTTGCAGAAATACTTGAACAGAGTGATCTCGATTTTGATTGGTCGTTGACTGCTGACGATGTTGACATGACAACTCCGAAGATAATAAACACCGGGCAAATTGCTTGATCTCGTGGGCAAATGGAAACGTATTTTGTTCGGCTGTAAATAAAGGCGGACGGGTTTTAACGAGTTTGCAGGTTTTATATTGACGTTAATGTTTTTGCACTTCTCTTAATCGATGCTAACATGCATGATAAGAAATTTCAGCGAGTTTTCGTAGCATCAAGCTTCAGGTATTTGACTCCAATGATCGCGTACTGGTGGGGCTTCGACTCGACACTTCTTCTGCATTTCTTTAGTAAGCAGTCAGATTATCAGCATGCGGTGCTGATAATTTGAATTTGCGTGATGGAAGGTATGTAAATTTGCGAGTGAGTAGCTCGAAATTGCTTCTATTTGTATTTAATTGCTCATTTATCTGTGCCGGTATTTTCGTCAAAATTACTGTTTATGGCTTCATAAATAAACTGGGCCTGCGTTGATCCAATAAATGCATGTCCTGTCATCAAATTCTTTGAAGTATTTGGATTTTTTCAACCGATGTACATAAAATGCGCTGCTTGCCGTTAAGATCAAGGTTACTGTTTAATGGGTGAATGAAGTTGATTTCGTATTATACTGGATTGCTGCCAAATTACGCCCAAATCTGGTGTGTTCTGGTTGATCCTCCCAAAATTTGGTAGATTTTCCTAGAATTTAGAAGGAAAGTTTCGTGACGTCATCAGGGGAGGACTAGATTTAGTAGGAAACTTGGTTGAGCCCGTATTTAAAGTACCCTGGGTCAGACAGAGTTCATACCGCACACTGATAGCCGTGTTTCACCTGAAGCACTGTAATATTAGAAATGGGACCATATTCAGTTCACTATTCTGTCCTACAATTCACAGGCAACTGGAACACCTTCAACGTGACCAGTGCCGGCGGAGGGCCCGGATTTAAAGGGAGCACCATGCACTTTTCAACCCATTTATTTCCAGTCAACGCCGCAGGGCTGGTGTTTCAATTCGGTTAAAATTCATCGGTTAAAATTAAAATTAGTGCTAAAATTCATCGTTTAAGGGGGACACGATGCCCCCTAGTTCCACGGCCTATGAACGTGACCACGTTGTGCTGTGTAAGCACCTCAAAGCAGCGTAATCTCCGAGGAACTTTGAGGAATTATGTGATACGGTGGGGATGTGTGGGGTTGAATAGAGCCTAAGAATGAACGTGACGGAATGTCCTGGCCATACCACTTTGAAATCGCCACAAACCTTAAAAAAGTGGGCGGAATCGAAGCATGATGACACTTTCATCAATCGCTCATACGCAAAAAAAGAAAATACAAACAGTAAGCGGAAAACCCAATATGAGATCCTGTAGCGCGAAAAAGAAGGAAACAACACATGCCCCTCCTGACTACAAATAAACGATTATCATCACGGGATATGGTACGTGGCAAATGGCCGGAGCGGGGCTCGGAGCCAGCCTTGGACCTTGCACTTGCCGCACTATGAACCGGCCCAGGACAGCGTCGGCACCCAGGGAATCGCCGCCGGGGGCTGCTCAGTCCACTGAGGGTGGCTCCACCGCCGGCCACCGTTCACACGATGGCAACAATTTGGGAAACATGGAATCTAGCATACATTATTAACATTGTTAAAATTTGTTCCGTTTGTTCATCGGCAATACATTCCACTTCTTACGCGACAAAGCTACATTTTCTGCCCGCTTGCCCCTAAAACAACGATAAAATTAGCTAGATATTACGTCATGGTTCAGTATTTACCAATTCAGCGAATAGGTATTACGTCTATTTTTCTCTTCAATATGGAATAACAAAACCTGTGCATATATCCCCGCTTTCTGAGGGAGGTAGAGGGTATATGAGAAGCCAAGCACCAAAGTCAAGAATGCCAGTAGCATCCTGTCAGATATTCAAATCTTTGAAATATTTTTCGTTTTATGCGCATCTGCCAATTTACAGCTATTTCCAGACTACTTTGGTCCAGCTACGGGGGCTGGGTGGGGGAGGGGTGGACGAGTCACCAGCAGTCTTAAACCCGCCACTGCTGAACACTCGACCACTCCCTCGCAACGTCCTTGCACAATGCACGAGTCACTCAACACTCTCAACGAGGGAGTTGCGTGCCAACGACCCGATTCGAGTGCTGATACGGCCATGTGAGCCTCCCGTACACATCCTCTCCACCAGAAGCGAATATAATACACGTAGACAATCTTGCTCCTGAACAAACAAAAAAATTTATATCTGGCTCACAGAATGTGTCCAACGCACCAAAAAATCGCAATATATCGCCTCACAATGCTTCCAAATTATCCATATTGGGTCCGTAAACTACATGTTCGTTAAAAGAAGAGCTTAACGTTCCACTGGCACAAATTTTACTGACAACGGATACCCGAATATGTGGTTCAAAAATATTATATATTTTTAGTGAGGCACTCCTTGGCTTACTTTTCTCGTCGCATTGGAATCTGCGAAAAGTGAAACATTGACTGGACACTCTAATTCCTCATCGAACTCAGCAGCTCCGCTCGTGTTTCGACTTTTCTGGGAATTATCCAACCCACTCATTGCCCCGGTGCGTATAATCTGGGCCAGATCGAGAATTAGGACCGGCTGTGCGACCCTGACCCAAATCGAACGCACCAGACGGTCCTTTGCAGTCAGTGTGTCACGGCAAACCGCACATTGTTGGCCTTCGCTGCATGCTATGGAAGAAGAGACAGACAAGCTTGCACGATTGTATCCGTTGCTCTTTCCTGCGCGGTTACGATTTGCAGGACAGCACGGGTGCAGAAGGGCAGGCAGGTACTAGGCGGGCGGCAGGGAAGCGGGGAGCAACAAAGGGGTAAGACGACGACATAAGATCGACATCACATCGAGCGCGCAATACCAATGAAGAGATGCCAGACACATCTAAATTGCATGAGGGAGATGACACTTCACTTATAACTGCTACAAGTCATTGCAGTGAAACTTTAATGGACCAACAAAAATTTGCCTATGAACAACTCCCCATCACTTGCTTCCACAGTGATAGAATGAAGTGCGTTCAGTCCCATGCTCCTAATGTGAGAGTGTGTAAAATAATAATAATAATTTGAGATTATTACATCGAGTGGGATATGTCATTATGTGAATAATATGGGACATGTGTAATCATGGGACCTTGTTCAATATTTCTAGACAGGAAATGATCTATAATTTTTTGCAGAAGAAAGTCAAAGGATGAGCACTGCACAGGGCACTAAAAATCGATTGACCCCGGCAAGTTTGATTTTATTCTGAAGTATAATTTTTATTCTGAACACTGGGATCTGCCTATAACCAATATATAAGATGTATAGTACAAAAGTTCCTTAAACAGTTCCCAGTACCTTTCTCATTATCCTTATTCAAATTTCTTCAGTTTCAGCCACATACAATCAATCATGAAGCACATCAGGCTTTAACTTCTAGCATGGAGAGTCCATTGAAAAATATTGTAGTGATAAAATACCCATCAAACAAGGATAATTTGAATACTGCATACTTACAATTTTGGTGACGATTTGAAAAATTGTACACATACAATGATGTATGACACAAGTTAGTTTCAACTAAAAAACACAAGAGAAACTTACCTTGTGTGCTTTCAGCTGTGAGCCCTCACACGCGAGAGTGACATCAACAAAAGCTTCATTTTCACGAAGCTGGTCAAACACAGCAGTCATATTTGACTGGTAATTATTCCATTTCAAACAGAAATGCTGATCCTCCTCCATGTCTGCAACAGAAAGGTATAAATTGGAACAGTTATGCATGTACCCCGTGGAGGTATACAAACTTTATGACTGTACGGACATAGGTAAGAAGTTTGCTTACACAATTTGAGCTGAAATAAATATATATTGCAATTCAAGTCATAATTTTTTGGAAAATATTATCCTGTTGGTTATATGGGATAATTGTTCTAGTTAAATCACTACAAACCAAGTCACAAGTTTGTTGAAAACTTTTACACAACAAATTGTAATGTGGACAATTTTTGGCTTCAAATGGTTTATGTCATCTCTAGTCTGAGAAGGAAACATCTCAAGTTCTTGAGCATAAAGGCTAAACAAGAAAAAAACTTCATGAGCATGGCACTTAGGTGTTTAAGTAATTCGGAGACACATTCAGCAGCTATGCAAGGATGACAAGAAACAATGCGGTGGAACATCACAGGTAACTATCATAAAAAATCCTTTCGCTTGTTCCTAAATCTGAATTGCCATGTCAACAAGTAGGTACCTATCCACACTTTCCCCCACAGACAAAACTGGGACTGACTTCCAAAGAGCAAAATATGACAGCAAGCATAAGAAACACTGCAAAGCATTGACATAAAATATCCCCAAGCTATGCCACTGGTAAACGTTGGTGCCATACAGCTGCGCGAGAAACTAGGTAGGTAGGTACCAATCGTGGCATCAAAGTCGCAGCCATGAGCCCTGCAACATATTGCAGGATCAACAATTGCAACACATCAGAAGAACTTACTTGCTTAAAATTGTTGCAACCGTGTTCAAGTCTCCAAATCCAAGCCCGAGACTCAGGCAAACACACACATCATTCTCCACATCCTGCTACTCCGCAGCCGCTCCCCTTCCCCGCTCCTCCTCCCGCGGCGGTCGTCCGCTGTCTTCTCTCTTCACAGCTTTTGAGCAATTCCCACATTGCATGGACACCTTTTTATTTTTAACTTCCTCCTTGGTTGCGCGTTCGGTGGCCTTCCAGCGGAAAATTGGCTCTATAAGCATTATACAGCGTCTGTCCAGAATTTTGCCGTTTTTTGAAAGCATTAGCAGTATCAAAATCATAAATTTTCCCATGAAATTGCTTCGATTTTGCCCCACCTCCTTCTAAATTTCTTCTGCTTTATTGCAGACATCTAAGAAAAACCGAAGACACCAAGCGGCCGAAGGTGGTACTCTACCCAGACTTCGCTGCTAAAGTCTCGTCCTTGAGTCGGTAGGAATCCTCAGCTTTTCCGCTCTCCTGCAACGACAGCCAATCAGAAACCAGTGGGCGCATTGATGAAAGGTCCATTGCACCGAAGAAATCAACGGGAAGATGCGCTGAGTTGCAACTGCAGGAGCTTCGGTCCAGATAAGGTGAGTTTGTTGGTTCTTAAGCTTTGTATTTATTGCTTGGCCGTAGATGCACTTTCCTTAGTGATATATCAGTGGGATACTTTTTTGTTGAAGGTTAGCGTAGACTGCAAATGCGATACTGGGGTCGAGTCGTTTTTGTCTACGTTTCAAAATGGCGGAACGGCATGTCTCCGTAAACATGCACGTCCTCGCGAGGACGATTTCAGAAGGTTTGCTCATTTGAGGAAAGTTTATTGGAGGCCTGCCTCGTATTCGAGTTGAAAAGCTATTGATAAATTCATGCCATCTAAATCTAGCAGGTAAGTTAACCATGAAATCTGAACTAAGCTGAAGTGGCATGGTACCAAGATGGCCCATGTTATGCTGAGACAGGTAGTTACCTATCAACATTTTGACTTGCTGGCTTTCATTCAGTATTGCCCCCTAAAAGGTAACCTTTCCTAGCCTTCAGGCCATCATTTTGCTGCTTAAGGTGCACATTCTTGCTCCGTTGGTCAGGATAGGTTTGCGTGCAATGGTCGTGAGATCAGAACCCAGTGTTCAAGAGGATCGAGAAAGGAGCTGTGGAACCTGAGATGATTCAATCATCTGACAAGAATTGCTATGTTGCCAAATTTTGAATGATAATCACAAGTTAAGAACAATGTTTGTATGGGTCTGTTCAAAGGTACTTTGATGGTTACAATCGTAAAGGAACCGAGCATTGAACCATTAACAAATTTTTCTGAACTGCTTCAGTTTCTGGGATTATTTTTGCATGTTATGTGTCCAAATGAACCAGACATGGGTTTAACTGAAGAGAAACTTTCTGTTACCCAAGTCCTAAATATTGTGCATGCTGAAACGAAATGTGGAAATGGATATACAGTAAAAGTATTCAAAGTATTTTAGGGTTCCGAATGTTGATTGATTGATTGATTATTGGGGCTTAAGGGCGCACCAACCTTAGTGGTTATATAGCACCCTGCTCCCAATGTTGATTTTACCTTAATTTGAATATTTTCTCCTGTCTTATGTCTTTGAAGGAGACAATCTGTATTGTGTAATATTAAGGGTAGAACTTTTGTTTTTGAAAGTGTTTTAACCTGGAAACCTGTAAATGACTTAATGCTGTTGTTTATTGCAAAATGTGTTCTTCACTCAGAAATACTGTAGTTTTTCCAGAAGAAGTCTGAAAATACTTGTTCTATTAACAAATGACTAATGTTTATCTGACAAATGTTGACCAAGCATATTTTTCTCATGTTTGGTTATATGTTTTCACCTAAAATTTACTTTACCTCCCTGTCAGAACAAACATTGCATATTAAAAAGGCATAGACCCGGTAGGTCCTAATAACGGGTTATGAATGCAACAGGTTGCAGAGCTGATTCAGTTTGCAATGTTCGCTTAAGTGTTGTGTAGTCAATTACATTATGGGCTTTGTAGTCTGATTATGTTGGAGTTTAGAGAACAGGAGCATGGAATGAGATACATGGCTTATTATTGTGATACTGCCCAGAATGGATATTAACCTTGGTTCTGGCAAAATTATTTGTTTGGATTGTAGTTATTTTAGTGATGTTAGCTATTTAAATTTGTGAAACAATTACTTCCAATACAAATAAAGAACGCTATAGATGCAAATGAATTTTCATGCTATCTCCTTTTGCATGTGAAGAGGGTGGCCAGCTGCAAGTGTGTACAAACACTGTGATAAGACAGTGAAACCGCTTTCTGGGGGTCAGGACAGAACAAAAACATGTCTAGAACTTCCCGCCCATATCTTCAATTTTTACCAAAACAATTAATGTCTGTGTGTGCATTCAGTTAGGACTTGGGAAATGTAGTGCTGTGAAGAAATGCAAATGGTAAAATAGAGGTTTTGGCAAGATTTACCTCCATAAATGTATATTAACACAAAAAACGAACAAATGATAGATACACAAGCATGGGTTAAAACAAACATGGATTAAAAACAGCAGGATGGCTCAAGAAAACAAGAAGATATTATTTCAGGAAACTATATTGGTTGATTCAATTCACTAAAGTTTCAAACTTTATTTACCTGCATACTGAAAGGAGGAAATACCAGAGCTTAGATTGGACTAATGCGTTAGAGCTGTTCATTAAAGTACATATTGCAGTTATTTATGATTGTGCTGTCATAGGTGGCTGAAAGTAAAAATTTTCCCAGTTTGACCAGAAAACAAAATGCTGGACAGACTATAGTTCCAGTTACATAATTGATATGTAGTATCTACTTGTTAGGTATGCAGCAATGATTCCTTTGGAATTTCCTAGCAAATAGACTATATTTGTTTGTGGTGTAGGGAAGTGCTAAAGAAACAAGGTCAAACACTATTTCTGGATCATGCTCCCATTGGAAGGAAGAATATAGAGGGGGCTGGGCGAAAATGAAGGCATGACTGGTTTACTGATGGCCTGACATTGTAGATTTTCCAAAAGTTGTAGCTATTTTGTATTGTACTCAGGCAAAAACAATGAACAGGATAGGTATGATGAAAACACTGAAGCAATGCTGTATTTATGGATGTATGGGAAAGCCTCTTGAAAATTGGCAAAAAAATACCAGTTTACATCTAGTTTAATGGTTTAATGGTTGGGCCTAACTTTACTATAGTTTGCTGTACTTGGGGTTAGAGGCAGCGTATTTGATGCGTGAGTCGGGGCTTCTCTCTTTTTACTCATGCATATTATTGTGGCTTGCAATTTCAGGTAAAAGCATCGATGGGTTATCAGCCCCCGAGTTCTCCTTGAGTTGTCAAGTATATTTAGTATACTCTCCTGGTGTGGCTAAAAGTTTAATTTAACCCCCCAACGCCCCTACAAGTTAGCAATTACCCCAGTGCTTGCCCAATAATAACTCACCCATCAGACCAAGCAGCAGCATATACGAAAAAAAAATAACACATTAGCCTTTTGACAGGCCACAATCAAATAATACCCAACGGTTTGTCCACACCAACACCAACAAAAAACACCAAATACCAGCTGCAACATACACCAAATTAAAATAATACGAGTTCACGTCGTTACAAATAAAATCTACCCACATAGTTCTAAAACAGGTATAGACAAGTTCCAACCCCAGCGTGGCAGCCACCCCAAACACCGGCTAAAAGTATGATTGGTGTGATTAAATGTAATAGGTAGTTCAGATTGGTTGCGTGTCAGTGCACTGCTTATGTCGTCAGCTTATTTATGAAGATGCTACCAGTTGAAGACTGTCGTCCAGTTTTGCTTTTTGATTTTTGTGTTGGCATAAAACAGGTGAGCAAAAATAATATTTCTGAAATTTAGCTTAGGGGTTGGTGCCTGAATGATGAACACTTTTTATCCCTGCTGTTTTAGCCCCCATTCTCTATCTTCAGCATATTGCCTTAGTCTTTAAAAATTAGAAGTATTTATATGTGAGAGAAATGATAATTCAATATCGTGAAAAACATGACTTTAGAAGAAAATCTGCAAAAATCTGGCGTATTGGGGTACATTCTCGTTTGCCCCCCCCCCCCATTACCACCACCCCGGTCCTGAACCTGCTCATTAACGTATCACGGAGAAAGAACTACCGGAAAATCTGAAATTGACATTCCGCGTACATGGTTCTTTTACTGTTGTTTCTTTCACTATAATAATTTTACTTAGATGCGGAGGAAAGTTAAGTTGACGAGAGGAGGAACTAGCAATTGCTGATGATTGCTAACGAAGGGAATAGGGGTTCAGCCATTTGCCGACGAATGCTGACAAAGGGGAGGGGAGAAGAGTCCGGATACTTCTAAATTTTGCTGTAAACTTATTAAATACATATATCTGTCATATACATCATATATACACACATCATCAATTTCTGACAGTATTGATGTCGTCATAATGACGTCGTTTGCATTGGTGGGCATGGCTACGGAATCTGAAACTGCTGTCGCTACTTGTGCCCCCTTGGCTGGTTGAAATTGCTACCCCCTTTTTTTTTTTAATTGGTGAAACCGCTACCCGCTACCAGGATACTCCTAATGTTTTGTTATACGTGCTACTAAAGCGATAACCGAAATAGTTTTTAATCTTGTTAGTAAAATATTTCGAAGAAGGGCGTGTATTTATCCGTATAATACATCAAGACAAGTAGTTTTTGTTTTGATATATTCACAAAAATCCCACGAAGAAAATATTCACTCCGTGTTGTCCTACTCTCCTCTGCGGACTTCTTGGTTGCGTGCAGGCTGCGTTGTATGGACACCAGCGGCCCAAAGTTGTGGGAACTGAGTGTTGAACTGTTCGCACTCAAGTTGTCAGAACCAATGTTGCATAGCCTCTCGACTAACGCAGAGTACGTGAACGGCGTGTTGAGGTCTATATTTGCAAAGTATTTGGAGCAACTAACCGGCTGCATACTAGCTTTTTGACGTCATTCATCTAATTGTATCAAAAACCTTATGCAGCGTTTTTATGGTCACTGGTTTCCATTCCGTGCTATGAAAAGTGAAATCCAGCTGTAAGGATTTGAACGGGGTAGGGCAAGGCAGAAAGATGAATATTTCCGTATAATTACCGGGACTATGACGTCTCTGGTGGCTAAATAATCAAATATTTTTTGGCTTGTATGAGATCGAGCTATGGATTGCGCGTGAGACGAAAACAATATTATGGGAAGGTTTCAATTTCAATAAGGGGAGGGAGGTTATGAAACCCCACGTGCGCAAAACGTAACAGTTCAGACCTGTGCAACGGTAAGGGTTAATGTGGGAAAAATTTCGAGTGTTTGGCACTGCTGGTATAGAATATTTAAGTTGAAAGTGTCACAGATAATGTTTTGCGTGCGTAGGTGTGTGGACTAGAGATGAGACGTTCATCTGAAGATCCGTAGGCTGTGCGTTCAAACTCGTTGTTTTTATTGCATGTTTTCCAACGTACAATCGCGATCATCGGCGGCACCATATTCCATCTGCGGCTGACGTCACGCTTTTATAGAAATGTGTTCTATGAATAAGAATTTAGTGTTCTGCTGAGTGTTGAAAATAGGAAATTGGTCCAACGCGATAAACATTTTTATAATGTTTTTATTGATAACAATAAATCGGGCAGTGATAGTAATAATTATTTATTCGGTTTGGGGCCTCCGGAATCCTCTCCCAAGGGGGAAGAGCTGACAATGCCACATGACACCATAGGTCATAGGCCGTTGCAACCACTGCGTGAATAAGCCTCATGAATCATAATTATGTATATATAATTTTTCTAGAATGCCCCTGGGTGTGGCGATGACTCCGAAGTCGGCCAATTTATTCAGGACAAAACACGGAAACGGTCGTGCAAAAACCTCTTGTCCCTCCCCGCCCAAATGTTACGTGACAACGCAGCGGTCTCACGCAGTCGTTATTCTCGGTGGAGTGGCGATGCAAAAGCGAGCTCAAATCGCGCCACTGGGCACTCACGACAGACGACCATGTCTACTTGCGCATATTTCTGGTGCCGCTCATGTTTGGTGACGCTTACGTTCAGTTAATTCACAAGGTAGTTTAGCCAATAGACGCCCATACATGCTCTGCAAACGAGTCCCTGAACATGTGCCCCCTTTTGCCAGACCCGGGATGGCTGAGCAGCAGTTTTGCCTGCGTTGGAACCACCACCACACGACGCTGATCAACGTGTTCGAGTCATTGCTGAAGGACGAGAGCCTGGTGGATGTCACGCTGTACGCCGAGGGACGGTATGTCAAGGCTCACAAGGTCGTCCTCTCCGCCTGCAGTCAATACTTCAAGGTAAGCTGGCTCTCAAAACTCTTGATTATTGGTTTCTTATTGACCGAAAAGAGGTTTCAGGATGGATGAGGTGGAATTACTCTTTTTTAGCCACGCTTCATTTTCATGCAGTTCATAACACTTGAAGCTAAAGTTTACGTTTAGTCTATTCTCGTGCTGATTCTTGACCTAGACCTTTTGTGTTGGGAAGAGCGGAGTGTTGTTGTCCAAATGAAGTTAATTTCCCAGGCCAAAATACCCCCTAAACCTCCTGGCTTATTTAGCATATAGCTCAGGTTCGGCGGGTGCAGAGTATTCGATGTGACATTTGTTGTGTTTCTCTCAGGGTATACTGTCGGCGCACCAAGAAAATCACCCGGTGATCATCCTGAAGGATGTTCTCTTCAGCGAGCTTCGCGCCCTGGTGGACTACATGTACATCGGCGAGGTCAACGTCAGCCAGGACCAGCTGGCTTCCCTCATCAAGACTGCAGAATCCCTGAAGATCAAGGGACTGGCAGATGGATGCCGAGGCAAGCCACCTCCTCCGCAGTCCTCGCCGCCTCCGCCACCTCCTCCGCCGCCCCCTCCGCCTCCAATCTCTCTCCCGATGTTGATGCCGACACACCGGCTTCCTCTGCCCCCCATGAGCCTGCCGCTGCCGCCGCCGCCCTTCCCTAAGCTGGAACACCACGTGGGGCGCCGCTCCACCAGCCCTCACGCGGTGGTATCGCGGAGTGCCGAGGTGGCAGCCGGCCTGGCGCGCCCCTCGGTGGCCGTGGTGTCGGAACAGCTCAACGGCAGAGTGTCGCCGCCGCCGGCCAAGAAGCAGCGGCGTCCCAGCGGAGCGCCCGCTGGTGACGACGACGCGGCCAGCGGAGGCTCGGCGGCCAGCCCGGGACCGACGCCGGACCAGCCGCCGCCTCCTCCTCCTCCGCAGCAGCCGCAGCAGCAGCAGCGGCCCAGCGTGGTGACGGAGCCGGAGAGGCCGCCGTCGGCCCACTCGTCGCCCAGCCTGCCGCGCATCCCCGCCACCATCACACCCCTGCCGGCCTCGGCAGCCGCCGCCGCCAGCTCGGCGCGCTCCGAGTCACCCCTGGAGCTGGACCTCAGCGTCAGAACCTCCTCCGCCTCCGGCATCTTCGTCAAGAGTGACCTGGGCGGCAGCGGCGGCGGCGGCGCGTCCGGCATGGCCGTCAAAGGCGAGCCGTTCGCGATGGGAGGAGCCGAGTCGCGTGGCGAAGAGGGCGCGCCTGGAAGCGACGACGGCAGCGACGCGGAGATGCCGCCTGAGGACGCGGAGCGGGCCGGTCCTTCGGCGCCGCCGGCGGGACCGCCAGGATCGGATCCCATCCTACCTGGAGGTCAGTCCCGGCGGCAGCGCACGCCCCGGCAGGAGGGGTGCTGGGTGTCCGAAGATATGGGGGTTGTAGGGTATTGAAAATCGTTTGTGTTATTTGGGTCTTCAAGGAATTTTGGCTAGTTTGATATTTGAATTGATTTCTGTCGATTGGGGAAGGGCTTGTGGGAGAAGGTACTCTGTGGTATATATAGGGTTAAGTATTTCTTCTTTTTACAATTTTATCATGATAATATGAAAAGAGAGCCTATGAATTTCAGAGCGGTATTTTAATTCGTAAAGTTGAAAGCATAGAATTTACGTAATACTCATTTTGGGAAAAGGTCTCTATTGAGCAGTTTCCCCTATACAAACATGGGAAATTAAATCGGGGCCATTGAAATTGTGTTAGATTTAGAGCTCTCAAACCTGTGGAAACTTCTGCAGTTTTGGGCGCTACGCTGTTTTCTGCATGCGCGAAATCTAATGACTGAACAAAGATTCGCTGGCCATTCAGCTATCCTGGAGGAGTTTTAGGCCATCTTTCGTCACGGTTACTTCGCATTTTCAACACAAAATGGTGCTCGGTCTCCTAAAGTCGACAAGAAATTGAAACGCTCGTTATAGCCACGTGTTTCCTGGTCATCAAATAATTGAAACATTTGTTTTCGCCTTACGTGTAAATTGACTTTTGGACTCTACATCGGATAGGCTTTCATTGAGCCAGGTATATTGGAGCTTTAGCAGAAGAGGGCTTAGGTGAATCAAAACTGATATATTGTTACACTGGGCACTGTGGTGGACACTGAACGTATTGCTGAACAAATTGAAGTAGTGTTTAAATCATTTTCGTGGTTGGCTGCGGCTAGTGATTTATGTGTGGCTGCCCTTAATTTATTCACTTATTTGTCTACCACGAATCAAAGGCGGGCGTCCGTGATGGGGCAGGAGAAAGGAAGAATGGTGAGAACGGGCAAAATGAATGTAGTCATTGCGTGCAGCCGCGGCACTTTCCGTAATTTGAAATGATGAAGAGCTGGTGGTAATCGGTGTCTAAATGTGAGAGGGTTTTAATTCGGTTCTGAAACCAACACCCGCAGGGATGGTAACGTGATGACTTGGTATTTGTTGCACGGGTTTGCAAAGAAATTGCATTACTCCCTCCTTGGTTTATGTCGTTAATATGACTAGAGCTTTACAGGATTCAGAAACAATTGTGCCTGAGTTGTAAAGTTTTCAAAAAGGTGCTGATTATGTTGTGGCTCTACACTTATCCGCACTGTCACACACGTTTTTATCTTTTTGGTAACCAGTGCCGTGGTGCAATTGGTTGAAATGGTTGAAACACAACGGTTTGGTGTGTCAGGTCCTTGCATCAAAGCTGACCAGTGGCAGCTCTTTGATGACTTGTCACCCGAGAGATGGCATTAAAGTTGGTAGTGTTCGCCTGGGGTCGGGTATTCTCCGACTTGCTTGTGTGTTGGTATCGCATTGTTGAAACATTCCCCAGGTTGGGGCGCGAAATGTACCTAAACATTATTTCATTTGGGGGAGCAAGCTAGCAAAATTTGTGTTTTGTAACCACAGTATTTGCATTCGTGACCAAGTCCTTGAACATATCATCACCCTTCTACCGTCAGAATGTTCTGACGCTTGACAGTAGAACAAGATAATAAATAGGTAATCGCACGTATGACAATAAAAGCGGAATCGTAAAGGCCTGTTCACAGCATTTCTGCATGCTGAAAATCGCATGTGATGGCTATTCAAATGAATGCTGGAATAATCGCATGGGTTACATCCCATTTTTCGTAGAGGGTGTCCGTTTGGATCATCGGAACGCATTTGCATTCCGCGTTTTTGAACTGTCTGCGAGTGACTTGTGCGAGTTGTGCGTATTTAGTGGTCTAAAATATAATTATGCGCGTGCTGTTTTGGTCATAAACTTTCCGCAAGCATCATTTCAAAATTTTAGCTGGAATAAATTGGATGTGCTAATCTAACCTTCACAAGAAAATGATTTCATTTTCTCATTATTTATTCCCATTATTTATACCTGGGCATGCCAATACATATTTTAAACAGTGATTTTGATGGTCAGCTGATCGGGAGCATCCCCTGCCTCCCGAGCGAGCCCTGCCCTGCCTCCCGTACGATTAAAGAATTGCTACGCAAACGGTGTGAACGAGCCTTAAAACTGCGTTTTACTGCGTTGGCGTGAAGCCGCCGTTTTGGCGCTGCGTTCCCGGCTCTGGCCGATGTGAGCAGTGTGCGTTTCCGGCGGGCGTTTCGCCTCCGCCAGGAAGAGTTCCGGCCACCGCCCGCGCCGCGGGGCCGGTGAGAGCTGCCGGGCGCGTGTCGGCATGTGGTCCCTGCCCTGTCTCCTGTTGTAACTACTGTTTGCGCTTGGTAAACAATTCCGGCGGTATCGGCACATTCGCGCTGCTTCCGACTATCTTTTCCACGCCTGGATGTTGAGGTTGGGGTGTTAGCACGTGAGAAGAGCATAATTGGTTAGTTCAATATTTGCAACGGCAGTCATCCGCGTCAATGGTCGATGGCTCGTGCTTCATATTTGACGTTCGGTAGCGTAACCGCTAGAAGGAGGTGTTGCGAGGTTTATACTGTCCCTCTCAAGACTGATAGTTTCACCAAGTGGAGCGCTGTTTCTTTTTGGAAGGTGGCCGACGACGGGCGAAGGGCTCTTAGCCGACAAATATTTGTTTAAGACAAGTGTCTGGGTGGTTGGGGAGTTGGATGCCTGCTGATTGGTGCTTTGTTGTAGCCCATGCGTTTTTGGCTTTAGATTGTAAATTTTCTTGTCAGCAGCAGGGTCAACATTGACTGGCGCCGTCACTTTTCGGTGGCGACGCTGATACTATTTAGCGGTTTTTACCGTAATGAATAAAATAATCAACAATCGTATATATATATATATATATATATATATATATATATATATATATATATATATATATATATATTTGTACATATAACCCTATATCATAAACTTCATTAAACGATTCCTAGAACAATGATGTGAATGACCATAAACGTCGCTACTGACAAAACGTTGAGAGGGTCCGTTATTTTGAAACCTGCTGCTGACCAGAAACTCCCCAATCTAAAACCCAACAAATCAGATTTGGGCTCATTGTTGCCTTTTGCCAGACCGGTTACAAAGGTTTCCGATGGTTTTCCACTTTGGCTGAAATTGGATATATGTTTGGATGAAAAGTAGGGGAGAGGTCTGCCTCTCTACTATCCTGACGCGCTAGCGAATACCGTTTCGTTGTTATTGTTTCCACCCCCATTTCAGTATCGGACCTTTAGAGCCAGCAGGGGGCCAGTACTCTAGGCTACAGTGCGATTCGGATTTCTTTAGACGGTTTTTACGCAAGTAGTATAAAACAGATGTTATCGCTACGGGAGAGGAACGGCAGGTTTTACGATCCTTTTAGGTATTGATTATTTTCGTGTAATTGACTGATGGTGGAAGACGTGGCGTCAGCGTTCTACATTTTGAACCGATCGGGCAGTCAGTGGGAGCGGTTTCAGTGACCGCCCCGCGCCGTGTTAAGTTCGCCGGAATCCGAATAGCAATTAAAGCTGGAGTAAACATCGCCCGGTTTGGCGGCGCTGTCCAGCCGGCGCCATCTGGCGCGGGAGTCCCGTTAGCCTCGGGGCGCGTGTCATGTCCATCGCTCCGACCTTGTTTTTTAACTGACACCCGGAGAGAGCGTTGTACCGCCGCTCCGCTGAGGCTGCACTGCCTGTTGTTTCTGGTGGTGGTGTAAAAGGTGGCAACGTGGAGCCTCGCTGGACTGGTACAGAAGGAAAGTCACGGCTATCGTCGGTTGAGTCTTTGGATGCCGACCTCTTCACTTGTTGAGCTTGTGGATATGGCGTGTCGGTATCTTCATGTTTGATTGGGTCTTTGGGAGCCCGATTATCCTTTGGCCACTTCCAAAGGCAGAACATTCGCGTGTGTTGTGTCGCGAGCCCAGACACAACTTGCGATGGAAATAGCCAAATCGATAGATCTTTTGATGGTGCTTTACCGATACGAGGAGCTTAAGCGATAAGCCAAATCTGCGTTCATGGTAGCGGATCAGCTGTGTGCTTACCCGTTAGAGGTAGGTATTGGTATCCGAAATCGGAGATTAACCCCATGCGGCAGAATGTTTTTTTTCAGGGGCGTAAGTTTGTATGCTTTTTGCGGATGCAGGTGCATCTTCAGTGCAACATTTGACGTTCCCAGCCGTCCATTTTGCGGCTGCAAAGTGCTCTCTTAACCCTTTAAACAGTCAACGGCGACCCCTGAAGCTTTACTCCCCATCCCTCCTCAACTATGTGAGAAACGGTGTCATTGAGATGTATCGGGACCTCCTCAAAGGGATTGTTCCACCTGTATATGGGTTTTGGATTTGACATAGCCATTTGGTAGAAAGTGGTGGAGACTACTCCTGGCATATTTCATTTCACTTAAAGGCCCCTGTCTTGCATTTTTGCACAATTTATCCTGTAGAATAAAGTTCACTAAGGCCCTAATACAAACCCTGAAGGAACTCCTTTCCATCTTGTTGCAACAGTTATATAGCGAGTGAGCCATCCGTACTGTGCACCTGCTATACTTTTTAATGACTTTAATTGTACTTTTTAATTTAGTCTTAAACATTTTGGCGTGTGTTCAGAGCACGGGCTCCGTTCCTTACCATTATGGGAAACGGTACTGCGCCGGTGGCGTGTTGGGGTACAAAGGTCATTGTGGCCCGAAGACTTTGGGTCTTGTCAGGCTTTTGTACTTTATAAGACCATAACCGCACCGCTCGCCCCGTTTTTAGAAGTGACGACATTCACGACATACGGATATGTATACAGATGTTAGGCCTAATTGAACTTGGTGAAACCGGAAAAATGAAGCTTTGAAAAGCCGGGAAAATTATGGACTGTGCCAGCACTTCACCTTATTTTAAATCCTGATTGGATTTCCAGCCAGGATCCCTTTCTCCTGCAGTCTTCTCTCTGCTGCCCCTCCCCTTTTCTGTGCCGGGGTGTCCGCTGGGTGGCCCCGCCCGCCCCCTGGCGCTGTTGCTGCCATGTCCGTGTCCCATTTCTGCCCCAGAGTGACGGCTCGGTCCATCTGTCTCTCTCCGACCAAATATTTATCCGGCGGCAGACCCCACGGCCGTGAACCTGCCCGCGTCGCCTCTGGTCCTCCCAGATGTCCTGGTGTGCAACGAAATTCAACTCGGGGCCCGTGTTGACGCCCGCGGGTGGTCCCTGTAAGCAGAATTCCAGGGCTGGGTGGCAAGTATGCCCATTTGTTTGGTTTGATTTGTCGTTTTGACGCCAACTGGCCAAACGCTTCGCGAACGCTGTTATGCTGTCTGGATATTTAGCCATACTTGCATGAGGACCAGGCTTGGCTGCAACTGCTCTTAGTACGTCTCAGACACTTGGCACTGGGAATCTGCAGAACCTCAATTCAATAGCCTGTGGATTTGTGTGGAGTTGTGCCGCTAGGACACGGAGCGCTGTGGTGTGAGTGACTTGTCGACGAAGTGGCAGCCCCGGCTGTCGGCGCAGAGGCGCCGTGGTCACGCTTCGTCGCCTGCTTGCTCTCTCGTGCATGGCACCGCATGCGAAATGCAAGAAAAAGTCGCACACCTTTGTATAATTATAACGCTTGTTGGGCGTTAACGACGCGCCAGTTTCAACGCATGAGGCTGGTTGGTTTTAGAATAAGAAGTAAGGAATGTTTCCATCAGAATTGCCTTTTCTGCTGAGTTGAGTTCAAGGCAGGTGCTATGCGATTTGTGCAGTTTACTGATACTCTTCCAGCGTCAGATTTTGTATTTTTCCTTCTTGTTTTCTCCATTTGGTGTAAAAAAATACATCATACCCGCGCCTACCAACATGCAGTTTCCATCGGCCTCCCATTCACCGGTAATTTTGCGCTTATTGTTTCGATCCCTAAAACGCATTAGGAGGAAGATATTGTTTTGAAATCTAGCCACCCTCCCCCCGTCCGCCGTTATAAACACGTTCAGGGCCACTCGCCCAGTCTGAACCGAGACTCCCCGCCCTCCCCCAGCATAGTTGATTAGTGTGGCAGAGCTCTGCCGTCTCTGCGGCACACGTAGAGCAGCAGCCTCATCAGCGCCTGGCTCCGACGCCAGCGCCGCCGCTTATTGGCTTTGTCACGGTGCCGGACACAATGTCCATTGTCCATAGGTGGGCGTCAGCGGCGCCGCTGCCGGCCGCGCAGCTGGGGTGACCCTGACTGCATGGCCCACCGTCCCTTTGTCCGCACCGGCCGCGGCCCGACACCGGAGAGCATTGTCTGGCGTTGCCTCCTGCTCTCTGCCACCTGAGCCGCCGCCGCCGCCGCCGCCGCCTTTCTCCCTGGCCCGGTACGCAGCGAAGCCGGATTACAGGGCGCGGCCCGGCCGGCGCCCGCCCGGGGCGCGTGTCACCACCGTCTGCATGGCGATGTTGAAACGCGTGGAAGGAATTCAGGCGATAAGACCTATCGTCGCGATGGCGGCTACACGGCGGGCGAGGCGGAGAGGAGTTGAACCCCGGTGCAGTGGGAGGTTGGAGACGGTTGTGATAGCCGACGGCATAATTAGCGCCGGAGTACGTACACTGCTAATGGAGCGGGCCGAGATATGATCGCAATCGTGTGGTCAGCGCGACGGAGGAGTAATGGAGGCGCGGGTCATGGCGCGCCCCACATATCCCAACCTGGGGCCTGTGGAGCCGGCCGCTGGCGTGGCGTCGGCGGCGGGGGGCTGCAGGCTGCTGCTGTGTTGTTTTTGCTGGCGACCGCAGTGACGGCAACAAAGCGGTGGCATGCGGCCACGGCAGGGCCCCCCTGTCAATCACTCAGTGTTTGACTTACGCAGCCGCTGTGGATGCACCAACTCAGGCCGGTTTTCCGAAATGTTCTGAGTTGAAGGATGCATCAGGTCGCTCTGGGGTCGTTGGTGAATTATCGGCCCGCGATGGGGCGGTGAAGTAGTCTGACAACTGCGTGCCACCGCCTGCCTCGGGGTGCATTCCTGGTTGTTTTGCATGTGGCGGCGGACAGTGCTGTTGCCCTGCATTCCGCCGTGCTCATGGGCCGACGGGAGGAGCCATAATGGAGACCGGCTCCATTATAGAGCCAATTGGCCTGGATTAAATTGTTTGTGTCGTTGATGGCGTGTGCAGGTAGCTTTCAGCGCCAGATTTCACGTGTGTTTATTGGTTCCAAGTATGCGGCGTCGAATGTCACCGAATTCTGGTACCACTGTTAATACTTTTGAAACGTTTCTCTTGTTGAAGGGTGGGCATTTATCGTACCGATCCTAATTAACGTGTATGTTGGATATCCTCATTTAACATCATAGCCGGGATTTTTGGCGAGACAACTCAAACACCTGTGGCGCCCTCTAGCTCCAATACACAGCGGCTCTGGCGGCTCTGCCGCTCTCCTCCAATGTGCACGCTGTTTCATCAGCAATCCACGGGCGCGAACTCGCCGCCGTCCCTCTGCGTCGTTGCTGCCGACGCGCCGCTGTCGGCGCGCGCGCTCTGCACTGATCATCGCGCGGCGATCGGGACGCCGCCTCGTGAATCTCAACGAGCGCCGCGTCGGCGGCCAGTCACGACCGACCACTGCGAGAGGTGGCGATCCGTCTTGGCCGGCGAGGCCGTTGCTCCAGCGGCCGCGCTGCCGGGCCGGCCTAATGATAGGCATGCCGCACGCTCCGTGATGGAACCGCCGGGAAACGCGCCGCGCTTCGGCGTCGGCCACCGCGACCCAGGCCGCAGACCGGCTGGTCACACGGACGCACGGCAGAGAGCCGCCGCCCCACCCAGCCCGTCCCGAGAGCGTTTTATCGCAGTGTTGTGTCGATCCGCTTTTTATATTTACGCTGTAAATTCCGGTACCCACCCATTTTCAAGCTGTTCAAACAATGTTTGCAGCAAACTATGTTAAAGTCGAAAGCTATGCAGCAGCATTGAATCACAAGTATTTTTCGAGTTCGTTGGTACGCTGTTGGTCTGCATGAGCGCCCTTAGAAGAATGTTTTGAAGAGAAGCAAAACATGAAGATTGGCGTAACTGTTAGCCTCCGTTGGTGGTCTCCCGCCTGCAGTTTTTAGAATTGACTCCCAGCTGACTTCCAAAACGACGCGGCTGCCGATGTTAGTCACGCGACACGGTTGTAGAATTCTAGCCGTTCAGCTCTCGATTAACCATCACATGTTACACCGATTATAGGTGGATCGGTTTTCTACCGGCGGCGCATCCATGCTGAAAAAGCATTAGCGGCAGCGCCATCCGTCACCATTGGGTGCGCCAGTGCCGCGGGCGTCCCACGGCGGACCGCCGGACCGCCATCAACGCCGCGCGGCATATGCGGCCGCTTCCGACGCGGCGCGCGCAATTCTCACACCTGTCACCGGCACCGCTTCCACTGCCGGATGATGGCTGGCTGTTGGACTTGTGCTCGGGCATTGTCAGCGTACACTTGTGGTGACGGATCCAAGTGTGGTTGCCATATACGGCCGGCCGGGCTGTCGTACGCCGCCCCCGATAGCCATCGATATAGGGCCACGATTGGCTAATAGCGTCAGCGCCGGCTACTCGAAATCTGCCCGTTTGTCCGGTGCTGATTTATGAGTGTGTTGTATGGGACGCTGGACATGTGTATGATTGTAATGAAAACTTGAGGTGTTTCTGAGCACTGTCGTTACTATAAGCTGGTTAGCATGGCCCGCTGGCCAGACGCGCCACTGTCAAATCCCGGCTTGTCCAGCAGCAGCTTTGTGCCGACGCTGCGTCACGCAGGGGCGCGGGTGCGGCCTATTGATGGATGACGCGTCGTGAACGGCAGAAGACTGCCGTCTCAGCGGCCGTTAGCGTCGTCGTCCGCGCCGACTATTGAGTCATAACGCCAGGGCGGCGGCTGAGTGGGCGGGGGCGGCTGCCGCCCGGCGGGGCGCGCCGCCCCCGCCGGACTCAATATCGGCCCCAGCTGCGCCGTGCCAATGCCACAGATGGCTGTAACGTGCTGGGGCTGCTGCAGTCGGCACTGGGGATGATTGCCGGCCGTGCCGGGTCACGTGTGTTCGACCCCCCCCCCACCCCCGCCCCACTTCTCCGCTCAAAACTCCGGTTCGGTGGACGTGTTCCGGCATTATCTGGCTAGTGTTTTTGCGATTGCGTATAGCAGTTCGTGGTCTTTGTGATTTAGTTTTGAGGCTCATGCAGGGGTTTCCTGTTTTGGTAGCGAGTGTCAATTTGTTAAGGCTTAGCCGAGTTTTTGCGGCGGTGTGTTGTATTTTAGGGATGAGTAGAGCGGTTTACTGGCTGAGGTTGAGGTCGTCTAAGCAAACACTCCAGCCGCTTTCCAGCGTTTACTCGTCGACATACAACCCTAGTAGCTTTTTGTGGCAACTTTTTAAGCGGCGCGAAACTCGATGTAAATGCTTGTAATCATCCAAACAAACTTTGACGTCCTTTGCGTGATGTTAACCTAGTCCGCCCCGTTTTTTTGGGGGGGGGGGGGTTAGATCAATCACACTGTTGAGTGCTAGTCCCCTAGTCGATGTCACCAGCACTTGAATCGACTTCTGAAGCTGTGGCTGCGCCGTTGATGTCTGCTGTTTTTGCCGCCGTGGGCCGGTCTGCGGGTTGCGGCGGCGACCGTGGAGTACTCGTTATCTGCGCGATAGTGCAGCCGCTCGTGTCGCTGCGCCGAGCTCACCGTTGGCCGGCGCTGTCCGGCGTCGGTAATGACCGTCGGGAGCGTCGCGCGACCGCTGCAGACGCGCTCCGCGCCGCCGCCGACGCCAGCGCGCCATAAAAAGCCGCCGCCGCAATTGCGGTAATGGCAGGAAGCAGATGGTTCGGCGCCGCCGCCGCTTCTCAAACAGCTTTCTTGGTTTCACCGTGATTACGGCGTTGCGCCTGCACGCCCGATGGGCGGCTGTGGCGGCCGCCGCCCCCGCCCCCCGCCCCGCCGGCGGCCGGGGCGGTTGTCACGGTGCGTTGCCGCCCTGCAGCGCCTGCAAGTCACGTAGCCGGCCGGGCCGGCCGCCGCACCGGCCGCCGTACCGAGCGTTGACCGGGTGCGTCGCCTGTTGATACGGCGACCCAGCGTGACAAACAGTCATGAGCGCGCCGCGGTAGCAGCCGCCCCACCAGCTCGGCAAGGTCACGACGCCGCCGTACACGGCCGCGTCACGCTTGCTGTGGTGCTGCGGCGCCGGCGCGTATTCATGAGAACCGGCTGCCGCGCCGGCGGCGGCGGGCCGTGGTGGCGCAAGTATCTGGCCTTGCTGCTTCTGCGTGGTCTGTGTCCTATCCGGCGGCTGTTCCGTGAGTGTGTTTATATTCGCGATGACGTGGAGTACTTCTGAGCTACAGAACCGGACCCTTTGTTTTTATCTAGTGTTTTACGCGCGATTTCTCTTGCTCGGTTTGATTGGGTTTCTCGTACCTGTCGAAACGCTCTGGACTGAAAAGTTCTGCACTGCAATGTTCTGCAGCACCTTGCCGTGGATTTTTTTCTTCCCAGTCGTTTTTTCTTTCCAGGGGCGAGGAGTTAGCAAACCAGTTGTGGGCCATCAATGGACATAACGTCAGTTGCGGCAATATCATCTGGTCTGCTTCTAAAAAATGTCTTCGAAAGTATTATAATCAAAGAACTGAAATAAAGCCGGTGCGTGTGTGGGTGGCGACGCGGGGCGGCGGCCGCGCTGCCAGGCCCTGGTCCTGCTGCGTTGCGGGTTGCCGGCGGCGGTGCGGCCTGGTTGCCAGTGCGGCGGGTTGCCGCCGCTGGCACGCGAGACGGCAACCCTCGCGGGGCCTCTCCCGCCGTCCGCCGGCCCAGTCTGCCGCAGCCGCCGCAGCCGCACAGCGGGGCAAACGGCGGTACAACGGAAGTAAACGGCGGGGAGGATTTAGTAGTCTTATGGTGAAGCGAAGAGCTTTTAGCTCACTGACTTGTATAATTTCCTATTTGGGTGTCAGGATAGCTTATTAGTGTTATTTGAGCAACAGGGACATAACGCAACAAAAGATCAAGGCAGGAATAATAAAACATGACCACGGAAAACAGGTCACACTCGGGTTAGGCTTTCTTGAAGGATAAGGTGCACTAGAGGGAAAGATGATTTGATATTTTGAAAGAGGATATGATTCCTGGATTCTTGGTGAATTTGGTAAATGGGATAACGCGAATAATTGCATGTAGATAATTGTTTTCCCATAAAAACTGTAAGCCTCGAAATCACATGGCTAACGGGGCAACCAAGTGATGGGTATTTGTATCGCCTGCTCAGTTTCGTCTCGTGATTAATGCTGATTGAGTAAATACAGGTAAGCTTGTAGTAACTTTGGTAAGCCTTATTTTTGTTGAATTATTTTTGGTATAATAGAAGCCGTTGCAAGGGTCGATAACATAACATTTTATGTGTTTGAGAGTGGGGCAAAACATGTTTGTTTTGCCGGTTTTTGTTCTCCTTGCAAACTGCTTTCGTATTAATGCTTCTCTCCGAAATACATCAATAACGTCCTCTTCTCATCCCTCAGCCTTCTGTTTTGATTTTAGTGCTCGATTATGTAGCTTTATGAAGGTGAAATGCCCCGCCGTGCGCTGGTCCCGGACAGGGAATGATATGCTGACCAGAGCCGGCACACCATTCCCAGGCAGAGAAAATCCTCGGCGGGTGCCCGGGACGACGCTCGGGTCTATGACAAGGAATGCATGATCTGACGCGGTGATTTTCAGTCTGATAAATTGGAGTGCCTTGTTAGAAGGATGTCACATTTTCGAAGTAGATTATGCCCGTCTGGGAGTATGGTTTTTCAGTTATTTAATAAAAAAACGTTTATCGCCTGTTCATTTCATAGACACGAGAGCCTGGAAGATAATCGTGTTGACAGCGTGGCATTCCCGTTGATGCGTGCTATTTCGGTGAGCTCGCCATTTGAATCGGATTGTCAGACTCCTCTCCCTCGCATTTTCCCCGTTCGTGCCATGGGGCCCGTCGATTGCAAAGCTTGTCCCTGTTGCGGTACGTCCTCATCTGGTTGATGAGGAGAGATGTTCCAGTGTCCAGTCTCGGGCCGGCTTTGTTGTGTGCTTTTTACCGTGTGTTGACTGTTTTTGCCGGCGGCCGTGTCGCGGCGGCACGCGCCAGTGTGGGAAGGGTGGCGGGCAGCCGTCAGCGGGGCTGCCCGCCAGCACGCGCCCGTCATACATCCCGGCTGGGAGCGTCGGCGGCGGCGGCGTGGTGGGTGTTGGCACCGGCGGCCCGCCTGCACCACCGCGCCGCGCCGCGCGCTGGCAGCTGCCTGTTTATTTGCAGCGCCGGCGCGCCGGCAGGTAGGCTGTTGGGGCAGGTCGTCGTGTGCAGGGGCGGCTGCGGCCGCTGCTGCTGCTGCAGGCACGCCCGCGGCCCGGCCCGGCCCGGCCCGATAGTCTGGCCTTGGCCGGACGCGGCGCGGCGGCAGCGCGGCAACTGGCCGGCCGCCTGCCGCCGCGCCGCGGACGTGGCGGCGAGCAAGGTCAGCGGCGCACCGCGTCTGCCGCCCCCTCTCCCCCCACCCCCCCCCTGCACGGTGGGACGTCAGAGGCGGCGACTTGGCGCCCGGCGCTCTGGGCTGTCAGGGGTGTGAGCGATCCGGCGGTCAGCCGTCGACCGCGCGGCCCGCGTTTGTAGTGGCGTCTCTGCACGCCCTCCCCCAGCCCTTTGAAGTCAAGCAGTGAGAATTCCTGAGAAGTGTTTACTTCTTGTGTTATATTTATATTTGTTCGTCAGCTCCCCGCTCATGAGCCAAACAATCATCGAGTTCAAACGGACTTGTGAAACGTCCTTCTTTTTCATTCCCCCAAATTATGCGCCGATTTACCACTTAGCACATCAGCACGATTTCAATCAACCATCATCTAACCACTTACTGACCACGTCCACTATCTATTGTCATTCTCCGCCTTTGCACCCCCCTCCTCCCTGCCGGGCCGTGCCCCCTCAGTTACAGTTGCCGGGAGCTGACCTCAGCTATAAGCCCGTGTCGCCACGACCGGCACGTAACGCAGCCCCCGGGGCCGTGTCAGCGCTACGGTCCGTCATCCGGAGACTGCTGAGACAGGTCCGCTCACTATCCTATACCTTTAGTGTGGGAACCACGTGACACAAACTCGTTTTCTATCGAGGTCTGTCGGATCAGCCTCGATTCAATCAAGTTCCGGTTTGACCGCGCTGGGTTTTGTGTCAAAGTCCACGTGCGAAGTGGGTGAACAATGCTGCCGTAGATGTCCGTTTCCGCCTGATCTGGAGCGATTACCCACCGTTTAGAAGCCTCCAACTCAACACACCGTTATGATTGATCATGTCGACTGCGGCGGAGTGAGAGCTGAGCGCCATGTGACCGTGCGGGTCAGCCAAAAGGTGTAGGTTCGGCAGCGGTGGCTGCGGCGCGTCCTGCCCCGGGCCATTTCCACCGGCGATTCGGTCACTCTACTGGCTGGCTGCCGGGCGGCCGAGCGCCGCCTCGGGAGCCGTCAACGAAACAACCCTCCCAACTCGGAATTACATCGGAAATAGAGATCGAGGGCCGGCTGCTTTCAGGCACGTGTTCGGTTGGTGTTTCGCCAGGTCCTGAGTGCTTCACAGTATTGCTGCTGAAACCAGTTGTGTTCCCATTATTAGTTATTTATTAGGCTGGCGTTCCGGGTGGGGTCGTAAATCAGCTGTATTTGGTGTGTTCATTTCGAGTGTCCACAGTCTGGCCTCTCCACAGTCATATGGACGTCATAAAAACAGCATTTAACGCTCCCCCACCTCCAGTGCATGCCAGTTGGTCGTTGTTTATGGCTGATTGTAGAGGTGCAGCATTATCTCCGCTCCTGAAGAAGGGCCAGAACCCCATCTCCTGGAACTGGTGCAGCCCCGGAGAGAATTGCGGTAGGCGCGGTTTGATTTGTCGCATGAAACTGCCGCCCCTGCGTGGTTGTTTCCGCATCATTTTCACCAGTGTCACTCGCAACAGCATAATTCTACGTTGGGACTGCATGCGGTCTAGCTAGTTTTTTGTGCCTTATTGTGCTGCGTTTTTTATACGCGGGCGTTTTTGTGCGTCTTTTTTGGCGCGACAAGTATGGGCTGTGGCATGTGTGAAGGGGCAAACGGCGCCGCTTCTTTGTGCAGACACTTGTGTGGAGAGCCGTGCCGTATTGAAACGGGTGTGTTTGTTGTGATCTATAGCGACTCCGAGAAACTGCATCCCCTGCCCCATGCACAGACCCTATCACAAACGCGCGGGTTGTGAGCGCTCTGTAGCGGTGAAGTGACGACCTTATCAGCGGCCGTGTGTGTCCTACGCACGTTATGAATGCTGAGCGGGAGCGCCAGCCAGCATGCAAACGAGTGGCCACGCCGAGTGTGCGCTTCCGTGACTGGACAGAGCGGTGGAGCGGCGGCTCCGCGTGCTCTGCCGTGCACCTGCGCAGCGGCCGCGCGCTGGCGTCAATCGCAGCGCGCGCGGGGGCGCCGCCGCGCGGCAGACTCATGAGCCGCGGCGCCGCCACCGCCGCCGCCGCCGGGCCAGTCTGTTGAACTTTGAGTTGCTCGACCTTGAGCCGAGCCGGCAACGGCGCGGGCGCGGCGCGGCGGTGTGATGGACGGACGCCCCCGCCCCGCTGCAGCCCCCCGGTCCCCACTGCCCGTCCGTGCACCGGGCCGGTGCGGTACCGGCGCCCGCCGCGCACCGAAACCCAGCGGCCGGCGTCAAAAGGCCGGCGCGAAACTGCCGGCCGCGCGGCAGGAGTCGTGGCAAGCAGGCACGCAGCAGGAAATTCCTGAGCGGCGACGGAGTCGGGCGGGCCCGGACCCGGCAGCCGGGCCGCTGTTTTTGTCTGTCCGGCCCCACGCCGCCGAGTTAGCGCCGCATTGCCAGGGCCGATTTCACGCCCGTCTGTCCCGGCCGAGGGTACACCTCCAGAAAAGGACTGGGCCGGCTCATCCGCTGTTTTGTGCGTTAAACGGATGTGACATTGACTGGCCAGTGGTGAAGGTGGCTGACTGGCTGGAGCTAACTGCGAGTGCGCCTTTTATCTTGGCTGCTTTATCATTTTAAGGTCCCGTACAACGCTCTTGCTGTTTATTATCAGTTCTGGTTGATTCTCGCATCGCATTGGCGCTCTCCGCTGTTTTCCGCCGTGACTTGCTGGCTCGGCGGAGCTGTGGATGGGATGTTCCGGTAGCGCCACGTTCGCTGGCGCGGCCCGCCGGCGAGCACACAAAATATTTGAGCAGCTCGTTACCAGTGTGTGACCAGCTGGTTCCGGCGCGGGCCGGTGTTTGCCGCCGCTGGCAGGCCCGGCTCCGGCCCGCCCAGCCCGCTCCAATGCACCACTGCCGCCCTGCTGGTTATACCTATGTATATGTACACATACTTTAGTGGATCCAGGAGTAGCTTTTGGAGGGGGCCAAAGTAACGTCTGGGGAGCTAAGACGAGAAAATACTCGCGAAAACGTAGTGTTTTTTTTTAAGAAAAACGATGCAAATTTTATCCTTTGCCGGCAAAAGATACTATTTTGGGCTTTGATGGGGCCACGGCCCCCTCGATCCGCCAGTGTTGATTCGAAAGGCATGGTTGCCGTACCGTGAATCATTCAGTGTTCTGATAGTGATGTAGGATCGCTATTTGGCCATGTTAGCTGAAGCGCCCCAAACCATCAACACGCACACAATGGCGAGAGATCAAATATATAAATGGGAACACCATATTATCGTAAAAAATAACACGGAATGCTGTTTTCACGTGCCATATCGTGGAAGCAGCTTCAGCGGCGTGATATCACGCCGTGTCGGTTAGTGTCCGGATGCCCGCCCTCCTCCCCACTGACTGTGCAGTCTTCGCGAGTTGCTGAGTCACAAATTCTCCGTAGTGGAGCTAACCTGGCCAGCCTTCGCAGCTTCCCAGAATTCGCGTGGCTAACACTCAAGCTTGCCCCTGGGGCAAAAGCTCTCTGTGGGTATGTCAAGTTTGTGACGATTTGTGGGTGCCCGCCTCGTGGAGAGTTTGTTTTGAGGAATTTCGATTTGTTCTGTTTGATAAATTCACTGGTTTAGGCGGGAAAATGGCCATTTACTTCTTATGATCTGAGAGATCTGAGGGATTCTTATGATCTGGGGGAAAATATTTTCACTTCTCGTGAAATAGAGAAAACATAAAACGTCGACAGCTTCTGAAAACTAGGAATATAAAGTTTGTTTTAGTTAAGCTAGTGTGCTAAAAAATTCGCATCTTGGTCATTTCCTCAGAAGTCACCGTGTGTTCTGAGCCTTTAATGATTGCTCAGTTGAAATTGCATGGTGTCATGTTCCCTTTAACATCCTGTGTGTTTTCACTCTCTAAGGGGCATATGACAGCTTCAAGGAGTTTGAACTGAGCTGTTTGTCGTGTTCAGCTGGTCGAAAAATCAGCTGGCTTCATCTGTCGTTCCTCGCAGAGCTCATGTCTTTCGCAGAAATTGGTGCCTCTCAAGTGTACTCCTTTTTGAGCTTACATAAATCTACCTGTGAGCTCCGCCTTCCTGTCGGCCAATCAGATGTTTGCGAAGACTTAGATGCTAAGACCTCGAGGTTGGGGAGTCTGGGCTCGATGGGGCCAATATTCGTTCTAAATTTACGCTGTTTTCCCGCAAATGGTAGGTTGTTGAGGCAGGTAGGATATGAAACGCGGAGTTTCTGGGCACGCTATGTCATACTGGTTATCTCAGTTCAAATCCCGTCGTCAGATGCCACATTCCCATTCGATTTATGTGTGGTCCGAGCGATGCTCCACGGAAGAATCAGTTGTTAGGCCAATTAAGGTGATGTCGATGATAGATGCTGCTGGTGTTAATGCAACGGTGCTGTTGTCGCGGGGAATGCGGTGGAGGCATGCCTGACTACCTTTGAGATAAGATGGCGGATTTGCGGGAAGAAATATAGAACTCGAGTGATGGAACAGAAGGCGTTTCCATGTAATCCCCTTGCTTGGAGGTGATTTTTTGTAGCAGCTTGTTCCTTGAGCTGAAGCTGCGTATGGGCGAAATGTCAGTTTCACAGTCGTCCGGAGGGATGTGAGGGATACTGCCGTCCCCAGCAGCGGTGTGAGGGATGCTGCCATCCCAGAGCAGCGGTGTGAGGATGCTGCCGTGCGGTGTGAGGGATGCTGCCGTCCCCAGCGACGATGTGAGGGATGCTGCCGTCCCCAGCAACGGTGTGAGGGATGCTGCCCCCCCTCAGCAATGGTGTGAGGGATGCTGCCGTCCCCAGAGCAGCGGTGTGAGGGATGCTGCCGTCCCCAGCGACGATTTGAGGGATGCTGCCGTCCCCAGCAGCGGTGTGAGGGATGCTGCCGTCCCCAGCGACGATTTGAGGGATGCTGCCGTCCCCAGCAGCGGTGTGAGGGATGCTGCCGTGCGGTGTGAGGGATGCTGCCGTCCCCAGCGACGATTTGAGGGATGCTGCCGTCCCCAGCAGCGGTGTGAGGGATGCTGCCGTCCCCAGTAGCGGTGTGAGGGATGCTGCCGTCCCCAGCGACGATGTGAGGGATGCTGCCGTCCCCAGCAACGGTGTGAGGGATGCTGCCGTCCCCGGCAGCGGTGTGAGGGATGCTGCCGTCCCCAGCGACGATGTGAGGGATGCTGCCGTCCCCAGCAACGGTGTGAGGGATGCTGCCCCCCCTCAGCAATGGTGTGAGGAATGCTGCCGTCCCCAGAGCAGCGGTGTGAGGGATGCTGCCATCCCCAGAGCAGCGGTGTGAGGGATGCTGCCGTCCCCAGCAACGGTGTGAGGGATGCTGTCGTCCCTAGCAGCGATGTGAGGGATGCTGCCGTGCGGTGTGAGGGATGCTGCCGTCCCTAGCAGTGGTGTGAGGGATGCTGCCATCCCCAGCAATGGTGTGAGGGATGCTGCCATCCCCAGCAGCGGTGTGAGGGATGCTGCCGTCCCCAGCAGCGGCGTGAGGGATGCTGCCGTGCGGTGTGAGGGATGCTGCCGTCCCTAGCAGTGGTGTGAGGGATGCTGCCATCCCCAGCAATGGTGTGAGGGATGCTGCCATCCCCAGCAGCGGTGTGAGGGATGCTGCCGTCCCCAGCAGCGATGTGAGGGATGCTGCCGTCCCAAGCAACGATGTGAGGGATGCTGCCGTCCCCAGCAGCGGTGTGAGGGATGCTGCCGTCCCCAGCAATGGTGTGAGGGATGCTGCCGTCCCTAGCAGCGGTGTGAGGGATGCTGCCGTGCGGTGTGAGGGATGCTGCCGTCCCTAGCAGCGGTGTGAGGAATGCTGCCATCCCCAGCAATGGTGTGAGGGATGCTGCCGTCCCTAGCAGCGGTGTGAGGGATGCTGCCCCTCCCCCAGCAGCGGTGTGAGGGATGCTGCCCCCCAGCAACGGTGTGAGGGATGCTGCCCCCCCCAACAGTGGTGTGAGGGATGCTGCCGGAGGATGCTGCCCCTCCCCCAGCAGCGGTGTGAGGGATGCTGCCATCCCCGGGCAACGGTGTGAGGGATGCTCCCCCCCCAGCAGCGAGTGCACGTTATGCCTGGGAAAGACGGGAAGATGGTCAGGCTTGCTGCTCGGCTGAGACAAGATGTTGCCTTATTTGTGCGGCTGGGTTGGCTGTGTGTGCACCGGTCGTTTCCGAGCGGTTTTGTTCGTGGTACGAGGTCACTTACTGCGCGTAATTTTGCGTTCAACTGGTCCATATGCGCACGAAGTTGGAAGAGACCTCGCCAAAGCATTTCCTTTATTTATATAGACAGGCCTTTGGTGAAGCAAACATGAAAAATATGTGGGTACGACAGCGATTACCTACAGAAACGGTACGCACGTCATAAAGCTGCGTTCCGGGTCCAGGACATGGACTGAAAGATATGCAGAAAGATAGTTGGACGTTGTCTCTCGCAGCCTGTGAATATGATTGCTTGGGTTCATGCATTATTTACATAGCCTTAGCACCTGGCTTGCCGTAGAACTCCAATGCATTACTTACCAAACACATGCCCAAAATGGTGTGCGCGGTTTCTTGGTTAGTTGCGGCTGCGGAATTTGATCGCCTCCTACACTACACACCCTGTCGGCTCGTTCCACGGCTTTTCAATCCCACGGACTTGCTGAGCGGTGTGATTGATGACGGTTTTTGTGGCGATCAATTCGGAAGCCGCCCTGCCCCAGGTACCACGGTTTGTGGACGGCGAAAAGGCTAAAAGATGGCATACTTATTTCAATATGCGTGATTTGTAGGTTCAGTTTTACAAGTTAAATTGAAATTGAATAACTGTCGTGCCACTGTCGGAAGACAAAATGGAAAATGAGAAATAGAGCTAGGATTTGGCCGGGTGCGGATTCTGTGGGGGAGGACAAAAATGCATTTGTTCTTCTAAAATCCCGAGTCTTGATTATCTTTAAACATCAGTTTTTTACGATTTTGGGCCCTCGTCCGTTATTATCTAGCAACTTTTCCATCCGGTTTCCCCTCCAGCTCGTTCCCAATATGCTTCTTCGAATATTGTTTGTTTTTGGCTTTTCGAATGTCACCCCTTCGCGCCTCTTAATCATTATTTCGTCTGATTTTCGTGCCGATATGACTGAACTATAGTTTTGGGTCAGTAAATAGGTTCCTTTAAGCCGTCGCCCTGATGTGGGTTGTATTGTGCCGTCTCTCCAGTTGTTCGTATGCATTGCAGAACCGGTGACTCGCCTTTCCTGGAAGAAGGATATGTGGTTGAGGTGAACTCCACGGTTTGATGCACCGCAGTTGTGTGGAATTCGACCTGGAATGTTTGATAGATGATTGCAAAACCGCACGGCTGGTGTACTTCTCAGGCCAGGGTCACGTTGTGCCACAAAAACTCATTCGTATGCTCGTGTGCTGCGCTGGCGTCGGTACCCTTGTCTCCGGCGAAGGTGGAATTAACAGCAACAGCTGCTGTTCTTTAGTTGTCATCCGTGTGGTTGAAGAGTTACCAGATCTGAATCTGAGCATTTGCCTCAGCCCTAATATGGTCATCATGCCATCTATCGATTCACACATACAATACAAATACAATGAAATCAAAATATATACTATAGCACCATTTCTTGCGAAGTTATTAACCAGAGTCTGAAAATCTGCTCAAGTAGTTGTAGATGACCTCTCAGAGGTCACAGGTTGAAACTTTCAACTTTAGCTCCCAGAGTGGTCTAAGATACCACGATTTCAGCAAAGAGAAGCCATTGTAAGTCCTTTCGTTAGAAAAAGGGTCAGTTTTGCCATTTTCCGTGTTCGCAATATATTTTCGATGGAGAGTCAGTGACCAGCATCTGACCTTAGGTCATCGACATACAAAACAAATATCAGTACCAAAACTGGTGGTACTCGTGGGCCTATTATTTGATACGAATCACGGAGAAATCTATAATCATATTTTCACTGGTACTATTTGAAACATTGCTCGGACTGAGTCTTGACCTGATAAACTCACCTGAGATGACCCAGATCTACCATTTTGAGAAGAGTTATGTAAATGATCAAGGTTAATATATGGCAGGTACGGCAGTGCTCCGCGCCTTCAGTCTCTTCTTGGGCGAGTGTTAAAGTAAATAGCCCTCCTGAGACGAGCTGTGAGACTCGCCAAAATCAATAGTGACAGGTCTTGTCAACGGAAAGCGGGGTTTCTTTCCAATGAAATGGTGAAAATTTGGGTCGGCACATTGGATTTGACAGATTCTTCCATGGTAACGTACGCGGTCTTCAGTAACGAGCCCTCCGCCATGGGAGCATTGACGTCATGCTAACTGCCCACGTCAGCCTCTGAAGTATGGCATCAGCCTTGAGGGAGCTGCTGATTGATCCCAATGATGTCGGCTTTGTCGCTGATGTGGAAGGGAAACGGTGCGAGACAGGCCACCGACGCGGGATTGAAAACGCCGCGAGCTCACTGAAACATCCTCGGAAATAGTGCAACCTGACTGAAACATCCACGGAAACACTGCGAGCTGACTGAAACATCCTCAGAAACGGTGCAAGCTAACTGAAACATCCACGGAAACAGTGCGAGCTAACAAACTCACGAAACATCAAGCAAAAAAAAACGACGAAACACCACAACACAGCTAACTGAAACATCCACTGTAACAGTGCGAGCTTACAGTAATATCCATGGGGTATATTTGGAGCTGAGGAGACATTTCTTTGTTTTGTGGAGCTGAAAATTGAATTATTGGTTGCAACGTTTGCTATATTTCGAACAGTTCGGCCAGCAATGGATGCCTAGCAGACCAATGTGTTAACATTTGACGACTTGTTCGGTAATCTCTCAAACTCATGTCAACCGTACCAGCGGAAACGCGCGGAGCTAAACTCATGCTCGATTCCTCGGTATGCGAGCAGCGCAACAGCCGAGGCCTAAGCCTGCTGCCCGGCGGGATTACCATGCCTTTTTTAGCGCTGGTGACACCTGCCTCCAGTCAGGTTGTCCGCGCCCCTCCATGCATCCCGCTGTGTGGTCGGTCCCTGCGCACCCCCCGGCAGCCAAGGGTGAGCGGCTCGGCTCGGCGTCAGCGTGAACGGAGGGTCACCCTGCGCCGGCGGGGGCGCCGCCCGCGCGTTTTTTTGCGGCGCCGTCTGCCATTGTCGGGCGTGCACCAGCAGCTGACCGGCAGCCCTGGCCCCGTCCCGTTAGCCGTGTCGTGAAGTCGGCGACAGTGGCGCCGCCGCCGCCGCCGCGGCCGCTGCCCGCAACTACCGGCAACGCACGCCCTCGCATTGAAATGCACGTCGGCGGAGCGGGCGCCGCGAGCCGTTTCGTTTAGCCGCCTGAACTGGTTGGGATACAGGGGCACACGGTTGTGGGCGTCGAAAGTGAGGGACGCGACCCCTCTCAACTGGTTGGGATGCAGGTACACACGGTCGTGTGTGTCGAAAGTGAGGGACACGACCCCTCTCAACTGGTTGGGATGCAGGTACACACGGTCGTGTGTGTCGAAAGTGAGGGACGCGTCCCCTCTCAACTGGTTTGAGATGCAGGGGCACACGGTTGTGGGCGTCGAAAGTGAGGGACGCGACCCCTCTCAACTGGTTGGGATGCAGGTACACACGGTCGTGTGTGTCGAAAGTGAGGGACACGACCCCTCTCAACTGGTTGGGATGCAGGTACACATGGTCGTGTGTGTCGAAAGTGAGGGACGCGTCCCCTCTCTCAATTGGTTGGGAGATGCAGGGACACACGGTCGTGTGTGTCGAAAGTGAGGGACGCGTCCCCTCTCAACTGGTTGGGATGCAGGGGCACACGGTCGTGTGTGTCGAAAGTGAGGGACGCGACCCCTCTCAATTGGTTGGGATGCAGGTACACACGGTCGTGTGTGTCGAAAGTGAGGGACGCGACCCCTCTCAACTGGTTGAGATGCAGGTACACACGGTCGTGTGTGTCGAAAGTGAGGGACGCGACCCCTCTCAACTTTTCATCGGGGACATCCGCCTCCAAATTGTGACACTACCAAAGTTTTTCGCCCATTTCTTCGCGTAGAAATGTGAACTGGAACAAACGTTCTTAATATGTTTAGGTGAATTGCTTAGCAGCGCTCTCCCGAACGGCTGTTGACTCCCCTTGTCCCTGCGGTCAATAGGCAGGGTCTGGCTGCCCTCCCCGTTAAAGTCGGTGGCGACGCCGCTGCGCGCGGCTGAGCCTACTTAAGCCTAGTTTTTGAGACGTCGCGAGCACAGTGATGTCTGGAATTAATCGTTCTTAGTTATGGGCGGTGTGTTATGTTTTTAATGCAGATGTGCTGACAACTAGTGGAATGTGTGCGTGTTTTCGGCATTCGCTGGAAAATTTAGCAATGGATTTAAAATCCCTCGTCTCTCTTATTGCTCTTTAAAAATAATTTTCTTTGAATGAATTCCTTTGTGATCGTATTTTTCTTATCAGGGTTTGGTACTATTTGGGTTTCATTTTATGCTAATTTGTACATTCCCTTTGCTTTTAGCCTTGAGGGGCTTCCTATCTTGTAAGAATATATGCCAGCTGGCCATGACCAGGCTTCTGAGGGCTCGAACACCCAGATATAGTGTTTTGCCGAAATTTACAGAGAATTATAGGTTTACTGTCCGGGGTTTGGAATATCCAGTTTTCGAACTCACTGCACATCGGCGTATTAATGTCATTTTTTGTTCGCGAGCAGTAGTGCGAAATTTTCCCGTCACTAGTCATCACTGAATATCCAACTATGAGCGCCAAATGTATAATTTGAGGCGCTCTGAAACTCTAACTTTGGTGAAGACCCCTTGCCCCATTGCTGCGACATGCGGGGCATTCCCACGAGTCTGCATTGCTGTAGCCGCACTTGGCAAGACACATTGACCCATTGGCTCGGTCATATACAACATTCTTTCTCTGTGGGTCATCCGACGGTACTAACGCTGTCTCGGACTGCTCCATCGCTCTCATACGTTCTGCCGTGAAACGCTCGTCGTTATTTATTCAGAGGTCTCATCCGATGTGAGCTTAGCGGACTTTAGTTTTGACGTCGAGCGCGTTTTCGCGCTCAGGGTTAAAGGGAATGTGGCACCTTGGTCGAATCCTGGAATTAAGTGCAATTAGGCGTACTTTTAGCTGAAAATAATGTAACCACTCATGATTTCTCTGAAAAATGTACAATAAGCGCAATATTTTGATTTTTAAAATACTCCTCTTGGAAACGAAATAAATATCTGCCTGTGGATGATGTCATGATCTGGCAACCACTACTATACTCGAAACGCTTCAAGGGCTTCAATTGGCTGATGCTCATCGTGACGTCAGCATATGTCGTCACAACAGCAGCTCACAACAATGGCCGCCCGGCGAGAGGTAGATGAGGGGTAGGTGTCAGGTAGATTTTAGTTTTTTCTACGGAAATATCGAGTTCCAAGACAAATATATGGAGTACCAGGTTTTCCGACTTGCTTTACAACTTGGCTATCTCAGTTAAAATCACGTTATGAAGGTGCCACATTCCCTTTAAAGATTGGTTGCACCGCCCAAAAATTTCGGTTGTCCGAGCAGTAGCTCCAAGTCTGAAATGAATGACTGTCCCTCTCTTGGTATCTGTATTTTCACCCACCAATAGTACGAAATGGGAGATGAAACGGTTTCACAGGGGTGCATGGCCATGACGTCACTGCCTTTTAGCATCAAGCTATAATGTAATCGTGTTCCTATTTTTGTAACGAGTTCATAATAGGTGAAATTAGCCTGTTGTTGGCGGTGATGTTAGCGTGCTAGCGTCTGACCGTGCTCTCCCCTGTCCACAGGATATATGAACTGGCAATTGGGCGGCGACGGCGTCGAGGTTCCTTATGTTCAGCCCAACGAAGCCAGCGGAGGACCTCAAGGTACCGTCTTCAGGCCTGTCCCCCTCTCCCCTCCCCCACACACAAAAAGACACGCAAACACACCTTCCCCTGCTGTAGCGTTTAGCACTAGTTGGTTATTTGGGCGTAAGGGTGCACCAACCGTTGGGTGATAACACCGAACCCTTTAACAAGATCAGCAGAAACAAACAATAACTGATCCTCTTAAGACTGATCGGGTCGATCAGTCCTCCATCAGTATTGTTCAAACCTTCCACCGGCTAAAAAGAAGGAATTTTGACGTCATTAAAGATAGCACATGCATCGTCAAAATGTCGACACAACTTTGCAAAATGTTGATAGCCTTCGAGAGGATTTACCCTTTCATATGCGTGGTGCTGGCCATAATGATAACAGTAGACACTGACAATCAACCACGAGGCCTGCGTCCCCTCCCGCCGCCGCTGAGTCTTTTGAATCGAAGCGCGTGGCGGCGGCGCCTGCCTCAAAGGCGGAAGCCGCCAGGGAGCGTGGCCTTTCCCCCGGCTTGGCCGATCGCTTCGACACGGCCGCGAACGGGCAGTGTCATAGTGGTGAGAGATTACACGAGTAATTACACACTGTCCGAACGCTGGTGAGCTATAGCGAGAAACGCCGGCGAGAAGGATCGTAGCTGACCTGCAGAATACGGAAGATGCTCTTTAATGTTGAATTGAGAGTTCGTTTGTATTTTTCTGTCTCCATGTGTGGATGGTGGGTAGGTCGCCGGCCCAGACCGGTCGAGTTTGGGTGGTCGGGGAAGCAGCACGGCCAAAAATGGTAGAACTGGTGATTTTTTTGGGAAGAAAATCAGTGTTTGGAGGGGGCCAATGCCTTCCCTCCCCCTCCCCTCTGGACCCACCAGTGTTGGTGGCCTTCAACCTGCGGCTCGCAGAATTAATACATAAAAAGCGAGTTAGCGTGTAGCCCAAGGATTTTCCAAAACCAAAAAAAGAAGCTAGTAGCCTCCGAGGTTCAAGAATAATGACTACAAACGGATATGCTTCAGGGGCGTGGATTTTTGAAAATTATTTGGGTGCCGAAAACTGAAACAATTGCGATAACCACCATATCAAAAGGTGGCATTAAAATATTAACTGTTTCAGCCTTTTCACGGGCCGGCTGAGCTGCTTGGAAGTAATGAAAAATCCCTGAAATGAACAGCACGGAAATCACACGTTTATGTTATCACTAATTCGACGTTTCAGTGGGGGTGCCCGGGCACCCCCAAACAGCTATCAATCCACGCCCCTGATATGCGTCCTAGTCCGGTGGGGCGGGGTGGTGCCAGCTCGCCCTGGTCTCCCAGGATTCGGCCGCACTAACCGGGCCCGGCCGCGGCCACTGGACAGCACCCTCCCCGCCGGGCCGCGCGGCCGCCGCCTGCGCGCTGGTTTCCATTATTGCTGTCCGCGCGGGCGTCCTTGAATGCAGCGGACGTTGCCGACGGCAGGCGTTGCCATGGATACAGGTGCCGCGCTGCTGGTGAGGGCGGCCGCGGCGGCCCGCGTGGCATCGGCGTGCCGGGGACGAGACCGAGTCGCGCTGGTCAGATCACATCACAAGTGGAATCGGCGATAGCTATCCTAGAAACAGGCAGTGAGTTAGGTAAAAATCAGTGCAGGTGTGCTGGAAGGCGGAGGGTCGTGTGCGCGGGCCTGGAGTCGCCCATGTGGCGGCATGCTTGCCGTGGGTGTCTTCTCTCTCACACGCAGGCCGGCAGAGGGACTGCGCCAGCGGGCGGCCCGGCTCGCTGTGCGGACTCCGGCGCGGCGGTGGCGAGTAGGAAATTGCGGCTGTGGGTGACTGCCTCGCCACCAGTAATAGGCCCCGTACACCTGACTGGGGGTGGTCCCCGCCGGTCCCCAGCACACATCATTTAACACGCTAACGGGTTACGTGGCGGGGGAGGGGGTGCTTCTCTGTTCGGGGAACATTCGGTTGAGCAATGCAACCAATCCATTGGACATGGCTCGATGACGTTGTATTTTTGGCCTCTGCGTGCTGGAACTGGTAGGGCTGTGAATTTGAAAGGCCGATCGAACGCTAGCACACCTGATTTATCCTGTGGAAACCACAAAAACATGGGCTATCATCCTGGGGATAGCTGAAAGATTGAGGGAATTGGATGGGTTAATGTAGACCTTACAGAAAATCATTCATGATGACCTATGTGCTGCCTATTGTTTGAATGTTTTTTCTTAAGCGACCTGTTCATTTTAAACAGTAGATCTGATCTTTTCATCAGTCTTTTTAAGGGCTCGAGTTGTTTCACATTTTGAATCTGCTCATGCCCTAAGGCCATGGGCCTCGAAACCAAGGAGGACGCTTTCTCCAGTTGGCAAAACGAGACGCTCCCGCCCCTCCCCCCAAATAGCCTCTCGCAGGGGCGGACGCAGACCCGAGTTTGGGGGGCCAAACCCATGTGTGCCTCTCCTCCTGGGGGAGGGGGCGAATATCTTTTTTGCTCTACAGACCTAGTGTAAACACCTTTCAGACCTAGTATATGCTATCTCTCCAAGTACATTATCGCTCTCGGGGGGGAGATTGTTTTGCTCTACAGACCTAGTGTGAACACTTTTTTCAAAAATTTCTCCGGCGTTTGGGGGGCCAAAAGATAGTTTGTCCCCCTCCAGCGCTTTGGGGGGCCATGCCCCCCTGCGTCCGCCAATGACCTCTCGACCGATTATCTTAACGTTTTCTTCCGGTTGTTCTGTCATCGACTCCACTCAATCGAGTCGGAGTAAAACATGACAATTTGACATGGTACAATTAATTTGACATGGTACAATTCGATAGCGCCCTGCCGCTATCAAATTGTGTGGCCTTGCGTCCCCCCCCTTCCTGGTTATCACCAGGTTCCACCCGTCCCTACAGTAAAGCAAATATGTTGGGAAGCCCTTTCCTATGGCCGAATCAAGTCTTCGCTTAGTACTCATGATCAGCTCTTTGTAGTACAAAATAACTGTATTTTTCTGTTTCAGAGGTTACTTTTTTCCTTTTGTGATATAAAGGAGAGTAAAAGCATTCCGGTATGTTGAGAATAGTGTAAATCATAGTCTGAACAAATTTTTGCCTAGTGACAATGATTAATTGTCTCCATCAGTAGCATGCGAAAGTCAGCAAAGTAGACTAGGCACCTGTGACATTCAAAGGTCAGCTGGTAGAGTTACGCTCATCAGTCCGGCTTTTTCGCTCTCGTCCACATTAAAGAAGAGAGAGAGAGAGATTGATGTGAAATTGTAGGACCCTGTGTTGCTTTAAAGGCTGCCGAATTGGAAGTCCCAGGAAGCTTACACGAACCATTCGCCGACGGTCACGTGAAACCAGTCGTTGAATGTCAGGTGACCGATTGCTGTACCTACTCTGTGCACGAACACACCCACTGTTGTCGACAGTGGTGTATTCTCATTACATCAACTATGATTAACCTACTGAAACCCAGCACCTGAGTGAGTGTGGTATATGGTGGCGCGCGGGCAACGGAGGCGGCGGACGGGGAGGCGAGCGCTCGGGCGGCCCACGCAGCGCGCAGTGGGCTCGGCTCTGTAGGTTGTGTGTGTGTGTGTGTGTTATGTATGTCTGTGTGTTTGCTTGTAAGCGCCGATGTGGGGGAGAGATGCACCCGTGCAGAATCGTGACCTGCACAGCTGTGGTCACACGAGTGCCGGGCCGGCGACCCAGCGCCTCCCGCAGCCTGCCGAGTCGCATCCCCACCAGCTGAGCCGACGAGAAGGCGCCTGCCCGACCGGCGAGACATCTCGCGGTGGAAGAATTAACTACGTCGCTGACTCAAGAGAGCGCTGCTGGACAGTCCCAGTCCCCTACCGCTTCCTTTTCCCCACGTTACTGCCCCACAGGCACACGTGTAGAGTGCTGCATGGTAGTTCGCCTTTCTCTCCCCTTAATAGGATTGCACTCGACCCTGTTTCGATCGGGATATCGGCGGCAATGGGTGGGTTGCATGGACGATACGGGACTAGACTAGACTGCCGGCTACCCCTCCCAGCGCATGATGCCACCCTTGAATCCGAACCAGTGTGATGCCCGTGATGCTGCATCCGTGTTTGCTAGCTAGTTGTATGGCGTCTCGTGTTCTGGTCGGCCGTAGATGTGTTTTATTTGAAGTCGTTTGTGTTTGGTTGGAGGCCCGGGGGAGCCGCTCCCGTCCTCCCGTGTAGCTCAGGTAGCCGCCGTGTTCTGGTCCAGGCCCGTGCGCTCGCCGCCCCGCTCCCGCCGCCGCCGCCGCCGCCGCCGCCGCTGCCGTTGTGTTCAGTTGCGCTGTCGACTGGTTTTGATTGGTTCTGCTCGGCCGGTTTGCCCCGCTCTGGCTGTGCCGGCTCCGCCCCGCTTACCAGCGTGCTCTGTGTGCCCGTGTTCCAGATGCGTTCCTGCACCGTGCGCTGAACGTGCGCTTCCAGCAGCTGTTGCAGCAGCAGCGCTACGACCAGCTGCTGGCGCACGCGCCTCCGCCACCTGGCGGTTTGGGCCTGCCGCTGCTGCTGCGCCGGGAGTCCCCCACCTCTCCCTGCAAACAGTACGCCTGCGAAAAGTGTGGCCGCCAGTACGCCAGCAGCGGCAACCTCAAGCGTCACGTGAAGTACGAGTGCGGCGTGGAGCCGCAGTTCCAGTGTCCCGTCTGCAAGAAGAAGTTCCAGCACCGCCACTCGGTCAAGATCCACGTGGTGTCCACACATAAAACTGAGAATCCAGAGTTGATCAAGGACTATCTGATGTAGCGGCGACTCCCCAGGCGGCGCACGTGCGCCCTGCGGGAAGGCACGGAAGGAGGAGAGGGACGGTTGACACGGGTTGGAGCCTGGGAGAGGCTGGTGGGGTCGGCGCCGCTGTGATACTGTCACGGCGCCGCTCGCCCGCCGCCCGCCGGCAGCCGCGCTACACTCTGCGCAGGCTCCGGCGGGACCTCCCCACACGCCGGGTGTGCCCAGCTCAGGGATTATGCAAGTTCAGGGAGAAATAGACTGGCCAGACTGTGACTGTCAATCCAACTGGTTGTGTTTGCCGATTTGTTTGAAATAAGCATCGTCGCTTGTGCCTGTTTACTCTACTTTTGAAGCTGCACGGTACTGGTTTGTCTGTTTTTTTTTTCTTGGAAGGAATCCACCCCAGCTCCCGCAGGGTCAAACTTGTCTCAAGTAGTTCAGGTTTGGTACGTGCCTACATTGAAATGTTCAACGCCATAATCACCAAACAGTGCCGATGCCAAATTCTGGGCGAGCGGGAGAGAGAGCACGGCTTAGTCGGCCGCACACTCCCTTGCTGGTATCATCTGACAGATTTGCATAATCAAAAAGTCGGCTGCAGCAATATTAGCGTAGCCTCCATACATTCATTGACCTATTTGCCCGTTTCATGTAGTTAGTTGGAGGCCATTGGAATTGTGTTGCCGCTATAGCCAGATATTTTAGTGTGCAAAGGTTATGTTTCACACCGAGACTAGCTCGTTAGTGTGATTTTTCTTTTTTGATGAATGAACAGTGTTCGAAACCGACTCAGGTATTAATGAACTAAAATGCAGATATGCATTTGTCATCAGGGATTTTACTTGCATTTATTACACTTGTGAGTGTTAGTATCGGTGGGTGCGCACGCGTGTGGTTTGTGTGAGCGATGGCTTATTTGCGTTAATGTCCGACTTGATTGCAATTTGAATGTGGATACGTATGTTGACATGGGACAATAGGAGAGGGTTTGGATGACTTTAATTGTGCTTGGCGTGATTTTTGGTTGCTAGAGCCGGTTACAGTCGAGAATCTAGAGGTATTGTCTGTTCTGTCACAGTTTCAATCGGTCTTCTAGAGGTATTGCCTGTTCTGTCACAGTTGCAGTCGATCTTCTAGAGGTATTGTCTGTTCTGTCACAGTTGCAGTCGATATTCTAGAGGTATTGTCTGTTCTGTCGCAGTTGCAGTCGATATTCTAGAGGTATTGTCTGTTCCGTCACAGTTGCAGTCGATAATCTAGAGGTATTGTCTGTTCTGTCACAGTTGCAGTCGGGAATCTAGAGGTATTGTCTGTTCTGTCACAGTTTCCGTCGATAATCTAGAGGTATTGTCTGTCCCGTCACAGCTGCAGTCTTGCGGCACTGACTATTTTTGTCACAGCTATCATGTTCTGTGACTGCCGTTAGGGCAGTTACACAGGTGTTGCCCCCCCCCAACTCAGGAGCCATGGGCGCCAATCGCTCGGCGTGTAATCCTCTCAGGTACTGCTGGACTCTACCAGTCCATACAACGTTCTCAGGAATTGTGCGGGGTGCACTGCGTCTCCGCCATCTCTCTGAAGCATAATTGGTGGCCTTTGGTTGTACGGTGTTGTCGAGTGTCCCGGTTACACCCTCGGCAGGTGAATGCACTCTCAGGAATCACGGGCAGAATTTGTGTTTGTGCGGTAGATGGTTTAGGGCTCGGTTTCAGAGCAGGGCAGCGCCTCGCTAGTTGCGATGTGTTGTGTGGTTGAGATCGGTTTTGCTGCAAGCTGTGGGAAGGGAACTGGCGATTCTTTAGCGCTAAGCTGAATCAATTTGGTACGTTAGGCTTTGATCCGTAATATTTGTTCTCAGGCCCCGGAAAATTTTGTTCAAGGTGCATGCTATCACAGCAGCCCAAATATGTCATTGCCAGTTTATTTCAATTAAGTTTCGGCTGTAGTATGAATGGCTGTGGCCGTTCCTTTTTGTAAAACCGTTGTCGTTGTCAAGACTGCTGGTCTTATTTTGAATGGTTTTCAGGGTAACCTGATCTAAAATAAGCATTTGATCAACGTTTTGCGTCGAAAGGTCCGACCTGGTTTGGATGAGTGGTGGATAAAGGTTGATCGCCATTGACTCCAAATTGGGATGAGTTGTGCCCGGTGGAGACCAATGCTAACGCATTCACAGTACAAAGACCCACTTGCCTGACTCATAGGTACAATGTGAGCGGCCTTTGCCCTTTGGTCGGAGAGAGAGAGAGAGAGAGAGAGAGAGAGAGAGAGAGAGAGAGAGAGAGAGAGAGAGAGAGAGAGAGAGAGAGAGAGAGAGAGAGAGAGAGAGAGAGAGAGAGAGAGAGAGAGAGAGAGAGAGAGAGAGAGAGAGAGAGAGAGAGAGAGAGAGAGAGAGAGAGAGAGAGAGAGAGAGAGAGAGAGAGAGAGAGAGAGAGAGAGAGAGAGAGAGAGAGAGAGAGAGAGAGAGAGAGAGAGAGAGAGAGAGAGAGAGAGAGAGAGAGAGAGAGAGAGAGAGAGAGAGAGAGAGAGAGAGAGAGAGAGAGAGAGAGAGAGAGAGAGAGAGAGAGAGAGAGAGAGAGAGAGAGAGAGAGAGAGAGAGAGAGAGAGAGAGAGAGAGAGAGGAGAGAGAGGAGAGAGAGAGAGAGAGAGAGAGAGAGAGAGAGAGAGAGAGAGAGAGAGAGAGAGAGAGAGAGAGAGAGAGAGAGAGAGAGAGAGAGAGAGAGAGAGAGAGAGAGAGAGAGAGAGAGAGAGCGGTAGCTGCCGTCAGCGCTGTATTTGGGGCTAGCCTAGCGTTAGAGAAGCGAGAGACGGCAGTGTCGTGGAGAGTGGACTCTGTTGTTTTATTAGTACCGGTATTTGGGTGCAACACGATTGATACGTTGGTAATTTTACGTCGGTTACTGTTACTGTGCGCCGAGTGGGTCGCTGTGTAGAGTATACTGGTACGCTTGGCGCGGCGAGACTAGAGGCGCTGTCGCCTAGCTAGGCTGACCGTACCCGGCAGCGGCGCCGCGCTGGGTGCTAGACCCGCCGTTGTCGGGCCTTGTTGCAGTGCAGTCGACGGTGTTTTGTAGATACCCGGCCGAGCCGGAGCCACCGGCTGCCTGTCTAGGACTGTAGCGTATGCTCGCCCATTGTCCAAATCAAAAGGTGCCTGTCTGCCATGCGAGCTGCGGGGTCGGCTCGAACCCCAGAGTGGACGCTATGCAAGAAGCGGCGCCCCTGTGCCACCCCCCGTTTGTGCGTGTGTGTGTGTTTTTGTGTCGCGCGCGCTGCCTGGGCGGGCGCGGCGGCGCTGTGCTCTGGTGGGTGGCAGGTGACCCCCGCCCCCGTCCCCGGCCAGTGCTCATCTGTACATGAGAACGAACGTGAGCGAACTTGGTTGTGCTGTTGGTGTTGATGATGACGCGCAGTTTCCTCCCGATCTGAACTGTCCGCCCTTCTCGACGTCGCTGGTACTGTCAACGTCGGCAATGCGCCGTCTAGGCCTTAGACTTTAAATTGAAACCACTCTCTAAAATGTCCAGTCATATCGATGTCCGATTTTCGTCTGCTTGCCTCCGCTCTCGGTATCATTGCGGCCGATTTGAGGGCAATGCCCCACTGTGCATCCCTGCCTACCGAAATCCCTCAGCGCTAACCGAAACTGCTTGTTGAAACTGTCTTAGTCTTCCATTAGAAAGGTGACGGGGTGAGGTTTGAGCAAAAATCATGTAACATAGAGATACGAAGAAATAAAGCCGAATCCTGAATGGCTCGTTTTCCCTCTGTGTGCAGCCTCTTGAATGCGTGGTTTTTGTTAAAGGGTGTTTTATTTACGCGCCTCCTTGCACAGACGAGCAATTTCTGGTTTCCTTTATTGATGACGGAGCAGCAGCGAAGAAGCTAATAAGGGCGATGTTCTCTTTCACTCCGCATCTTTAGTAATGCTGGTGACCGGCACAGCGCCCCCCCCGTCATGGTCGGACATTTCCCGTTGCCACTGAGTCTCCTTGGTCTGACGACTGGGTCGCCCTTTTGAACACCATCTCTGGCGCCAGGTGTGCTCATTAAGGCTGGTCTCGGAGTCCAGGTGCCTCGCCAATGGTCTGCAAAAAATCCTCAGAGAAACACTAGCACTTTTCATGGTGCCGGCAACATTGTTTCCCCCGCCCACCAGCTGTTTGATTTTTTGCTCTGTCAGGAATGTTCCCTCTAGGTTATCAGTGGAACAAAGCGCTATGTTTGAAGGATGTTTTAATCGCGACGACAAAGATTATTCTCTGATCTGCATTTTCGCATCGGGACGTTATCGGTGGCGACGCTAATCCGACGAGGCCGGTTGAAAAGCTTGTTAGGATTTGAATTGCCTGCAGAAGAGCGGAGAACAATGTGTCTGCCGGAATGCGAGAACGTCTTGTTATAGAAAAATGGAGGAAGAATCTGTTAGCATCGTAACATGGGCTCCCATCGCGCGCCATTCCTTTCCAAGGGCTAAACCAAACAGGCGAGAAAAAACAGTCCGTTGGACATCGCATACCGTAGGTACGCCTGGAAGTATTGTGTCGAGCTGAACCAAAAGTGTAGTCACCATCAGTGGCGAACCCAGAACGTCATTTGGAGGTGAGTGGAGGTGGGGTTAGAGGGCTCGATTCGCCCCCGCCATTGCTTTGGGACGGCCTCCGGCTATGCATTTACCATAGGCACTGAAATTTCGGCGGAGGGGGGGCTTGAGCCCCTTAACCCCTCCCCGTGTCCGGCACTGGTCACCATCGACAACGAAAAAGATTGCGATAGCTGGGGCTCTAAGCTTGCGCAGTGAGGTAGCTCAAACTCGGCCGTCGGCGTTCTCACGGCAGACATACTTTTACCCAGCATTTGCCTCGTACAGCGAATGAGGTCCGTTCGGGAACATGTCCTGTGACATGCTCATATGTGCTGCTAAGCATGGCTGGATGTCTTCTCGATCCAGGGGGGGGATGTGGTCCTGGGTAGGTTAATGCTGGCATGGCAACACGAGCCCTATACAAAGTGTATGGGAGACCCAAAATTCAGGGGGTCCTGACCCCCGCGCGGGATTTCCACCCATGCTGCGAAGACGCACAAATCCTCGCGAGCTGGAATTTCACGCTCAACTGCCATTTGTCGGCGATCATGCCAACGGATTAGCCAGCCAGCTTAAACGTCTGATATATAAATCGGGCATTGGCAAGAGAGACACGTATATTTGGGTAGATGGGACGAATAGGGATCATATGTTGGCGTGACAAGGGTAAAGCAGTCAGAATTTGCGTATCGATTTGAGTCTCGTGATTAATGTAAGTAGTTAAGACACGCTGGTAGCGAAATATGGACGCTTCAAGGCTTCAACTAAGTGGCTGGAAAGCGGAATACAGTCAAAAAGGTTCCCGCTCAGTTTGGAATAGTTTGGTTGGAAGATCTTTGCTTTTGCATACCAATATCCAGACGACACAACACACTGAGATTGGACTGTATTGTACTACGATGATATATGATGCCCAAATCTGAGGGCACGTCCGTCCTAGAGGCCGTGCCTCCTTGCCTGCCTGTAGGTGAGGCAGCCGATTTAAAGGCTCGGGGCGTTCTAGCCCGCTAATAATGTATGCCACTGCCTATCTGGTCGGACGAGAGACGTAACGCCAGGTGGGTAAACCTGCAGCCGGGTAAGGATCTTCATGTCATGGCGAGTGAGGTGGCAAGGTTTGTTCTGTGAATTTTACCTCTTTCCTTTTTCATTGCCAATGCTTGAAGGAATTCGGTGGATGGGGAAACAGTAAAAGATGACTAGCGACTTCTTTAAGATTTAAGCCATTGGCTATGATTTCAGGGTATTCCTGCAAGTTGATCTCATCGGCTGCTGAAAGAGGTACGTTCTATCGGGAACTCAATTCCGTGTAACGTCCTCGGTATATTGTGTAAGTGATCCGAGTGCATTTCAATAAATGAGCTGAGTCAGTTTAGTGTCTGCCCCTTCATAGACGCAAAATGACCGCAGGGCTTGTCCCCTCACGAGGCTTATCGAAATCGTTGGCCTCGATCTGTCTTGCAGACAAGTTCCTGTCGACGTTGCGCCAGTTTCTGAGCGGCGGCGGCGAGGGCGGCTCCACCAGCAGCTCCAGCCCTCCCCAGTGTCAGCGGTGCGGCCGCCTCTACAGCACGCGGGGAAACCTCCGCCGCCACCGAGAGTACGAGTGCGGCGTGGAGCCTCGCTTCAGCTGCTCAGGCTGCGGACGCAAGTTCACACACAAACACCACATGTCCAGCCACGTTCACTCGGGCCGGTGCAGCGGCGCGCCCACTGCCACCTGGACCGGCCAAAAGCCGGCCTGGAGGGCCGGGACTGGCGCGCCTCCCGCCGAGACCAGTGGCGCCACGTAAGACGACTGCACGGAGCTAGCGACACCTATATATAGGTGGCGGTAGTGAAGTCTGGGCCTCGGCGATAGTAAGTGCGAAGTGTGTGTGTGTTGATTGCAGGACGGTGTGGTGTGCATTACTGGGGATATTACAGAATTGTGGCGAGGGTGTCAGGTCCTCTCATATTGGAAACGATGGATCTCAGATATGGGAAAACTCAAGTCCTGGAAATGGCGTTAGTTTTTGTGTAGGCCTTAGGCAGGGTTCAGTGCATGACACCCCCGCTTTAGAAACAAATTGCGTGTCAAGTGGAGGTATAATTGTCCAAAGTGAGCGAAATGGGGATGTGCAGAGCTCTCTTTGAAAAAAAACAAGCGGCTGGGATGCCTTTAACTCCTGGAGGCACTGGTGGGCAAAACTAGTCATATGGCCCAGCCGACTAACGAAGCAGCGCCAATGTATGTGAACGTTCCTTTGCTTGTGTATCTCATGCAGGCATGGACTGCCGAAGGTGTGATCTCGTTTTACTGCACAGGGATGCATTCCAAACAGGAGGACTACCTAGGCTGCTTCCAGATGATAGTGTTGAAACTGTGCGTCGATGCGTATGCGTTTACGCAGGCGTCGTTTGTAGTGCAGTACCTTTGATTGTCGTGTTTCAGTATCGTGTCAACAGTAGCGACTAGTCGGCTGTGCGAACAAACCTTAAGTTTCTTCCAATTGGTGGTGCCGTGGTGCAGTCTACGTGTGTACAAACACAGCGGTGGCAATAGTTTTTCTAGAGACTGTGTATGTTTGTCATGCGGTAGGTAGTTGTCTCGTGCCTAGTCAGTATGCGCTAGCCTGTCAACAATGTGTACGTGTATGTTCTCTCCCGTCTAACGGGACTTTGTAGAATCAAAACACAGGCAGGCGTACGTACGCGCGGGACTGGCGCTCGCGGGATGCGCTGTGATAGACAAGTGCGACGCCAGCACGACGAATACACGGCGCGGCGCAATAGCGACACGGCTCCTGAATATGGGCAGTGACATCAAACGGCCGAGTGAGTGGGCTCCAGCACAGAGGGGGGTGCTGCCTCCATCAATGTTGGCGGATGGAGGGCAGCTCCCTAAACATTGGTGGAGGTCCACGCGGTGAGACGTTGAGGAGGGCTCTGGGCCAGTCCTGAAGGCTCCAACGCTGTTGAGGGAGGATCAAAGACGAGTTTATCTGTCAGGGGGTCTTCAAACAAATACGGGGCCTCTTGAAACGATAAAAGAGGACTTCAGGCAAATGAAGGGCTCAAGATTTGCTTAGGATTACTCTGAACGGCCAAGGTGCCAAAAAGGCAGTGGAGACCTTGTGATGGAAAAGCTGCACGCCCTCAATTTAACGATGAAAATGTATTTCTTGTAGTTATTGGGAAAGGCCTGCGACCATGAAGGAGACCTCTGAGCTTTATAGCAGACTTTGGGGATAAGAAAGGCGGTGGGTGCCCAGGTATGTGAGGCTGTTATGAGAGACCCCGAGGTGGTACTGCAGGCCGCTGAAATAGCCATGGAAATACCTGAACACCACCGACTGAGCGTGGGGGTCCTCTCTGATACTCCCCCTCCCCTTTAGTTTTTCACAAATGATCCCGGAATTATCCGAGATGTGTCGCTTTGCATTCCTGTCAGGTGATCAATTTGACAAAATTGGCTGAAAATTGATAGCCAGACACATATGTATGGGAACGGCAAACATGTTAGGAAGGGGGGACAGGGCTGTTTATGTCAGACCGGACGAAAGCAGGCGCTTCGCCAAAAATGTCGTAAATTTGCCGTGCCTGTCCAGATGGTGATTTTGTTTTAGCTTTCAAACTTCATTAAGGAGTTATAAAATAATTGATATGCTCCTTTTGTTAGAGGTGGGTGCCCCTGCATTTTTTTAACTGCTGTCTTTGAGAAATGACGTACTGCTTTTGAAACCGCTGAAGTTAGGTCCAGTTTGGGAATGTCATCCAGAATATTTTGGGAAAACAAATTGACCTGCTGCTAGCCAGTTTGAAGTCAGGGTCATTACCAAGGTCAACAGGGGCCACCAAACATCGTGCTTTTCAAGGGCGAAATCTATTAATTTTTAACGAAACAGGATGCTAGAATAAGTTTAATATGGTGACGGGCTTGATCTAAGAAGTTTAACCATATTTTCAAGATTATGCAGCATACCATACGAGTCCATGGATCGATATAAACACATTGACGTCCTTTTAAGTTGACACATACATTGACGCCCCCCCTGCTCCACTGCTTACAACATAGCCAAGGCGTTGGCGGGAGAGAAAGGAAGCCCCACGGCGAAGGCCTTCTTAGCCATTGAGGCCCCCGACGTCGCAACAGGTGGCCCTTAGAACGACAAAATGGCTCTCGAAACCAATCGATAATGTTTCGTAGTAGATTGAGGGTCAAGCTTCTGGCACTAAACAGAACACAACGGAACCGTTCGGGAGGCCCTGACCTTTGACACAGGAACAGTGGCGCACCCAAGGGGGGCAGCGGGCCTGGCCCCCAAACGCTTTGATTCCAAAGTGCTGCCCCCGCCCATGTGGGGCGCTGAGGGCGACCAACATGGGTTTTGGTAATAATTGACCGCCGTGGGCTCCCATCGAGGGCAAACATGAGCCTTGATGTGGCTTTTAGTACCAGTTCTACTCTCACTGCCGCCCCTGCCCATAGCGTGCCGCACTTTTACGTGACATGTGTCCTTTCCGGCCAATTGTACCCTCCTGGCCTGGCGCCCTCTGTCAAACATGTCACCCCCATCAGCATGCCGCCCACTTCGTCAGGCGCCTCCCCCCCAAACGAAAATCCTGGGTGCGCGCCAGCAAGGAGGCCTCGGTGATGACTGGAGGCCCCCACAACCAGTGCTGAAGGCCTTCGAACTGTTCTGGGAGGCGGCAAAGGCACTGCAAGTTCACAAGTCAGACTGGAATGCCCCTGAAAAACCAAAGGAGTCCCTGATGCCTGGTAATGAGGGAGAATGTTTGGAAGGGGAGGCATCCTCTGCCATACAGAAGAGATTCGAACTGTAAAATAGGCATTGGAGGCTGGAAACCAGGCCGTGACAAGGATTCTGCAGTCTCCCGGTCCAGTGCAAAGAGCCACGGAGCTGTCATAGGAGGCGTCCAAGGAGATTGGTTCAGTGGCTAGAAAAGCAGGCCAATGGAATGGCCATAGGACCCTTTGGAATGAAAATTAAACTAAAATTTACAGCTCAGGATCGGATACCCAAGTAAGTTTTTATCAGGTGGTATTTATTCCGAAAATTCACCGGCACCTGAGCCTAAGACCTGTCGCTAGGGAAGAAGGAACACCACACATCATGGCACCACCACCCTTTACAACTGAGCTGGACAATTATATTTAGGACAGAAAATAACCTCCCCGAAAGAACACGCCCCGAGAGCAGAAGCAAAGGCAGTCTTCCCTTTGCTCTACCACAGGTTTCAAGGGGAATAAGTTCAAAGAGCTCTCAACTACAGAGAGCCATCTGCGGTGGCTGGTCCAATGCTGGGATCGTGTTTGGTCTCTGGAAGATGAGTTGGTCTCTCAAGCATAACACGGACTTCCTTTGGACCACTTGTGCAAAAATGTTTTCGACCTTAGTGAAACTAAAATAGAGTAAATGACTGATCTTCTAGCGTGTGTCGTCTTGTCCTGCGTCCGCCGGATACACCCCATCTTCCAAACAATAAGCGGGTATGGGTATGGGCATACCCTGGTGTTGCTCGGATACATGTATCTAGATACATAGATGCCAAAAGCTTTTGGCATCGAATAAACTATCGGTGAATAAATACTCATGTGATATTTGTACTCAGAATCACCAATATACAATACATTTTTACCATTCGTATAGCAATTAAAACCCCAACACGCGGAGTGAACCCCCAACTGCGTAGGCGTAAGTGTCATCATATCGTCCTAAAGTGCATTCGTAGGTTCGTGATTTGGCCCCGGACGGCTCTCGCCGTGCGCGCCGGTGAGATCCCGCCGATATGTGGTGTTGACTCGCGAGGCTGTGTTCCCGGAGGGTGGTATCTCACCCGTGCGCTTTTCCTCTCTCGCGCCGATAGTGGATTTATCCGAATTGCTCTGCTGACATGACATCAGTGGGCTTTTATTCAAGGAGAATATTGGTTCAGTGACCGATTTTCCACTTTAGATGGCGCAGTCTGAGGGCGTACTAGCACTGATAGTTGCAGAGTTAACTCCCGCGCCGCTTTGGTGTGGTCGTCGGGTTTAGTTATGTACACTTCTTCACCAGGTTTCCTGTGGCCCGAGAGTTTTGTGTTCACACACCACACCGGTGTTTCATCAGCCAACGGCAATCAGCGAACACTTTAGATAATTCCCTCCCAACTTTTCCGTCTCATTTTAATCGCCTGGCTTACCTAGTCCGTAATACTTTCCTCAAGTTAAGTAGACGTCTGGAGCGCACTGATAACTTGCTAGCTTATAGAAACACTGCGTATAGACTTGGTGGCGTTGTATGGTTAGAAGTGTTCTCTTGTACTTTTAAAAACGTTTTTTTCGAGGTTTATGTAATATGATGATACTAAACGTCCCCCGAGAACTTACCTACCAAAGTTTCAAAGTCAAAGTCTGGGTTGTTTTGTATGGATCCGCGTTTGCGCGTAAAACTAGCCTGGAATCGCACATACTCGGAGTCTTTCTAGCTTGACCTAGCTTGCATCAGTGCCCAAAAATTAGTTTTTGGTTTTGGTGGAAGGAAATGCATATGAACGAATGCCCAGAAAGTGTCTTTCTTGAACTTGCCTCTTGACTTTATCTTGCCTATCAACGAGATCAGTGAAATTTGTGGCAGGACGACAGACTAAGGAGGCTCGGACAAAAAGTAGAACCGCCAAAAAGGTTAAAGATCGTGATGGTCGAGTCGAAGATTGAGTTTGACTGAGTTCTGTGCCTGAAAGTCCGGAGTAACCGACACTGCTCAACACTATGGTCCATGTTCTTACATTTTCCATCGTGGAGCGAGAAAACAGGCGTGTCCGCCCACTTGACGCTTGGAATCTAGACAAAATGAACGGTTGTAGAGAGCACCAGTGTATTACATGTTATCCAAATGTTCTCAAAATACGTGATTTGTATCAAAGAAAACAATATTTTTTTTGAAATCACATTATGCTTTGGTGCAAAAATCCGTGAATAACCAGTTACGAGTAGACTATCCAATTCTGCAATATGACCCCTTACCTTCATCTGTGCTTCCTTCTTTTTAGCTTTTGAGTGGTCATCGGCGATTTTTCCTCAGCGTTTCAATCAGCTGTGCCCCGAATAATTTTTTTATAATGTTTGTCTCTCGTGGAAACACCCAGTGCGCAGCTTGACACTGGGTGCTAAGCCTGAGACATATTTACTGCCCGTACTACAACGACGTGTTTTGTATATTTAGGGTGATGATGAGGTGAGAGCGACTGAAGACGAGAGCATAAATGAATGTAACTCCCTCCGTTGCCCCCCCGGGCCAGCAAGCGAGGTGAAAACCTGTTGTTCACCGGCCCCCGGGAGCAACGAAGGGAATGGGGATTTTCTCGTCTGGTTGTCGATCCAAATGATGTCGATGTCAGAAAAAAAGAAAAAGTCAGGTCTATACTCACCCTTTTATACTCCCTCGGTTTCTATTCTGAAAAGAAGAAGATGAGGTGCGAGTGACTGAAGATGAGAGCATGAAGTGAGGCATGAATTGATATGTGAATCAGGCGTGGGAGCACCACAATGTGACTCGACACTGGGTGCTGAACCACAGACATGTTTAATATACGTTTATTATAACGCGTTACGATTCCAGAGAGATGCAAAGGTGCCAGGACCTCCCCGGTGCAACCCGCTCGACCGAAGCCTGACAGACCCAAAGGGAGCCAAATCTGTTGGTGTTGGAATATCTGCTGCCCTTAATGGATATCGGTATGGCACAGGTGATTCAAAGCTCTCCCCATCCCCCAGGCTGCCGCCGAACAAAACAAGGAGGCCCCGGCACCCCCGCGAGAACATAAATGTTATCTGCACGATTAAGTGGGAACATGACTAAATTTAAGCATACGCTGACTGAATACGTGGTTGATATTTCTAAACATGTTCAAATCATTCAAGAACAGTATATATTTTGGAGAGCACTGAAGCCATACAATTTATTTTTGTACTCGTTGTTTATTTAGTGTTGTTCTACTCATTCAAATGAACTATAAGCTTTCCAAATATAATTTTTTATTGACTTTGACCGATGAAATATTGTTTCAACATTCTCTTGATAATTAGTTTACTTCTTGGGATTTCCTCAACAGATTGGAATTTATCGGAAAATATACTATTCCACAACTTCGGGGCCAAGCAAGGGGTCGTGAAAAGGCGGTAATTCCTATTTGAGAATGGTTGATCCAGTAGGGGGTTCTTCTTACCTCACGATACCCCGGTTCCCTGAGCCAAAACAAATTTTGTATGGCTTCAGGAAGCTGACCAATAAGGAATTTATGAACTATAGTTAACATTTGCGTTTCGCGAGTTCAGACACTTTGAGGATCGAGTACTTTTTGAAAACTAGTTCTGAGCTTCCGGGGAGGTATATTCTTTCGATGAGTCGAACGGCTTTTTTGGAGGATGTTAATTTTGTAGAGTTGGGATGAGTAATTCACACCCCAGATGAGACAGCAATAGTTAAGGTAAGTTTGGATTAACCCACCGGGGCCACGATGCCCCCAAGGTTTTTCCGGGATAGCCGAAAACGACGAGCCAGCACCGCGGTTGAGGGCTCACCTCCACTGCAACATTTTCCCATCATCCCTGAAATTTTACCCCGGGTCACCCAAGGTCAGGTCACCAGACGAGGTCAACCAAGGTCACCCACTTCACATTTAGAGCTCTGAAGAGCTACATTTCAAACTCGATCGATTTGAAACTTCCTACACTTCATGACCCTCCAGGGTCTACAAGGTGTATATCCGGGATTTTCGATTTCGTGCCCTGAGGTCAGGTCACGAGGCGACCTCTCCCATTGGAAAAGCATGGGAAAAGCTATTTCATGATATAAACCCACAAAAATGTTTGCAAATACTCAGACTGCTCAGAACAACGTTTTGGACACCCTTTCACGGATCCCAGGGGTCATATTTGCCCTTGACTTTTCCAAGGTCATCCAAGGTCACCAGAGGTCAAAACAGTATTTGACAATAACTTTGACCTAATTGAGCTAGAGCGGTGAAACAAACACTATCGTGTTTGTCTTGTCACTGGCTTTCATTTGATATACGGCAAGGTCACTTTTGACCTTCGTGACCTCAGGTCATATTAGGTCACGAGGTACCTCTGGCGGTCAAACCACTGGCGGGAGGTCTTTACGTTCCACATAGCGGAAAAAGTACGGCAATTTGCTATCAAATGTACTCTACCAGGCCTCAATAGCTCTAATGACATAAGAGTTATGCCCAGTTTGCTTAATCATTGCATATTTGAGTGAAAATAGCCGATCTTGACCTAATTTGACCTCTGGAGGTCAAACCATTGACCTGAGCACTAAAACATGGAAGTAATTCTACTGAATTTACGCGAGCTTTCTATTGCACTTGCAGATTTGCGCTAACGCCCATATTTTCGGAGTTAGAGGGGGCCATCGATGGCCCCCGGTGGGGCGAAGGTGGCGCCGACCCCGGTGGGGCGCGGTTAATGCATAGTAAAGGAGAAGTGCTATACGATCTGAAATAAAGTATCGAATCCTACAAATAATGACAATGTTTCGACTTATTATTTTAGAAATATGATTTATATGCCCAGAAAACTCTAGTTGCTTATCGAAAATCATCCCGAGATACTTAACCCTATTTCCGGCAGGGGGGCTAATATTGCCCCCCCCTCAGGTTTTTCAAGAATATCTCCGAAACGGCTTGCGATAGAACTTTGAAACTTCCTGACTTTTCCTAAAACTAGTACAGGCAGGTTTTCTGAAATTGTCAAGATTATATATTTACCAGGGGCGGAGCTATGGCTGGGTTTTTGGGGAGGTTCTATCCACAAACCAAGTATTATCGTATGCGATGGGTTCTTTGTAAAAGGAAGCCGTCTCTGCTGATCCTGATACCAGTTATATGGTTTTATTATATCATTTTTTATGTGAGATGATAGTGCATTCACAATTGTCACTATTTGTATTCATCAGGGGCGGTTACAGCAGTTCAAAATGGGGGGAATGTTATCAAGAAGGACTAAACGTTAGTAAGTGAGAAGACTGCTTACAGCCGTGCCAGGGCGAATACAATTGGGTATATGAAAATTCAAAATAGTTATAACCAAATTCTAGATTACCAGAGGCGTGTCCAGTCACTAAAAATTTTCAAAATGCATATTCCCAGCCAGTATCACCGCCGCGACTCAATATCGTTGTATATTAAAAATGTGTTTCCAATCACCCCCACCCGCCCCCCCCCACGACGAGTCCTTGATCCGCCTATGTCACCCCTTTCCCAGAGCTGCCATGGGAGGGTAAAAATTATCAGAAATAAATTTCAACTAGTCGAGGGACTAATATACTCATGCATACCACTCGCATATTGTTGGTATGTATTTTACCCCACTGTTTTACCTTACTGCATCCGCCCCTGATGAGTTTTTCACTTTTTTCATTTATTTATGTGTCAAAGATGCCAGGCAGTATATCACGGCTTCTAATCCGCGTAACAAAAACTTTTTAGGTTGTATATATTTCCCCTCATAGTCCTGGTCCTGGAACTGCCATTGAATTTCGAATTTTTGCGTAACTCGAGTATATGACAATTTTGGGTCAATTATTTGTAAATCTGAACTAGTTTTGTGAAAATCGTACAACAGAGACAAGGGTTATGGAAAATCTAAAAAATACACAAAAATTGTATATTTTGCACGACCTTCTCCTTAAAAATCAAAATTTTGAAATTTTCTTTTTTCAAAATAAAGTTTAGCGTGAGGGAAATCTATAGCACTTTGAATTTTCAAAATCGGCCGGTTAGATTACGAGATCTTAGGGGGGGCCGATATTGCCCCCCTGCCGGAAATAGGGGTAGCCGGGAGCCTGACGGAAATAGGGTTAATCTCCTCTTTTTCTTCAATTGCATGCTGGCCTATTTTTATGTTTAAGTGAAAGTTTTTGGGATAAGGCGAGTAATGTTGCGTGAAGGTTTTTTCAAGGTTGAGAGACAAATAGTTTGCACAGAACCAGTCTGAAAGCCGCAAGAGAGTTTCATTGACGCTCGATTTAAGTATTTCTGGATCTTTGTGTTTGAAGAGTAGGACCGTATCATCAGCATAGGAGAGATATAGTGCATTTTCACCGATAAGCAGAAGATCATTAACATATATAATGAACAGCAGGGCCCAATATAATAATAAGTCGTAGTTGGGGAGAGTGCCCACTGCCCATTATGTACCCCCTTAAGGTAGAACGAGCGCCCCGCAAAAGCAGGAGCTGCTGTCTTAAAGGGAATGTGGCACCTTAATCGAATCCTGGAATTTGGTAAAATTAGGCGTACTTTTAGCCAAAAATAATGAAACCACTCATGATTTCTCTGAAAAAATGTTCAAGAGGCTCAATATTTTGTTTTTTTAAATGCTCCTCTAGGAAAAGAAATAAATATCTGCCTGTGGATGATGTCATGATCTGGCAACCACTACCATACTTGAAACGCTTCACAGGCTTCGATTGGCTGATGCTCATCGTGACATCAGCATATGTCGTCACACCAGCAGCTCACAACAATGGCCGCCCGGCGATGGGCTGATGGGGGGCTGGTTAAGTGGTTAGTTAGTTAGTTAAGGGCTTCTTATAAGGCGTTCTGTGCAAAACACCTTTGCCCGCCTCTAAAGTGTGGGGGAGAATTTTCCGGGAGGGGTGTTTACTTTAATGTCGCAGAACAAAGGGACGAATCTTATTTCAAGGAATGGGTCGCGAAGTGTAGCAACACTTGCGAGGGAAGGGATTGCTACGGCAGAGATGCCGAGCCTGGGGCACAGGTAGGATCTAAAAGGGTACGTGAAGAGGCTTGCCAGCGTAAAGATTAGTTTTTTTATTTTGTTCCTTGTTATCGAATGACCGTTTTGCTTACGTTACTCGAGTTCCTCCATTGAAAAATAATAATTTTGGGTTATTAGAAACACCCGCAAGCACCATGACGTGCTGCCGCGGGTCTTTATCCTGCAACCAGGAGGTGAGGTTACAGCACCCTCTCTGGCTGGGTAGCCGCCGCATAGAGGAAGAGAGAAGGGTAATAGAACAGATAGAGTGTTAGGGAGGGGTGTGAGTTGGTTAGTTGTTAGTCTTAGATGTGGTTAGTATAGTTAGTAGTCCTTAAGTTAGGGTTAGTTGGTTAGCAAACATGAATGGATGGTTAGATAGGGTTAGTTGGTTAGTTGATTTTTTTCCTATGGTGGGAGCTATTCTGAGTCTACCATACCTTAGGGCCAGACAGTTAAAGCCTAGTTTGAAGGACCTATTGTTTAAATTTGTCAGAGGGACGGTTATAGTGTAATTGTTATTTCTAATATGAGGGGTGCTCTTCGGATGCAGGTATTTTTAATACCTGCCACCATAGACATTCAGATAAAGCTCTCGAGCCTAGTAGCCTTCAGGAATGTAAAGAGCTTGTCCAGCAGCTCAGGGTGATCATTGCCGAGAAGAGTGGAAAGGTTTGTCAGGTAGGTTTTAGCTTTTTTCTACGGAAATATCGAGTTCCAAGACAAATTAAATATGGCGTACCAGGTTTTCCGACTTGCTTTACAACTTGGCTATCTCAGTTAAAAATCACGTTGTGAAGGTGCCACATTCCCTTTAAACAGCCTATTGGTTCTGATGCTATGCTAGTTTTGACAGATTCTGTGAGTTTTCTATACGTGTAAATACTTTAAATCCACGTGATGTATGCGTTAAAAAAATTAACCGGCGCATTTAGTCATACCCGTACCACTACAGGTGCATATAACGGGCTCATTTAGGTCGCTATATCAACGCTATGGAAGAGCAGATTATGTTGGTTGCAGAAACCGTAACGTCTGGTTTGCTCCTGCTCAGTGCTATATTTTGTTTTTTTATATTCTGTTCGTATTTGAAGTAAGTCCCGTTCAGAGAATTATGTTTGTAAAACCAGCATTGAAAAATTCAATGTTAAATCAATGTATGTATGTATGTACATTAGGGCTCAGTGAGAAGCTTGCGGAAATAAAAATTTGTATTTTCGTCTTAGGACGCATATTTTCCTATGTGAAATTCAATTTTAAGACAGTTTTACTCTTGTAAATTTTAGTATTTGAGCTTACCTTCCTTTGCAAAATTATGCATTTAATCCACGAACTTATATTCCGGAATACAGTTTTGTTAATGAATTTAGAAGAGACATACAACGCCAGCTCACATCCAAGTTACCTTCTCCTGCCCCAAGGGATGCGCCCGGTGGGAGCCAGCCAATACATTGTAGGTGGCTAGGCTGAGCACTGAACAGTTAGGTATATACCAGCTTAGCAAAACCGCTACAAATTACATCCAGGGCTCGAGCCAGGCGTTGCAAGGGCACGGATTTGTCAGGTTACTCTTACGGTTATTTGCTATGGTGACCCATGGGTCCTCTACCAGGGCTGAATAGGTCCCTGAAGCCGCCTGGGCCGCCTGGCCTGTCACATAGGTCAGCACCATGTGACGTCACAAACGAATGTGTGGGTGCACGACAGCGAGATCAATACAGCCATACCAACAGAAGAAATTGAAGCATTTTATAATCCGTCTATTGTTGTCCACATCATCCTAGTTCTTGATAGTCTGCTTCAGCTAAGCCTCTATCGAGCACTCACGATTAGGGGTGCGCGAGACGACACCATCACGCTCACCGCCCAGACTGGGCGCTCAGAGCCACCGTCACTGCCCATGATTCACGCCGCAGAACCCAGCCCACCGAGCTAGCAGCAGCCTCTGCATGGGCAAACAACCCCTCACGCCAGAGCCACCGACCTGACGCATCACAGGGACGTTCCCCACAACTGGCAGCCACCGAACATACAGTTCAAGCCTGTCAGTACTACCCCGCAGTAAAGATCCCGTCGTCCATGCTGGTTTTGGAGCCGCACCGGCCCGTTGCAGGCGGAGTGGCGGGATATAACATCTAGAGATCACCGCAGTCGACCCCCGACCAGACCACCGGAGTCGTCGTCGCTCCCGTTCATGGCGCGCCACCATCAATGCCTCGCTGGAGCATTCAGCCATAGAATGTTGCCAGGATGTGCTTCTTTGTCGGTGAGCTCTGGCATCTCCTCCCTGTGGTGCAGCCTTGTGCTGATGTAGCCATCCCTGGCCTGGCGTCTACACACGGCAGCCACCGCCTCTGTCGCCAACTGTCGATTCGGTTGGGCAGGAAAACTTTGGAGTAACAAAGGCACGTCAAGGAAGCTCTTATTATTCGTGGAGATGGAACAGGTGTCCTGCTCCTGCACCTCCCCAGGCTTCCAGCTGATCAGGTTGATCAAGAAGGTGGCCGAAAGGTTCAACTTGGGAGTCATACTCGGCCTCAGGCTGTTGTCCCCATTTTCAGTTCCTCCCCCGCAGCTCCTGAATCTGGCTGATGGCAAACTGCCTGTCCTCAGAGTCGGAGCAGGCTAGCAGGGAGGCCAAGAGGCATTCAGGGTGCGAGTACAATGGCCCCATTTTCACGTAAAAGGTGCTGGTGTCCTTCACATTCATTGGCTGAGTTTTTAGAAGCCTGAAAATGGTCAGGATATGATAGAGTGCGTCTACAATGTAGTGCTGGACCTTCATTTTAAAGTACAACTTGAAGTAGTACTGGAGGCAGAACCTTACGAAGATCTCCAGCATCCTGAGGAGCTGACCAGTTCGACCGTGCTGCTCAGTCCACATGTAGACCAGTTTCTGCCCAGTGGTCAGCCACCTGGCAGGGCATACTGAGCCGCAGTGCATCTCCTGCATTGCAGGAGGGAGACCGACATCCTTTAATGCTTGGACCAGCTTGTAAGAAGTATTTCTGTCTGTGCTCATGGTATCCATAAACTTAGCCGGTACGCAGATGAGGTCCTCACCTCCAAACAGTCCCCCCAATTCGGGGTTGTAGGCCATGCCATTGACCTCTGAGAGGAAGGAGGACACCGGGCCTGGGAAGCCCATGGCTGAGCTAGTATGGTCAACAATGGCAGCAATTAAGTGCCTTAGAGGCAGCTCATCCGTTTGGATACAGCATATTTAGTAGCCTAGCCCCAAAAGTTTTTTTCCAGAAGAGTGTGACTGCCTCCCCTCCACCCAGTGTTCCTGTTGGTGGAGTCACCAATGAGGATCTGAAAGGACTCGTGTTGCTCCAGGATGTCGTGCAGGGCCTGGGTAGCCTTTAAAGCAGGCTTTCACGATTGACTTAAGTCTCAGACACAAAGTGCGTCAAATATCTACCACTTGGATCATCTGACAATACATTGTGTTCCTCAGTTATCATCCCCATCTTCAGTTTACCAAAGACATCCGGCTTTATAGCTCTGGTGTGCTTCTCTCGTCTCCCGTCATCAAGGGATTTGTCAGAGACCCTGACCCCACCAACCGAGCAACTCCCACAATGAAGGACTTGATTAAGATGCCAAAGTTTAACTTCCCTCTAAGCACAGGGGCGGCGGCCCCGCTCAGGTCACCCATCACCAGTCAGTTTCCAGCCGACATACGTCAAGTAAATATTTAGCGCTGGAGCGTCTCAGGAGAACCGATCCGAAGCCTGCACATGCACTGCTACCGCATGTTCCTGAGCAGCGAGCTGGAGCCCAACGCTCTACCAGCTGAGCTACCAATGCGGCAATATTATCCCATGTCAACTATCATAGTTATTCTTCCTGTCATTTTCTTTTGAACCTGTCATGACGCTCTTTCTCACCCTGACTGACTCGCTGGGATCGCATGCTAGGTGGACCGTATCAGGGGAAAGGTAACCAGCAAGGTGGTTGTTTTTTGGGGTACATTTTTCGGGGTCCATAACCACGAATTCCAATTTCTCGCCACAATAACCCGGAAATCGAGAAAATTGCATTACTCATGCTCAGTTTTGCAAAGGAAGGAGTGTCCAGATCAGAAAATGCAAAAAGGTAAACCGACAATAAAATTCAGTTTTACATCAGAAAACATGTGTCCTGGACAAAAATATTGAATTTTATTTTTCACTGAGCCATAATGTATGTACATGCGTACACGAGGCAAGCCTGCCTCGAATGCAATGGTGGATCCAGGAGCAATTTTTGGAGGGGTCCAACCACCGCTTCGGGGATCGAGAAAAAATAGCAAATGTATAGTATTTTTCGAAAAATAACGGTCAAAATTTGGTCCTTTGGGGACGGGGCAAAGAATACTATTTTAAACTTTGGTGGGGGCCACGGCCCCTTTGCCCCCTCCCCCGTCTTGGATCTGCCAGTGCTTTAATGCGTCGTCGCGTATTTCGTACGGGCGAATTTCAGAAAAACGACCTTCTTTTTAACGGGCGATAATGACGCACTGCAGATGGACACACTTGTGCATAATGTGAGAAATGTTTACCCACCAATCATTCTTCTTAAGAAAAACATTCGAGCTCACGGAACTCTTGTGAAACACTAATTGGCCATCCAACGCCATTGTTGATCGAATAAAAACCTCCTGCTTTACAAAGCATTCACTCTCTTTTGATAGTGTCACCTCGGTCAACGTTTCACCAGAAACGGTTTGACAGCTGGAGTTCTCGATATTGTGAGAAAATCGCATCAATAACACTGGTAGATGCACATATATTCGAGTCGGCATATTTAGGAACATGGCGCATAACGGCACTCTCCCCTAGATTTCACGAGAACCTGCAGGATGCCTATGGCTCGAGCCATGATTTGGCCTTAATCTAAGAGTCCTTTCATCCGCGCATTTATTTTCTCTCAAATCTTAAACTCCCGCGATCTATCAGGGTAGCTTATCGTAGTCTGTGTCACTGTTTTAGCCAAGGACGCCGCCACAGTTTGTGACTGGATAGGCTTTGCGATAGAAGCCAATGTCCTTTTTGTGGCTTTGGCGGATCCCTCCCTTATTGCCGATGCGGGGAGGGGGCAGGATATTGTCGGGGGGCACCACTTTTGAACGGAAAAACAATCAGGTGGACGCCAAATATTATCTTGGGGGCGTCTATGCTCGCATGGGAGAAAGACATTCCAAGGAGGTGCTATAAACTTTTCAAGGGTGTATCGTGCACATTTCAGGGGGCGCCGAGGGTTGATCAGGGGCAAGTTCCCTTCCTATTCTTTGCATCTATTAAGCAAATCATTGACATTTTTACGAAATTTGAGGCCTTTTGAAAATGTTGTTTCAAGGCGCTTGCGGTTTGAGCTTACCGTGATGGCTTGGTTGTCAAATTTTGATTGCCACCCTGCCACGCCATGCCGTAACATGAATGTTTGCTGAAATGTTTTTATGAATGGTTGGTTATAGCCTATTCCTGACCGTATATGTGAATTATGTCCAGGTCAGTTCCAAATTACGTTTGTGTCGCATGCATGCCGTTTGAAAGACGAGGCTTGTAAATTGAGCCGTTATCGGCGAAATAAAGTATTTGTTTGGCTGTTTCAGTCGACAGTCCATTCGGATACAACATTACCTACAAGCAAAGGTCCCAGCACAGATCCCCGAGGAAAACCTCCCTGAAGTGTCCTCGGCTTTTACAGTTTTGATGGCGATGATGAAGGTCATGATGTAGCGTCCTGTTGGGGGAGAGGTGGTGGCGATGCGCTGTCAAGTGTCAGACTCTGTTCTCGGCCAGTGAGGGATTTTCAGCCAAATTGATAGTTCTTTTATATGATCCCGAATTCTTTTTTGCATTTTAAGAGTAGTCCGTCATACCAAAAATTTTGAAGTATTTGGAAATAATCAAGTGGATAGCAATGAAGTGCTGCTCAGTGTCGATTGCTTTGTATACATCTGCATCAATTAAATTAATTGCGTCTGAGAATTATGAAGAAGCCGATAACCACTCTGCTCTTGAGTTAAGAGCTAATTCATTTACATGCTTGCTGATCCTATTAAAAACAAAATTTTCAAATGCCTTAGAAACGCAGCACAGGAGAGAGACAGGTCTAAGATTTTTTAGGATAGGAGGTAGTATCTTTATTTTCACGTATTGGTTTTACGTTAGCTGTTTTCCACGATTGCGGGACGGTGCCCTCTTATAAGTATTTATTGAGCCTCTTTGCTGAGGTAGTAACGCCCGGTACGGTGCGATTTGATATCAGATAGGCTATCGGGCGACCGGAGCCGTCCCTATAACAAAGCGGACAGTTGGTGTGAGAAGACAGACACAGCCTGAGAACTCCTCTCAGCCCAGCTCAGCTGCTAAGGTCAGTCGCTACCTATGTGCTGCGTTTGAACAATCAGCTTTCAACACTGTCGAACGTCTGCCAGGAGTAGGGCAAATTATAGAGCAATGATAGATAAACATCTTTATTCTCTCCGGTGTATGCCAGAGTGCTTCATACGTCTTAATTCCTTGCATTGATTTCCCGCAGTCACTGAGAAACATTTAAAAGTTTAAATGAGGAGAAACTGCATGACACATACAAATATCCCACCAGCTGATGCTGGGGGCTCACATTGCTAGAAGAGAAATGTTAAGCTCACACTTGTCTTTACAGATTTTGTTGAAGCCTCCATAGACGACAAAAACATGGGTGGTGGAGGAGGCGGTGGCGGTGGAGGCGGCGGCGGTGGAGGAGGCGGCGGTGGAGGCGGAGGTGGGGGCGGCGGTGGAGGCGGCGGTGGAGGCGGTGGAGGAGGAGGCGGGGGATGAAAGCTTGTGCTGTTGATATTTGTCAACCATTATTGAACTTTGGCATTGGTGAACATACCGTCAACGTCTTTGTTCGCACAATCAAACTCTTGATACTTGAAGAAATCATCGGCCTTAGAGACGCAGCAGAGTTTAATACAACGCTTTGAAAGAGTTTTCGTAGTTGCGTTTGATTAGCGTGACGGCTTTTGACGCGTTCTGTGCAGGTTATGAGCGCGGATCTGAAGGTGCAAAGGGCAGCTCTGGAAGTGGTACAGACGGCGGTGAGGGAGGGCAGGGAGGACAAGGTGGAGCCCCCGCCCCACGCCCACCCTGGGAAAAATGACAAAGGCTGCCCTGCACACTCATCAATCACTCGGTTAGGATGGATGTATTTAAGAGGAGCCTAGTCAATGGGCGTTGCATGAATAAAATAAATATCATCTATATTGATGGCAACAAAATGTGATTGTCTTCCTAAACATGGCTTTCGGATTTTTCATTGATTATGATGTACAACATATGATATTATGGCATGGGAAATAAAGACGTAACCGCAGATGCAAATGCTCCATGACTGGTCAGCTCTAACACCGGAACGCTATAGTATGAATAATTGGGAAACGGTATCACACATCCCAGCGAATGAGTGCAAACAGGTGTAACCAGCCAGTGGTGGAATCAGGACTGCATTTGTGGGGGGAGGTCTAGGTGGTTCAAGCCTCCCTCGCCATTGCCTCGGAGTGGCCTCCGGCTATGCAGCTACTATAGGCACTCTGACATTTGTGTGGGGGGATGGGGTTGAGCTCCGCCGAGTCTCTGTTGTATCCACCACTGCAAGCAGCACACTGATGCAGGGGCGCAGCCAGGGGGGCACAGGGGGCACGTGCCCCCCATCGGTGCCGGGATGCCCTTTTGCTTGCCAGGTGGTGTACCCTCTTTGGGCCGTGCCGCTCGAAATTTAGTGCCCTACGCCGTTGGGTCTAGATGGAACTAGACTGTATTTGGCGATTTAAACTATTGTTTGACAATTAAGTGCCTTTTTGGTCAGTTAGGGCATTCTGTCGCCTTTCCAAGTACCCGGAAAGAGTATAGGCACGTAATCCGTTTCCAGATAATGCCTCATCGTCGCCAATAATCGTACGGGCAGAGCTAATCTGGTGCCTCTTGAGCTCATCTGGTGCCCCCTGAGCGCTGGTCTTGACCCCTGGAGCTGATCATGTGCCCTCTGAGCTGATCTGGTACCCTCGTAGTCAATCTGGTGCCCCCCTGAGAAAATAATTGTGCCTTCTGAACCTAAATAATGCTCTCTGAGTTGGTCTGATGCCTCCGAGCTTGCCTGGTGCCTATTAGTTGTTTTAGTGCCTCTTGAGCTGATCCGGGCCCCTGAACTTATTTAATGCCTCCCGTAGCTTATCTTCTGTCCAGGGCCGCAGCCAGGGTGCACAGGGGGCACGTGCCCCATCGGTGCCGGGTACCCTTTTGATTTCCAGGTGGTGTACCCCTTTGGGCCGTGCCGCTCGAAATTTAGTGCCCTACGCCGTTGAACCTAGATAGAACTAGACTGCATTTAGCGATTTCAACTATTGTTTGATAATTAAGTGCCTTTTTGGTCAGCGAAAGCATTCTCTCGCCTCTCCAAGCACCCGGGAAGAGTATAGGCACGTAGTCCGTTTCCAGATAATGCCTCATCGTCGCCAATAATCGTACGGGTAGAGCTCATCTGGTGCCCCCTGAAGGTGATCATGTGCCTTCTGAGCTAATCTGATGCCCTCGTAGTCAATCTGGTGCCCCCCTCCCTGAATAAATAATTGTGCCTTTTGAACCTATATAATGATCCCTAAGTTAGTCTGATGCCTCCGAGCTTTCCTGGTGTCCTTTTAGCTCTTTTAGTGCCCCTTGAGCTGATCCGGGCCCCTGAACTTATTTAATGCCTCCCACAGTTGATCTACTGACCAGGGGTGCAGCCAGGGGGCACAGGGGGCACGTGCCCCATCACTGCCGGGGTTCCCTTTTGATTGCCAGGTGGTGTACCCAATTTGGGCCGTGCCGCTCGAAATTTAGTACCCTACGCCGTTGAACCTAGATGTAACTGGACCGCATGTAGCGATTGAAACTATTGTTGGACAAATTAATACCTTCTTCGGTCAGCTAAGGCATTCTGTCGCCTTTCCAAACACCCGGGAAGAGTATCCTAGTATGTGTCCACCCAATGCCTCATCGTCGCCAATAATCGTACGGGTGAAGCTAATCTGGTGCTCCTTGAGCTCATCTCGTGGCCTCTCAGCTGGTATTTGCACCTTGAGCTGATTACTTGCCCTCTAAGCTGATCTGGTGCCCCTGAGTCAATCGAGTGCCCCACTGAGCAAATAATTGTGCCTCCTGAACCTATATAATGCCCTCTGAGTTAGTTTAATGCCTCCGAGCTTGCTTGGTGCCCTAACAGCTGATTTAGTGCCAAGAGTATCCTAGTACGTGTCCACCTAATGCCTCATCGTCGCCAATAATCGTACGGGTGAAGCTAATCTGGTGCTCCTTGAGCTCATCTCGTGGCCTCTCAGCTGGTATTTGCACTTTGAGCTGATTACTTGCCCTCTAAGCTGATCTGGTGCCCCTGAGTCAATCGAGTGCCGCACTGAGCAAATAATTGTGCCTCCTGAACCTATATAATGCCCTCTGAGTTAGTTTAATGCCTCCGAGCTTGCTTGGTGCCCTAATAGCTGATTTAGTGCCCCTTGAGCTGATTCGGGCCCCGAGCTGATCTCATGCCTCCCCAAGTTGATTCTGTCTCCTAAGTCAATATGGTGCCTCTTCAGCTGATTAGGTGCCCCCTCAGCTGATTATTGATGTAGGATTTATTATTGATTAGGTGATTACTGATAACATTACTGATTATTGATTAGGTGCCCATCTGATGCCCTCTGAGCTAGTCTGGTGCCCCCTGAGCTAATCTGGTGCTCTCTAAGCTGACCTGGGCCTCCTGGGTTGATTACGTGATTTCCTGAGCAGTTCTCAGGCCCTGAGCTGGGCTGGGCCTACAGGGGTTGGTGAGGGCCCCTGAGATGGTATGGGGCTCCTGGAGCTGATTAAGTGCCTCCTGACTTGATCTGGTATTCCCGAGCTGATCTGGGCCCCGAGCTGGTCGGGGACCACTGATCTGATTGTTTGTCCCCGAGGCTGATCTGGTGCCCTATGGGCCGATCTGGTGTCCCCTGAGCAGCTCTGGGGCTTTTGAATTGCTTGGGCCCGAGCTGGTGAGGGATTCCTGAGCTGAATTAGTGCCCCTGACTTGATCTTGCCCCTGACCTGACTTGAGGCCCCTGAACTGATCTGGGGCCCAAGAGCGGATCTAGGTTCTAAGGGTACCCTGAGCTGGTCTGAGCGCTGAGCTTGTGAGAGCCCCTTAAGTTGGCTTGAAGCACCCTGAAGTGATCTGACGCCTTAAATTATTCTGGGGCTTCTTGAACTGGTTTAAGGCCCTATGAGCCTATCTGTGGCCCATTGAGCTAGTCTGATGATTTCATCGCTAGGGCCAATGAGCTAGTCTAGTCCCTGGGTGAAGCATGAACTGCTCTGTGGCCCTGAATAAGATCAGGGGCCCCTGAGGTGGTCTTGAATAGACAGATGATAAGAACACAAGGCCAACTCCCATCAGCTCGGGGCGGGGTCACTGAGCTAGTCTAGTCCCTGGAGGCACAACTGGGGGATGGGGAAGCTGCTCTGGAGGCCTTTGATCCACACTTGGGGGCCCAGAGCTGGTCTTGAATAGATGGGGAGTAAGAAGACAATGGAAACTTGGAATGGAATAATGGAAATTGTAAAACGGAGCTAACGAGGAATGAGGAATCTCTGAAACGGCTTGTGATACCTAGGCACCCCTGGTTACATAAATTGCTTATTATACTGGTGGATTCTGGGAAGGGATGATAAAAGGCATGTGCCCCTGAGCTCAGAGCATAGTCCCCTAAACCAGGATTTCTACTAATTAATCTAACTGAAGAACAAGTTTTCACAATTTTCAGCCCTGTCACACCATCATCCCATCCAAACCACCGGCCTGTTCACGTTTTATTTACTCTTAACTGGGACCGAGCCTTGAGAATATGGAACTTAATAAACGCGTTCAAAAGGTATCTCCCAAATTTTTCCGGCAGCAAAAATGTGTTCTTCCAAAGACACTATGCTTCTCCTCGTCCCACGGCGATTGTGGGAGGCAAGGAACTTCATCCGCGTTCAGCCAGGGCTCACTCCTCACGACAAAACCAGTGGGCATAACAAATGAATTTTCGACTCAAATATGCCTTAACCTGCACATCGTAACAGATATCACATGCTCCGCTGATTTCTCTGATGTTAAGTACTTGCTTGAGTTGGCTGATTTGTCCTTAACCCGCGCCCCACCGAGGGTCCGGCACCACCTTCGCCCCACCGGGGGCCATCGATGGCCCCCTCTAACTCCGAAAATATGGGGGTTAGCGCAAATCTGCAAAGTGCATTAGAAAGCTCGCGTGAATTCAGTAAGAAATTTCTTGGCATGTTTAAGCGCTCAGGTCAATGGTTTGACTTCCAGAGGTCAGGAAAGGTCACGATAGGCTATTTTCACTCAAATATGCAATGCTTAAGAAAACTGGACATAACTCCTATGCCATTAGAGCTATTGAGATCTGGTTAAGTACATTTGACAGGAAATTGCCAGACCTTTTTCCGCTATGTGGAACGTAAAGACCTCCCGCCAGTGGTTTGACCTCCAGAGGTCACCTCGTGACCTAATATGACCTGAGGTCACGAAAGGTCAGAAAGTGACCTTACCGTATAATGAATGAATATATAACGAATGAAAGCCAGTGACGAGACAAACACGATGGTTTTTGTTTCAGCGCTCTAGCTTAAATATGTCAAAAGTTATTGTCAAAATACTGTTTTTGACCCCTGATGACCTTGGATGACCTTGGAAAAGTCAAAGGGAAAATATAACCCCTGGGATCCGTGAAAGGGTGTCAAAAACGCTGTTCTGAGCAGTCTGAGTATTTGCAATCATTTTTGTGGCTTTTAGATCATGAGACAGCTTTCCCCATGCTTTTCCAATGGGAGAGGTCGCCTCGTGACCTGACCTCAGGTCATGGAATCGAAAATCCTGGATATACGCGTTGTAGACCCTGGAAGGGTCATGAAGTGTAGCAAGTTTCAAATCGATCGACTAAGAAATGTAGCTCTTATAGAGCTCCAAAGTTGAAGTGAGGTGACTTTGGTTGACCTCGCCTGGTGACCTGACCTTGGGTGACCCGGGATAAAAATTTTCAGGGATGGTGGAAAAATGATGAGGTGAGAGATAGAGCCCTCAACCGCGGTGCTGCGTTTCATCGTTGTTCTGATATCTTGAAAAAACCTTAGGGGGCCATCGATGGCCCCGGTGGGGCGAGGGTTAAATCTATCCAAAACAATCGTGTTTTGGCTACTTCCATGACATTTTGGTGATTTTTTTCTTTTTTCGGTTTTAATCAAGTTTTCCTTCTCCGCCAATGATTTATTTGCATTTTAATTGAACCAAAGATGCCAGAAATGATATAAACAAAGATATAGCAAGTTTTTTAGATTACGTTAAAAAGTGCTCTTTTCCGCGGGGTGCCCCTCAAAGCTGGTGTGCCCCCCCATGAGAAAGCTCTGGCTGCGCCCCTGCACTGATGGACAACTTAGCCTTTTCTATCGCGTGGTAAATACAAATCAACTTTTCGGAGCGGATTCCTGCAGTCTTCTGGTGGACAAAAAACGGGCATCATGCGGGGAAGGGGAGCACTGCCCTAAGCAGATGACGTTTGTGAAAACCAAAACTAGGTAACGAGGAAGCTATAGAACAGCTTACTAGGCGAAGGGTCTCAGATGTCTGTGGGACCGCGGCGCAAACTTCACGTGCAATGGCGAATGAAAAAGGCTTGGTGCAAAGGCATCAGATCACATTGGTCAAGATGTGCTCATCACTTCTTTTCAATGATTGTGCCTTATTTCCAGCATAGCGTACGAGTGAATCCGTGCCCACTGGATACAAATGTACGGTTCCACGCCTGGCAAGGTGTATTTTCAACCCCCTCCCTCCCTCATGCTTCTACGACCATCTCCTTAGTGTTTTAAAATACAGAAACGAAACATTCAGTACCTATAAATAAATAATTGTTTATTAGCGCGCGTCGGTCGCAGAGCAAAGTTGGGACCGGTGAGCTCTCTAGGTTTCATACAACTTTCATAATAGTAAAAACTGCAACTCATGTGTTTTTTTTTACAATCGAATTCGTAAGGTCATTGCATGGATGTTTTTATAGGGGAGCGGGTGGTAAGACGGGCATGGTCGATAAGACGGGCACAGGCTCTGTGGACCAGACCAGTTATGGTATAAATGTCTCATTACTTGCATTAATGCGTCTTGGAATGCCCTATCATGAGCGGCCAAAAGCACAATGTTCTAATTTTGATAAGTTTTGAAGTGCTGTGGCGAGGAGTGTGATGATGAGTTGCTAAGATGTTCCCTGGCCTCTCCCCTCGAACCCGGAAATGTGAAAAACACTGAAGATTATATATTCGGGCACAGCCCTTCATCAGAATCATGGAGTAAATATCAATAATTCTCAGTCCTAGTATAGCCAGACCTCGAATTGAGCTTCACACAAATGCCTTTGGGAACGAATGGTTAAAAGTAAGATTGGATGTCGTGACAACAACGATATTGGTACCTCTAACCTAAAAGTAATGCTGACAATACAACGAACCTAGAGCAGTATTTGTGACAGACTTTTCTATTATTTTAGCCAAACACTAGCTTTTGATTAACAATGAAAAACTCGCTGAAGTATCTTAATCGGTTATCTGAATATTTCTGTCCTTATTATTTACTTTTTCCGTCGATTGCAGGTTAAATGCTAACAAAAACTACCTATTTAGCACTAGTAGACGTTATACTAGATCGGTGTAAAGACTGCAAGCTTTCCCCTTTAACATGATGCTATATTGTTACAATAAAAGCCTCCCTCGAATTATTTAGTTAAGATTTTACCTAGTGGTCCGGGTCAACTTATCCCTAAACTCAATCCATTGCATAATATATGGTTTGTAATGATAAACCCTTTTTTCACAGCCTGCACCTCTGGCCCAACGTTAAGCGTCGAAAGAGTATACGTCTGGCTGCAAAAAAGCAATATCAATTTCATAATATACTTATTCAACAACCCTTGGCCAAAGTATGTACCTCTTAAACAAATACATCTTTTATAGCTAGTTAATGTGATCAATCATTGGTAAATACTTTTCCTCAGTCTCTACCTCTAGCCCAACGTTAAGTGTGGAATGAGTATACGTCTAGCTGCAGAAAAGTATTATCAATAATTATTGGCATATTTCAAAACCTCAACCCCAGTACGTACCCCTAAAATCAAACCATCTCTTTGAGCTAGTTAATCTGATTAATCATCAATAAACCCTTTTCCCCAGCCTGTACCTCTGGCCCAACGTTAAGCGTTGAATGAGTATACATCTGGTTTCAGAAAAGCATCATCGAAGATAAATTACCCATAAAAAACAATACCTGAGCCGTACCTGTGACCTAAGTCCAACACTTCTGACTAGTTAAACTAATTCAACCATCATATATGATGTAATGATAGTTGAATAAGCATAATCGAAGATAAATTACCTATAAAAAAACAATATCTGAGCCGTACCTGTGACCCAAGCTCAACACTTCTGACTAGTTAAACTAATTCAACCATCATATATGATGTAATGATGGTTGAATTAGTTTAACTAGTCAGAAGTGTTGGACTTAAGTCACAGGTATGGCTCAGGTATCGTTTTTTATAGGTAATTAATCTATGATGATGCTTTTCTGCAACCAGATATATACTCATTCAACGCTTAACGTTGGGCCAGAGGTACAGGTTGGGTAAAAGGGCTTATTAATGATTAATCAGATTAACTAGCTCAAAGAGATGGTTTAATTTTAGGGGTACGTACTGGGGTTGGGGTTTTGAAATATGCCAATAATTATAGATAATACTTTTCTGCAGCTAGACGTATACTCATTCGACACTTAACGTTGGGCTAGAGGTAGAGGCTGAGGAAAAGTATTTACCAATGATTGATCACATTAACTAGCTATAAAAGATGTATTTGTTTAAGAGGTACATACTTTGGCCAAGGGTTGTTGAATAAGTATATTATGAAATTGATATTGCTTTTTGCAGCCAGACGTATACTCTTTCGACGCTTAACGTTGGGCCAGAGGTGCAGGCTGTGAAAAAGGGTTTATCAATTACAAACCATATATTATGCAATGGATTGAGTTTAGGGATAAGTTGACCCGGACCACTAGGTACAATCTTAGCTAAATAATTCGAGGGAGGCTTTTATTGTAAAAATATAGCATCATGTTAAAGGGGAAAGCTTGCAGTCTTTACACCGATCTAGTATAACGTCTACTAGTGCTAAATAGGTAGTTTTTGTTAGCATTTAACCTGCAATCGACGGAAAAAGTAAATAATAAGGACAGAAATATTCAGATAACCGATTAAGATACTTCAGCGAGTTTTTCATTGTTAACCAAAAGCTAGTGTTTGACTAAAATAATAGAAAAGTCTGTCACACAAATACTAGTCTAGGTTTGTTGTATTGTCGGCATTGCTTTTAGGTTAGAGGTACCAATATCGTTGTTGTCACGACATTCAATCTTATTTTTAACCATTCATTCTCAAAGACATTTATGTGAAGCTCAATTCGAGGTCTGGCTATACTAGGACTGAGAATTATTGATATGTACTCCATGATTCTGATGAAGGGCTGTGGCCGAATATATAATCTTCAGTGTTTTTTACATTTTCGGATTCGAGGGGAGAGGCCAGGGAATATCTTACCAAGTTCTAATTTTTACTGTTCTGTCAAAATTTTAGAAAAACTAAATTAGTGATTCACCCTACCATTGTTAGTAGTATTGAGTGTTACATTCTGGCAGTTTCTGGTCCTATTTGGAAGGCTAAATATGCAAAACCTCTCTCGGGAGAGCGTTAACATACATTAGGTGATTTAACCCTATTTCCGGCAGGGGGCTAATATTGCCCCATTCAGATTTTTCAACAATATCTCCGAAACGGCTTGCGATAGAACTTTAAAACTTCCTGACTTTTCCTAAATCTACTACAGGCAGGTTTTCTAAATTTTCAAGATTATATATTTACCAGGGGCGGAGCTATGACTGGGTTTTTGGGGAGGTTCTATCCACAAACCAAGTATTATCGTATGCAGTGGGTTCTTTGTAAAAGGAAGCCATCTCTGCTGATCCTGATGCCAGTTATATGGTTTTATTATATCATTTGTTATGTGAGATGATAGTGCATTCACAATTGTCACTATTTGTATTCATTAGGGGCAGTTACAGCAGATCAAAATGGCGGAATGTTATCAAGAAGGACTAAACGTTAGTAAGTGAAAAGACTGCTTACAGCCGTACCAGGGCGAATACAATTGGGTATATGAAAATTCAAAATAGTTATATAACCAAAATTTAGATTACCAGAGGCGTGTCCAGTCACTATAATGTAGAGTAAATCACAAATATAAAAGCATATGTTTGTTCACTTTGAGCTTTGTGCGAGACTAGCATGCTCTGAATGTATTCAGTTTCAGGAACGACTAAGGAAATATTTCTCCCATAGGCAGATCACGGAGACACCAGCATACGGAACGTGCCACCAATGGCGGAAAAGTGTCAGCATTTGAGGGGGTAAAAATACATTTTCAAAATATACATTCCCAGCCAGTATCAGCGCCGCGACTCAGAATCGTCGTATATTGAAAATGTGTTTCAAATCACCCCCATCCCCCACAACGAGAGCCCTTGATCCGCCTATGTCACCCCCTTTCCCAGAGCTGCCATGGGAGGGTAAAAATTATCAGAAATAAGTTTCAACTAGTCGAGGGACTAATATACTCATGCATACCACTCGCATATTGTTGGTATGTATTTTACCCCACTATTTTACCTTACTGCATCCGCCCCTGATGAGTTTTTAATTTTTTTATTTATTTATGTGTCAAAGATGCCAAGCAGTATATGACGGCTTCTAATCCGCGTGACAAAAACTTTTTAGGTTGTATTTATTTCCCCTCATAGACCTGGTCCTGGAACTGCCATTGAATTTAGAATTTTTGCGTAACTCGAGTATATGAAAATTTTTAGTCAATTATTTGTAAATCTGAACTAGTTTTGTGAAAATCTTACAACAGAGACAAGGGTTATGGAAAATCTAAAAAATACACAAACATTGTATATTTTGCACGACCTTCCCCTTAAAAATCAGAATTTTGAAATTATCTTTTTGCAAAATAAAGTTTACCGTCGGGGAAATCTATAGCACTTTGAATTTCAAAATCGGCCTGATAGATTACGAGATCTTGGGGGGGCGATATTGCCCCCTTGCCGGAAATAGGGGTAGCCGGGAGCCTGACGGAAATAGGGTTAAGTTTTATGTTACCCCAGCACGGTGACCCCAAGAATGAGATTTTCTAACATATTAACATGGGGCAAGACGGACACTGAGTGAAATACTACATCACCATACAAATTATAATATTTATTGCTGCGTTTTTGCATCGTTGAAAAGAATCAGTCTTGAGAGTCTGCTGCAAACCGGCTGAGGAACTTTTATTGAGTGATTGTTAGATTCCAATGAAAAATTATAATTGTTTGGAAATTCAGCGAAATAATATTTTCTCGACTATCTAACCGAAACAATGCATTGCAAAGTGTTTCAGAACTCATTTTTGCTCAACGTGGTAAGGTTTTTGTAAAAAAATGTCTTGCATATGATAAACTACTTTCATAGAACCCGTCTTACCACGCTTGTTGGAGTAAGACGGTCTTTTGCAGCATTCTACGGTAAACTTTACTGCTCCTCAGAATATGCACGGATCCTAGTATGTTTAAGCGTAGGGACAAATAAATGTTTGCTGAAGCTTAACATGCGCCCCGGGGTGGGGGGCGAAATTCACCCCCTCCTGGTTTTTCCCAGATAGCTCAAAAACGAAGAAACGCAGAACAACGAAACTTACGGTACCTTATCCCTGATTGATTTTACACATCTGACCAAAATTTTGAGTCAATATCATGTCAGGTCAAGGAGCTATTTAGGATTAAGTGACCCAACCTCAAAACCTAAAATTACGACTTTGAAGCAGCGCCCAGGAAACATTAGCAAACTGATCAGTTTGAAACTTCCGCAATATGATAAGGTCATTGGGGTCTACAAATCTATCTCGGAATTTTGCTATTGGTGACCTAAGGTGGAATCAATTTTTGGTCACCCCATTATAAGTCTATGGTGAAAAATAGAATGGACTTGTTTTCAGGAAATACTGGATAGATAAGGCTGAAAATCCTCAAACTGTCTATTCTTACCACGATCTTGACCATTAAGGTGAGGTTTTGAGCATCTGACCTCTCAAAGGTCATATCAGGTCACAGGAGCAGAGTGTGATTGTTTTGCCAATAAATTCTCACTGAATTGAGATAAAGCTCCCATTTTGCTTGCATTGTGTTTATACTGTCACGGGGAGTCCATTGATATGCAACATGACCATACCAGGTCACTCTATGACCCTGACCTAGGTCGAGGTCAGGTCATGTTGTCTGTTAGACCTATCAAGATCATATTATACATCATTCGAATCGCCGCGATGAGAGGCATCCAATGATGCATAAATATTTTCTCTAGCTCCCCTGAGGGCAGATGTAGAGAGGGAAACGTACACTGCTCTGTTGTAAGCCTATGGAACATTCTTTGACCTATGCTGACCTCAATATTGACCTGAAATCAAAGTTCTTCTTATAAATTCTCTTCGTCTTGTCAAGAGCTTTCGAACACCCCCGGTAATTTTCCTTTAGCTTTCGTGGGGAACGAGATACGGAGCGGGGGGCGAAAAACGCCCCCCAGTGGGGCGCGTCATGCAAGGGACCCCAGCGGGGCGCGTGTTAAAGCAAATTTCATCACTGTCAAATGAAAAGCGAGTGAGACACACAGTCTCAAACACAACTATGCCCGTCTTACCACCCTCTCCCCTAAATACTTTATTGGTATTACGTAATATGGCTCTTCAAGATGTTGCATTTTGTTCGCCGCAGTTGCTGACTGTGTAATCGTAATGGCGTCCGATTCATGTCCAAGTTTGTTTAGGAACAGCAAAGTGGGTTAAGACGGACACCACGTGTGGGGCAAGATGGACATGGTGTCCATGTTACCCCGCACAAGAGTATATTTAATGTCATATAATATTAGCTTAAAGGGAATGTGGCACCTTGGTCGAATCCTGGAATTTAGTGTAATTAGGCGTACTTTTAGTCAAAAATAATGAAACACTCATGATTTCTCTGAAAAGTGTACAATAAGCTCAATATTTGGTTTTTAAAAATACTCCTCTAGAAAAAGAAATAAATATCAGGCTGTGGATGATGTCACGATCTGGCAACCACTACCATACTTGAAACGCTTCAAGGGCTTCGATTGGCTGATGCTCATCGTGACGTCAGCATATGTCGTCACACCAGTAGCTAACAACAATGGCCGCCGGCGACGGGGGGCTGAGGGGGGCTGGTGTCAGGTAGGTTTTAGCTTTTTTCTACGGAAATATCGAGTTCCAAGACAAATGACATATGGAATACCGGGTTTTCCGACCTGCTTTACAACTTGGCTATCTCGGTTAAATCACGTTGTGAAGGTGCCACATTCTCTTTAAATAGATAAAGACTGATGGTTGGGGGTGGGGGGGGGTGGGGACACAGGGCCCGAAATGCTGGAGAACATACAATCATTAAATTTGGGGGTCTTCCAGGGGCAGGTGTACCGATCAACCCTCAGTGCCTGCTGAAATGGTCACGGTGCCCCCCTGAGAGATTGATGGGCCCCTAAAATGTCCCTTCCAACCCCTCCCCTCAGGAGTGGGGGGAGGGCGCTCTTAACCATGTGAAAGGATTTGGCGTCCACCTGACACTGGCGGATCCAGGGGCGCAAAAAAGGCAATTGCCCCCAAACCGAAAAGCTCGGGGCAAAACTATGTTTTGCCCCCCCCAAAGCGATCAACCTCCTTTTTCCCCCGACTCCTTTTTAGCTTGTAAGCAAGATTTTGGTGCTTCAACTCTCAACTTCAAACAGAATTAGTGAAGTTCAGTGTAAATATTGGGGCTTGGATAGGAAAAAAAGTATCTTGAGCCCATATTTTTCACCCCGTGGCGTTTTTTGTGCTTTTCGTCTTCAGTTCGCAAAATCCTACCGAAAAGGCATATTGTAACGCAACTTTTCACTGTGTGATTTTTTTTGCTTTTCGACTTTGGTTTGCCCCTCCCAAACCAACCGGCTAGATCCGCCACTGCCACCTGATAGGTTTTGCGTTCCAAAAGTGGCAACAACAACAACAACAACAACAACAACAACAATATATTTCATGTTCAGAACATATCATTTACAACACAAATATCACGATTGGTGCAAAAGCGCTTAAATGCGCTTAAATTGCCACCCCTGGTAGGCGCGCACCCAGGATTTTTATTTGGCCAGGGTGTGGCTGACGAGCGGGGGGAAGCGCGCTGGTGAAGGGGGCGCATTTTGCCTTAGAGTGCGGACTTGTTCACCCAAAGAGCGGCCAATTTTCGCATCCCGGGAGGAGGAGGGGGGTGGGGTGAGAGCGGTGAATTGTTTGTTCCAGTGATCTAGTGTAATTTTTAAGGGGGTGGCGTGTTGGGTGCAAGGGTAGCAAAGTCAGTGCAGGGAGCGGCATGTTGGGTGCAGGGGCGGCAGCCAGTTTAGCACTGCCTCTAAAAGTCAGGCGAAGGCTCATCCTTCCCCTCGATGTGCGCCTTCGGCGCTCCACATGGATGGGGCTGGCACTTTGGAGCCAAAGCGTTTGAGAGGGCCCGGGCCCGCTGCCCCCCCCTGGGTGCGCGCCCGCCCCTGATCCGGAGGGCGCCCCCGCAAGGTGCCCCGTCCCCTGATCGGCGATTCTGGATCAACCTATGCACAGTTCCACGACAGCCCTTGATACTTATATCCACCGTCATTAAATAATTCAGAAAAGGCATGACCCTCTTTGACGCTTTGACGGAAAAAGTAAGAAAATACCCTCCTCGCCGCGGCGGACGACAGTCGCTTAGTGGGTGGACGCAGATGGAAATCGTCAGGCCTGATTCGATCACTTTGATTATTCTGTTCATCTTTACCCATGGGGGACCATGTTACCGCATAAAGTGGGGCGAAATATACTTTTGCTACTTTACACAACTTTACGCAAATTTTAATATGATAATTATAGACATATACCTGCTTGCACAGTGGTTATATAAGTGTCTGAAGTATCTCTACAGTCAAAATAGGAACGAAGCAGGCTCATTAAGTCATCGAAAACTCACACTATCGTTACGGTGTCCGTGACCCCCACTTTCATCTACCTACTATCAGTGCTTAGACAATTATATCTCATTTTATGCAAAAACTACCAGGAGACTTTTAACGTTTGTTTTATGGACTGCAGTAGGAGTGCATGATGCACTCACAAAAAAATGTTTGAATGAATGATAAAAACTGCTTGAAATTTTAATAAGGAAAGAATTGTAGAAAATACCTATTGGCTCTTTTTACCTAAAAGTGTTTAAACAACTTAAAATTTGTCATAGTTACGTAATAAGGACGTCATCATATCGGTCAAATAGTCATCCCTTTAGCTAATGCAGTCATCTTTGTTCAGGCTGTCCTTGGAAGTCCAATTTGCACCACGTTTAGACAGGCTGACTTCCACTAGTAAACGTGATTATCAAATGTTGCTTGCAATCAGCATTGAATAATGCTCATTTTATGACGTCTTCAAGCATCTTGTAATCAGAAACCAAATGACAGTATTGGTATATTTTACCCGGCTCTCATCCTGGCCATTAAAGTGGAATGCAGCCTGAAAAATTTAAAAACGGTAGAATAGCCCGAATGCATCACAATTTCAAAGTATTTACTTGGAGTATGACGAGACAAATCATTTTGAATAATTGAATACTACATTTTTATTTGTTTTGAACAGGGCTATCTATTCCAATATCGATATGGATAAATAGCTGGTTTTAAATTGGATTTTTATAAGTTTTGGTGGGCAGCAGCCACGGATATTTTTTAATAAAACTTGTTTCAAAGAAGCCCTAACTGTTCAAGACTTCAGAAATCAACATACTTAGATACATATAGATGTAGGTAGAAGAATAGAGACAGTGCCTGACCTATAACTTCTAGCTGCTCGTTGGGTAAGCGCGGGAATAACTAGAATTTATCTATATTGGATGTTTCGGAGGATCCTAGGAAAACATCAGAAATTCCCAAAAATACTATGGTTTATACTCGACATCGATTTCTTGACTCTGCCAGAATAAATTCAGGTTCTTCTTAAATGCGTCCACTGACTTGGCCTGTACTATGTGTCCAGACTGGTTGTTCCAATAGTTGAAGGCATGAATCGGTAAATGGAACTGCAAATATACAGAAGATAATAAAATAGCTTGGTCATTCGAAATTTATTTCTGCCGCAGTTTCCATGTCCATAATATGTAGTTATATCAACAACAAAAAACGTGGGAACCAGAAAAAATCACGACGCCTAATTTTTTACACCCCCCTCTCCAGCTCTGGTGTCGATCCCCAAAGAAATTACACTATCTAGCTAAAAAATTCCCCCTCAATGATTTTTCTTTAAAAATGTCATGGTGAAATATGCCGTGCATAAGTTTTGAAAGTGTTCATGACGTCATTGATTTGATATCTTGCTGAAATGACGTCATAAAAACTGAACACTCTTTTCAAAGTGTTCATGGTGCTAATTTTTATGCGTACAGGATGAAAGAAGAAAATATAAATTGGTAAATGAGATATTATATGTAAAAATATGTTAATGACTCCACTCTGCATGCGTGGAACACGCATATTGCTCCTGAATACGTATTTCAAGATGTATTTTTATTTTTTTCCTATCATGTGGTGTATTTTACGTTACCTGGCCAATATTTTGTCAAAATATAGGATTTTTACGGAAAAGTGTTTTTTAAAGAAAAAGTTAAGAAAGCATTTTGCATTGCTGATTAGGATATCACGTAATTGCTGATTAGGTCATAAAAATTAACATGGGTGTAGAGGCAATCGATAAGGCTGTATGGTTTTATAAGGCTTGATAAAAAGCTTTACCCTCTGTTACCTAAAACTTCAAGAAGACGACAAATAAGTGCATATTTTCAAGAGTGTCAAATTTTTAACGTCAGTATGGCGCAATGAGGTAAACTATTTTCTATTTTTGTCCTTTTAATAAGAGACTACTTTTTTATTTACAGGTAGTGAAAGTTTCGTTTCTGTATCTTGAAACAGTAAGGAGATATAGGTACTAAGAATAATTAGGGGTAGGGGGTCAAAAATCCCTCGTGCCAGGCGTGGAACCGTACATTTGTATCCAGTGGGCACGGATTCACTCGTACGCTATGCTGGAAATGCGGCACAATCATTGAAAAGAAGTGATGAGCACATCTTGACCAATGTGATCTGATGCCTTTGCACCAAGCCTTTTTCATTCGCCATTGCACGTGAAGTCTGCGCCGCGGTCCCAGAGACAGCTGAGACCCTTCGCCTAGTAAGCTGTTCTATAGCTTCCGCGTAACCTAGTTTTGGTTTTCACAAGCGTCATCTGCTTAGGGCAGTGCTCCCCTTCCCCGCATGATGCCCGTTTTTTATCCGCCAGAAGACTGCAGGAATCCGCTTCGAAAAGTTTATTTGTATTTACCACGCGATAGAAAAGGCTAAGTTGTCCACCAGTGTGCTGCTTGCAGTGGTGGATACAACAGAGACTAGGGGAGCTCAACCCCATCCCCCCCCACAAATGTCAGAGTGCCTATAGTAGCTGCATAGCCGGAGCATAGGCGGATCCAGGATTGCCGATCGGTGGGGGCACCTTCCCGGGGGGGAGGCGCCATCCGGACCAGGGGGCGCCGCTTATGACCGGCAAAACCTATCAGGCGGGCGCCAAATCCTATCAGTGGGCGCCGACTTTCGTATCCGGGGGGTGGGAAGCGACTTTCCGGGGTTGCGCCATCGACCTTTCAGGGGTGCGCCGAGGGTCGATCGGGGGGGCACGTGCCCCTCCCCTTGCCCCCCTGGATCCGCCTATGAGCCGGAGGCCCCTCCGAGGCAATGGCGAGGGAGGCTTGAACCACCTAGACCTCCCCACACAAATACAGTCCTGATTCCACCACTGGCTGGTCACACCTGTTTGCACTCATTCGCTGGGATGTGTGATGCCGTTTCCCAATTATTCATACTATAGCGTTCCGGTGTTAGAGCTGACCAGTCATGGAGCATTTGCATCTGCGGTTACGTCTTTATTTCCCATGCCATAATAGCATATGTTGTACATCATAATCAATGAAAAATCCGAAAGCCATGTTTAAGAAGACAATCACATTTTGTTGCCATCAATATAGATGATATTTATTTTATTCATGCAACGCCCATTGACGAGGCTCCTCTTAAATAGATCCATCCTAACCTAGCGATTGATGAATGTGCAGGGCAGCCTTTATCATTTTGCCCAGGGTGGGCGTGGTGCGGGGGCTCCACCTTGTCCTCCCTGCCCTCCCTCACCGCCGTCTGTACCACTTCCAGAGCTGCCCTTTGCACCTTCTCTTCCGCGCTCATAACCTGCACAAAAAGCGTCAAAAGGCAGCACTCGCATTAAACACAAGGGCGAAATCTCTTTCAAAGCGTTGTATTAAACACCGCCGCATCTCTAAAGCCGATGACTTTCAAATATCAAGCGTTTGATTGTGTTACTTTAACGGTGCATTCACCAAGCCGAATTTCAATGATGGTTAATGCAATAAACAGCTCCACTGTTTGTCTTCTTCTCCACCTCCTCCACCGCCGCCTCCTCCACCGCCACCGCCACCTCCTCCACCGCCGCCTCCTCCACCGCCGCCGCCTCCTCCACCACCCATATTGTTGTCGTCTATGAAGGCTTCAACAAAATCTGTAAAGACAAGTGTGAGCTTAACATTTCTCTTCTAGTGATGTGAGCGCTCCAGCCTTAGCTGGTGAGATAATTAGAAGTCTAATAAATTTTATTATCTTTTAAACTTTTCAATGTTTCTCTGCGACTGCAGGGAAATTAATGCAAGGAATTAAGCCATAAGAAGCACGCTGGCATACACTGGAGAGAATAAAGATGTTAATCTATCATTACTTAACAATTTTCACTACCCCTGGCTGGCGTTCGATCAGTGTTGAAAGTCGATACTTCAAACGCAATACACAGCTATGTCTGACATACTTATGCATAGGTAGCGACTGACCTTAGCAGTTGAGCTGTGCTGAGAGGAGTTCTCAGGCCGTGTCTGTCTTCTCAAGCCAACCGTCCGCTTTTTTATACGGACGGCTCCGGTCGTCCGATAGTCTATCTGGTGTCCTATTGCACCGTACGTTACTACATTCATCGATAAGCCCGTTAATAACCGGGCCCAAAGTAATTCCCTTCTGCAGCGATTTGATCCATATAGACACCCCACTGGTACCAAATGTGCATTCTGAATGGAAAGTATATTCCCCCTCCTTTTTGGCTACTTCTGAGAGTAGACTTACATGCCCATTAGACACTGTATTTAAATAAACTACAATATTTTCCAGAATCCCGAACGGACGCGAAATGTCCGTGAAGTGCCCGTCAAACTTGGTAACAAAGTCTATATATAACCTGGTCACTGAACTCTACTGTCACCTAATCAGTCCAATTTGGCGCTATCACACAAAGGTCTTTGGTGGGCTTATAAATTTGCGAGTATCTGATGTAGGAAAGTGAAATTAGGATCATCAGATTACTGCATCCTTCCTGTCCGTTGCAATAAATGTTCAAGCAGCCTGTACGCACTGTGCTCACCTGATACATGCTTAAAGTACACCGTACAAAACGCTTACAACTATTTAGTTTCGTAACATGCCTGGGAATCAAATTTTGTTCAACCGAATTCACTGGCAGGAAGAAATCAGGTTAGTCTGTCTTTTCCTCGCAAATAACTTAACTTATTTTCCCCCTTTAACCCGCGCACCGGGGTCCGGCCACCTTGCCCCACCGGGGGCCATGATGGCCCCCCTCTAACTCCGAAAATATGGGCGTTAGCGCAAATCTGCAAAGTGCAATAGAAAGCTCGCGTGAATTCAGTAAGAAATTACTTCACATGTTTTAGTGCTCAGGTCAATGGTTTGACCTCCAGAGGTCAAATTAGGTCAAGATCGGCTATTTTCACTCAAATATGCAATGATTAAGCAAACTGGGCATAACTCTTATGTCATTAGAGCTATTGAGGCCTGGTAAAGTACATTTGATAGCAAATTGCCAGTACTTTTTCCGCTATGTGGAACGTAAAGACCTCCCGCCAGTGGTTTGACCTCCAGAGGTCACCTCATGACCTAATATGACCTGAGGTCACGAAAGGTCAAAAAGTGACCTTGCCGTATATCAAATGAAAGCCAGTGACAAGACCAACACGATGGTGTTTGTTTCACCGCTCTAAGCTTAATTAGGTCAAAAATATTGTCAAAATACTGTTTTGACCTCTGGTGACCTTGGATGACCTTGGAAAAGTCAAAGGGCAAATATGACCCCAGGGATCCGTGAAAGGGTGTCCAAAAACGCTGTTCTGAGCAGTCTGAGTATTTGCAATCATTTTTGTGGCTTTTATATCATGAAACAGCTTTTCCCCATGCTTTTCCAATGGGAGAGGTCGCCTCGTGACCTGACCTCAGGGCACGAAATCGAAAAATCCCGGATATACACCTTGTAGACCCTGGAGGGGTCATGAAGTGTAGGAAGTTTCAAATCGATCGACTTTGAAATGTAGCTCTTACAGAGCTCTAAAGTGGAAGTGAGGTGACCTTGGTTGACCTCGTCTGGTGACCTGACCTTGGGTGACCCGGGGTAAAAATTTCAGGGATGATGGGAAAATGATGCAGTGAGAGGTAGAGCCCTCAACCGCGATGCTGCGCCTCGTCGTTTTCTGATATCCCGGAAAAACCTTAGGGGGCCATCGATGGCCCCCCGGTGGGGCGAGGGTTAACTTGTCCCTGACACAGGTCTAAACTGTAAGGTACCAGGACGAAAGAAGGTTGTCTTATTTCCCTTCTAACCCAAGAACTACTTAAACGACCTTCTCTATCGATATTGGAAAAGATAGTCCCATTAAAAGCAAATCCAAAAATTTAATATTCATCTATTGAAAATGATTTGTCTCGTCATACTCCAAGTAAATACTTTGAAATTGTGATGCTTTCGGGTTATTCTACCGTCTTCAAATACTTCAGGCCGCATTCCACTTTAAGGGCTAGGATGAGAGCCGGGTAAAACATACCAATACTGCCATTTGGTTTCTGTTTAAAATATGCACGAAGACGTCATAAAATGAGCATTATTCAATGCTGATTGCAAGCAACATTTGATAATCACGTTTACTAGTGGAAGTCAGCCTGTCTAAACGTGGTGCAAATTGTACTTCCAAGGACAGCCTGAACAAAGATGACTGCATTAGCTAAAGGGATGACTATTTGACCGATATGATGACCTCCTTGTAACGAAACAATGACAAATGTGATGTTGTTTAACCACTTTTAGATAGAAAGAGCCGGTAGGTATTTTCTACCATTTGTTGCTTATTACAATTTTAAGCAGTTTTCATCATTCATTCAAACATTTTTTTGTGAGTGCATCATGCACTCCTACTGCAGTCCATAAAACAAACGTTAATAGTCTCCTGGAAGTTTTTGTATAAGTTAAGATGTAATCGCCTAAGCACTGATAGTAGGTATGTGAGGCATGATTTAAAATACATTTTAAATTTAGTTTGACCTCCGCACAATACTTTGAAAAACAACAATACAAACCCTGATTATATGAAATTAGATAATATTTCGTATCTCGGAATGTTTTCAGATTTTATTTACGAAATGATGGTATGCAAAACAATATCTTAGTTCAAGCTGCAAAATTAACGCTCATGAGCAAACATAATAACTTACACGTGATTGCGTTCCAGCCGAACTTCCAGTATCGATTGATATTCAGCGAGTGTTGCCGTCTTAAAGGGAATGTGGCACCTTGGTCGAATCCTGGAATTTAGTGTAATTAAGCGTACTTTTAGCCGAGAATAACCAGTCATGATTTCTCTGAAAAATGTTCAATATGCTCACTATTTTGTTTTTAAGAATACTCCTCTAGGAAAATAAATAAATATCTGCCTGTGGATGATGTCATGATCTAGCAACCACTACCATACTTGAAATGCTTCAAGGGCTTCGATTGGCTGATGCTCATCGTGACGTCAGCATATGTCGTCACACCAGCAGCTCAAAACAATGGCCGCCCGGCGAGGGGTTGATGAGGGGGCTGATGTCAGGTAGGTTTTAGCTTTTTTCTACGGAAATATCGAGTTCCAAGACAAATGATATATGGCGTACCGGGTATTCCGACTTGCCTTACAACTTGGCGATCTCAGTTAAAATCACGTTATGAAGGTGCCACATTCCCTTTAAAGCTGCATGGGAGGGATGTACCAGGAAGTGCTATTGTAATTAATACGCACTGGGGGTGCGAATTTCGCTCCCCCCTGGTTTTTCCCAGATATCCTAAAAACAATGAGACGCAGAACAACGAAACCTACAGTACCTCATCCCTTATCAGTTTTACGCATCAGACCAAATCTTTTAGGTCAGGTCATGTTAGGTCAAGGAGCTATCTAAGGTCAAGCGACCCGACCTCAAATCATAAAGTCACGAGTTTGAAACGGCGCCTAAGGAACATCTGCCAACCGATCGGTTTGAAATTTTCAGGATATGATAAAGTCAGTGGGGTCTACAAAGCTGCTATCTCGGAATTTTGATGTTGTTGACCGAGGGAGGGGTCCAATTTTTGGTCACTCCATTTTGAGTCTACGGGGAAAAATGTAAAGGGCTCGTTTTCAGTAAATGCTGGATGTATAAACACGAAAATCCTCAAACCATGTATTCGTGCCACGATCTTGACCATAAAGTTAACTTTTTGACCATCTGACCTCTCAAAGGCCAAAGGTCATGACAGGTCACAGGAGCATAAAGTGATTGTTTTGCCAATAACTTCTCACTGAAGTGAGATAAAGCTCCCATTTTGCTTGCATTGAGCTTATATTATCACGGGGAGTCGATTGAAATTCTACATGATCATATCAGGTCACCCTGTGAGCCTGACGTTGCTCGATGACAGGCCATTTTACCATTTAACCTAGCAAGGTCATATTATACATCATTCGATTTTTCACGACGGGAGAAATCCAATGATACATAAATATTTTCTCGAGCTCCGCTGAGTAAAAATCTAGAGGGGGAAACGTAAACTGCCCTGTTGTAAGCCTATGAAACCTTCTTTGACCTATAATGACCTTAACATTGGCCTGACTTAAAAAGACTTCGTATAATTTCGATATGTCTTGCCAAGGGCCTGTATTGCGCATATCTTATATTAATATTTTCCTAAGGTTAGCAGTGCTTTTTTTCGCCCAAACCGGCACCTGGTGCAACTACCATATTTCGGCTTTGATTAGCGGCTCAGCGCGTTAGGTCCAAGTCAAACATTAAGTCCCAAAAATATTACTCGTTTATTCGTATTAATTAATGACTGAGTTCAAAACAATATCTGTTAACTGTAGAGGCCTTGGCACATTTAAGAAAAGAAAAGATGTTTTCATGCACTTACGAAAGTATAACGCGGATGTCTTGTTCCTACAGGATGTGCATGATGCACGAGGAAACGAAAACAAATTCAGAAACGCTTGGGGAAGGGATGTCATTGTTTCACCCTTCACTAGTAACGCTCGTGGGGTAGCAATTTTATCTGGTAGAACTCAAACTATCGATTTTTTCGATCCTGATATTGATCCTAACGGTAATTACATCATCTGCAAAGCTAAAATTATTGATCAAACTTACGTTCTTGTTTGCGTATATGGTCCAAATACCGACAGTCCACAATTTTACTTAGATATGAGTGATAAAATTTTAGAGAAGACTGAAAACGTGTTACCCATTATTATGGCCGGAGATTTCAATTTAGTTTTTAGTCAAGAGTTGGATACCCGAAACTACTCGAGGGAAAACAATGTCAGATCCAGGCAAGAACTTTGTAACTTAATGGAACGCCATGATCTTATAGATGTATATAGGCAGCTTAACCCATGCACCAAAAGGTTTACTTGGCGACGGCATGGGCCAGTTATAAAACAAGCTCGGCTTGATTTCTTTCTGCTGTCGAGAAAATCCTCGTCGAATGTAAAATATGTCGACATTAAACCAGGATATCGCACTGATCATTCACTTATAACCTTAGATCTTACCATTAGCAACCAAACTAGAGGAAATGGCTGGTACAAATTTAATGTATCACTTCTAAAGGATATATCATATTCGCACAAAATGTTTACAGCCTTTGAGGAAGTAATTGATCAGTATGCGGCACCAGTTTATACGGCCGCCTACAAACACAGAGCTGACAACGTAGAGGACTTATATTTCACGATTGACGATGGCCTATTATGGGAAACATTAATACTTAAACTAAGAGCCGAGACCTTATCTTTTAGTATACACAAAGCTCGAGAAAGGAATAAGCTCGAAGGTGCACTGTGGAAAGACATTGTTTCTTTAGAAAATAATTCTTCTGTTGCAGAAAGCAATGATAACGTGAGCTTTCTAAACAGAATCAAGGCACAACACGAAGAGCTAAGACGAACAAAATTGTCAGGGTCTATTATAAGGTCTAGATGCCGGTGGTTCGAACAGGGTGAAAAACCAACAGCTTACTTTTGCAATCTTGAGAAGAGAAAATATGTTTCAAAAATAATTGCTTCGCTACATATTGATGGTGTTACATTAAATAAGCAGGAAGATATAATGGATGCCTTTGTGTCTCATTTCAGAAAACTCTTCGGACAGGGTCGAGAGCCCAGCCTGAAAGAAATGTCCCAACATATCAAAAATGAAAATTTCACTCGATTGAATGAAAGTCAAGTCGATGATCTAAAACAGCCAGTGTCTGCAGAAGAGTTAGGAATGGCTTTAAAACAAATGCAAAACTCAAAAACTCCTGGCTCAGATGGCTTTCCAGCAGAATTCTATAAATTTTTCTGGTTACGCTTCAAATCCTTTTTCCTACGCTTATTCCAAAATTCTAATAGCATCGGAAACTTACCTCTCACCTTACGTGAAGGATTGATATGTTTGATACCGAAGAAAGATAAACCTCAGAATTTAATTAAAGGATATCGGCCAATTACTCTCCTCAATGTTCCATATAAAATCATTTCTGGTGCGCTTGCCAATCGCATTAAAAATGTCCTTAGTACAATTTTAAAACCGGAGCAAACTGCTTTTCTTACTGGGCGCTTCATTGGTGATAATACTAGATTGATCTATGATCTGATACACGAACTTAACTATGCTAAGGAAAAAGGTTTGCTTCTTGCTATAGATTTTGAGAATGCTTTTGATTCGATGAGTTGAAAGTTCGTGGAAGCCTCTCTTAAAGCCCGTTGCTTTCCTAAAAACATTATAAACTGGTTCAAAATGCTTCACCGGGAGACATTTTCCCGCGTTACCTACAACGGTCATCTCTCACAGCCAATATATCTCCAACGATCTTGCAGGCAGGGTGACCCAGTCAGTTGTTATTTGTTTATTCTTGCTCTTGAACATCTTCTCGATAAAATAAGGTCCAACCAACACATTGGTGGGACTTGCATTCACCACAAAACCTACAAAATATCTGCATATGCGGATGACATTGTCTGTCTCCTGGACGGCAATATAAATAGCGTAAGAGCTTTATTTCACGACCTGGGAGAGTATGCAAAGTTTTCCGGTCTTCGACCTAATATAAGTAAATGTAAAGCAATGTGGATCGGTAAATGTCCTAACTCAATTAAAGTAAATGCTATCAAGGAATGGAACTTTGCTTTCGAATGGGTCTCATCTATGAAAATCCTGGGAATTGTGTTTGAAAATATTTTGAGTGGTCTGCTCACCTTAAATTACGTAAACATTGTAGAAAAAGTGGAAAAAACTATAAGTTCGTGGCGGAAAAGAAACTTGACAATTATAGGGAAGGTGACATTAATCAAAACTATAATTCTTCCACAGTTTACACACCTGTTCACCTCTCTTCCCAAACCCAATGAATTTATTTTGAAGAAGATCAATCGTATAATGTTTACTTTTCTATGGGGTGGAAAAACTGAGAAGATAAAACGTGTCACCACGACCCGAGATATAAGTCAGGGCGGGCTGCGTATGCCCGACTTAGACATTTATATACAATCACTAAAGTGTACTTGGGTCAAGAGACAGCTTCTCTCGGAACACCCCTGGGCTGCTCTTTTCTTGGATAGTGTGAGCAGAGACCGTACATTTTGGGAAAGAAACGAAAAGTCCCTGAAAATATTTTCAACACAAGTTTCCAATGAATTCTGGAAAGAAGTTGTAATATCTTGGTCAGTAGTTTCTCGTATCTTCCCGATAATTGAGGAAGATCATTTAAAATTAGGACTCTGGTACTCTAATGCTTCGACCAAATTTTCATCTTCGCGTATTGAGTCCTGGTATAAAAAGGGCATTATCAGGGTAGACGACCTGCTTGATAGCAGTGGAAGACTTTTATCTTTTGATAATTTGCGAGAGCAGTATAGTATTTCAGGAATCCGAATGGATTATTTAGCGCTAACTCACTCTTTAAAGAACGAAGTTAAACAAGAATTAAACAAGGGAGCTTTACCTAAGCCAGTCATTCACCCATTGATCATGTTTTCCCTGTCGAAGGAAAGAAGCGCGAGTCATTGGTATTGGCTCCTTATTAACGCCAAAGAGCAAGCCGATAAATTATGGGAGCTTTATTGGAACCGTCACTCTCCAGGCATATGCTGGGAGGAAAGTTACCTTGCCGTTAATCAGTGCTGCAATTATTCTTACTACGCTGCGCTTCACTACAAGATATTAACTAGAATTTGTTCAACAAACTTGTTGTTATATAGACATAAGATAGCAGAAAGTCCGCTATGTAATCGATGCGCAAACGACATAGAAACAGTAGAACATAAATTTTTTCTTTGTCCTAGAATTAGAGCCTTTTGGAGATCACTCGAATCTTTACTTAGAACCTGGGGAGTAAACCAATGTTTCAATTTGACTTGTGTTATGTCTGGAGCAACGAAGAATCCTCTCGTGGATCACGCAATTATTCTTGCTAAATCAATGATACAAAATTCTGAAACCCCACCAAGTATTTTCGATTTCAAATCTAGATTAATGTTGGACAGAGACACTGAGCGATGTGCCGCATACATCAGAGGAAATATGGAACAATTTAACAAGAAATGGGACTCTGTAAGGATCTGAAGGCCATCAAAAATTGAAAGTGTTTTACTTTGAGTGTTTCAAAATTCACTGTGCCCAGAATATCTGTGTTTTGTGGAAGTCACTAGAAATATTGTTATTTTATTTGTTATTCCTAGGGAGACACGGCTTGTCCGTTATGACGTATTATGTTGACACGTCATGTCCCTTTCAGATGCCGAATACCTGTTATTTTAGGTGGCATAGCGAAGATAGATCCTTGTGACTCGCTTGCGCCATTGTCATTTTAGGCTGCTAATTTAGATATAGTAGGAGGGATTATAGAGAGAAAGAAGCATTACTAAGCTCATACGCGACCAAATACCGGTTACTTTGTGCGTTTTTCTGTATTCACCTGCCGGCCAGACTATTTGGAAATGTTACTCAATCGTGTGCGTACAATATGATCTGCTATGCTTCAAATAAAATTCTTAAAAAAGTCTCGCCAAGGGCTTTCGAACGCCGTCCATAATTTTTCTTTAGCTTTCCTGTGAAATGAGATGCGCAGGGGGTGAAATACGCCCCCAGCGGGGCACGTCATGCCTGGGACCCCAGCGGTTTATGTGTTATGATATGGCTTTAGTGTCCGGTTATGAATGGATTCTGCTATTTTTCGGTTAAGTCGTTTTTTGGATTTCTAATTTATTTACGAATAGTGGTTGTTCAAGAAGTGTTTGTCATGTTGCTATGTTTCTGGGAGAAATGGTTGCCGAAAGGTGTTTCTGGTGTCGAATTTAGAGCATCACGTTGCTCGTTGCTGGTGTCGAATTTATGGCGTCTATGCTCGTTGAATCTCAGTCGAACTGGTCGCTTGGCTTCTCCCACATGTTGAAAGGACTTATTATTTTCAGTGCACAGTTTACAGATGGCTGGTTTTATACTGGAATTTGGCAAATATTCAAAATCAGTTATTGGTCTGTTGGGGAATTTGGCAAATCTTATAGTTTATTTAAATACAGTGTCTAATGGGCATGCAAGTCTATTCTCAGAAGTGGCCAAAAAGGGAGGGGGAGTATACTTTCCAACCAGAATGCACATTTGGGACCGATGAGGTATCTATATGGATCAAATCGCTGCAGAAGAGAATAACTTTGGCCCCGGTTATTAACCCTCGACCCACCGGGACCATCGATGGCCCCCTAAGGTTATTTTCGGTATAGCAGAAAAACGATGAGGTGCAGCACCACGGTTGAGGGCTTTATCTCTCACTCCATCATTTTCCCACCATCCCTGAAATGTTTTACCCCGGGTCACCCAAGGTCAGGTCACCAGGCGAGGTCAACCAAGGTAACCTCACCTTAACACACGTATTGACGGGGGGCGGGTACCCCCCTCGGGTTTTTCTGAGATAGCAGAAAACGGCGGCGCTACGCGCCGCCGTACCTGGCATATCTTTTCCTCATCATTTCTACACCTTCTGTCAAAATTTTGAGGTTAGGTCATCTCAGGTCAGGTCAACAGTACAGGTCAAGTGACCTGACCTCAAAAAAGTTTAAGATGGCATAAGTCGGAGCAGGGTGAACTTATCCGACTTAAACTCATATCACATAATGAACCCACCGAGTTCTCTAAAGTATGTTCCGGTATTTTTGATATCGGTGACCTAAGGCCAGGTATGAGGCATGACCTCTCCGTTGAAAATACATGGGAAAATGGTTTTTACTGAATAACTCAGTAACGGATGGTGATAGAGCGTTTATTTTAGCTGCATTATACTTGCCTTGGCTTTGCTTTTCTAATGATATGCATTTTACCCAATTTGACTCTGACCTGACCTCAGGTCAGGTCAAATCCTTTATTTGACCTAGCAAGGTCAAATTATATCATTCGATTCGGCTTGCTGCGAGGATTCATAGGCTGGGGGATCCAGTTGCGCGTAGCTTCCGCCCGCTCTCTCCCTACGCCCGCGCTGATTTGGGCGCAAGTTTGCGCGTAAATCAGCAGGTCGCCCTCTGCACCATGTACCAATGGTTTTGTGCCAATGGCATGAAGGTTAATGCCCAGAAAACCCAGATGGTGGTTCTCGGAACGCCGGCTATGCTTCGCGACATTCCACCAGTAGCCATCACTTTCTGCGGTACCAAATTCCCGATGCCAGAGTCGTTAAAAATCTAGGGCTTACCATGGATAGAAACATGAATTATCAGTCACACATTGATGTTATGTCAAAGAAGTGTATGGGAATTCTAATAGCACTTAGCCATGCTCGTCACGTAATCCCCCGCGCCGCCCTCAAGGTCATTGTGGAATCACTTGTTTTATCTATCATTCGGCATTTTATGTCTATTTACGGCTCTGGTGGAGAGGTGCAATTGCGCCGTGTCCAGAAAATATTAAACTTTGCTGCACGAGTTGTGACTGGTCGGAGGCGATATGACCACATATCTGACGCGATTTCGGAACTTGGCTGGCTTACTGCCAAGCAGCTGGCTTGTTTCTCGACTGTGCGTGCCGTTGAACGGATTGTAGTGACTGGACTCCCGGAATATGTGTGGCAGACTTTTGGCAGGAGGGCCAGCCAATTGCACCAACATGACACTCGCGGCGCCGCATTGTGGACCCTCCCTTTGATACGCACGGAGTCCGGCCGCCGGCGTCTGTCCTATCGTGGGGTGGCAGTATTAAACCAGAGTGGGCTTCTGCCGGGTGATCTGCATTTTAAGACTAGTCTTAGGAATTTTATAAAATCTCCGGAATGGTTGGGCTGATGTGATGTGTGTTTTGGTGCTGCGTGATGTGCGAGTGCATAGGTGTTGATTTTATGTCTTTTACGTCATCTTTTATTGTTTTATCATATCGACGTGGACAAGTGAAAAGCCCTCTTGAGTGGACCTTGTTTGAATATATCTGAATTTAATTGAATTAAGCGATTTGGAGGGATGTTCGGGAGAGAGCGATCGCGCCGAGCTCCCCGGCGGCGTAAGTTAGTGCGGTGCATCGGGGGCAATCCGAGGCGGCGGTGAATAGTGCTGGCGACCGTCGTAAATGGACGCTAAGGGTGAAATTCCCATAGAATACAGTGCTTTTCTGGCCGTAGTAAACTCACGTCATAGGTTACAGCCTGATGACTGCTGTACGGTGTCGGATTTCCTGGCGGACTGTGGTGGGAGGGGATGAGAGGAAGACACGGCCCCGCGCTAGGAGGTGCGGTGATGATAAAAGTGCTCGGTTCGGATAAAGGGAAAAGCCTTCGCCGTAAACGACAATTTATAAGTGGGATTTCCAAATAAATGAAGCATACATGAGAAAATGATATGATTTGGCTTACTCCGAATGCGTTTTTATTTTAACACGCGCATTGACGGGGGTCTGAGCCACCTTCGCATTGACGGGGGAGGCGGGTACTCGCCCCCTAAGATCTCAAGAACCACGGTAGGTAGCGAAAAACGGTAAACGGTGTTAGGCTGCCCGTCCACGTCTCCATCGAAAACATTTGAAACATTTTTTGTCAGGTCACATTTAAGGTCAGGAGAGGTCAAAACATGCCGTCATAGGGATGACATGTAAATTCAGTTTTTCGGCCATTTCATCTGAACAAGTGAAGATAGAGCAAAACTTCTTAAACTATATGAATCCTCTCAGCAAGCCCAATCGAATGATATATAATTTGACCTTGCTAGGTCAAATCAAGGATTTGACCTGACCTGAGGTCAGGTCAGGGTCAAATTATATAAAATGCATATCATTAGAACTGCAAAGCCCAGGCAAGTCTAATGCAGCTAAAATAAATGCTCTATCACTATCCGTTACTGAGTTATACAGTAAAAACCATTTTCCCATGTATTTCCAATGGATAGGTCATGCCTCGTACCTGACCTTAGGTCATCGATACAAAAATACCGGAATATATGTTAGAGAGCTCGGTGGGGCCATTATGTGATATGAGTTTCAATCGGATAAGTTCACCCTGCTCCGACTTATGCTATCTTAAACTTTTTTTTAGGTCGGGTCACTTGACCTGTACTGGTGACCTGACCTGAGATGACCTAACCTTAAAATTTTCACAGAAGTTGTAGAAATGATGAGGAAAAAGGTATGCCAAGTACGGCGGCGCTACGCGCCACCGTTTTTCTGCTATCTCCGAAAAACCCGAGGGGGGCGGGTACCCGCCCCCCCGTCAATGCGCGTGTTAAGCCTACCTCAAGTCAATTTATCTTGGCAGGACACGGGCTTCACGCAACACACTTTTGCCTCGTTGTACTATGGTGCCATTGGATTAGTCGGAGCACTGGGGGAGAGATGAGCCGAGCAGGCCCCAAGAAGCCTGGTTCGGCGAGTGCATTTAGTGCATTTTCTGCATTCTGCCTATGAATTTGACCCCATTTTCTTTATCTTTCTGCCTTTGAAACAGCACCATATATTAAAAAATCCTCACGCCCACAGTTCTCAGGGTGAACTGGGTTATCGCTGGCGTTCCATGTCAGCCACGACGAGACCGTTCGGGGACGGTGAGTTGTACGAAACGTGAGATACGTCCTGGGGCGAACAACAATGTTTATTAGAGGGCAGTTAGCATTACGGCTGGTGATCCACTGTCACAGCTGCAGTGATCTACGTTTCTCTTCGCCTGTGTCTCTTCTGAGGATTTCCCAGTGAGATGTTGGGAATTTGTGAGCCTCGATTTTTATTAAAAATACATGTTTTGTCGAACACAAATCATATAACTTGGCTTCACTGACATTTCCAATACCTTTTTATTACTTTAAAAGAATCATACAGGCTTCCGCGCTGTCTTCCGCGCTGTTGAGAAGACGCGGAAAGTTAGCGCGTAAGACGGCGAGTTGCGACACTGCTTCCGCCACAACTTAGCTGCGCGCCGATGGATCCATCGAAAAGCCGCTGGGCGCTAACTTACGCCCCCCGCGCAGCTGCGCGCTGTCTACCGCGCGTCCGGATCCCCCAGCCATAGAGTTTAAGTCGTTTTGCTCTACCTTTATCTGTTCAGATGCAACGGCCGAAAAACTTAATTTACATGTTATGCCTATGACTGCATGTTTTGACCTCTTGTGAGCTTAAATGTGACCTGACAAAAAATTGTTCAAATACTTTCGATGGAGAAGTGAATGGGCTACCCAACGCCGTTTACCGTTTTTCGTTATCTACCGTGGGTCTCGGGATATTAGGGGGGGTGGGTACCCGCCCACCCCCGCCAAAGCGAAGGTGGCTCAGACCCCCGTCAATGCGCGTGTTAAATTTTGAGCTCTATAAGAGCTAAATTTCTTATTCGAGCGATTTGAAACTTTCGACGCTGCATGACCTCTCCAGGATTTAGAAGATATATATCCGGGATTTTTTTCGGTTTCGTGACCTGAACTCAGGTCACGAGTTGAACTCTCCCATTGAAAAAGCATGGAGAAAAGCGTATTATGATCTAAGAGTTACAAAAACGATTGCAAATACTTGGCTTGCTCAGAAAAGTGTTCTTGGATACCCTTTCACAGATCCAAGGGGCCATATTTTCCCTTTGACCTTTCCGAGATCATCCAAGGTCACCAGGGGGTCAAAACAGTATTTTGACAATAACTTTTGACGTAATTAAGCAAGAGCGCTGAATCAAACATCATCCTGTATTGTCACCAACGCGATTCTTGATCGTCGAAAACACCCTAATGCATGCCTGAATTTATTCTTGTGACCAACCCATGACAGATTCAACCAGCGCAGGTACAAGGGATGGTGACTCTGGGTGGAAATAAGGAGCTAGCAGCAGTGCATGTAGAAGCGGTTACTGAAATAAACAGCACACATTTGTCAGATGAGGCAATGACACCCACAGACAGAGCAAACAGAACCCTCCATTATTGCAGCCTCGCTCAGACGACACTTACCCAAAACCAATGCCTGAATGCTGATGCAATATACATGCTACATGCCCAATGCATTATACAAGTAAAGCCAAGCTGACACGCCCAAAAAACCCACCAGAAACGGTCTCGACCTCACGGTAGCGAAGGTGGTGGACTTGAGCGTGCAACTTCATGCATCTAGCACGCCATGTCCTTTCATGCATCCAAAAGCTGATAAGCCAAAATTGCACAGCTTGACAAAACAGAAATGAACGGTTGCTCATTCTAACTTTGCATCTGTGAAAGGGAGACAAAGATCAGTGGTGCTGTGCCAAACAGACTCAACATGTATAGCTTGTCACTGGCTTTCATTTGATATACAATAAGGTCTCTTTCTGACCTTTCATGACCTCAGGTCATATTAGGTCACGAGGTGATCCCTGGTCAGGCCATTTTTTAACATGTTAACTGGGGGCCATTTGCCCCCCCATTCGGCCGAAATGCCCCCCAGTGACCGGAAATTGGCCCCCAGTGAAATAGACAAGAGACGACTTAACCAAGTTCACGGCACCCGTAAATCCAATCAATTACCGGGTCACCAAGTAGGTAGACAGGTCAACAGTCCCCACTCACTTACGAGCACATTCAAATATCATTAAACCAACTCAACCAGGGTCTACATATCCGATTTTCGATTTTCAGTAGGAGGGCGACCCATAAAAACAAGGAAAACTATTTCAATAAAACCACAAAAATATCAAATACAACCAAACAACGTTTTACACCCACGGATCCAGGGTCATATTTGCCCTTACTTTCAATTCATAAGTAAGAGGTCAAAAATATTTACAATAACTTACCATACAACAAAAACACCACTGTTTGTCTTCACCCATAAACGCAAACTTACCTACCCAGCATATAGTCACAGGTACCCGCGTCAAACACCGGAGGTCTTACGTTCCACATGCGGAAAATACCAATTCTATCAAATTACACCAGGTCTAATACTTAATGCATAAAGTATGCAGTTTAATCATGCATATTAAAAACCATCAATACCGAGTCAAACATACCACACTAAAAACAATTACATACCAGCTTTTCACCAATCCAACCCCATATTTCGAGTAGAGGGGGATATGGCCCCGGGTGGCCCGGCTTAAACATCAACAAATGCAAACCCACCTAACGAAAATAAGACAGAACACCACCCAATAATAATTTAAGTTTATTGCTGGTGTTAATTTAAGTTTATTGGCAACCCACAAACATTTTGTCAAAAATTTCCATCCGTGGCTGTCTCCTCCATCGTGCGAAGACGAAACAAAGCGCATAGTTACGGGAAATCCCGGCAGAGCAGCCTCAGCATCAACTAATCACAGCGCTGGAGATGAACGCTGACGTACAATCAATCAAACATCACGTTCTATCCGACCAGAAGCCCACACCCCAGCCAATATCGTGAGATTGCATGATGCTCTCATTTCACACGAGGTCACTTGTGAGCTCGTTCGTGGATTAGACGGGACATGGTGTAGTCAAAGCGCGTAAGACTGGTTGCTGGTGTGGCGATGTGAAGTGCTTAGTCTTTTTGTGTATTATTGTGGTGGTAGCATACATAAACGTCAGGGGCCAGCCAATCCTCATGCATAAAAGTGACTTCAAATTTCAAACAAACTTTAAACATAAAAGTAAGAGGACCAGCCAAACTTCAACCTGATGTTGACAACAAACTTTCCACGTTAGTACCAAAAACTGTTCGAATTTGGGGTCCTCGTTGCCTTCCGCAGCGGCTGGTTATACAGATTTCCGGCTTTCTCCCATTTTGACAGAGATCAAGAAATTTCCGGTCAAGAAGTGGGCGGGGGGACGGGCAAGCCCCCTGGTCCCATTTTCCGACGCTTGTTGTAGCATACCTGAAATTTATAGTGAAATTGCTGCATCAATTTGTTCTGCAAAGTCGATAAGTTGTTAGTTGGCCTTTTTCATAGATTCCTTGATGTTAAAAACTGGGAGATATTATATATTCAGCCACAGCCCTTCGTTAGAATCACAAAATTATCTCCCGAAAAACCCTTCCAACAAGGAAAGAGCTGGCGACGACCTATAACCCTGACAGTTGGTCCGCCGATAAGCCTGAACAGTTATTAACTGTTTTTGTACTACATTCCCTAGATGAATTTGACAGCAACAGCCACACATCATAGTAGGTATGTATCTAAAAACTTATCTCGATTTAGCCTATAAAACAATTGTGTTCGATACTTTAGGAATCTACTTATCTTGTCACACTCCTAAAGAAAAATGAGAAAATCACCTTTTCATTTGGAATACATCACACCAGCGTCAGGGCTGCCAGGCTGGCCATTTCGTGGCCAAATACCTCGAATTGGGCCTTTTTTATCGTGTTTGGCCCCGCCATTTTTTCGGTTGGCCCTTTTTTGGAATCTGGCCTTTTTGCTCCTTTTTCCAGCTGCTTGCACCTAAGAAATTTCTGGTTTGTCCCTTGTATAAATATGGTTTATTTTGACCTCTTTCGCTCTGCAATAGGATATTCTGAAACCGAAAAAGCAGTACAGCAGCAGAAAAGCTGGTATGGTGGTGAAGTGAGGGACAGAACTTTGTTGAAAACACGATCCACAAAAATGATGGCCACCGAAAACCGGACGCAAATGATGCAATACTATAGGCACCTTTTGGGTGAAAAGTTGATGACAAAGTGCGCCCTCTGAGGCTAAGCTCTCCCCCCACAAAATCCTAGATCCGCCACTGTTCAAAAGAAAAAAATGCATAGTTGGAAAAGAAAGAAAACATTAACCTTCCGCATGACCCCCCTTTCGGGCTTACCCAAAGCAGCAAAAAAAAAACGGCGGTGCGCAGCACCGCCAAACTTACTCTAACTGTTCCTTCATCATTGTGAGTTAGAACTTAAATTAATATATCATGAACGCATTGACCAGGAAAAAATGAATTTATACTTTAAGTTGTATTACAAAACCCGACAAGTTTTGGCTTCCGCCATCATCTTTCGGCTTCCGCCATCACTCCAAGAAGATGGCGGAAGCCGAAACTTGTCGCGTTTTGTAATACAACTTAAAGTATAAACTCATTTTTTCCTGGTCAATGCGTTCATGATATATTAATTTAAGTTCTAACTCACAATGAAAAACCAGGAAATAAAGCGATTTTTCCATTACATGTTCCTTCATCATTTTTACATTTTTCCTGAACATTTTAGCTCAAGGTCATATTAGGTCAGGTCACCAGGCCAGGTCACCAGGCCAGGTGAAGTGACCTCACCTCAAAAATGCTTAGGACTGCATAACCAAAAGAAGTGTTAATCAATCAAGTTGAAACCCATGCCACATATTGGGCCTACCAGGAGCTACAACATATGTTCCGGGATTTTTGTATATCGGTGACATAAGGTCATATGCAGAGCATAACCACCCCATTGTAAATACATGAGAAAAATACCGAAATGAGCTTTTCTCAGTAAGTATGAATGGCAATCCACAAACATTTTGTTTAAAAATTTCATTTCCACAAACTTCAAACATCGGATAAGACTTCCTCGTAGCCCATTTCTGAAGTTGATGCCAAACATTTTGACTTGTGACCTTTGAAAGGTCACCTTAGGTCAAATACACATTTTTTGGTGTTTTACTCTATACATTTTGAATAAACGAAGATATAACTTTTATTGTGTCACCAAAGTGTTTGTTTAGTCACTTCAAGTCAAATGATATACATCAAGACCATATTAGGTCAAGTTGGGTCAGACCGTTGACCTGGGTCAGGTCAAATTTTTAAATTTGACCTGGCATAACAATATTATATATCATTTGATTCTTATTGACGAGAGGATTGCAATGGTGCATCAACTATGGCTGCACCTTGCTTGGTTTAGAAGTTATTAGCGAAAAAGGAAACGCTCTTATGCATGGGTGGCTATGGACATTCCCAAGAACATTCCCAATATTCAGTGACCTACAGCTCCCTAGGCTTTGACCTAACCCGAAAATCATTGCCGCTGCAATGAAAGAGAAACTCAAGCGCTTTCGAATGGTGTTAAAACAATGTATCTAGCTATCATAGTTTCTGAGATATATGAGGTTTTCTTAGTACACCTCATATTAGCGATTTTGACCTATTTTGACCTGTGGTGACCTTGATATTGACCTGACGAGGAAAATGACCAAAGTATTTTCGATATCATTTTTAAAGAGCTTTCGATTGCCGTTTTGCGCTTTTTTCTAGCTTTCTTAGTATTTGAGATCGTGAGGTCTTTTTAGCCCCCCCCACCAGGGCGAAGGTGGTTCGTATCCGCCACCGGGGCAAGGGTTAAATGTTAGCTGGGGAGTGGTGCGGCTAAGATGATAAATGATGCTAAAAATGATCTGTTTATGAGGATAAAATCATTTGGTGTACACGCGGGATTGGACGAGCACCCCTGGCTTAGTATTAAATGGGTAGTATGCTAAAGAAGTATTGCGTCAAGTCAATATCAAATTGTCAACAATCAGTTTTAAACAGTGATACAATTCGCCTTTTTCTGTGGGCTAATGACTACCGTTAGGGGTGATTTTAGCCTCAAATCCGGATTTTGTCGTATTTATTTGGCTATTTTAGTGAAAATGAAATGTTGCCCCTTTTTTACCCTTTTTCCAACTAGGTTTGACCATTTCCGCCGAAAAACCTTGGCAGCCCTGGGCAGCATCTATAATCTGATATAACATGGAATAACACAAAAATTGAAAACATTTTATTAACACTAACGCGTCTAAGCTTTATTAAACCCCTCAAAATGGGGTCTTGATCCCTTGAAGACACTTCTACGGCCAGCACAAGGAATGCCCCCCCACTGACTTTTCCTTAAAAAATGCCCTGCCCCTGGTGGTCAAACCACTGGCGGGAGGTCATATCGTTTCACATAGCGGAAAAAGGTATGCCATTTTTCTATCAAATGTACTTTACCAGATCTCAATAGCTCTAATGGCGTAAGAGTTATGCCCAGTTTGCTTAAGCATTGTATATTTGAGTAAAAATAGCCTATCTTGAACTGATTTGATATCTGCTGGTCAAACCATTGACCTGAGAGCTTAAACATACGAAACAATTTCTTACTGAATTCACTTCAGCCTTCTTATGCACTTTAAAGATTTTTGCTAACTCCAATATTTTCGGAGTTGGAGGGGGCGATCGATGGCCCCCAGTGGGGAGAAGGTGGCGCCGGACCACCGGTGGGAGCAGGTTCACGGGCTTATCGATGAATTTAGTAACGTACGGTGCAATAGGACACCAGATAGACTATCGGACGACGGGAGCCGTCCGTATAAAAAAGCGGACGGTTGGTGTGAGAAGACAGACACGGCCTGAGAACTCCTCTCAGCACAGCTCAACTGCTAAGGTCAGTCGCTACCTATGTATAGGTGTGTCAGACATATCTGTGTCTTGCGTTTGAAATATCGACTTTCAACACTGATCGAACGCCTGCCAGTGGTAGGGCAAATTGTAAAGAAAGGGTAGATGAACATTTTTATTCTCTCCAGTGTATGCCAGAGTCCTTTTATGGCTTAATTCCTTGCATTTATTTCCCCGCAGTCACAGAGAAAAATTTAAAAGTTTAAATGAGGAGAACTGCACTACACGTACAAATATCCCACCAGTTGATGCTGGGGCGCTCACATTGCTGAAATATAAATTTTAAACTCACACCTGTATTTACAGATTTTGTTGAAGCCTTCATAGACGACAAAAACATGGGCGGTGGAGGCGGCGGCGGTGGAGGAGGCGGTGGTGGAGGTGGAGGTGGAGGGGGCGGTGGAGGCGGAGGCTGTGTGCTGGCGATATTTTTTCACCATCATTGAAATCATTGAAAAAAATTCACCATCATGGTGGATACACTGTTAAAGTTTGTGGTTACAGAATCGAATTCTTGATATTTGAAAGAATCGTCGGCTTTAGAGATGCAGTGGTGTTTAATACAACGCTTTGAAATAGATCTTGCTCTTGTGTTTAATGCGTGTGGCGCATTTTGCCGCGTTCTGTGCACGTTATGAGCGTGGATCGGAAGGTACAAAGGGCAGCTGGGGCATTCCACGACAAAATGACCAAAAAATCTCAAAATACCACCCTACGCTTCAGCAGAGCTGCAAAAAGTCGGGCTCTCGGGTCATAAAGTGCCCGACAGATTTTAGGGCACGGTATGGTCTTGCGACAGATCTTACAATCTGTGAGAAAAAAATCTTGAAAGGAAGCAGAAAATATTTTTTGTTCTAAAAAAACTCAATATTAGAATTGTCACCTCTTTCACTCAACAAGTTTTTCATGAATTTGCACCTCTCCCATATCAAGCCAGTGTGCGGCAAGAACCGATGGAAAATCGAGGGACTTATGAATCGAGGGACCTTTGAATAGAGGGCCTTATGCACAGATGGTCTTTTCGAGGGACTTATGAATCGAGGAACCTTTGAATAGAGGGCCTTATGCACAGAGGGCCTTTTAAACGTCACCCAGAAAATCCTCTGCTGGAAAAATTCCTTCACCGGCCTGTCGGGCCCGATTTGTATTCCATAGCACGCGACAGCTTGGCCCGATAGGCCGCCGTAAAGGTAAAGGCGACAGGCAAAACAGTTTTTTTCCTTCGTTTCCTTCGTTTGGAAGTACGCTCAACACTGCCGCAAGGGCGCTGTTTGAACAGCGCCCTTGCGGCAAAGCCGGTGTAAAAGGTATGTTTGGTTTGAAAGCAGCCCTGCGGTTTGGTGTGTTGCCTTGTGGATATGGCGGAGGCCAAGGCCCTAGAATCCCGTGGTGTGGTGGAGACAATACGTTCCAAGGTTGTGTTTTTGATTATTTTTCTCTTGCATTACTTTGGTATACATCTTGAGTAAACTGGTTGAGCCTGGATTTCATCGTCCATAGTTGAAGGGCCGATAAATGGCTTCGATTAAGCTGAAGCTCCTTCCACCGTCCCGTGTCAAGCTTAAATGTGGATTTGAGGGATGTGGGTATTTTGGCGAGAAACGTTTTTTTAAGGAGCATCAGCGAATCAAGCATTCTGGGCTGCCCTGCAAGTTCAGGAACAGTGGTTTTGGCCAAGGAGGTCGTTTTGAAGCATGGATCAAACAGCGGGCAGATCAGATCAGTGTGGGGAGAAAACAAAGAAGTAAGTGATATGGTGTTCGTTGTAATTTCGGCAGCTTACATTTATTTCCACACAGTATGTTATGCTCACTGTTGATCAATAATTTTAAATGATATTAATAAGGGAAAAATGAATTTTACCAGCAGACTGGTCAAATTAGACTAAGGCATTTGATTTTCCCTTCCGTCTTCTTTTAAATCCAATGCCTGTTTGTCCAGAATTAACACCAAAAGTTGCATACCTTCATCAGTGGATTTGTAGATGCCAAAGAAACAAAACTCTTCACCTTTCCACATTAATTTGAGTTTTAAGTACCAAACTATTTCTCCTATTTCATTTTATTCACTTACCTAAATATGCCTATGATCTATGTCAAGGGGACAAAGATATAACAAAAACACAGCCTAGTGCAACCTTTACTCATTCCTTTTACTCTTAACTTCCTTGGAAACATGATATTTATTTGACATTTACTATCTAACTGACTTAAGGTTATTTATTAGCCTCATGAACTTCAGATCCTAAACCATGTACCCTCATGGAAATGAGCACGGCAATGCATGAAAAACTTTGAGATAGCCAATAGCTTCAAAATTTAGGATTTTTAATGTAAACATGCATTTAAAGTCATGGAAAGCTAATATTACATGTTTGTATTCAACTACAAGTAGCCATGATCCTTCAAAAACACTTTCGAATATAAAAAAGTACCCCCCCAATCTTGTTTGTCTGGCCATCAGAGCAAAATCCATATATAAATTTTGGGGGTTCCTTCCAAATTACCCCCTCCCACCTCCAAAAAACTGAAATCATGAAAATCTGCAGAAGCTGGCATAAGTAACCACATGGTATGGGAACCAGGTCAGCTTTCTTCCACTGCAAACTATATTTTTAAGTATTCTGGGCTGGACTATGTAACATAATAACAAAATATCACTTATTCTCATTCTAGTGCAGCATTTTTTGTCAATGGCGGCTGCAGAGGACTGAAAAAGGGGGCTGCTTTTCATGTTATTGTATATTTCCACCTGTGACCTAAATCATCTGAATTCAAGACTGAGTCTTATTCAAGACCCAGTCGAGCTGACTTTGACACACACTATTTGTATGCTGTACGTCCACAAATCTCAAATTACATCCAATAATAAATTTCCTTTACCAATGGTGACTCCAGAAAATGAGAATTGGTGGTTCGGTATTCAATTTGTTATAAGTTTCTGCCGATAACCTTAATTTCCTGAGCGTGTCTGATAATTGAAAACCCGAAGAACAGTCTCAGTTCTAGAGTTTTGAAAATTAATAGACTTGTGTCATTCCACTTAGATTTTCCATAGGCGGCTTCAGAGCACGAAAAAAAGGATATCACACATATAAGGATCAGAGCACAAAAGTAAGGATAATGATATCCATTGGTGCCAAACTTGAAGTTTTTTATGCTAATTTTAGTATTTTCTATTAAGAATGTGGAAAAAGAGTAGGAACATTTTACCAATTGAATGGGTTTTAGACAATTTTAATAGTCCTATCCTAACCACCCGACAGATTTGGAGGTTTTTTCGAAAGTGCCCGACAGATTTGAGATTTTTTGCAGCTCTGCGCTTCAGATTTTGATGAAACTTTGTCTAAGGGGTTTTCTGGGGCGCTGATTATTGCTGTGACATTTTTAGCCGTATCCCTCCAGTGGTTTCGGAGTTATTTCCTCCGGAAATTTTTCGATATAGTACAAAACCACATTTTCCAATAGCTATATCTCCAAAGCCAATCATGAAATTTATATAAAACATACGTTTCCAGAATTTTTAAGACCTAAATAATACTATAGTGGAGTCAAACTTCAAAACTTAAACATAAAGATATAAGTTTAATGGTGACCTAGGGTCAGGTCATATGATTTCATAACGTTGGCACAAAAATACAATTTTTCTCTGGTAAAATTGGGATTAGGCTATTATGTTCTTATGTGCAAAAATTGGAGCCAGATTTTTCTTCAATTTGTTTAATTTTATTTTGCAATTACTACTGCAGACATCGCTGCCCTTGCAATATATAAAATGCATGAATTTCTTACAGGGCAAAGGGCGCAGTATCGAAAGAGCACGTCTGCATAATTTAAAATGAATTGTATGTATAGCATATATATATATATATATATATGCATGTATATAAGGATATTAGTATATTTACACTATTCCCGTTTTGAAATAACACTATTGTTCTATTCCATCAGGCATCTTTTTTAAACCCAGCTCTGCCCTGTGAGCGGCATCACTGTTCTGCTCACATTTCTGAATTCAAAACGTTTAGTATGCCCGGGCATAGAGATGACGAATAAGGCCATAAAATCGCATACTTGTCCTGGCGTCTCTGTTCACTCGAGACGAAGAAAAGGTATCACCACAGCGTGTGAACATTACAAGGGTGCGAGATGGCTGGCGCTGGTATGATTATTGTCTGGAAAATACCTGTTGCATATAGCATAATGGTGCTCAGAAATGTTAAATTATTGTCCAATCATACAGAAACATTTAAAGGCATCCAGCCCTCGGTGAAGCAGTATTAAAAAAGGCTAAAGTCTATAATATCCGGCCAGCCGCTGACCATCAACCGCCAGGCCTGCTAATGAAGCCACTGCTAACGAGGGAAATATGAGACGAGGGATCTCAGCCAGCCGGCAACGAAAACAAGGGGACAGTTATGTGTGACCCCGTCTTCATTTATCCGAGATACTTGAGCATTCTCGGTACCAAGGTCCTCGGCATGCACTATGACATTGCATACGAGCCAGAGGAAAGATTGCATAACCCATATGAGGGCGTTCAAGAACGAATTTCTGTGCAATCTGAGCATTTGCACAAATTTTGTGACTTTTAGATCATAAGACAGCCTTTCTAATGCTTTTTTATGGGAACCTTAGAAAAAGCATTAGAAAGGCACAGAAAAAGCATTGCTTTTACCTTGTGACCTGAACTCAGGACTCCAAATCGAAAAACCCTGGATATAGATTTTTAGACCTTGAAAGAGCCATGAAGTGTAGAAAGTTTCAAATTGATCGGCTTAGAATGTAGCTATGATAGAGCTCAAACGTTGAAGTTAGGTGAACTTGGTTGACCTCGCCTGGTAACACGACCTAGTGTGACCCGTAGTAAAACATTCAGGGATGATGGAAAAATGATGGGGTGAGAGGTGGACCTGTCAACCTCGCCGTTTTTCTGTTATTTTGAAAAAAACCTTAGGGGCCATCGATGCCCCTCGGTGGGGCAAGGGTGAAGAATGCTCGCTTATGTCGGTCTACCACAACGTGTGCAACGAAAACCCCGCGAATGCGCCGAGTAATCACAAAGCTGGATATAGTCTCCAGCCAATAAATATGCTCGTCTCAACCAACCGAATGCCATTAAAACCCTCACGTCACTTGTCAACCCTGGAGCCCGCTTATAATAACTGAGGCCGGGTTGGGTGACGGCAGTGTGAATTTCTATTCATGAAACTTTTTTATTGATGGTCAAAAATTACATTTTATATATTTCTGCGAAGAGGAAGAAAATATATGTTCAGATGGATGAAAACTTGTTCTTTTTTCCAAAAAGGTGGGCACATATTTTAAGCTTTTTGAATATAATTTGTAGCTCCCGGGAAGCCCATTATATGAAAAAGGTTTCACATTGATAAATTAACCCTACTCTGAGTTATGCAATCCCAAACATTTTTTGAAGTGAGGTCACTTGACCTGACCCGAGGTGACTTGAACTGAACATTTTTGAGGGAAATTGCAGAGTTGATTAATGATAAGCTGTGCCGAGTACGGTGGCGCTTGGCGCCGCCGTTTCTCCGCGACGACGAAAAATCTGTAGGGGGTTAGTCAGCACTAGGGTGTGTCGCATATCGCAGTCGCACGTGCTCCTATGATTTTCTTTTGCCCTGAGGGTGTATCCAGACTAAGTTGGAATGACAACTAGTCAAATTTTGGCTACGCCACTGCGTAGCGCGTCGTGCAGCTCGCGCTCGCCGGCGCGCCAATTGGCCCCCCGTCGTCGCCGTCGCCACGATCGTCGACAGCGACGGTGACGTCACGGCAGATCGACCTCGTCGTCGGCTGGCGGCGAGGTTGCCATGTCAATATCCTAAACAGACGGGGTAAACAGAATAGCGGTGTGGCGGACACGCAGGGGTGTGTGGCGGCTGGCTGAAGGAGGGCCGCCGAGCGCCGCCGGAAGTGCCGCAGGGCGATACGGTGGATTCAGTGCAGCCCGAACACACTATGGCTACCAGGTGAGTCTTGCAAGTGTGAGGCAAGATAGCGTGAACAATTCGGTGTGTTGATTATTGTTTTGCTTGAATAGAGGAGCGGTAGTTGATAAAGTTTAGGAATGCAGAAGAGTGTTCAAATGTGTTCAACTTTCGCCGGAAATTATCCAAAGGCTAGGGGAGAACGTATCAATGGTGTTCTTTATCTGACGTTTTGTGAATGAGAAAAATTGCAATTTTGTTTCTAGAAAGTGGGACGTGCACACACCCGGTTGATGATGACCCTTCCCACTGACACAGTTCTGCATCAATCCTGTGGAGCTTTGAACCTGCGAACCAGCCAGACATGCCTGAGAGAAAATTAGAGGGCTTATGAATAACAATTCTTAACGAGAGCGCCCATGACACAATAATGTGTGAGCTAATAGTTCCAGTTTTAAAATTCAAACCTCAGAAAAACAGGGAGATACAGGGAACAAGCGCAGCTCGACATGATTACAGTATTTTCAAATACCACATATACCTATACCTATTTATCATTATTACACTCCCCAATTAATTTTTGCACGAAAAAAAAACAGACAAGCAATACGCAGAAAAGACTGAATCACAGCACTTTCAGACACAGTAACGTTCTCCGACCGTCTTTGCTTAACCATTCATATGCAGCAAATAGTAGTTTTCGACATGCGTTATTTAACTAAATCCATTCTTCATTCGAAATCACAACACAACTAAACTTAACCACGTGTGCATCGTGGCACATTTCTTGCGGTATAACAGAAGTATGTTGAGCAAGTATGTTGATGCTGTCAAATAAGATCTGTTTGAATCATTTTGTATGTTGCCAGCAGATCATAATTCCCATTACTCACAAAATGTGGCCAGAAAACCACACATAACTCAACCAAAAGCCGTCGCTCATGCATAATAAGAATATTGACGATTAGATTATACGCTGAGTCACATTAAAGCCCATGGAGGGCTAGCACGAAACAGGCATTTTGCATTCAGCCTCACATTCGATGCGTTTCAATGTGAGTGGCGGCGGATAAGGGGGCAGGGGCAGTTGCCCCCCCCCAAATTATCAGAGGGGCCTCTGGGAAAAATTTAGATTGGTTCTTTTCTGAATGTTCATGAACGACCTGACTGGGCCCTCAACAGTTTCGTAGTTTTTAGGGGGGCCCTTTGCTGTCGAGGGGGCCCCATTGCCAGGGAGGCTCCTGGAAAAATTCTTGCCCCCATCCAAAAATAACATCCGCTGCCACTGTTCAATGTATTTTTGCGATTCTCCATTAAGCGCCATGCCAGAAATTCCTATAAAAGCTCATCAGAAAACCAGAAGGGGCCTACAAAGTACTGTGAGAAAATATCCGCACTGGATTAATGCGTCTTGTATCTTGTTTTCTGTGTGGCGATATTTTCTCGGGCATAACTCTGCATGGAAGATATCGCCCGGAAAGTGGACCTTAGTGTAATCCTGTACACATGTTGGGTCTTTTTCCGAGGTCGAACGGACGGCTTCTATCGTAGTGTGGGTATAAACAGCCCGGCAATGGTTGATGCAGGAGTGTGTGACACACGGTATCGATTTCTAGCGCCACAGGACATGCCATGGCTTCCAGTACCGAGTCTGCATGTCTGCAGATCACCCCTTCTTCCTGTCATCGTTGCGACTGGTTTAGAGATCAGAGAGTGTCCAGGAAATTGAATTATGGCTAGCATCTGCCTTGCAAAGCCAGAAGAATGTTTATTCAATATGCACTTGTTTTGCACTTATATTTGCTGAAGTTGGTTTCATTTACTTACGGCAGTTGTCTCTCTATTACTCGTCTGTGAAAATTAAGCTCTCTTCGGTAATAGCTGTACCAGTAAAACACCTTTATTGGCGATAACCGTGCATACACTTCTGTTTCAAGATGGTAGGTTGGCCTTAAATTTTATATGGCGCTGTTCTATTATCTAACATAAACGCAACAAAAGCACTCAGGAAGTCCAGAGGCGATAGATGAACGACTTATAACCGATTTACGCGAAACAAGATGGGAAGAGAAGGAATACAATCGGAAAATAATTGATATACTTTCCTGTTCATACTTTCTTGAATCAAATTAATCGGACTGATGGTCCACAACACTCACAGAACTCTTCAGAAAAAGTTACACTTCCTCAAAGCTGAAGTGCATTCTGGCTACAAATATTTTTTTCAAGCACTGAAGCTCTGCAAAAATTTATCGGAGAGTAGCGCAAGGTCTCAGAGATGCACACAACCCTGGGATCTAGACAACACCCTTGACTGGAAATCTAACACACTGAATTGAAATTGTGCAGGCACCTGATGGTGCCAATTCAATTTCCTTAGGACAGTTACTCGCAGAGCTATAAGCTCGAACATATCATAGTTTTACATACGACCCGCCCCTACCCGACCATACTAACGCTTTTGGTGACATTATAACTATCTGCAAGTACGTGTCGTAGGGAAATGAGATTGGCACTCTCACCTAGCTGTATTAAATCAATTCAACGCATCGCATTTTCAGGCCAGACCGTTACACTGCATATCAGGGCTGTGAGCTTTGCCAGCATCTTGCAATACCCTCTGAATAAAAATTGTGAAGAGCTTCAGTGCTTTAAAAACGAAATATTTGCTGCCGGAACACGCGAGAACTTAGATAATGTTCTATGTGTATGCTGTGAGCAGGAGTCACGAAGCCAACAATCACCGTAAACACTTCCTGCCATTGTTGAATGATCTACCCAAGTGACTGCAATATTAGTTACAATGTCGCCAAAAGCGTTAATATGGTCGGGTACGGGCGGGTCGTATGTAAAACTATGATATGCTCGAGCTTATCACTCTGCGAGTAATTGTCCTAAGGAAATTAAATTTGCAACTCATATGGTTGCAGTGTTATGAAGTGCTATGATTCCTCCCTTGAAAACACGACAAGAACTTCAGCTTTGTGAAAAGAGATCCCCGACATTCTGAGAATTATTCAGCTCGGCAATAGTTAAACATGTTTTTTGGGAACTTTCTGTTTGAATTTATCGTACATCTTATTAGCCTTAAAAAGGCCCAGAAAGTTGGGGATCCCTTTTCACAAAGCAGAAGTTTTTTCGCTTGTTTTCAAGGAGGGAATCATAGCACTTCATAACACTGCAGCCATATGCGAAGAATATTGCAGTCATTTGGGCAGATCATTCAACAATGGCAGGAAGAGTTTACGGTGATTGTTGGCTTCCAGGGAATAAGTGACGAATTAATAAACAAACAGGTGATTTTTCAAAAACAATTTTGTCCCAGTTGTTCCCAGTACGGCTGTTGGAGTCGGAGTCTCACTTAACCTTCGCCCGGCTGGGGGTCTTTTTAGACCCCCCCTCGGGTTTTTCCAAAGTGACCAAAAAAACGGCGGGGCACAGCGCCGCCAAACTTGTGACCTCACCTCAAAAAATAGTTAGGACCGCATAACTAAAAGAAGGGATAATCAATCAAATTGAAACTCATACCACATTTGAGCCCACCAGTAGCTACAATATTTGTTCCGGGATTTTTTATATTGGTGACCTAAGGCCATGTGCAGAGCATGACCTCCCCATTATAAATACATGGGGAAAATCACGAAATGTCTCAGTAAGAATGGATGGGATCAACTTCAAACATCGGTTACGACTTGCTCTTAGCCCATTTCTGAAGTGGATGTCAAACATTTTGACTTGTGACCTTTAAAAAGGTCGCCTTAGGTCAAATAAACATTTTTTGGTGTTTTACTCTATACATTTTGAATAAACTAAGATAGAACTTTTATTTTGTCACCAAAATGTTTGTATTGTCACTGCAAGTCAAATTATATACATCATGACTATACCAGGTCAAGTTGGGTCAGACCGTTGACCTGGGTCAGGTCAAATTCTTAGATTTGACCTGGCATAGCGATGTTACATATCATTCGATTCGTATTGACGAGAGGATTACAATGGTGCATCAACTATGGCTGTATCTTTTTGGTTTGGAAGTTATTAGCAAAAAAAGAAACGCCCTTATGCATGGGTGCCTATGGACATTCCCAAGAATATGCCCAATATTCAGTGAGCTCCCTAGACTTTGATCTGACACAAAAATGAATGCCACTATATGAAAGAGCAGCTCAAGAGCTTTTGAATGGTGTCAGAAAAATGTCTCTAGCTATCATAGTTTCTGAGATATATGAGGCCTTCTTAGTACGCCTCATATTAGCGATTTTGACCTATTTTGACCTCTGGTGACCTTGATATTGACCTGACAAGAAAAATAACTGAAGTATTTTCGATATAATTTTTGAAGAGCTTTCGATTGCCGTATTGCGCTTTTTCTAGCTCTCTTAGTTTTTGAGATCGTAGGGGGTCGTCACGATCTCAATTACTATTTATCCAATTACTTTCTTTTTTATCCATATTAAGAATATTGCCGGTTGCTCGGTTGGTAGAGCGGTGGGCTCCGGCTCACTGCTCAGGAACATGCAGTGGCAGCGCTGTCCAGGCTTGGGATCGGTTTCCCTGAGGCGCTTTGAAAATCATTAGTTTACCTGACGTAGGTCGGCTGGCAGCTGACTGATGAGAGGATGAACTGAGCGGGACGGCCGTCTCTGTGCTTTGTGGGACGTTAGACTTTGGCTTCTAAATAAAAATTAGCCCTTCATTGTTGGAGTTGCTCGTTCGGGAGGTGGGGTCACGGTTTCCGTGACAAGTTCTTTGAGAGCAAGCTCAATTTTGTATGATTTGTGCTTATTAGAAATAAAGCAAATTATAATAAGTTATTTTGTATTTTGAAACCTAAATACTTCATAGCTTGGGCGCAAAGTTTTCTCATGAGCGTACATTGTAAAATTACAGGTACCTTGCAATAGTTGTGCCAATATTATCATGCACGTATCAAAGAGCACGTACGGGGGTGCCAGCTGCTATCATTTTTCAGGTAGAGTTGCCAGTCTCTAATTCATTACTGTTATCTCACGCTTAAATGTGTGCCAAACACTTTTGGGTTAGGTTTTCACGCAATGCTTTGGCTCTCTCGACAGCCTTGAAAGCTTTAGAAGCTAGATTAAATGTGTGGCAATACTGTTCGGCCTTGGCGAGAAAGCTTTCACCAATGCATTTGTATCAGTTTTAAGTCTAAATGAGTCCTAAAGCCACATCAAAGTTCCGCTCTTTTGTAGTCCTTAGTTCCGCTCTTTCTACAACTAATATTACTTAACTCTGAATACATTTTTGTGCGATTGTCTATCTTTAACGCAAATTTTATGTACATATGATTCACACGGAACATATAATCAGTATATTGATAATGAATACTTTTAGCTCAAACGTAGCTTCTGTCCAGATAATTGAAAGCGTAAATGTGGAAATAAACATCTAAATAACTTTCAAGAGACTTAAATAACTACATTTGCTCTGACCAACATTTAAAGCACGATCCTTACTCTCATGAAGTGATACTCAAAGAAATTGTAAGTAGATGAAAAGGTTTTGGATGCAAAGGTAAAGGTTTTGTGTCGCCATAAGCGGCTGAGCTGGGAAGAGGACACCGGGGTTCCGTATCCCTGGGGGCTCCTAGTCCGGACCCTCCACTGATCCTGATCTCCACAATGCTTCTACATTGCTGGCAGTGTTGCATACATCTTATAGATACAATGCCACCATTGTTCAATTTTATTTTGGAAATTTAGGTAGCACCCAGTGGGAAAGATTCAATCTATAAAAGATCCTGAAACTATGGCCCAAAGATTGGTGCGCGAAAGATACTTGAAAAGTTTTCCCTAAAATTAACATTCGACATGTATCTTAAGATTTAAAAGCCGGGCAAGACTAATTTCCCAAACTACACATGAGCCCAGTTCATAATGATAACTTCTTTTCAAACCAGTCAATTCAAGGCAATTACATCGCCTTAGGGCTATTGCCGAGTGACCTCTGTGGCATTCCCGTGACCCCTGAGTGAGGGAGTGCTGCAGACTCTGTGTTGAACAGCGTTGAGTGACCTTGATAACTCAGGTACATACATACCTGAGCGATGGGCGAAAGCTTTGTGTGCTGGCTGCTTCCTGTAGGAGTTTGATAGTGTGACCTACGTTCTCGTGCATTCACTGGCAATTTACACCTATAGAATTTGGGAAATTGTCACGAGAAATTGCGTGGACGCGTATTTGAGCCCAATTGCGAAAAATGTGTTTCAGATATACGACTGTGTAGCTACTAAATAGGCTACCGTGCGTTTACTAGATATTTCATTTAGGCCTAAATAGAATAAAGATGTGTTATAGACAACCTAGAAATGGAAAGGTTAATAGGTGCAGACTCAGTGATGAAACCACTAAGACAGAAGTCTATGAATTTTTATGCGGGCCAACTTTATGATACATTAATACGTGCAAAGCAGCAGAGAAGGTTTCTAAGTATTGATGAAAGGTTCCATGGTTCAACTGTAGCACAAGCGTGGAGTAGCCTGACCACTGAAATGTTTAAGCGTAGACATTTGTCGTTAGAACTAGGCCTTGTTGTATCTAAACAGTAAACGGAGCTTGAAACTCAGCCTAAAAAACAGATTATCTGTTAAAGACTAAGGCCTACCCAAGCACAGTGTATTCCTTTTATCTCAATAATAATTGTTGGGGTTTAACGACGCACCAACTGCCAGGGTCATACGGCGTCGCCAACTCTCACCCTGTTGGAAGGGATTTTGGGGATCAGATCGACTTATTCAGAGGCTCCACCGGGACTTGAACCCGGGACCGGTGGCTTAGAAGACAAGGGTGCTATCTTCTAAGCCACCTCATTCCCTATTTCTTTTATCTCCAGGTTTTGATGAGATTGATAAGGATTGCGCATATGATCCTGAAAACGATTTAATTTTAATCTATTTTTTAAGTGTTTTGAGCATTACACATCACAAAAATCACACGCCTCGCTACCGGCAAGTAGTGAGGGTCAGTCAATCTTCAATCTGATGCTGACAAGAAATTTGACCTAGAAACAAAAGCTCATAGTATTTTGACTCATTGTTACCTTTTGCACACCCTAGGGAGAAAAATTTTCGATTGTGTCTCAATTTGGCTGAACTCTGGATTTTCTGTTAAAAAGTGGAGGAGTAGGCCTTCCTGACCCCACTCCCTATTCCACGTTTGACAAAAATAACTTTACGCGTAGAGGTCAAAACATGGCCCAGATTACTCGTGTGAACACAGATAGCCATAAGACGGTTGAGGCATCACAAACCATTGTGTAGGAGGTCCCTGAATCAAAGCTGACCTCCAACAGCCGTTTGCTCAGCCGCCCCTGGCGGTGTACTGGACAGTGACCGCCTGAACTCGGCACCTACGCTCGGACCAACTAGCACCCTTGTTATTGGGAGCAAGGGCCTGATCGGCCTTGAAAAGGAATGTGACAACTTTATAAGGTGATTTTGACTGAGACAGCCAATTTGTAAAGCATGCCGGAAAGCCCGGTCCTCAATATATCATTTGTCTTGAAACTCACAATTTCCGTAGAGAAAAGCTAAAAACCTACCTGAAATGTAACCAAAATTGTATCCAAGCAGCCGGCCGCTGTTGTCAGCTGTTGGTGTGACGACATGCTGACGTCACGGCGAGTAATCAGCTAATTGAAGCCCTTGAAGCCGGCTGAATATGGTAGTAGCTGCCAGATCAGGACGTCATCCACAGACAGAGGTTTATCTCTTACCTTAGAGGAGCATTTTAGAGTAAAAATATCATGCTTATTGTACATTTTCAGAGAAATCATGGACATTTTCACGATTTCTGGCTAAAAATACCCCTAACTACACTAAATTCCGGGATTCGATCAAGGTGCCAAATTCTCTTTAAACTGATCCACCGCTCCGGTGGCATGCCCCGAGGGCACGGCCTGGTCAGTCGCCACCGGAGCAGAGTCCTCTGTCCCACCGGGCCCGAGAAATCGGGGAAAGTCCCGCCGTCTGGTACGGTGGGGCGTGTGATATGCAGCGTGCGGATATGACTACCCCGCAAAGGTGCCGATAAGTGGAAAAGCCCCGCCGTGTACATACACCGATGTGTGAGTATGTGAACTTTTCCTGGCTTGGGGCCTGCAAGGTGTACTGTTCCTAGAGATTTTGGCAAACTCACATAATCCATTTCTGCGTGCAGTCGTCACTAATGACACCCGGAGGACAAAATACCACCAATGGTTCTAACGGGCCAACTCCTTGGACTTCCACAGGATCACCACACCCAGGAGTTTTTGCCCCGTCTTAGAAAGTCTGGAAACTGTAAATATAGCTATGTTTTCAAACCCAGTACAATTCATAGTGAAGTTGTATTGAAAGCGTATGATAGCATCAATCGGCAAATATATGAAGCCTGTCGACAACCAAACGCCAGATGGCAAATTTACCGCAATTATAATTTCACAAGAGTTTAAGACCCTCCCTCGAATCCGGAAATTAAAAACACTTTCAAAAACACTCAACAAAAACAAGTGTTTTACATTTCCGGATTCGGGAGAGGCCAGGAACATCTAACAACTCATCATCATGCTCCCGCCGCAGCACTTCAAAACTTATCAACGTTACTCTACTAATGTTCAGAACAAAGCGATGCAAGGAATAAAACAAATTATGTCAAATGCAAATTTGAAAAATGCAAGTCCTAATTCAGCTTATAACCCCGTAAATCCCCGAGAAACAATTTCAGTAGTTCACTATTTTCTGTCGTAGGTCTGTACCCAGAATCTGAATCTGCCTCAGTCTTGTTTAATTTGGCTAATCTAGTTTGTCCCCAAAGACCATCTGCCCAATAACTAGTACGGGAGTTTGTTTAAGGAGACATTTCAATGGCCCCACCAGGTCAATTAAAGCACGATCGGCAAGTTAATTGTTTTGTCTTGGACTTTTACAAGCGTGTGAAATGTCTGGTCTGTTCGTCAAAAGGTCACAAGACATTTAAATAAGTGGCTGGACCTGGATGTCGGGCTGCTTGGTAGTGCGTTACCCTTTAAATATTCTCGTATACAAAGATATCCGCACATATTTTCAACCACATCGTGAACAGGCTTGTGTATTCATAGCAGTTATAGAACTTGGTGCAGTAGACTTGCATTTGTCTGAACCTCTCTTAAAGCGACTGCGAGCTATGGTGCTGCTATTGATAAGATAGATGACTCATCATCACATCATCATCACAGTTGCCATGTTACGAACAGCTTAGATTTCTTCTTAACATGCAACATGGCAATCATTAGGTTCATTTAGAAAGGGTGTCATAAGAAAGCTCTTCCAAAACAATCTAATCTAAAGTTTTCCCCAAATAAAAGGTCTCTCAAAAACTTTAAAATGTGACATCATCAATAAGCAATCACTGTTGCAACAACAATCCCACTCATTTTATTTCAACACACACACACACACACACACACACACACACACACACACACACACACACACACACACACACCACCACCACACACACACACACACACACACACACACACACACACACACACACACACACACACACACACACACACCCACACCCACACCCACACCCACACCCACACCCACACCCACACCCACACCCACCCCACACCCACACCCACACCCACACCCACACCCACACCCACACCCACACACACACACACACACACCACACACACACGCACGCACGCACGCACCGCACCACGCACACACACACACACACACACACACACACACACACACACACACACACACACACACACACACACACACACGCACCACGCACCACACACACACACACACACACACACACACACACACACACACACACACACACACACACACGCACCACCACCACACACACACACACACACACACACACACCACCACGCACCACGCACCACGCACACACACACACACCACGCACGCACACACACACACACACACACACACACACACACACACACACACACACACACACACACACACACACACACACACACACACACACACACATATTTCACCCAAAAATCTACCAAGTCTCCATCTCTACCAATACTTGTCTTGTGCCGGCGCGGCATGATGGCCTGGCTGTGAGGCGGCTCGCTGTACTGGACCGCCCTCCTCTGCGGTTCACTTGACTTTAACTTGAAATTGACAGTCAATTTGTGAAAATTAAAGTCATTTTTTTAGCTTCTTTCACGTCGCATTCTCCACTGCTGTCACTGCGGTGTCTTCTTCTTTCTGTGATGATCACGACCCATATTGTTGTCGTCTATGAAGGCTTTAACAAAATCTGTAAAGACAAGTGTGAGCTTAACATTTCTCTTCCAGTAACGTGAGCGCCCCAGCCCTAGCTGGTGAGATAATTAGAAGTCTAATAAATTTTCTTCTCTTTTAAACTTTTCAATGTTTCTCTGCGACTGCAGGGAAATTAATGTCAGGAATTAAGATGTATGAAGCACTCTGGCATACACCGGAGGGAATAAAGATGTTCATCTATCATTACTCTATAATTTGCCCTACTCTTGGCAGACGTTCGACAGTGTTGAAAGCTGATTGTTCAAACGCAGCACATAGGTAGCGACTGACCTTAGCAGTTGAGCTGGGCTGAGAGGAGTTCTCAGGCCGTGTCTGTCTTCTCACACCAACCGTCCGCTTTGTTATAGGGACGGCTCCGGTCGCCCGTTAGTCCATTGGTGTCCTATTGCACCGGACGTTACTACATTCATCGATAAGCCCGTTAATAACCGGGCCCAAAGTAATTCCCTTCTGCAGCGATTTGATCCATATAGGAAGTATACTGGATCCAAATTGTGAACTATGAATGGAAAGTATACTCCTCCTCCTTTTGGTTCTTTCTGAGAGTAACATTGTATGCAGATTCAAGGTCGCCTTTAAAGGGAATTTGGCACCTTGGTTAAACCCCAAAATTTAGTGTAATTAGGGGTATTTTGAACCGAAAATCATGAAAACCTCCATGATTTTTCTGCAAAATGTACAATGAGCCCAATGCAGATTAAACATCCATTTAGCGTTTCACTTTGCGCAAATGCTGAAGTCCTTCCTCTTTGTACAGCGTCACCTCGCCCGTTGTACCCCGCAGTTCCGCTGCGCCGCTACCGTGACCTCAAGCTGGAAACTGTGACGTCACATCCGCTCACGTGACAACCAGAATCCAACAGACGCATCTGAAAATCCTCCACCATGGGGTGTGGAGAGAGCAAGCAGGCAGCAAGGACGAAGATCAAGGTGAACTCAGCCGAGCCTGGAGAGAGGCCGAGTGACCTGGGCAGCATGGGCGTAGACCTGACGAAGCCGAGCGCAGCTCGGTCGGCGGCAGCATCCTCTGGAAGGTCCATGGCTAGCGACACCACCATGATCGTGGAAGATGACCTGGACATACCCAACTGTGACCTCGGGGTAAGAAGGAATTGTGCGGGATAACCTGGACATACCCAACTGTGACCTCGGTGTAAGGAGTTGTGGGGGATAACCTGGACATACCCAACTGTGACCTCGGGGTAAGAAGGAATCGTGGGGGATAGCCTGGACATACCCAACTGTGACCTCGGGGTAAGAAAGAATTTTGCGGGATAACCTGGACATACCCAACTGTGACCTCGGGGTAAATTGGGATTGGGGGGCATAATTGTGACCTCGGGGTTAGAAGCGGGTTTGCGGTGACTGAATCGCACGTGCTCTCACTCCACGGGTAGAAAATACGTAGGGGAAAGTGGGGCAGCACGAGCACCGTAACTATGATGTGAGTGTCTGATGACTTAATGAACGTGCTTTGTTTTTATTCTTCCCGAGGAATTACCTCAGAGATTTATCTACCACTGTGCAAGTAGCCATGTGTCTATCATTATCATCTCATAATTTGCGTAGGGTTTAGAAAAATGTATAAATATGGGAAAAGAAGCTGCCCACGTGCAAATATGATATATCTAATAGAAAATGGGTTCAAAGTATATATAATCCAAATGGATGTCTACTTTTATAGAGCGTCGGCCTTGCTGTGAACACGCCTGATCTTAAGTGAAATATTTCTACCAGATGCCTTATCTGATTTAAAGTCTTTTACTTCATCTTTGCACGGATAACATTAAACTTATCGGAAACACCGAATCCAAAACTGTAGAAAATTGGCGGCCCAGCAGGGCATATCCTTTACCGAACAGCGCATTTATAATAAATGCATATGTACTTCTGTTAGGAAAATGCCGACGAATGTAAGCCACCATATTTCTTCAGTACCGCGGCCTCCCAACGATCCCGTGCGATACCCAATGAGCCGAAAGGCTGGCGTGCTCCCCTGTGGCATTGGTGCCTGTCAACACGGTGTCACGCCATGCCCTCCTTATGCGTGATCAAGGATGAATTATCATCCTAGATGTTTACTGACTGCCTGAAGAGGGCGGTGTGATCGTTAGCTGCACCATTAGCTACCCTGGGAAAGTGTAAGATGATGCGTCTCAGAGCAGCAGGTAGAGAACACTCAGGGCAGAATGACATAAAAGCCTTGCTTTGAGTGTTTCTCTGTCTGGTAAACATCATTTTTTGATATTTAGTGTTAGGCAAGAACAGTCAAGTAACTGCTCACCTCATAGAGATGTTATATATTATTCATAAATCGACATATTATACCACAATGAAGGCTATTCAGTTTTGACACATGGCGTTGTTTGCACAAAGGCTTTATTCCATGGAGTTCATGTCATCAATAGGCATGTCATCATCAAGGTAAGGGTTTAGGGGCGCGCCGACGTCAGGGCCAAATATTGTCACTGATCTCCCTGTGCTGCTTCAGGAGTCGCTGGACGCAAGGAACGGCACTCTTCTGTTCGAGGAGATGAAGGGCCACTCGGCCATGTCGCAGGGCAGCGCCGACAGCGGCATCTATGATCTGGACGAGAGTTACAGTCACGTGATCACGGAGCACTCCCCGCCGACATCATATCTCGCGTGGAGCGAGAATTCAAACAGCCGTACGAACTCGGTAAGTGATTCGGGACAGAAGCCAAGTGTACATTTTGGGCTGCGCATGGCGATGAGGAAAACAAAACATTCAGTGTGTACCTTTATCATTAAGCTGTCAAATGGCTTTTCAACATTCATAATGATGATGATAAGAACATTCACTGGTCGATGATGAAGCATGAAAAACATGAAAACATTGGTCGATGATGAGACATGAAAAACATGAAAACATTGGTCGATGAGGACATGAAAAACATGAAAACATTGGTCGATGATGAGGCATGAAAAACACGAAAACATTGATCGATGATGAAACATTGTACATGGATGCCGGCACTATGTTCAAGTGCGGGTCGCGGGCAATAGGACAGCCTTCAGAGCTAGAGGGTCAGTCCCGCTTTCAAGGTTGACTGCTTAAATAATGTAGGTGACGACCATTACCTTGACTCTAAAATCGATAAAGTGCATAAACCGAGATATGCACAAAAGCGGATGGGGGTGAAACACCTCTGAGGCCCGAGCTGGTCACAATGTACCGCATTTGAGAAAAAATACCGGTCCTAGAATAGTGGTGGGGTCTCATCATCTGCAAAGCAAGATGGTCTTCTACCCCCCAACCCCACGACCTTGACATTTCATGACTGTATGCAGGACTGGTGTTGTCAGATAGAACTTTGGTTTTATGAAAGTGTGTTCAGTATAGATATATTATAGTATGAGTTACAAATTCCATTATATTTATCCCAGTTTGTATGCAGAGCCATTTTCCCAAGGTAAAAGTGTGTCTCAAAAAGCCGTAAAATACACATATGTATCAGCTGGAATAGTTCGAATGATGGCTAGCGTATTTTTATTTTTACTTATTTTATTAGGGCCACTCCCCAACAGGCGCACTTACCCAAATACAGGGAGTATTGGCGGGCGGGCCCCCCGTGGGGAATGAACCCACGTCAATTCATGCTGTCCAATCTGAAGACAGGCAACGAAGCCAGTGGGCCACCCGGCGTTGGGTATATCAGACCCAACGCCTTGCAAAACCACCCTTATTCTTAAAACGTTATTTCTTTTTCGCCATTCCCCAGCAAAGAATTTGGTCCGGCGCTGTGCCAAATAACACCGGATGCCGGCTGGCTATGTCTGGCGAAAATGGTACGGCAGAAGTCCGGGCGCGGGCTGATTTGTTCCGCGAGTGAATCAACTTTTCGGACCATACCCAGAACTGCCCCAAACTTCCGTCTACCCAGAATTGCTGGCTTACAGCATGCTCTACCATGTTGTGATAGCTTGTACGTAACCCTGTAAGAAAAAAACAACTAGCAGGGGTGGAATCCCACGCCTGCGACGAAGCCTGCGTTCTGAAACAGCGCCCTAGGCCACTCGGTCACGCTCCTACAGCCGTGAGGCTCCCAAGTGGAGTTCAGGGCGGTGGTAAAGCGCCTACCTACCGGTCAATTTGACACTTCCGACCACCACCTGGTTCTGTCAGCCGGTCAATACCTGATTACGATGCTTGATCCGGCTACGTCCGAGAAGCCGGCTCTCAGCCCGCCCACCCGTGGAACGGGTTTAGAGCCGCGCAGGGCTGTAGACGAATAGGCGCAGGCTATTCGTCGAATAGACGAATCTGCCCAGTAGACGAATCTGCCCAGTTTAACCGCAGCCTACCCTAAGCCTACGTCAATATTTTGCGAGATCTGCTCTGCCTCTGCCCCCACTCCCTAGGACCAAGATTGGGAGCGTCTGGGACCGAGCCTAAATAATCATTCTGCAGCATTCCCATTGTCATGGTTTGAGCTAATAGGTTTGAATGCCTAGAACAGGTAACCGGGCGTTAATTCGGGCGATCGACCAGTCCCGTCTTAGGTCTGTGGAGTCAACCCCTGTGGAGGGCGGACGCCCTTGTCGGGGGCTGAAGTCGTCTTGAAAATGTGAGAGCTGTGCAGTGCAGGTGCCTTAAAATCAAGTTTAGAAGGTGACCATCACAGGAGGTGCTGATTTCTGGCGTGTTCCTTGTTTTCCGTCCATTTATTGGCACAGGGGCGTAGCCAAGGGGGGGGCGACAGGGACAGCCGCCCCCCTGAGGGCCCGAAGCCTGAGGCCCCCCCTTAGGACACGGGCCACGCGAATCGCGGCTCGGCCGCACTGTGCTCTGTGGCCAAATTTGAAATTTAATACCAGACAGGGCCCTCTTAAGCCCTCTTCAGCACTCTATTCTGTAACAAGCAGGGCCCTTTTTACCCATCAGGGCCCATTTTGGCGCTGTCGCAAGGGCCCTTTTCGGGGCGCCGTCCCCCTTAAGCGATATCCTGGCTACGCTCCTGCATTGGCAGCCCTGAACTTCCGTTTGACTCCTCTCCAGATAACAGTGCCATTTTGCACAAAGCTGCTCCGCTAAATCCCCGGGAGACTTTTAAAAAACACGCCCTTTAAAAACTAAAAACGTCAAAAGAGCGCCTCGTGCAACGCACGAAAGGTCCCCCCATGTGGTATGCACCACCCACTGAGGCTTCAGCCCCCTTACCGAAATCCTGGATCCGTTACTGTCCCAATATCTAACCGCTAACCAGCCACTAATCTCACATCCGTATACATGACCCCAACACGAAGGAGACTTCGTCGTTCGTGTCGTGTGGCTCAGCGTGAAGCTTAATGTCAAGCCGTGTTACAGCTTAGCGCGTTTCTCAGGCACGGATAGCATGTGGCAGCGGCGGTATCTATGAAATATGAAAGCTCTCGTATTTGAACATTGCAACTTGAATTTGTGAGACATCGTAGTTGGCAGAAGCGGTGTAATGTTTCAGTATTTCCAAACCGACTACCGATCCATCGACTACAGTCGTGTCTCGGATTGTGAAGTAGCTTCAAATTTTGGTAAACAAATCGGATAATGGCCGACAAAGATAGTTTTGGGTGAGCGATGTGCCGGCGAATTTTCAGTAGACTGAAGGAGAATGTATGTTCACATATTCACCTTGCAGTCGAGATCACTAAAAAGTAGGTATTAGACCGGAGATTATACCAGGGTGCTAAGCCAGCTGGGGGTGAAATTGGCGGATGATGTTCGGTCGAGATGTGATACACATTGCCGGGAAATTGACTTTGGACCGATCATAAGTCGCTTACTCTTTTTGGTTGTGCCACCGGGTTTGCTTCAAGGATGGTGAAAATGCTGCACTGTATCAAGAATGTTAGAGGTTAACACGCGCATTGACGAGGGGGGGCGGGTACCCGCCCCCTCGGGTTTTTCGGAGAAAGCATAAAAACCCGTACTTGGCATACCTTTTCCCACGTCATTTTTACATTTTTTGTCAAAATTTTAAGGTTAGGCCATTTCAGGACAGGTCACCAGTACAGGTCAAGTGACCTGACCTCAAAAAAAGTTTAAGATAGCATAAGTCGGAACAGGGTGAACTTATCCCATTGAAACTCATAACAGATAATGGCCCCACCAAGTTTTCTAAAATATGTTCCGGTATTTTTTTATATCGATGACCTAAGGTCAGGTACGAGCCATGACCTCTCGATTGGAAATACATGGGAAAATGGTTTTAACTGAATAACTCAGTAATGAATAGATAGAACATTTTTAACTGCATTAGATTTGCCTTGTCTTTGCAGTTCTAATGGTATGCATTTTACTCAATTTGACTTTGACCTGACCTCAGGTCAGGTCAAATCCTTGATTTGACCTAGCAAGGTCATATTATATATCATTCGATTCGGTTTGCTGCGAGGATTCATATAGCTTAAATCGTTTTGCTCTATCTTTACTTGTTCAGATTGTAATGACCGAGAAAATTCATTTACATGTTATCCCTATGACGGCATCTTTTGACCTCTAGTGACCTTAAATGTGACCTGACAAAAAATGGCCCAATTATTTTCAATGGAGAAGTGGATAGTCTACCCAACGCCCTTTACCGTTTTTTTGCTACCTAGCGCAGTTCTCGAGACCTTGGGGAATGGGGCCGGGTACCCGCCCCCCCGTCAAAGCGAAGGTGGCTCAGACCCCCGTCAATGCGCGTGTTAATATTCAGCCTTATGCTCGTTTTTATATTTTCATTAACTATTGGAGAGAGTCTATGAACTCTTAGTTCTCATTTCGGTCTTAAAAAGAATGCATGCAATATTACCGTATGACCATATTTACGCAGCCCATTAACCATATTTTAGAATTTGCCCGAAACTTGAAAAATACAGGTGAGGCTAAAAACAGCATTACGAGGGATTTTAATTAGCTAGCAGGCCGACAATACACACTGACACTGAGTCAGCGTGTAGGCGGCCAGTTGATTAAGGGTCTTGTTAAGTGCTGTTATCGCCCTACTTTCGTGATGTATTTTACGCTTTGCCTTTATATTTGTTTGAGCTGAGCTAGATAGTGGTGGAGGAAAGTACAAAAATATAGCTTGTTATGGCATTAAATGATGTGACATAAACAAATGTGAATTGGGATTTAATGGCGGACGTGCGCGATTGTTGAAACTATGCATAACAGAACATCAAAACTAGTATACTTGAAATAAAAAGTTTTGAAATTGAATCTGCTTTTGGCATTTTTATGCCAACAAAATTCATGATGAGCAATGTTTTTTTTTGCTCAGGTGACATGAATTCTGATCGAAGAGTTTCAATATTAGAACTGGACAAATTACCCCTGCGTCCTTCTCCCCTCCCGCACTGTTTGCATCCCTCCCCTCCCTCCGCCCTAAAAAAACGTAAGAGTTTAATACGTGAGGTGTTCAAAAAAGGATTACAAAGGTTGCATTATTACCCTTAGCACTATTAAAACAGCTTGGCAGCAGTCTGAACTTGGATGTCTTTCTGCTTCCTATAATGAAAGTCCAAAGAGAGTAAGGGATTAAGCATTCCAACACCAAACAACTCCAATTTGGGAGCGTCGTTAAGCCACAAGAAAGAAAAACGTGCAGGTCCTCCGCGTATTTACATGGCCAACGCTTCCGGCCTCTAGATGACTGAATAAAGTGGTGCTGACTTGCATCACTTGTTAGATGATTGAATAAAGTGGTGCTGACTTGCATCACTTGTTAGATGATTGAATAAAGTGGTGCTGACTTGCATCACGTTTTAGATGAATGAATAACGTGGTGCTGACTTGCATCACCTATTAGATTAATGAATAAAGTGGTGCTGACTAGCACAATGTGTTGGATTAATGTATGAAACTGCACTGACTTGCATGAGTGTGAGAAATTGGGGTTGTGAGACCTTTTTCCCCACGATAATTCAAATTTTCACCACATTTGGACAATATTCCAAGCTGAACACAAACACGAATGAAACGTTACAACAATTCCAAGCATTTTCGTCGAAGGAACAGTTTCCTATCCTCGAGGAGTCTAAGTTAAAATGATTACCCCAATCTCCTAACCACTTTTTAGGGTAGCGGTGTTCTTGCTGGCCTTCAACATACCGGTATCAGAATAATATCACTGCAGGAAGAGTTAACAGAAAATGTCCTATTTATACCTCAAAACATATTTTACCTGAGCCTCGAGAAGCATTGATTACTGAACAGCATCAATTTCTGCGACTGACTAACGCTGATGTTGACAGAGCTGGAGGTGGTGGGAAAGGCGGTCCCAAGACTGCTATCAGGGTATCAGAAGAACCGGGTGGAAGAGAAGCAGATACTGGCCTCTCTCAGGGAGGAGGGCCTCATCGCTCTGCCCAAGGACAAAGCCGTCAATGGCATGAGGTAAGACTGTTGAAGTTTGTGGCTTGTCCAGTGATTATGAAACATGCATTTTAGACTATGCAGAACCAGTTTTAGTGGCAAGTAGGCAGCTATGGGTAGTACGGTGTCGTTTAAAGGAATAGTATCTACCGCATATCCTCATTTTCATCGGTAGGAGATGAAATATATAACATATTGGTCTTATAGTAGCTGTTACCAAAAAATTTCATAACCCTTATATATTTAAAAAAATTTTATTACAATCTCAGAGGTTTCCAGCAAATTACTATAAAAGCTATAAATTGTGACCGCAAAGTTACGTTATCGTATTTCCCAGAGCACATCAAACCCCGGTATATCCCCAAATCCCACATGAATTCTCATCAAGCATATATGGAAACTTAAACAAAACCCTGAGGTCAATCTTTACAACAGCGATAGTGTAACTAAAACAAGACTGGCTGTACCTGCGGTCTTGAACCGCCTGCATCACTACCACTAACCTGGAATGTGGTTTGGATCGATATGAGTGACCGGGAAGGTCACGTGTTCCACGCACTGCTTGCTCGCCTAACGTCGCAGTAGCTGTTTTGAGGGGAAAAAATCCGTTTATCACAAATGGTAACAAAACTATGTCATATCCACCGGAAGGAGAGTAACATTAAACCAAAGGACACTGATTTCATATTTTCTAAGTGCATTGCGCTTGAAATTTTTCTTCTTACATCCGATTTTTTTCACGAAAACGAACAATGTTTTCGAAACAATGTCCAGCCAGCTGCAAAATAACAGTTCACAGAATTGTCCGTCCTCAATTACGATGCTGTTTGCCCTGAAAAGTGGATGAGTTTTGACTGTTTTTGTACCACCTCACTCGTGTTTTGATTAAATGTCTCTAATTTGTAATGAAATAAAATACTTACGTAGAAGGGGGTCCCATTTCAAACGTAGGTTAACTCGCATCGGTACAGAGGGGGAGGGGTGGCTTAGGTACAGCCTCTTGTAATTGAATCTTTACACACTAAGTTCAGCAATTTTGCTTCTACTGCTGGCGAATTATTTCTCACAGAGTCGTGATACAACATATAACTTGGGTGTTAATATCGCAGCTATCGACTGGTACCCACCAATACCCGGCATTTTCATATTTTGGAAGTTATTAGAAAAAAGCCATTGTCACAAGAGAGCTATCGAACACATGTGCTGTAAATCATTTTCAAAATATGAGATGACAACCACTTTAGGGTTAGCAATATTAAGCTGAATAAAAGCAGACGCATTTGGTTTCAAATCGGGACCAGACAATAGTTGGTCATACAATAGAATAATGAGAATAATTGTTGTGGTTTAACGACACACCAACTACCAAGGCCTGGTGTGTACAGGACTAATTGTACCTACCCTCTAAGGATGTTTTTGCCAATAGCGAAACAATGGCGGCGTTTGAACTCAGTGGATGACCTGGCCTGATTTGACCTGTTTCTAAAATTTTGTGTTAGCAGCCGTAAAATAACCAGTTTATATATATATATATATATATATATATATATATATATATACGCGTCCATTTGCGTTCTACCGTGTTAAAAAACTAACTTTGGTCATCACATAGATATGTCATCAAGAAAAATATGTTGTGGTAACATGATTTTATACCGATGAACTGGGGTCAGGTCAGGATCAAGAACCCTTTATTGGAAATTCACGCGGAAATTGATTTAACTTCATACCTTTAACTAGGGACTTATGTAAGGTTTATTTTGACCTCATTGGGCCCAGGTCGGACCTTGCAAAATGTTCCCGCATCTCCTATCTCTGGTCAACGCAAGTCGTGTTGGATAAACACAAATTTGGTTGGAATTATCACGCTGAGTTTTCTCCAGCGTTCAATATTTCAGAACGCACATGCGTCACGTTCATGATACCGTTCTACTTTGGATTAGCACTAGGTAAATTTAAAGTAATCAATTACCACTTGTGTGTGCATATTGATAATATCGGAGACTATTTTTAAGCTGTACTTTTCTTACTTAAAGGGAGCGTCTCACCTTTACAATGAGTTTTAAAAGTTTTTGAAATTGTGTCGGGAATCCACTATTGGCATATTTCATTTAACACAATCAAATTATTGAACATGCTATTTATTGTGGTACGTTTTGGGACACTTTAAAGTGTAAAATAAAGAACCTTAATACCTGAATTCAAACCACGATGAAATACTTCTCACCTTTTGCAACGATTTAATTGGTATACATACTAACTGCATGACTGCCACATATGCCAGGTGATAAAAGCTAAAAATTGCAATCGCTGTCGCAATTGCGACAGCGATGCAATTGTTAGCTTTAAAGATGCCATGGTGCGAGTTTCACTCTAGCGGCCAGCCTCGTATTTACACGAGATTGTTAAAAATATTATATTTTTGATCTGTGCGATTGAATGTGAAAACAAAATGTGGCGTCTGGATTTCCAGACTTGCGTTGTTCATGAATAACATTTTTTCTGGAATTTCGACAAGGTGATCCATTCTCTATAACGGACTGCTCACTGCGTGAAAGAGTGACTGAAACTCGTAGATCAAGCCATCAGCATGGGATTTTCATTAAAATATACATAACTTTGCATTGGAAGGTACGGGGTGATTTTGACACACTTTCATAGAATGATAATAACTATTCAGGCTGAACGCACACTAACTGCCCAGGTTATGTGATATCACCAGCTTTCACCCTGTTTGCTGGGTGGGATTTTGGGGATCAGATCGACTTATTCAGAGGCCCTGTTGGGACTTGAACCCAGAGCCGGTGGTTTAGGGGACAGGAATGCTACCCACTAAGCCGCTCATCCTCCTCATATTCCATGGACAATAATGGAGCTTAAGTCTTTATGCCCAACTGAAGCATGCATTCTTCATTCATAGGATTCGCAAGCATTCGCTGTCCACGTGATCAAACATTTGACACGCACTTGTGAAAATGTGTTACTTAAATGAGGCACCAATCAATCGGGTACTATTACGTCACCAACTCTCGTTGGTAGATGAAGCGGAGATCACACCTTATCCAGGGCGCCCGACAAACAGTTAAGCCCGCTGCAGCTATATCTAAACTCAACCAAACCCCACCACAACACTGAGCCAGACACTGCCACAAACCTCCCACGTCACTGATACCTCCACCCTCCAGTTTCGACATCATCGACATCAAGGCGACGGACGGAGTGCAGCAGCGCGGTCCTTCGGCTGTGAACGAGAGGCTGCCTCCCATCCGGCTTCAGAACCTGGAGGCTCGCCGACGGGCCCACGCCCGCCGCGCCGATCCTGAGGGCGACCAGCGCGAGAAGGAGGAGAGGAGAAAGGTGAGCAGAAGCGGGCGGAGATGTCCCGAGAGTAGTTGGAGCGAGTGGTGAACTGCACCCTGCCTAAACTTCCTGTCTTCGGTACCTACACTATCGGTCTATGCGCTCCAGTTTGTGGCTGTTGAGAGGAAGTCTGCTGTGTTCTTTGTCGTTGCATATTACGAGCTTTCCTACAAAACAGATTGGTTCCTGGGGCTACTGTTTCTAGCTCATGTGCACTGTTTTAAACAATTCTCTCAGTCTTAGTGCCTTGTGGTGCTTGATCTAACAAGATGTTCGCCAAAGTGTTTGGAGACTTGCATCTTGAATCATGTGCATAAATTGGAATAATCAATGAGCTGGGCAATGATCAGCTGACTCATTGAAAGCTATCGAACCAATCACGACGGCCCATTTCCATTGTTCTGTTATAACTGGCCCTCATCCAGATGCCTAAATGCCCAACAACATGGTTGCTGGCCCAGATGCCCAACAACCACAAAGGAACAGCCTCAGCCTGAATCTGCTGATCGACTGAGCGCTCCGACCATTACAACGCCAGACACCGCCCATTATTCACGCAGGGTCTTTCCAGGATCACATGACCTTTGTACCAGCCTGCGCGATCATACCAGACATGCTCCAGCAAGGCCGTGCTGCCGGCAAGGCGGGACGGGTCCCCCTCCACCCTATCGATCGCGACAAACACCCGCCGGGCAGGTGACCACCCCTGGTCAGTAGCTGTATACCCACCTCACTCTGGCATCGATTACTAAAGCCGTGCCACGGTCGCAATCGCCAGAGTCTGAACAATTGACGCATCACCTCACGTTTGTGTAACTTTTTATAATTGTTTTGGAGGCTTTGACCTCAGCGGGAGAGGTTTGATTCTACAACCACGCAATGTTATGATTGCTTTATTTGAAACTGTGAGTGGTGGAGGGAAATTGTTATCATATCTGGGAGAAATACATTTTGACGTAGTATATACCCCATCACATATTCTGAGATTTCACACCCTCTGTGTAGGCCACTTTAGTTAATCCGCGCCCCACCGGGGTCCGGCGCCACCTTCGCCCCACCGGGAGCCATCGATTGCCCCCCCTCTAACTCCGAAAATATGGGCATTAGCGCAAATCTGCAAAGTGCAATAGAGAGCTCGCGTGAATTCAGTAAGAAATTACTTAGCATGTTTTAGTGCTCAGGTCAATGGTTTGACCTCCAGAGGTCAAATTAGGTCAAGATCGGCTATTTTCACTCAAATATGCAATGATTAAGCAAACTGGTCATAACTCTTATGTCATTAGAGCTATTGAGGCCTGGTAAAGTACATTTAATAGCAAATTGCCAGTAATTTTTTCGCTATGTGGAACGTAAAGACCTCCCGCTAGTGGTTTGACCTCCAGAGGTCACCTCGTGACCTAATATGACCTGAGGTCACGAAAGGTCAAAAAGTGACCTTGCCGTATATCAAATGAAAGCCAGTGACAAGACAAACACGATGGTGTTTGTTTCACCGCTCTAGCTTAGTTATGTCCAAAGTTATTGTCAAAATACTGTTTTTGACCTCTGGTGACCTTGGATGACCTTGGAAAAGTCAAAGGGCAAATATGACCCCTGGTATTCGTGAAAGGGTGTCCAAAAACGTTGTTCTGAGCATTCTGAGTATTTGCAATAATTTTTGTGGCTTTTATATCATGAAACAACTTTTCCCCATGCTTTTCCAATGGGAGAGGTCGCCTCGTGACCTGACCTCAGGGCACGAAATCGAAAAATCCCGGATATACACCTTGTAGACCCTAGAGGGGTTATGAAGTGTAGGAAGTTTCAAATTGATCGACTTTGAAATGTAGCTCTTACAGAGCTCTAAAGTTGAAGTGAGGTGACCTTGGTTGACCTCATTTGGTGACCTGACCTTGGGTGACCCGGGGTAAAAATTTCAGGGATGATGGGAAAATGATGCAGTGAGAGGTAGAGCCCTCAACCGTGGTGCTGCACCTCGTCGTTTTTCTGCTATCCCGGAAAAACCTTAGGGGGGCCATCGATGGCCCCCGGTGGGGCGAGGGTTAATAGGGACAATCCCAGAATGATGTAGCACAACTCTGACGGGCACATATAGCCTTTGTAGCTGCGGTGCCCTAAAACTCTAATAATCAGCATCATATGTGAGTGGTGGAGCACTAGGAACAGCTATTCTGAAAAGTTACGCGCATTAGTATCATGCCTCCAAGCACTATAGCGGGAAGAAACCGCAAGCTGCCAGTCACAAAGTGCGTCCTTTAGCTTGATCAATTCTAGCTTTCGATTCGTGGAAATTTCTGCAGCCCCACTTTGGGGCTTCGTTGTAACCCGTTTAAAATAATTGCCAGCTGATTCTATCCCTATCAACGTCGCGGTCCACAGCCAACGCTAACCGTAAAAACTGATATCGAATGCTACCCACGCAGAGTAGTCACTCTAGTCCAGCAATGAAATAATAATTGTTGGGGTTTAACGACGCTCCAACTGCCAGGGTCATACGGCGTCGCCAACTCTCACCCTGTTGGAAGGGATTTTGGGGATCCGATCGACTTATTCAGAGGCTCCGCCGGGACTTGAACCCGGGACCAGTGGCTTAGAAGACAAGGGTGCCATCCACTAAGCCACCTCATCCCCTAGTCCAGCAATGATGAACGTTGAGTTGCTGCCAATAAGCTGGAGTGAATCACCATATTTGATACACAATCCTGTCACAGTGCGCCGTATCTATAAGTTTATCGTTGTATGACTTAAAATGCGCAGCAGAGCAATGCCAGTGAGCATACAGCTATCATTGCATATTCTGTAATAAGTCAATAGTGCTAGCAGACTGACCTTGACCCGAAGGACCGGGTGTCGGCGTGACAGACACTCGTCGAAGCCATCCGAGTGGACGGCTGACCTCGCGTGACAGGCGATGCTGGAAGAGATGCAGATGCAGTCGATTTCGAGCCTTTGGGAGAAAAGTAGTGGCTGGGAGAGGTAGAGAAGAGAATGCAACGCAGGTTACCGAAAATTTGATTATCCACAGCTTATAATTTTTCATAGGCCACAGATTTGCTTAACTATCTAAGCGGTGTTTAATTCCTAAAAAGTTTTGTCCAACTTTGTGGCTGTTTTTATTTACTGTGCTTCCACAGGCCTCCAGGTTATATACGTTTAAATTGTCACTCTTCAGCCTGGCTTGTAGAGAAGGGAAAGTACCTATCCAGGGAAACCACCATAATTTTAAAACGATATTTTATCAAATTTCAAGAGTGCAATGACTAATTTCTTTCAGTTCAAAAACGTGATAATCCTCCAGAAAGATTGAATATTTCACGCCATAGCGTCTCTTCTATTTGAGGCCCTTTTGATGAGCCTGAATCTTATGTCTGAAATATGTACATATATAGATATTCGTTATCTTGCTTTTAAGCCTGCATTTTATTTGGCGGCAAAATTCAAGAATGATATACAAACTATTCAAAATAAGAATATGAAATGAAATGAATACAGGAAACTGATACGGCTTATTAAGCAGCATTTTAATAGCTCTTGCCAAAATTATTAAGTTCATTTCTATCATCTTCAAAAAAAAATCAAGGGAGTCAGCTCTTAAGACTTTCTATTACTTTCATAAAGTTCAACCAAGTTCTTTGTGAACATTTTCACTGCAAAACTTTCAGATGTCATGAACCGCATAAAGATGACACGTCACCGTGATGTGTCCATCACGCCTGACCTGCCGATAACCTTTGTCCTAGGATCTAGCTGTTACAGCATGGTCTCCCCCGACAGGCGGCTGAAGAGGAAAGAGTGCGAAAGATTGCCCTGAAGCAGCAGCACATCGAGGAGGCCAAGCAGAAAAGAATGGAAGACAAGGAACAACAGCTGGAGAATAAGATCGACTCTGCACTAGATAAGAGGTCGGTACAGACGGGCTTAGGACGATAATGAACGGCAAATATTATCACTTAAACCAACACAGCAGACAGATGAACGCGTTTCGACAAAAATTGTCTTCTTCAGCATCTATGGCAGGAGTGATCCCTCCCTCCTGCCATAGAGGAGGGATCCCTCCTGCCATAGATGCTGAAGAGGGCAATTTTTGTCGAAACGCGTTCAGCTGTCTGCTGTGTTGGTTTAAGTGATAATATCTGTCAACCACTGTTATACAATGAGTGATAAGTTATCACGTGGGAGCTCTTGAGTTCAATAGATTGATGATCTGTGTTAAATACGTTCAGTATACAAATTGTCAAGTACAAGTTTATAAGATGTAACAAACTATCATTGGCTTTATATTCCATCCTAGACTGATCCAGGATTTCCGATTTTTTCGTGAGGGGGGAGACACATGGTCTGAAGCGCCATCCGGACCAGGGGGTGCCACTTTTGGGCAAAAACCCCTATCAGGTGGGCGCCTAACCCTATCGTGGGAGTGACTATACTCGCATCCTGAGGGTAAAGGCGAGGGAAGTGACATTTCAGGAGGCGTGATCGATTTTTCAGGGGACTCCTGGATCATTTTAGGGGCGCCGAGGGTCGATCGATGGGGGCATTGTCTCCCTCTTTTCCTCCCTGGATCTGCCTATGTCTCCAATAGCTTAGTTTCGAGGCACTTAGTTGCACAAATGTCCAACGTTTTAGAAGCTTTATTAGAAGAAAGACATGTAATGTGTTAGATTAGCACCAGTCATTGCAGATGGATACTTTACACTTTGATAAGGACATGTACATGATCGTTAACGAGCTGATAAAGAGTGTGATTGACACCAGGAAGATTATCAAACTTTATGACACCAGGAAGATTATCAAACTTTAATACCATGCGTCTTAAAAAAACATGTCTTCATTTACCGCAGACAAAAACACCTGAACGATCTCCGGGACCGACTGAAGGGGAAGCACGACCGAGCTAAACAGGTGCAGCTGAAGAAGGCAATACGAAACTTCAGTCAGCCCGTCCCACAGCGAACTGTTGGCAGACCGGTGGTCAACGACGACGACGACAAGTTCTTCAACTAGCTCATCGACATTTCAACTGCATGAGTGGACAAATTTCATACGGTTGGCTGTCAACCCCCTTTCAGCGTTCACTGTGAAGCGTTTGACTGACTCGTTACACTAAACTTGCAAGGTCCCGTGAATCTACTACAAGCTCTGTATTGACTAAAACGTACTCATCTATTCAGAAGCATATCGAGTCGAAACGCTGCCTCTAGCTTTCATCTTCACTGAGAATCAAATATCCATGAGGGAATACACCAGACTCCTCCTGGTGACGCCAGACAATCACTCCGATATGCATGCCTAGCTGGTTGACGTCATTCCAAGACCGCAATGGCGCCCATAGTATCAGGCCTCTATAGTGAATGAGTCACATTGTTTTGCCCTGGCTAGTTGCGGTGTCTGAGTGGAGCTACCTGGAATGTATGCGTGATAATGTTGGATCTTTGTTTTTCCCAAAGATGCTGAAGTCACTGGGTTCGGTAGTTCATGACTACAGGGCCAGAGATGGACGAACGTTCGTTCGGCCATAGAGGAATGAAGCACAATGGTTAGAGCACAGCGCATACATTGTCGTTGTTGTGAGCGTATTGCTCATCAAGACAAACATCCGTTTTGTGTGACCGTTTGCTTGGTGCATGCGCGCAGGGTTAGATGTTCGGTGGCAGGGCTTTAAAGAGGTCTGCAGTGTTTCTGAGGCCCGCTGTGGGACCTCGAGATGAGGGCTCTCTCACTGGTTGAAAAGCCCGGTTAAAGGATTGCTCGTCTGTTTGACCACAGAGAGGGGTCAGGGCGTTGCTCAGCGTGGTAGCACCTGCAGTGTGAACTCCAGGTGTGTAGTGCCTGGCCGCTAGTGGAAGAACTCTGTCCATTTATCAAGAGTGAATGTGCTGGAAACAGATACCGGAAACAAGATGTACTGAGGAAAAAGATGAAACAGGTGGATGAACGGCGTGTGAAATGTGTGTAGCCCCCTACGGTGACTGGGTCCTGGAGTGCTGGGTAAATCACAGCTGGTGGTCTTCGGTGAAGTGGTTGTTCGGTTACACACATTTGTTTAGAACATCAGTGTCATGTTTATCCTATACCATGAGCATCAAGAATGCACCAGGATTATTAAATATCTGATTTTGCTATTTTTTCCATCGTCTCATGCTCTGGATGAATTGTTATTTACATATTCATGTCAAATTATAGAGTACCTCTGTTACTGCTTTAAACATGATTTCCTTGAGACTTTCATTTGTGTTTTACCGTACTTCTGCATTCCTTGGCACTTCATCTGTTTCAAAACAAGATTTTCGATAATTTACTCATCTAGCTTATAGATGTCTGAGCCTTTTCAACGTGTGGTGCTTAAGTTTTTGCAGAGCTGAAGCTATGCAAAGAGTTCACAATTATGTGAGGAGATTTTCCTGAAGATCGGTCAAGTGGTTTTTCACACCATCTTTCTCTGGAAATGTAAGAAGCTTGAGTCGAAAATAATGTGGTAAGTGGTTTTATTTTTCATTTTTTGCTGTATCGTTCGACTTCGATAGATTTGTTCGCTTATGTCTTAATTAATGATGCCGCAATTATAATGACGCCCATAGTTCAAGAGTGACTTCGAAGGGAACGGAAACTGTGGGTTTCCCCCAAAAATCTGCACCCATGTGTTGCGTGTGAGTACTTCAATTTTGGGATTCGAAGAGGCGCCTGGTTTCCCGAAAGTTTGCCAGGAAACAGCCAGGAAACAGATGAAATGATGATGATGATGATGGTGATTCTGTCAGCTCTGAAAACAGCTCTGTGATACTTAATCCGCCCAAAGTTACATATGTAGCTCTAAAGAAACTGATCTATAAGGAGATGAGAATCATTCTACTCATCTTATCTTCAATGAGTTTGCAAGAGAAATAAATACGGGACGAAGAGGACAGCTGTTTAATTATGCCGAGATAGAAAGTATTATGACATATAAAATGAAGGCTGTAAAACACAAGTTCTTGTCTGAAAATATACAGAGGTAACTTTTATTGATAGTAATTCAGGCTTTACATTCTTAAATGTTCCCTCAACATGACGGAAAAGGTACAAGCATGAACATTGTGCACCTTATCTATCCCAAAGAACGCAACTTTTACACATAAACCACCTAAAAATAGTCAATACGCACTAGCATGCAGCAGCTTTGGCTCCAACTGCAGTCTATAGGAGATCCAGCAATCGAAGGAGCTGCTTCACACTCTTAGCGTCGGCGAGCCTCTGGAACTGGAGCCTCTGGAACTCTCAGAAAACAGCTTTGACCAAGAGAGACGACACGGTAGACCAAACTGGGACATGGTGTATGTGTTGCAGTTATTTACAGGGGGCTTTTTACAGGGGGCTTTTTGTCCAGGCTGCTGGGTCGCTTATCAGGGAAGAGTGGCAACTGGGGCTTAGAACCGTAAGCATACATTTGCCACACACACACACACACACACACACACACACACACACACACACACACACACACACACACACACACACACACACACACACACACACACACACACACACACACACACACACACACACACACACACACACACACACACACACACACACACACACACACACACACACACACACACACACACACACACACACACACACACACACACACACACACACACACACACACACACACACACACACACACACCACGGAATACAGAGATGGTAAAACGATGGCAGGAGCGGAGCGACGGGACGGGCGCCCTGGAAACCGGCACCGGCCGAGCACATTTACGTCCCAATGAGTGATGCGTCCAGTGGGTGCAGAGCAAGATAACTTTACTTTAAGGTACGCTCAAGAGGGACTCCGCCACGCCCGAGTGACGTCACACGGGCGTGGAGGAATTCCTTCACCATTGAGCCGTGTGTTAAACTGCTGCTAATGGAACTTCCCGCTTACGAATTTGTGAGAATACATGGTAATCAAGTTTATCCTCAATTTAATGAATAAACATTTTATTTTCGATTCTGGGCCTCTTTTTGCAAAATTTTGGACATTTAATAATTCAATTTTCCCATGTTATATGCTACGAGGTGTGACCAGAGGTGCAGAAACTTGCCAACTCGGCTACTGGAGTTTGTGACACATTTACGAAAATTGAGGTGCATAATTGTGACAAAATAGCGATCCTGACTGTATGGCTCAAGATCAAACCCCATATTTTCGAAATAGAGAATAAAGGGTGTAGGGAATATTTTAACGTAGCAGCTCTGTTCTTCAATTGCACAGCGTACCATTAGTAATACAATATTGGTACTGTGTTCAGTTTCTACTAAAACGAGGGACCCCCGATGCAGAAAACCCGCAAACCGCTGTCACAGTTGCCAGATTTTAACATGCAGCCCAATGGGGCTGATTGTTAGTAGTTTGCAGAAAGTTGTCGCCTAGATACCGGAAATGTGACAGTCAATTTTTTCGAGAAATACACGATTGTGGGCATATTTAAGGCATTAACGATAACGCAGATACTTTATTAAGTAATTCCCTGTCCATTTTTTCAGGTTAAATCATATTTACAGTTTGAGTGTCTTCGATTTATTGGCCCCTATTTCTTTGAATTTAGTATTAAGTACGCCTAAAAGCTACTAATAAAAGTACTAAGTGAGTGAGAAAATAAACATAGCTGGGCAGCAATTCTACTTAAACTGCGCAACAGCGACAAGACAAGTTAGAAATGTTTATGTGATGTAGAGCCTGCGAAAAATTTAAACAGGCGGGAAGCCACTTATTTTGAGGTCATATTCATTAGGTATATTTAAGATAAGTGCAGGCTAAAACTAGCTAGAACAAATATTGCTGCCCATGGCTAATCTAAGATGAATGTAGGCTATTGTAAGACTGATGCACTTTCCCATATCAAGCTTGGTTTTTCATTCCTTAGCCTGCTTGTGCCTTAGTTTATTTGTGCCATAGATTGGGTAGATAGATTTGGAGCTGGAGGAAGTTGGGAGAGTTGGCGCCAGCAACAGGCTGGCAACAACAGTGATTCAGGTGAGTTTTCATGATCAAATTGTCATATCAATATTGTACAGATAGCAAATGTGTGCTAATGCAGTCCTTCACAAAGTGTTAACACCCACACTGGAGAGGGGCCTGGAACTAACGTGCACTGGAGGGGGCCGAGTAGACCCCCTTCTTATCTCAGAAAATCACAGCAAATCTCAGAAACAAATAGACTTCGAAAAACGCTGGTTGGGGGTGTGTTGCTTACTACCAGTGGTGGTAAGCAACGCACGGGACCTGAACTGCATGGAGTTAAAGCAGTATTTTGACTACACTGGATCTTTCTTTGGTATGTGAATTCCAACAGACCCCGTTCAAGTTGTTTGGCAGCATTACGTCATCATGGCTGGAGAGGCACTACAGTTACTATGCAGGGCATTGGAGAAATTGCACTTTTTCGAAGCTCTAAATAACCTATTTTAGAACTGTATCAACAGAACTTATATGGTTGAACAGAAAGCTAAAAAAATTTATTTGTGAAACCATCAGACGTTTTGCAAAAACTCCAGTGAAGAATATTATTTTTACAAATTTTCCAGAGCGTGTCAAAATAAGGACAGGTTTAGCACTAACAGCTGTTTGCAGTAAGACTAATCTCGATTTTGATTCGCTGTTGATTTCTGACCTTTGATTGGCTGTTGGTGGTACCTGCAGCAGAAGACAATAAGCATCGGTGATCTCTTGAGCGAAGGTAAATTTATTTCTCTCGGCTATTAAGTAGGCATGAGTTAATCAAATAAATGCATGCCCTTTCAACAAATTCTTTGAAGTGTTATAATTTTTTCATTAGATTTATGTAAAATACGCTGCTCGCCGTTGAGATCAACTTTGCTGTCAAATGGGTGAAACAAGTTGATTTCGATTGATACTAGATTGGTGCCAAATACGCCCAAACTTGGTATGTTCCAGCTGATCCTTCCAAAAACTTAGTAGAATCTCCTATAACTTAGTAGGAAAGGGCGGTGACGTCATCATGGGAGGACTATATTTAGTAGGAAACTTGGTTGTACCCGTAGTTAAGGTACCCTGAATTCCAATACCTCTGTACCTATTAGGGCAATAGACATAATTTTACATCTATGCAGGCTAGTTGCCTCAGAGTTTTTACTGCAAAAAGGAATGACCAGGCAGGTAATGGTCGTGAGTGGGATGCAAATTTTAAGCATTTGATGTGTTTATAAAAATGCTACCTAAGGTCCACCTTACCAACACATTTTAGGTAGATTCAAATACTATGTTGACATTGACATTTTTTCCCTTTTGTTGATATGTGAGATAGAAGTTTAGTGGGGGGGAAGCTGCGGTTAGGGTTCCCAATTGTGTGTACATGTATGCTCCCATTAATAGGTATGTTCCCAATAATGACTATTTTCATGATAATTGCTACATGTAATCATGTGGAAAAGTACCATAATTGGAAACACTCCTTTCAAAAATGGAAACTTCTTCAAAAAAGGAAATGCATGTCATTGGGGAAACTGCAGTCAGAGTTGCCAATAATAGTTATGACCCCAATACTGGAAAAAATGACCCATAATTGGAAATTTTCCTTCTAAAAACAAAACATGATCTATAAATGAAAACTTACTACTTTCATGGTGTAATGGTTTGGTGCTAAAACCTTGTCTGCTGCACAAAGTAAGGGACAGGTAGAGCACATTTAGCATATTGGAAATAGTATTCAAGTATACAATTATTATTTCCAGCTCTGTGTGACAGAGGAGGCATACGTCGCATTGAGTTTGTGACAGCCAGCATACTTTCTGCACCTCTGGGTGTGACGTCCCATCCAGTGGTCCGCGCCTGCTGTTGGAGGGGGCTGGGTGCAGAGGGTTTCCCTGTAGAGAGCTTGGCTGACCAGCGGTACCTCAGTTCAGCAAAGCCTCCACCAGTGGCGGCCCAAGCTCGAGCCGGATGCTGATTTGGGACGCAAATAGCAGCAAGGCAGTAGGCCCGGTAAAAACACGTGGTTATATGAGTGCTGATTCGGACATGTGCAGTGCACTCCAAGGTCGATGGTCGGCACTCAGTCACATAGGTACTCGTCTACAGCCAGGGGCGTAGCCAGGATTTCGCTCAGGGAGGGGCGGCGCTCCAAAAAGGGCCCCTGCGACAGCGCCAAAAGGGCTCTGATGGGTAAAAAAGGGCCCTGCTTGTTACAGAATAGAGTGCTTAAGAGGGCCCTGTCTGGTATAAAATGTAAAATTTGACCACAGAGAATAGTGCGGGCGAGCCGTGCTTCGCGCGGCTCGTGTCCTCAGGGGGCCCTTCAGGCCCTCAGGGAGGGGCGGCTGTCCCTGCCGCCCCCCTTGGCTACGCCCCTGTCTACGGCAGGTACAGAAGTTATAGAGTCTGTATCTAAATGACAGTCTGTATCTGAATATCTTGTACAAGGTAGTTTCCAAAGCTTCAGCGAATCCCTTCCATCATTATCTCAGCACTCGTGCGAAAATGAATATTTTTGCACCTTTTCATAGCGTGAATCTCCCGGGGCATGAAATCAATTGCGTATCACATCAAAACCCTTTTTTACAATGGGTCTAGCCTGAGATAGCAGTTATGTCGAGCATGTCGAGGAACCGCTGTTGACATTTTTCATTTCACCCAAAGCTCTTTGGGCAATGGCAACGTTGACATGCTGCGAGTGACACCTGAGCCGCAACCCTCGTAAATTCACCCGATGCTTAGGTCAAACTTAAGTGAGCTAAATTATGTTTGGAAGACATCGTAGATTCTGCTAAAAGTTATATTTGGGGTTCCAGGACAGATCGACCAAGGCTTGACACCACCATATCTAGAAAAAAATCTGAAACTTTGTCTCCGAGGTAGTTTTGGGCCAGAAACACGCCTGTGAGAATCTTAGCCCCCTCCGATCAACGGTGACCGAGTTATAGCCCGAGGCATTTTCGGGAGGTCACCCTGTCGACTCATTTTTGATGCTTCATAACTCAAAACGCATAGCCTGATTAACAAGTTTTGTATATCATTGAACTCGTCTTGAACTATAATTTATTTTGAAAAAGAAAATTTCAAAATTTGAAATTTTTTACTTTTAATTTGTTTGACCTTTTCTTTTTTGACCTAGCTTGACCTTTTCCCAGTTGAAATTGCCATTTTAGACACCTCAAAAATTTTGATTAATAAAATATCTTTCGATAGGAAAAACAAAAAAATGCGTTCTTGCTATAAGTTCCAAATATTTAGCACCTAAGGTAGGTATGTAGACGGTTTTTGACCACTGCAGTAGTACAGCCTTATGTTTAACGCCGCAAACATAGTGATTGTTTTTGTAATCGGTTGCTGGCAATCATATTGCTTTGTCTTTACGAAATTTTCATCGTGCAAGTGTCAGAATTTTTGACAATTAACACGCGCCCACCCAAGGGGGTGGGCAACCGGCCTCCTCAGGTCTCTACAGGTAGTAAGAAAACACCTTAGCGCAGCGCCACCGTACGCCATCTATCTCTAACACAACATATTACAACTTCTGGAAAAATTTTAGGTCTGGGTCATACCAGGTCAAACCACCAAACCAGGTCAGGAGACCTAACCTCGAAAAAACTTTGGGAAGTGCACCAATAATATCAAATTTAGCCTATCGTGGTTTGATTCACATTACATAGTAAGGTCGCCCAGCAAGATACTTTTTCGTAGCAGGATTTCTATGTCGATAACCGGGAACAGGGTCAAGGTCATGGTCTTTCCATTAGAAATGCATGGGGCAATTGGTAAATTTTGATAACTTGAGAGAATTGAGAATTGTCGAGAATTGCGATGGAGGTTTTGTTTTTACGTTGTCGTGTCTGGCTTGCCACTGCAGTTTAATTAATATTCTTTTTACCATACAGACCTAAGCCTGGCTCTAGGTCACAGCAGGTTAATTTTGGCATTTGACTAGGCAATATTATAAGATACATAATCCGTTTGGGCTCAACAAGAGTGTTCCAATGGCGCTGAACATTTCTTTCAACGGCTCTCTTCTGTCACCTATTATGCCACAAAATTTAGGTTTCCACTTTGTTCCTGTAAGAAATACTGTGACCTCGAGCAACCTCAAAGATGACACGCCCAAACGATTGTGTGTAACATATTCGGTAGTGATTAAAACTGGCTGTTCAGCGGCATCACTCCCAGTGCACAGTGTAATTATTCATCTGGGATTCTGGGATCCGTGTCAGCTTTGAAATGATCACCTTGTAAAAATCAGGGGCGCAAGTTTCCATATATTTGGGGGGCTCGAGCCCCCCAATGCTCGGAGAAGCCCCCCAATGACCCGACGAGCCCCCCCAATCCCAAGTTGCGGGCCCCTGCGGACAGAGCCGGGCCCCTGCCACGATTCCGGGCCTGAGTGGTCTACTTGGGCTAGCTTTGACTGAGGCCAGGCTCCCTGGCATGCTTGCGGGTGCCCTGTGGGCCATCTTTAACCTCGGTGTCCGCAACCGGGTCCCTAACGATATTTTTTCAGGCCCACTTTGACTGCAGCCGGGTCCCTAATTCCGGCAGTCTCGGGCCTCCTGTCATCCAACCGGGTCCTCTGTGTTCCACCCGGGCCCCCTGTGGACTGCAACCGGGCCCCCCTGTAATCCACCCGGGCCCCCTGTGACTGCAGCCGGGCCCCCTGTAATCTATCCGGCCCCCTGTGGCTGCAACCGGGCCCCTCTTTGATCCATCCGCACCCCTGCGACTGCAACCGGACCCTCTGTGATCCATCCGGGCCCCCTGTAATTATAACCGGGCCCCATATGATCCACCCGGGCCCATGTGACTCCAACCGGGCCCCCTGTGACTGCAAGCGTGCCATCTATGATCCACCCGGGCCCCCTGTGACTGAAACCGGGCCCCCTGTAATCCACTCGGGCCCCTGTGACTACAACCGGGCCCCATGTGATCCACCCGGGCCCCCTGTAATTACAACCAGGCCCCCTATGATCCAGCCGGGCCCCCTGTTATACACCCGGGCCCCCTTTGACTGCAACTGGGCCATCTGTGATTCACCCGGGGCCCATGTGACTGCAACCGGCCCCCCTGTAATCCACCTGGGGCCCCTGTGACTCCAACCGGGCCCCCTGTGACTGCAACCGGGCCATCTGTGATCCAACCTGGGCCCCTGTGACTGCAACCGGGCCCTCTGTGATCCACCCGGCCCATCTGTGACTGCAACCGAGCCCCCTGTAATCCACCCGGGCTCCCTGTGATCACAACCGGGCCCCTATCATCCACCCGGGCCCCCTGTGACTGGGATCGGGCCATCTGTGATCAACCCGGGCCCCCTGTAATTACAATCTGGCCCCCTATGATTCACCCGGGCCCCTGTGACTCCATCCGGGCCCCATGTGACTGCAACCGGGCCATCTATGATTCACCCGGGCCCCCTGTGACTGAAACCGGGCCCCCTGTCATCCACCCGGGCCCCCTGTGACTGCAACTGAGCTATCTGTGATCCACCCGGGGCCCCTGTGACTGCAACCGGGCCCCTATGATCCACCCAGTCCCCCTGTGACTGAAACCGGGCCATCTGTGATCCACCCGGGGCCCCTGTGACTGCAACCAGGCACTCTGTGACTGCAACCGGGCCCACTTTGATCCACCCGGGCCCCCTGTAATCCACCTGGGGCCCCCTGTGATCCACCCGGGGCCCATGTGATCCATCCTGGGCCCTCTGTGATCCACACGGGCCCTCTTTGACTGCAACCGGGCCCCCTGAGATCCACCCGGGCCCCTGTGACTGCAAACGGATTCCCTGTGGTCCAACCGGGCCACCTGTGACTGAAGCCGGGCCCCCTGTCATCCACCCGGGCCCCCTGTGACTGCAACTGGGCCATCTGTGATCCACCCGGGGCCCCTGTGACTGCAACCGGGCCCCCTATGATTCACTCAGGCCCCCTGTGACTGCGACCGGGCCCCCTGTGATCCACCCGGGCCCTCTGTGACTGCAACCGGACCACCTGTGATTACAACCAGTTCAGTTAAGATCCACCCGGGCCATCTGTGATCCACCCGGGTCCCCTGTGACTGCAACCGGGTCCCCTGTAATCCACCCGGCCCACTGTGACTGCAACCGGGCCCTCTGTGATACACCCGGGCCCCCTAGGACTGCAACCGGGCCATCTGTGATCCACTAGGGGCCCCTGTGACTGCAACCATGCACTATGTGACTGCAACCGGGCCCCCTATGACTGCAACCGGGCCCTTTGTGATCCACCCGGGCCCACTATGATCCACCCGGGCCCCCTGTGACTGCAATCAGGCCCCCTGTAATCCACCTGGGGCCCCCTGTGATCCATCCTGGGCCCCATGTGATCCACACGGGCCCTCTTTGACTGCAACCGGGCCCCCTGAGATCCCTCGGGCCCCTGTGACTGCAAACGGATTCCCTGTGGTCCAACCGGGCCACCTGTGACTGTAACCGGGCCCCTGGAATCGACCCGGCCCCCTGTTATCCACCCGGGCTCCTGTGACTGCAACCGAGCCCTCTGTGATCCGCCCGAGCCCCTGTCACCGCAACCGGGCGCCTGTGATCCACCCGGGCCCCCTGTGACTGCAACCGGGACCTGTGACTGCAACCGGGCTCCCTGTGGTCCAGGAGGCGCGGGTCCTCTAATGCCACGGACGGGCCCTTGCCATGAGTGCGGGGCCCCGTGGTCTATCTGGGCTTGCTGTGGCTGCGGTCGGGCTCCCTGGCATGCTTGCTTGGGTGCGGTCCCCTTTAGGGCCACCCATAATCGCTGTGTCCGCAAGCGGGCCCCTAACGATATTCTCAGGCCCATTTTGACTGCATCCGGGGTCCTATTTCTGGCAGTCTCGGGACCTTTTTGATTCCTCTGTGACTGCAACCGGGCTCCTTGTATTCTGCCTTGGCCCCTTTTAGTCTGCCCGGGGCCTTTGTACGTGGTATGGGCTTTTTGTCGTGTGCCTGGGTCCTGTGTGGTCCGTCCGGGCCCCTGTGGTCTGCCCGCGCCCCTTGTGGGCGGTCTGGGCTCCTTTTAGTCTGCCCGGGCCCTCTGTGGTCTGCTCGGGCCCCCTGTGGTCTACCCAGCCCCCTGCGGTCTGCCCGGCCCCTTGCAATTTGCCCGGGCTCCTATGGTTTGTCCGTGTCCCTGTGGTCTGCAAGGAACCACAGCACTAGCGGATCCAGGGGGGTAAAAGGTAAAATTGGGGGATTTGATGCCCTCCCCCCAAATCCCCCGATTTTACCAATTTTTACGGATTTTCTTCAAACAAAAACCATATGTTTTTTCACGATTTGGGGCCCCGTTGCCCCCTCCCCCACCATCGGCCTGAATCCGCCCCTGATTCCACTCCTCCCACTTCGCTGTATCCGGGAACCCGTGCTATAATTTCAGGCTCCCTCTGGGCTACCCAGGCCTCCTCTGACTCTAGCCGGTCTCCTTGCCTTGCTTACGACCCCCTGTAGTTCACCATCCCCCACCGTGCGCAGCCGGGCCCGTTCCGATAAGTACTGGTTTAATAAATTGAGATGTTTGTTATTTTTGCATCTCTCCGCCGGCACTACTTTTCTTCATTGATATATTTCTAGGCATTTTTGTCAAAGTTTTCCATTTTTGTTTGTTCTAGTGGAATTTTAAATACAGACAAATTTAAGTCTCTTAAATTTGTCTGTCAAAAGTGTACCAAATCTTGTCGTCAAATCTGGGTTAAATAATGTGCGTCCGCCGGCGAATGGTAGCCTCTTAATTTCCCGGGCTTGTCAGCGCAGCGCGAAGGAAGCTAAGGCATGCTCCTGGCTCTCTTGTCGCATTCGCCGAGGCGAATGATTTGCACAAAGTTTGCCTTGAACAGTAAAATTGGCATGCTTATGATTCAATCGGCTTGTGTCTACTCTGGAAAAGTTTCGTTAGGCTCTGATTTGGATTTTACGTTTGGGCTTTTCGTGTCAATCCAAATCGTGCTCCGATGCGCAGTGTTGAATGGCAAGTGAAGTGATTGTTTGCTATTAGCTCCTGTCGGGCTGAATCCCTAATGAGTGATGATCCCCTGTCCGGCTCCCCTGATGGCTAAATACCAAGACTTGGAGAATCTTTTTCCCCTATGGCCGCCAGTGATGTATCTAGAATTTGGGTAAGGGGAGGGAAGGGGCAAAGCCTCAGGGGACAGGGCGGCACTTAGCCACCCGAAGGGCGCACTTTTCACCCAAAGGGCGACCAATCGTCGCATCCTGGGGGAGGGGAGGGTTTGGGGGCGGCATTTCGTCCTCAGAGGCTCTTGGGTTTAAGGGGTGGCTGCCCCATTCGCCCCCCCCTGGTGGCCACCGCATTCGCCCCGCCCCCTGGTGGCTGCAGCCGGGTCCCTACTCCCAGTAGTTAATACCCTGTGGATGCAGACGGGCCTGCCATGGATGCGGTTCGTGTAACTGCAAGCAGCCTCTGCCATGCTTGCCATGCGGGCCCCTGTGGTATCCCGGGCCCCTGTGGTCTGCCCGGGCCCCAGTGTGCAAAGTATGGCATTTTCGACGAGATCTTGTCAGTGCGAGTGCCCTTGGAGACAGGAGCGAGTGGTGCGAATTTTATCAGCCTGGTGCGAATTTGCAAGACTGGTGCGAGAAAGTTGACACTGAAAACTAAAAAAAAATAATGACTGAATAGTTAGGAAGACACAGGAGGGGGCCTTATAAAAAGTCCTTAACTAACTAATAAGAGAGGTAGTATTGCATCGTGTGGGTAGGAATGTGTGCGTTTTTCTCCCTAGTATCTGGCAGATTGGTGAGATTTTATTTGGCTGGTGGTGCGATAATTTTGGATGGCTGGTGCGACTCTTCTGCCCTGCTGCCATACTTTGCAGACTGGCCGGGTCCCATTTGGTCTGCACGGACCCCTTGTCTGCTAGTGCCCATTTTGTTCTGATCGAGCCCCTTGTGGTCTGCCCGGGCCTCCTGTGGTTTTCCCGGAACCCTTTTGGCCTGTCCGGGCCTCTGTGTGGCCTCTGCGGACCCCCCTTTTGTCCGTTCGGGGCCCCTTTTGTCTGCGCGGGCCCTCTGTGGTTTGCCCGGGCCCCTCCCAGTCTGCAAATTATGGCACTTTTGGCGAGATCTCGTGGTGCGGACACCCTTCAGGTGGTTCGAACTTTGGAGCAAACAAGTGCCAACTTTTGCTGTATGGTGCGAGGGAGCTCAAATCAAACACCCACAGAGATCTGAGAAGGGAGAAACTGGTAAAAACATCGAAATTTCCGGGTCAGTGAAATTTCTCACCAATGCTCGGTGTGAATTTTAGGCTGCTGGTGGTGCGAAAAATCTACAAGGCTGGTGCGGACTCGTCAGGTCTGCTGCCATACTTTCCAGACTGGGGCCCCTCTGTGGTTAGCCCGGCCCCTGTGTTCAGCTCGGGTCCCTGTGGTCTGCCCGGGTCCTTTCATCTGTCCAGGCCCCGTGTGGTCTGCCCGGGCCCGCTGCCCAGCCAGCAATTCCGACCGGGCCCAGAGCGGGCTGGGTCGGGCTCTGCCCGAGCCCTAAGACTCATAGCTGAGCCACATAGACTCGGGCTGAGCCCGACATTAGGTCGGGGGATGACAACTTGCCCGAGCGGTAGAGCCTGGTCTTGCTTGACCATGGGCTCTTCCCAGACGGAGCGGAGCCGGACCTGGGCTGAGCCCATGTACGCGGGCTCTGCCCAGTCAAAGCCCAGCATATATCGGGCAGAGTCCAGCCAAATTGCTGGCTGTGTGTGGTCTGCTCGGGCCCCTTTTGGGTTTACCGGCGTCCTATGGTTTTCTGGGTTCCTGTGGTCTGCCCGGCCCCTTTGGTGTGCTCAGGCCCTATATGGTCTGTCTGGGCCCCTTGTGGTCTAAGAATATCGTGCAGAAACTGAAGCTGTTGTGTTAGTCGCGTATTTGCAGGAGTTCCTTATTTGTGAGCAGTTTCGTGCCCCAGGTGGTGTATCCGTGCTCCATGTTGCCGAAACCGGCCCCCTGCCATGCTTGCGGGCCCCCTGTGGTTTTCCCGGGGCAACGTGCGGCCGGTCCCATGCAACATTCGGGGAAAAATGGATGGGGCGTGAGAAATGTCAGTGGCTTTCAAACTGACGTCCTGGTCATGGATTTTGCTAAGGCGTTTGACAAAGTAAACCATAGCCTACTTATTCACAAGCTCAGCCAGTATGGCATTAAAGGAAGGATTAACAACTGGATATCCGACTTCCTGAAGGATAGAAGACAGGCAGTGGTGGTTAACGGAAGCAAGTCCGGGTTCATTCCGGTCACATCCGGAGTCCCACAGGGCAGTGTCCTCGGCCCCTGTCTCTTCCTCGTGTACATAAATGACCTTCCGGACACCCTAGCAGCACGCACGCGGTTGTTTGCTGATGATACTGCAGCCTACAACGTAGTTTCCAACACTGCAGACCAGTTCAGCCTACAAAAAGACTTGGACAAGCTTGCTCGCTGGGAGAAGTGGGATATGCAGTTTCATCTGAAGAAATGTACTTCACTTCCAATCACCCGCAGCAGAGAACCAATGCAGTACCAATATGTCTTACATGGGCACAATCTAGAAACAGTCAGCTACGTCAAGTACCTGGGCGTCACACTCAGCAAGGACCTGACCTGGAAACTGCACATCAAGAATGTTTGTTCAAAAGCTAACAAGACATTAGGTTTCCTGAGGAGGAATTTGAAAATCAGCTCACGAAAGGTAAAGGAAACCGCATACAAAGCATATGTGCGCCCTTGCTTGGAATATGCTAGCTCTGTGTGGGATCCTCATCATCAAAATGATATCAACAGAATCGAAGCAATTCAACGCAGAGCTGCGCGGTTCGTGATGAGGGACTACAAACGCACCTCTAGTGTCTCAGTCATGCTAAGTCAGCTCAAATGGCCACTGCTTGAGCAGCGACGGAAGGCGGCACGCCTAACAATGCTTCGAAAGATCGCCAATGGCAACGTAGAAGCAGATGAGCTAAGAGAAAAGCTAACACCGCTCCCTGAGCGGGCAAGACGAGGGCACCACCAGCAGTTTGTCATGCCGCAGTGCAGGACCGATTACCGTCTGCACTCATTCCTTCCAAAGACCATCAGGGACTGGAATCTACTGCCAGAAGAATCTTTGGATCGTGATTCTTTGATTTCTCTCTTGTAACTCTTGTGTGATTATTGTTTGTTCTTTTGGCTTTGCGAGACACGAGCTACAGCACTTCAATTGACAAAATAATCAACTCGATGATTGTGGTCAATATACGGTAGAAGTAGAAATGTTAGGCCCCCCCATTCCTTTTGTACTGCAGAGCTGCAAAAAGTCGGGCTCTCGGGTCATAAAGTGCCCGACAGATTTTAGGGCACGGTATGGTCTTGCGACAGATCTTACAATCTGTGAGAAAAAAATCTTGAAAGGAAGCAGAAAATATTTTTTGTTCTAAAAAAACTCAATATTAGAATTGTCACCTCTTTCACTCAACAAGTTTTTCATGAATTTGCACCTCTCCCATATCAAGCCAGTGTGCGGCAAGAACCGATGGAAAATCGAGGGACTTATGAATCGAGGGACCTTTGAATAGAGGGCCTTATGCACAGAGGGTCTTTTCGAGGGACTTATGAATCGAGGAACCTTTGAATAGAGGGCCTTATGCACAGAGGGCCTTTTAAACGTCACCCAGAAAATCCTCTGCTGGAAAAATTCCTTCACCGGCCTGTCGGGCCCGATTTGTATTCCATAGCACGCGACAGCTTGGCCCGACAGGCCGCCGTAAAGGTAAAGGCGACAGGCAAAACAGTTTTTTTCCTTCGTTTCCTTCGTTTGGAAGTACGCTCAACGCTGCCGCAAGGGTGCTGTTTCAACAGCGCCCTTGCGGCAAAGCCGGTGTAAAAGGTATCTTTGGTTTGAAGAAAAGCAGCCCTGCGGTTTGGTGTGTTGCCTTGTAAATATGGCGGAGGCCAAGGCCCTAGAATCCCGTGGTGTGGTGGAGGCAATACGTTGCAAGGTTGTGTTTTTTATTATTTTTCTCTTGCATTACTTTGGTATACATCTTGAGTAAACTGGTTGAGCCTGGATTTCATCGTCCATAGTTGAAGGGCTGATAAATGGCTCCGATTAAGCTGAAGCCCCTTCCACCGTCCCGTGTCAAGCTTAAATGTGGATTTGAGGGATGTGGGTATTTTGGCGAGAAACGTTTTTTTAAGGAGCATCAGCGAATCAAGCATTCTGGGCTGCCCTGCAAGTTCAGGAACAGTGGTTTTGGCCAAGGAGGTCGTTTTGAAGCATGGATCAAACAGCGGGCAGATCAGAACAGTGTGGGGAGAAAACAAAGAAGTAAGTGATGTGGTGTTCGTTGTAATTTCGGCAGCTTACATTTATTTCCACACAGTATGTTATGCTCACTGTTGATCAATAATTTTAAATGATATTAATAAGGGAAAAATGAATTTTACCAGCAGACTGCTCAAACTAGACTAAAACATTTGATTTTCCCTTCCATCTTCTTTTAAATCCAATGCCTGTTTGTCCAGAATTAACCACAAAAGTTGCATACCTTCATCAGTGGATTTGTAGATGCCAAAGAAACAAAACTCTTCACCTTTCCACATTAATTTGAGTTTTAAGTACCAAACTATTTCTCCTATTTCATTTTATTCACTTACCTAAATATGCCTATGATCTATGTCAAGGGGACAAAGATATAACAAAAACACAGCCTAGTGCAACCTTTACTCATTCCTTTTACTCTTAACTTCCTTGGAAACATGATATTTATTTGACATTTACTATCTAACTGACTTAAGGTTATTTATTAGCCTCATGAACTTCAGATCCTAAACCACGTACCCTCATGGAAATGAGCACGGCAATGCATGAAAAACTTTGAGATAGCCAACAGCTTCAAAATTTAGGATTTTTCATGTAAACATGCATTTAAAGTCATGGAAAGCTAATATTACATGTTTGTATTCAACTACAAGTAGCCATGATCCTTAAAAACACTTTCGAATATCAAAAAAGTACCCCTCCAATCTTGTTTGTCTGGCCATCAGAGCAAAATCCATATATAAATTTTGGGGGTTCCTTCCAAATTACCCCCTCCCACCTCCAAAAAACTGAAATCATGAAAATCTGCAGAAGCTGGCATAAGTAACCGCATGGTATGGGAACCAGGTCAGCTTTCTTCCATTGCAAACTATATTTTTTAAGTATTCTGGGCTGGACTATGTAACATAATAACAAGATATCACTTATTCTCATTCTAGTGCAGCATTTTTTGTCAATGGCGGCTGCAGAGGACTGAAAAAGGGGGGCTGCTTTTCATGTTATTGTATATTTCCACCTGTGACCTAAATCATCTGAATCCAAGACTGAGTCTTATTCAAGACCCAGTCGAGCTGACTTTGACACACACTATTTGTACGCTGTACGTCCACAAATCTCAAATTACATCCAATAATAAATTTCCTTTACCAATGGTGACTCCAGAAAATGGGAATTGGTGGTTCGGTATTCAATTTGTTATAGGTTTCTGCCGATAACCTTAATTTCCTGAGCGTGTCTGATAATTGAAAACCCGAAGAACAGTCTCAGTTCTAGAGTTTTGAAAATTAATAGACTTGTGTCATTCCACTTAGATTTTCCATAGGCGGCTTCAGAGCACGAAAAATAAGGATATCACACATATAAGGATCAGAGCACAAAAATAAGGATAATGATATCCATTGGTGCCAAACTTGAAGTTTTTTATGCTAATTTTAGTATTTTCTATTAAGAATGTGGAAAAAGAGTAGGAACATTTTACCAATTGAATGGGTTTTAGACAATTTTAATAGTCCTATCCTAACCACCCGACAGATTGGGAGGTTTTTTCGAAAGTGCCCGACAGATTTGAGATTTTTGCAGCTCTGTTGTACTGATCCTATATGAGGATTGTAAAGGGAAATAGGCAGTACCACCTATTCATAGTACCCCTTGACCGGTACCCCGTGTTGTACAATGCCATGAACTGGCAAGGTGAATGGATCAGAAAAAGGTGTCTTGATCATGTAACATAAATATCAGTAGGTTCGATTTCCCCGCTGATAAAGGAATTTCGCACTTCGATCTCTACCTTCCATTTGTATCAAATTATTCGCGATAATGCGATTTCGTTCCAGGTGTGAATGTTAAAATGGTTGGACAGTATAAACATAAGTCGGGTGCACAAAAGCGTAAAACAAAGAACATTCAATACCGAGGGGCTGCTCTGGCAAAACTACCCAAATTTTGTACATTTTTCAGGTAAACTATGAATCTAGAATCGTCTTGCTAATTTTGCAAACTGTTATAAAATGACCCCGATCATATTTGCATTTAATCTCTAGCAACGTACGCGTCCACTTAAAGTAGTTCATATCACTACTATTTTTGGTACTTTGCAAGCTACGTTCATTTATTGACCGCAAAAAATTAAAACCCCAATTTAAAACTAACTCGGAAAAGTGCAATATGTATAGTTTCCAGCAAAACGGTAAAGTAAGGTTGTAATTCCAATCTTTCTTTTCCTGATCATTGCCTTCCTCGGCCAGGCCATCAGCCGGATCCCGTTTGCTAAAAGACCCTCCAGCATCCATCCCTCCTGCGTCGTCCGGGGCTGATCCCGTTGTACCTCCGGAGGAGAGCATCCACGTGGACAACAAAGACGGTAAGTAGACACCTACTTGTCCAATATCCTTACATAGTTTGGCAGCTCGTTCAAAAGATTGGGTCTTCTGACTACTTTTTGGGCTTAATAGTGCAAATCAGGAACAGTGACCAATAGCGCGCTAAAAATTGTTATTTAACCTTTGCAGTCAGTTTTCGACAACAAACGGTCGAAAATACGTTTTTTCCGTCACATTTTCATTAAAAAAATACGGGCCCCCATCATGTACGGGCCCCCTTTCGAGCCGGGTGCCCCCCCAATCGAAAACATAAAGTTGCGCCCCTGGTAAAAATATCATGAGGCAATCTGTTCAAGTGACCAAGTCGAATGCGTTACAATTGCAGGACACTTTCGCATATATGAGCAGATTCAAATTACTTTTTGGGAATGAAATTCTTTCAGACACGTTTGTTTACATTGCATAAATCCTCTCAAACGTATGCTGTGCTGCACTGGGTCACCTTGTATCGATACTATTTTTCCATCTCGGGGGACGATGTAATTGTGTCAGTTAGTGGTGCTCATAGGATAACTTATATTTGTTTCAATTATGGATAAACTCGCGACATCTTTGTAAATTTTTGTTTAAGGCTGAAAGGCAATTTATTAATAAGTTCATTTGCCCTCGTCTCCCTCGAAACAATGGATCCCTTTCTATCACTTTTAATGGCTGCAATTTTATTTTTTATAAATATTGTCCAAGTTGTTTCCAGTTCAGTTTTAGGAGTAGGTGTCTCACTAGAGTCATCACGGGACTTTTTACGGAGACCCCGACCCCACCACCCAAACGAGCAACTCCCACGATGAAGTGTTAATCAATGAACCAAATTTGAAAGTCCCACAAGGCATAACGACGACCGTCTACCTCAGGTCACACCCGCACCAGTCAGTTGCCAGCTGGCCTTCAGTATTTACGGTACCTACCACCCCCCAGTTGACCTAAACTATTTTTCCAGAAGTTGTAATATGTTGTGTTAGAGATAGATGGCGTACGGTGGCGCTGCGCTAAGGTGTTTTTTTACTACCTGTAGAGACCTGAGGAGGCCAGTTGCCCACCCCCTCGGGTGGGTGCGTGTTAATTGTCATAAATTCTGACACTTGCACGATGAAAATTTCGTAAAGACAAAGCAATATGATTGCCAGCAACCGATTACAAAAACAATCACTATGTTTGCGGCGTTAAACATAAGGCTGTACTTCTGCACTGGTCAAAAACCGTCTACATACCTACCTTAGGTGCTAAATATTTGAAACTTATAGCAAGAACGCATTTTTTTATTTTTCCTATCGAAAGATATTTTATTAATCAAAATTTTTGAGGTGTCTTAAATGGCAATTTCAACTGGGAAAAGGTCAAGCTAGGTCAAAAAGAAAAGGTCAAACAAATTAAAAGTCAAAATATTTTCAAATTTTGAAATTTTCTTTTTTGAAATAAAGTATAGTTCAAGACAAGTTCAATGATATACAAAACTTGTTAATCAAGCTATGCGTTTTTGAGTTACGAAGCATCAAAAATGAGTCTATAAGGTGACCTCCCGAAAATGCCTCGGGCTATAACTCGGTCACCGTTGGTCGGAGGGGGCTAAGAATCTCACAGGCGTGTTTCTGGCCCAAAACTACCCCGGAGACAAAGTTTCAGATTTTTTCTAGACATGGTGGTGTCAAATTGAAATATTTTTGGTCGCTTTATCCTGGAATGCCCCATTTTTTTCTGAGTGACTGGAAGTAAAAAAGTTATTTTTCAGACTTGCAGACTAGTATTGTTCATAAATAGTCCTTTTTATAATGTTTCCTAATGAGCCATTCCCTTTCAAAAATGCATGTACCTGCAGAGGCGGACGCAGACCCGAGTTTGGGGGAGGCCAAAACCCATGTCAGCCTCCCCACGGGGGTGGCAGGGTGGGACCGGTGATCTCATTGCTCGGCAGATCTAGTATAAACTACCTCTCCAAGTACCTCATCGCCCTCGGAGGTTGTGGAGTTTACATGGCAGCGTCGGTTTTATTTATTTTATAATCCTGTTTTACCGTTTCTGGTATAACTCTCAGGCTGGGTCTTGCCAGGTGAGGCCGGGTCAGTTTGCTTCTATGTGAAATTCCATCCATATGTATAAAAAGAGAGACCCTAGCGAGAGCTGCGCGCTCGCTCTGTAAAAACGTTGGCCTTGCCAGGACTCATTTCAGCGTTCACGCTTTTATTAGAAACTACTACAACCGAGTCGTTATCATGACAAAAAACCTCAGACAAAATCCAGTGTGTATTCCAAGATTTTTGACACACCGAAGCAAGCCCGCTTGCACGCCACGAATATCAATACAAACCCTATCAAATCCTGAACAACGCCACTTGAAACAGAAACAACAATTAGGGCTTAAATCTATAGTCTGATCCAAAGCCACCCCAATCTGCCAACAAATCCAATCCACTTCGATCCATGGATCCTTGGTTTCATCGTTGGATACGAATATATTCAAACGTCCCACTATGGCGTAATCTACTGCAACAGAGAGGTCTCCTACTTCCATGCACATCCGGTTCGAGGGGCTGTTTTGGGGCTTCTTGGAGGTGGAAATGGACCACACTTTGGGTCACATCGTCGCTCCTGCGTGTCGTGCCGAGTGCTAACATATCCTCACACATTCTCTCAAAGATGTCATGGGCGGCTTCAGGCTAGCACCACCGACTGCGCAGCTCTTCATCCTCAGTGAAAGCTAACATTGCAATTCTTCTACAAATCGTATGTTTAGGAGGCGTTTGATTCTCTATGCCAGGACTGGGGTTTCGAGGTTGGTGCTGAATCACTGCTATAGGTTCCTTCGTGGAGATGTGGTCACGCCAGCGCTAGATCCGCTCATGGTCCGTCCAATCGACCTGGCGCCGGTGTTTACCTTCACCCATTAGCTGATGGCAGGGCGTGGTCGCGAGCCAGAGGTGAGCCATCCCACCGCTCGGCTCTGTCGGACATGTGTGTCAGCGCGCCCGCCCGCGTTTCCACCGAGTCGAGAGCAAGCTGCGTTATCCGCCTTCTGCGGAAACAAGAGTAAGGGAAATTAGCAAGAGACCGGGAAGAATAGCATGTAGAAGCTATCTATTTTTAAGAAACGGGAGCTGTCTCGATATGGACCTGACAACAATATCACCGTGCGACCCAACGTTGAATGAGGTAAGATCAATTAATTGTACATGCAGAGTACACATCAAAGTAATGTCAGAAATCTGGCCAAACAAACAAAAACACACATTTATTTACAGTTTATGTAATGTTACCTTTGGAAATCTATACCAGAAGTAACACAGCTGAAAGAAATGACGTTGAATCAAACCCATTCAAGTCGGTTGCACATCAGTCGCATCTTTCTTTCATACGGCATCCGACATCAAAATAATGACTCAACTCATCGTACTTAAACTTTACCCTTCATCTTAGTTAAAAAATGAGGTGGTATTTTATATTTCACGTATCCATTCGCTTTTGTACTTTCAAAATGTCTTTCTTAGAGCAGGCAGGAAATATTCAAATCATTATCTACATCTTTTAGGAAAATATTTGAGGGGTAGCTTGAGTGTGTGAAATGAGTCCTCAACGAATATTGGTTGGTTATGATACATAACTCCAGCAGCAAATGGGCTTTGGTCTGTTCTTGTTTGCTTAAAATAAATAACAACGTAATAAAATGAAATGACAAAACTTCAATCTGTCTATGTGAGCATCCAGTAAGTCGAAGTCAAGTTACATATATATATATATATATATATATATATATATATATATAAAAAAAAAAAAAAAAATATGTAGTAAATAAAAAGTATTTTTTTCCTCAGACTTGTACCGGGATTGTGGCTGAGACAGTCGAAGATGTTGAGTGGCTGGAACAGCGGATTCTGGGTGGCTTTCGACGGTGGCACGTGATATTCCTGACCGCCGCTGGCATTCAGGCTATCAGTGAGTTGCGATGGTTTGCGAAAATGTTCACGATGAGAGGCACTTTTATGCAAATTATGGAAAAGAAGAGCGAGAGCGAGAGAGAAAGAGAGAGAGAGAGAGCGAGAGAGAGAGAGAGAGAGAAAGAGAGAGAGAGAGAGAGAGAGAGAGAGAGAGAGAGAGGCAGTAAGTATGGAGTGAAGTGTACATACACATGAGGTGGATGTGAATGAAACAAAATATGCTGTTTTTTAGCCAATCAATTATGTTGTTGATATTGAACATTAGGACGTGGGATGTGCGTGGAAAGCTGCCCCCAGAGTTTCGGAGCACGGAAAGTCTTGAGGCATTGTCACATTACTACTACACCACTTCCCTATTTCCTGACCATGTTCATTCGATTTCAGTCACGTTCTTCTGCTGCTGCTTTCGCATCCGTATTCCCAGGACAAAGATGGAAATTGAAGCCGATTACCGTCGCAAGGCATTGGCTAAAAAATTCAGACAAAAACTGAAAATTATTCAAAACATCGAAATGGATGAAATGGATCTAAAAAAGGTAAGAAGTTGCTTATTTTCGTCATTTTTAGGTAATTTTGTCAACCGGATAATACATTTTGCTCACACGCTAGGTATTGCAAAGAATGAAGACGTATCTTTTTACACAAAGAGGCTGAACTGAGCAATAGCATAAATCCATGAGATAGTGACATCTATGCAAGGCCCTGGTGGACAAGTAAATACATCTACATAGTCAAAAACAAATTCTGAACGGCGTTTGAAAGCTCTTGGAGATGCAAAGAGAATATAAGCGATTTATTTTATTGTTAGGTCAGGTCAGCATTGAAGTTACCAGACATCCAAAGCCTTCATAGATCAGGTCAGCATTGAAGTTACCAGACGCCCAAGGCTTTCAAAGCACCACAACACTGCATTGTAGACCATGTCTCCTATAGACTGTTACTGAACGGGGCTAAAGCAAATGGTTTGGCATCGTTGGCGTTCTCTCATAGTGCTGAATGAAATAATTTGAAACATGATCATGCTAGGTCAAACGGGTAAATGGCATGACCTCAAACCAGGTCAGGGTTGCATGCTGACCTGATATAGTCATATTGCGGATCAAACAACTCCCAGGGACAAGACTATCACAGTTACATCAAAATGGATGATCTATCTGGGTACAGCACAAAATTATTGGCAAAAGAATCACAGCTTGCTCAGGCGATGTCATCAGACGGTGTCTAACGAGTCAAATTCTCAAACGCACGACTTGATGGTCAGGAACGTGCGAAGACCATATGGTATGACTTCCAACTTGATCCATCCCGTACATACTGAAAAGTAAATTATTGTATGTATGTTTCCCTTACAGGCTCATGATGGGTGACCCAAAAATTGACTCCACGTTGGGTAAAAAATTCAGAAGCTCTGAGATTGCAGATTTGCAGATCCCAATGATTTCTATACGTATTATGGAAGTTGGGAACCGATCGGTTGGAAAATATTGTTTTGGCGCCGCTTCAAAACGGGACTTTTGGTTTTGAGTTCGGATCACATGACCTTGAAAAGCTCCTTGACGTGATCTATGGTCCTCGACCTGACCTGACCTTTAAAGCTCTTTAAGCGTGAGATATGTGGCAGGGTTTTAGACATGATCCAAATCCAGGAGCGATGCAGCAAGCCATCTTTGTCTTGCGGAACAGCATAAGACCTCACGGGGAATGCTATCCCTTCACACACAGCTACGGGGTCAGAATGTGAATTGTACAGAATTTGGTATTGGGTGAATATTCGTGGCAGGTCAGTTATATTTAAAAATCTACACCGACAGCACGTATTCAGGAGACAGCTTAACGCTGCTGTAACCCCCATTATCCTATATTTTCCATAAGCAAGGCCTCTGTAGCAAGGCTTGCCACAGAGTATCCCAATCTGATGGCAATGGACCCCGGACTGATGAGGACCGGGGGCAGTTGGGCGGATATATTCTCTTTGGGTGTGGCCAGGCACCTCAAACCAAACGTCGAGGTAATGTCAAAACACCTTTAAACTTTTGTCTGTTTTCATATTAGGGACTTTAATCTGGTTTTAGGTACTTCACGATGCCCGTGAGAAGGCTACACACATTTCATACTATTAAAATTGTGATTATTAACATTGTTTCATATTTGGACACTTCCAGTAGTTCTGGAAAACCCATGCTCCTGACCATGGGGAAGGTGAATTTTAAACATATTGGCTGTCTTTGGAAAAGCTAGTAACCATACACTTCATCAACACATCCACACAGGTTAACGCAGGTAAAAGGGAGGAAATGTAAACAAAGTGTAAGTCAAGTCCTAATTCTTTTGGTGGGACGTCCCTTTGATTAGCTTGTTGGGAAAACACGTCCCTCGTTCCTCCCCACATTCGACACAAAGGCTCTATAGCCCTCTTTGGATGCCATGCAATGCCCCTTTTTAGAATTTTGGTAAGAGATGAGTATACAGAGACGATTTTCATCACATTTTTCAGATATCATAAAACACAGAAAGAAAAGGACTCTCTTAACCCACGCCTCACGGGGGTCCGGCGCCACCTTCACCCTAGCGGGGCATCGATGCCCCTTGAACTCCGAGAATGTGAGGATGAATGCAAATCTGCAAAGTGCATTGGAAAGCTCGTGTGAATTCAGCATGTTTTACTTGACATGTTCTAACGCTCAGGTCAATGATTTGACCTCCAGAGGTGAATTTGGGTCACGATAAGCTATTTCCACTAAGATATGCAATGCTTATGAAACCTGGGCATACCTCTCATGCCATTGGAGCTATTGAGGTCTGATAAGGTACATTTGATAGAAAAATTCCAGGGATGTCTCCGCTATGAGGAACATAATGACTTCCCGCCAGTGGTTTCACCTCCAGAGGGCACCTCTTGACCTCATATGACCTGAGGTCACAAAAGTTCATGAAGTGACCTAACTGAATATCAAATGAAGCCAGTTATGAGACGTACACGATGACGTTTAGTTCAGCGCTCTAGCTTGATTAGGTCGAAAGTTATCTTTAAAATACTTCTTTTGACCCTGGTGGCCTGTGATGATCTCAGATAAGTCAAAGGGCAAATATTTCCCCAGGAATCCGTGAAAGGGTGGCCAGGAATGATTTCTTAAACAATTTGAGCATTCGAAATCATTCTTGCGACTTAAAAATCATAAGACAGATTTTCACCATGATTTCTAAGGGAGAGGTCACCTCGTGACCTGACCTCAGTTTACAACATTGAAAAATCCCGGATATAAATTTTGTAGTCTCTGGAGGGGTCATCAATCGTAGAAAGTTTCAAATTGATCGACTTAGAATGCAGTTCTGATAGAGCTAAGAAAATTAAAGTGAGGTGACCTTGTTTGACCTCGCCTGGTGATCTGACCTAGTGTAGCCTGGGGTAAAAATTTCAGGGATGGTGGGAAAATGTTGGGGTGAGAGGAAGACTTCTCAACCTTGGTGCTGTGCTGCGCCTCGGCGTTTTTCTGCTAAAAAAACCTTAGGAGGGCATCGATGGGTGAGGGCCGAGGGTTAAAGGGAATGAACCAGCTTGCCAGAATTAAAAAAAACTATTTATGGACAACGTAGGTCTGGAAATCTGGAATCCACATATTGTCCACCTTCAATGGTCGATAACAAAAAAATTGTTATTTTCTTACTACCCTGAGTTGAACTAAGCATCACGTGTATTTATGAGTCTAGCCCCCAGGGTGTCGCCTGCAGCAATTAACGCTGCAGCGAGCGCTGCCGATGCCAATATATATCACGTGACCTGCGCTTCAGTTGCATATAAGCCAATCAAACTGTTGCAAACATACTGAAAGGGATTCGTTTCCGCTTTTAACTAGGGCTTTAAAGCCCTTCATTTTGATCCTACACCTATGCGGAAATTTATTTCGGAGAGCTTTGGGTAAACTGAAATATGTCAGTAGTGATTTCTGGACACGTTCTACAAAACTTATATCTCAGTACAAAACCCATTATAGAAGTGGCACACCCGCTTTAAGGCGTCAAATTTTACATACAAGTTGGGGAAGGGCACTTGAAAGGTACTTGAAGAAAAGCACGCTGAAGGGCACTTCCATTTTTAGGCACTGTTTTTCTTCTTTAGTATAATAGAGTGAGTCGCTGCATTAAGGTAGAAGTTATGACAACATAATCAAAGCATAATGTTAAGTTTAAACGCATAAAAGGAATACTAGATGGAGAATGATTTTATTAAATTATATGAGAAATATTTGACCTTTCATGTGAATACCTGGGTATAGCAGGCACTACCTAACAAACACAGTCAAGCAACAACCACAAGATAGAATGAGCTTCGGTGGAGGTATGTGAGTTTGACTGTGCTGAATGGTGACGTTTGCAGCGCTGGACCGAATCAGGGCGGAGTTCCGCTCTGACACGGAGAGTCTGGCTCACTCGGAGGCCGCCCTCAGTCTTCCTGACGACGGCGCCTTCGCCGACGGCATCTCACTAACTCCCACCTACCAGCGCGGTAGCCAGGTCACGCTTGGTAAGACCCTCCAGAACTCGCTTTATTCCAGTAGCGAAACTGGGATGCATTTGGTAGCTGGGGCATGCCAGGACAAAACGACAAAAATATTTCAATTTGACACCACCATGTCTAGAAAAAATCTGAAAAAACTTTGTCTCCGGGGTAGTTTTGGGCCAGAAACACGCCTGTGAGAATTTTAGCCCCCTCCGATCAACGGTGACCGAGTTAAAGCTCGATGCATTTTCGGGAGGTCACCTTGTAGACTCATTTTTGATGCTTCATAACTCATCAACGCATAGCCTGATTAACAAGTTTTGTATATCATTGAACTTGTCTTGAACTTTACTTTATTTTGAAAAAGAAAATTTCAAAATTTGAAAATTTTTGACTTTTAGTTTGTTTGACCTTTTCTTTTTGACCTAGCTTGACCTTTTCGTAGTTGAAATTTCCCTTTTAGACACCTCAAAAAGTTTTCTTCATAAGATATCTTTCGATAGAAAAAATAAAAAAATGCGTTCTTGCTAGAAGTTCTAAATATTTAGCACCTAAGGTAGGTAAGTAGATGGTTTTTGACCACTGCGGTAGTACAGCCTTACGATTAATGCCGCAAACATAGTGATTGCTTTTGTAATCGGTTACTGGCAATCATATTGCTTTGTCTTTACGAAATTTTCATCATGCAAGTGTCAGAATTTATGACAATTAACACGCGCCCACCTGAGGGGGTGAGCAACCGGCCTCCTCAGGTCTCTACAGGTAGTAAAAAAACACCTTCGCGCAGCGCCACCGTACTCCATCTATCTCTAACACAACATTTTGCAGCTTCTGGAAAAATAATTTAGGTCAACTGGGAGGTGGTAGGTACCGTAAATACTGAAGGCCAGCTGGCAACTGACTGGTGAGGGGGGTGACCTGAGGTAGACGGTCGTCGTTATGCCTTGTGGAACTTTCAACTTTGTTTCATTGATTAACACGCCACGCCACCTCGTGACGAGGTGGGCGGGTCCCGCCCCAAGATCCGAGACCCACGGTAGGTGCAAAAACGGTAACGGCGTGGCCCACGCTTCCCATCGAAAAACTGACCATTTTTATCAGGTCACATTAAGGTCACCAGAGGTCAAAACATGCCGTCACATGCCGCAACGGATAACATAAATAGTTTGGCCATACATCGAACAAGTAAAGAAGAGCAAAACGACTGAACATAAATCCGCGCAGCAAGCCAATCGAATGATATAGATTACCTCAGTCAAATCAAAGATTGACCACCGAGGTCAGGTCAGGTCAAATTATAAAAATCAAAAATAGAACCGAAAACCAAGGCAAGTCTAAGAACAAAAAAACGCTCATCACCATCGTTACGAGTTATCAGTAAAAACCATATTCCTATGTATTACCAATGGAAGGTCATGCTTCGTACTACCTAGGCATCGATATCAAAAAACCGAACATATTTAAAACTCGGGAGCCCATTATGTAATATAAGTTCCAATGGATAAGTCACCCTGCCCGACTATGCTATCTAAACTTTTTAGGTCGGGTCACTGACCGACTGGGACCGACCGAATGACCTATCCTAAAATTTCACAGAAGTTGCAAAAAAGGAAAAAGGATACCAAGTACGGCGGCGCTGCGCGCCGCCGTTTTCTGCTGTCTCCGAAAAACCCAAGGGGGGCGGGTACTCGCCCCCGTCAATGCGCGTGTTAACACTTCATCGTGGGAGTTACTCGTTTGGGTGGTGGGGTCGGGGTCTCCATAAAAAGTCCCTTGATGCCTCTAGTGAGACACCTACTCCTAACACTGAACTGGAAACAGCTTGGACAATATTTATAAAAATAAAAATTACAGCCATTAAAAGTCATAGAAAGTGATCCATTGTTTCGAGGGAGACGAGGGCAAATCAAGTTATTAATAATGGACCTTTCAGCCTTAAACGAAAGTTTACAAAGATGTTGCGGCTTTATCCATAATTGAAACAAGCATAACTTATCCTATGAGCACCACTAACTCACACAATTACATCGTTCCCCGAGATGGAAAAATAGTATCGATACAAGGTGACCCAGTGCAGCACAGCATACGTTTGAGAGGATTCATACAATGTAAACAAACGTGTCTGAGAGGCTTTCATTCCCAAAAAGTAATTTCAATCTGCTCATATATGCAAAAAATGTCCTGAAATTGTAACGCATTAGACTTGGTACCTTGAACAGGGTGCCTCATGATATTTTTACAAGATGATCATTTCATAGCTGACACGGATCCCAGAATCCCAGATGAATAATTACACAGTGCACTGGGAGTGATGCCGCTAAGCAGCCAGTTTTAATCACTACCGAATATGTTACATAAAATCGTTTGGTCGTGTCACCTTCCTTTGATGTTGCTCGAGGTCACAGTATTTCTTACAGGAACTAAGTGGAAACCTAAATTTTGTGGCATAATAGGTGACAGAGGAGAGCCGTAGAAAGAAATGCTCAGCACTATTGGAACACTCTTGTTGAGGCCAAACGGATTATGTATCTTATAATATTGCCTAGTCAAATGCCAAAATTAACCTGCTGTGACCTAGAGCCAAGCTTAGGTCTTTATGGTAAAAAGAATATTAATCAAACTGCAGTGGTAAGCCAGACAGGAAAACGTAAAAATAAAACCTCCATCACAATTCTCGACAATTCTCAATTCTCTCCAGTTATCAAAATTTACCAATTGCCCCATGCATTTCTAATGAAAAGATCATGACCCAGACCTGCTCCCGGTTATTGACATAGAAATCCTGCTACGAAAAATTATCTTGCTCGGCGACCTTACTATGTAGTGTGAATCTAACCAAGATAGGCTAAATTTGATATTATTGATGCACTTCCCAAAGTTTTTTCGAGGTTAGGTCTCTTGACTTGGGTTGGCGGTTTGACCTGGTATGACCCAAACCTAAAATTTTGCCAGAAGCTGCAAACATTTCGAGTTAGAGGTACATGAAGTACGGTGGCGCTGCGCGAAGGTGTTTTTTTACTACCTGTGGAAACCTGAAGAGGCCAGTTGCCCACCCCTCCGGTGGGCGCGTGTTAATTGTCATATATTTTGACACTTGCACGATGAAAATTTCGTAAAGACAATGCCATATGATTGCAAGCAACCGATTACAAAAGCAATCGCTTTGTTTGCGTCGTTAAACATAAGGCTGTACTACCGTAATGGTCAAAAACCGTCTGCATACCTACCTTAGGTGCAAAATATTTGGAACTTATAGCAAGAACGCATTTCTTATATTTTTTCTATCGACAGATAGTTTATGAAGAAAATTTTTGAGGTGTCTAGAAGGACGATTTCAACTGCGAAAAGGTCATGCTAGGTCAAAAAGAAGAGGTCAAACAAATTAAAATTAAAATATTTTCAAATTTTGAAATTTTCTTTTTCGAAATACAGTATAGTTCAAAACGAGTTCAATGATATACAAAACTTGTTAATCAGGCTATGCGTTGTTGAGTTATGAAGCATCAAAGATGAGTCTACAAGTTGAGCTTCCGAAAATGCCTCGGGATATAACTGGGTCACCGTTGGTCGGAGGGGGCTAAGATTCTCACAGGCGTGTTTCTGGCCCAAAACTACCCCGGAGACAAAGTTTCAGATTTTTTCTAGATATGGTGGTGTCAAGCCTTGGTCGATCTGTCCTGGAATGACCCAGCTATGCTTCTTTGTGAGGCAGTCATTTTGGAATGTACAGGGTGTCATGGGCACGCATAGATTGGCCTTAGCCGTTCGATAATTTTTTTGGGAATCTCAAATTATTACTCTGCATGGCACCGAATGCATTGTCACCCTTTGCTTGTAAAATCTGCTTCCGAACCAGACTTCAGACCGGAAGTTTTAGAACTTTATCAAACCCGTTTGATTTGTATGGAGTGCAGCCTAAATATCTAGCAATCTATATATCTCGTCTATTACGCAGATATGGGAGAGAAAAAATAATAAACCCTTAACATTTTTGTTCTAGACACTACCATACTGCATATGTTTCGTTAGAAAAAAGACGTGGCACCACCTCTAAGTTGCGAGAAAGAAAATCGTGTGATTTTGATTCTGAAACAAACTTTGATCGACGTGCTTATATTTTAACGTTCATTATATTTGTATTTAAAATCACTGGGCTTACACCTGGAAAATGTTTAGCAGTTTTGGAATGAAATTTTTTAGCTATAAGGCACTTAGCTGGAAACGGCATCATTTCCAGAATCTTTCGCGCAGGATCCACCAAACCCGCCCTGTCTTAAGTGATACACCCCGAGCGTAACACCGCACTGTGTGGTCTCAGGGTTCAGTCTGGAAGATCTGCAGCAGGAGGCACAGATGACCCCACTCAGGAGGATGTCCAGCACCGTCACTGGATTCTTCCGGGGCATCCCTGGCTGGTTCCGGCGCAATTACAACCATGAAGACTAAACGAAAGGCATTGGTGCTTTGTGCTACTTTTCAGCTAGCGTACATGTTGTCGAAATAGGTTTGGTTTTGCGCGTAAATAATAGCGGTGTCCTTTTCATATTTATTCCACATTGTGTTCTGCGAATGTCATATACACTTCTTAGGATACGTATGATTGTGTATGTTCCTTTTGGTGAGTGTTTGAAGGTCACATGGATAGGTAGTTAGATTATGCGCATTTATTGTGAGGAAATATAGCATTCTCATACCTTGCTTTTTTGTTGCCTGAAATATTCACTCTCTTTTGAAAGAAAACCCTAACACTTTCCACTTTAGAGCTGATCGCGTATGTTCGAAGGCTAAATATCTGGAAAAGGCTCTGAAAAATGACTCGCCCCTGGAAGAGACTAGCTCTCTGTAATAAGTGGGTCTCCAGAAAATGAAAAGTAATCAATGTTCGCACGATGGGCTTTCTATAAAAAATGCTCGTTTCTTACCGCAAATAATGAGCTATCTCCTCGAGCAAAGATATTAGCGTTGGCACTACTTTGAGAGAAAGAACTTGAAGTTTTCAGATATCTTGCATTACACACATACTCATTTCAAACCTCATGCTGAAGATAGTGTGGTACATAAAAGACGTGTTAAGCGCATAACCTTTTATCTTCAAAGACACAACGGTTGAGCAACACATAGTTTCGTTTCGGAATGGAATTTTAACAATAAAAAGGAGAACATATGTGACATAATCCGTTTCGGTAGTCTTAAGCTAGCTTCTAGCAAAAACTCGCTTAAGAACGTTTTCTACTGATAATTTAGTAGATTACCCAATGTTTAGGCTGAAAGTATAATTTTATGAGAATCTGAACACGGAGGAAGGCCAAGGACAGCAATGGAATAGTTGCATAAATTATTCATGGAAACAAGAAAAAAACAGAGGAGAGAATTTGAAAGTTTAAAGAGAGTTGACGAAACAAAGCTTGATTCCGAGAAACTGGAGAATAGCTCGTCCTGCTGCGAGTCCCACAACAACCCGGACGGCGGGCGCACACATGAGCATGTCTGCAATATGTTTCAGACGGCCCAGATACTTGGCTGGGTTCGGTGGGCAGTCACAACCGGGGACTTCCTCTTCCTCACATCCCGGCATAGGGCAGAGAGGCTTGCATTTTGGTGGGCATGGAGGTGGATTCCATGAAATTGCTTGGCATGCCTGAAATAAGAAGTTATACTGTAGTCCTAAGGTTGCTCTATCCTAGGTGCCTAGGTGCGCACATAAGTATCTTTATTTTTAGATAGTGTTAATTTTCTTTGGCCACACTAGCAAAACTATGACTTCGAGCAAAGGTTGTACATCATACAATGTTACACTTCATAAACACAACATTGCACGTATGATAATAGGAATAATTCATGCCATCATCATCCCAAAGACTGAGCCTGTTCTGAAACACACATTCTAAAAAGAATTCCCAGAGAAATTCTAAACACTGTTCAAGGTAGGCAACTGCAGTGGCCATGCATGAGTATGCACGTTTATGTGCGGATGTATCGAACATGTCATGATAGTAAGGCACAAAAAGACAGTCCTGACCCGTTATACCATATTTAACATAAGGAAATGATAAAATATGAAAGATGAAAAGAATTACCATCAGCTTCAACATCAGAAAGCGAAAAAAGACAACCTGGGATAATGCTGGTTGTTTTGCGGGCTGAATCCCGCGTTACATCTAGCTAACTCACCACAATCTTCACAGCTTCAAAAGCAGTTTCAAAAATTGAAGGTCCACAAGGATCGGGACAGCGTGGTCGTGGACAACTCTGCACCTTTCTGCATTTTGTGGGTGCTTTTTGGCACACCATTGTAAGACTGGAGTAGGCTCAAATCTTGATAAACTGACGATTTTCTATTCACTCAAATTTTTACAGCTGCTGAAAAGGCAAGTTCCAAGGAAGAATGAACATAGGCAAGAGTTTTCCAAGAAACAACAAATTTAGGTTATGTATCACACCATAATTTATGTCACTTTTAATTTACTTTCATGGTGATGACCAATCTTCCTAAAGTGACTTAAAATGCAGCGTAAAAGCAAACCAGAAGTTTTATGGTTGAAAGCACGAGACAAAATTAGGACCACCCACAGTCTGGCAGAAACGAGGTATGACCACACATTCAAAGAATGGAGTTTTGCTAAAAAATTTTGTACAAACAGTATAATTGAAGCCTTATGAATCTTGTAAAACAATAAAAGACGTTTAAAACCCACGTAGCACATGTTTTAAAGTCCCGTGACCAAAAGGGACATCTTTAGGATATGTATGATATTTTATGATATTTTCCAGATCATCTCCTATTGTGAAAAGGTGAAGACACCTATAACGCATGATACAAGGTACACAATGATAATTTGGATATTAAATGTAGTTAAATCAATCTAAACATGCCGACGCGTTTCGTTTTCTTACTCAGCGTATGTTTATGTAGTTCGAACGCGTAGATAGGGTAGAGTGGGGTAAGACGCATACTTTAAGGGAGAATTGGTCTGTACCCATCCTGCCAGGACGGAATTACTATATTTTTTCTTCGTTAAGTTCTTTCATCATTTTTCTACTCTCAGATACAATTTTTTGATTCTGACACGATGCTAAGTGTGCGAAATTTATTTTTCCTTGAGACCATGTAAAAGGCGTTTTACCCCGATAGCGGGGTAAAATGCCCAAGCCCCGGATTAAAAGGCCGTCATAAAACTCCCAGCTTATATTGTACCTTTTGCTTCAAGTGAACAAATAGGAATACCATTATACTTACGCTGTAAGACCATTTAGTGACAAAGTTGGTAGGGTGGGTACATTTACATCGCATAGAGTACAATCGCAACTTTAAGATAGCTTGCTTTTATTTCCGGGGATGCAAAAGCAACAAATGTTTGCTGAAAAATACCGGAGTTTACTGGGCGCGTCCAATCATGCCCAGGACCGGACCAGAACTGACGCTACCAGAAAAAATATTAGATGGAAGCTACAGTTCTTACATCGGCCTGGACATAGTAGTAGGCGTCTTACCCAGGTGGGCGCGTTACCCCACTCTACCCTAATAGACATGCTTGTATACATATATGCTTATGTAGTTTTCTTACACTTACGTGAGGCTAAGCGTGAAGAAGCTTTGCCAATGTTTCTGAGATTGTGAAATCCGCTCTTTTGGAGTTTGAATTCATTTTTTAATCATGACTGAGTCAAACAATTTTTTCTCTCTTTTTGATAAGGTTCTGTTCATTTCTGTATTTCTCCAGTTCGTAAGTGTTCATATTGCTCAGAGTGGAAGACAAAAGAGCTTGTAGTCTTATAATTCCTTATGTCTAATTTGTGTTCATACATTCGGGTTTGCAGACCGTGATACGTTTCCCCGTTATAGGAGTAAAGTTTTTACATGGAATTTTGTAGACGATCCTGTTCTTATCGCTGTTTTCGAACTTGGCTTCTTTCCTTGGCCTCGGTGGGGTTGTTTGAACACTCTCCCCTCAGGTTTTACGGCGGCACGAAAAAGCGACGTCGCAAAGCGCCACTGCACCTGACACACCTTACCCTTGCTCAATACCACAACTTCCCCAATAGTTTAGGGTTGGGTCATCTCAGGTCAGGTCACCAGTGCAAGTCAAGTGATGTCACCTCCAAAAATTTTTAAGGTGGCAAAAATAACAAATGGAAGAATCTATCCAATTGAAACTTATACAACATGGTGAGCCCACCAATTACTGCAAAGTATATTCCAGGATTTTTCGTATCCATGACTTAAGTTGAGGTGCCTACCGATCATGACCCCTCTATTGAAAATGCATTGGAAACACGGCTATTTGCCGGATAATTACTATATTTATGTAGATACCGCCTAGAAAACCTTAGCATTCTCCAAATCATAGTACCCTAGACCCATTTATTTATAGGTTCTACTTGCACGCTTGAACCTGTGATCCCTGAGAGGTCATCTGGGGCTACTTAAGCAGGCTTTCAGACTGGGTTCAATAACTTTCCAGGAAATGATGATGAAGTTTGTATTTGATACCATTAAGTTTAGATTGCTATTGCGAGTAGATAAACATGAATATCAACTATGCTGGATAGATGGTGACCTTGAGCTGCCCTTAGACGAAGTCATTTTTGCGCTTTGACCTAGTATTGCCATATTATACATCATTCGGTTCACCGTAACGCGAGGAAGCAAATGGTGCCCAAAAATTATTCTCATTCCACTCTGTCAGACGCTAGAGCCCGGAAACCCTTCTCTAACATGCTACCTTCTTTGATCTGTCATGAGCTCAATATTGGCATGGGCCAAAAGTGACAAATGTAAGTAGTTTCTTCATGGATTTGTATGAACAATCCACCAGCTTTCGCGTTTTTTCGCTATTCCGCATTGGAGCTGAGCTCGAGCGGGGCTGTTTAACACTTCCACCAGGGAGAATGTGACTCGAAGACCCACTAAGGGTGTTGATAAACAGCATCATTGATGGGTCTCCTATTTTCAAGCCTGAGCTAGCGATGAACCTAATAACTGCCTTTATAAGTGAATTTTCTAGTACTTCGTTTTAAAATGTTTTCAGTTATATAAAAGTTCTCAGTGGCGTTGATCTTGTTTTTCTCGAGTTTCTCATCTTCTTTGCCTTCAGAAGACATCTCACGATAAATGCTTTAGGGTATTTCAGTTTCAGAAACGACGAGAAATTATGATTGATCTTCTCTTCGAAGTATTCATTGCTACAGACACAGAGTGCACGGAGGAAAAATCCAATCAAGAGCCCTGATTTTACTCCGTCACTATGAGTAGAAAAATAATGTAAGAAATCATCGGAGTTGGATGGCTTTCTGCATTCTTTGAATTTCACTCCGCCGTCAGCTCTCAGAATCTCTACGTTCAGAAAGATATCTTGATGTCTTGCGTAGTTTCCATTGTAAGCTGGATAGAACTACTTTATAGTCTACGATATAGTCTACCTTGTTCATCTGAGTAATTTTTCTTCCAAATTAATTTTCTCTGGCACTAGAGCAAAAATATAATTCAAATATATTAACCATACTGTGCCAGGTCCCATAAGGCACGTACTGGAGGCGGCCTCAGTGGCCCCCTTCCACCTATTTTTTCAAGGTGGCCGGAGAACTGCTCGTAACCGAAAACTATACCTGGCCATATTTAACAGAATTCAATAGCGCGTCTATTGGTGAAGGATTTTTTAAATGGGTCGAAGTTTTTGGACTATGCTTTCAAAGTCAGACCTGCATTTTGGAATCGCGGTAATCGCGCGGTCGGACCAGTTCACTTGCATTGGAGACCGAGTGGTGACATCATTCCGCCATATAACCGAGATAATATGCCAAGGTCACCTCACATAAAGGTCAAGATCAAGGTCAAAGGACAGATCAAGGTCATATCAGCACTTTCAAGGTCACTGGCCTCAGCGCTTCCGGTCAAATGGTATCACCCGGTCTGACGTATATTATGCTATGATGGCATAGTTAAGGTACCTCAATGAAGAGGTTAAGGTCAAATTTCAAAGTCAATCATTGGGAAAGGTCAATCCTCATTTCCCGCCAAACAGTTGATATAGTGCTAATCATTTTGTACATTATAAGTAGCATACCATATTGCGACCTTATAGGTTAATGACCTTGAATGGCCTTGATCCCAAAACTGTAGAGAAGGTTCTCTACGACCTTCCCTCTATGACCCTGGTCCGCCTTTAGATTATTCCCGCCATTTCCCCGCATAATCACGGCATTTTCCACTCGGTCCCCAGCATGGCCAGGATTGGACCTCTATGACCTCGTTTGACCTTGAAGATATTGACCTAGATCAATAAAAATTGGAAATGATGTAGTTCATGATAGCCCCCACCCGCCCTCTAAACAGTGTTTTCTATGTCCCTTAATTTCCTAGATCTTTGGGGGCCTACCAGGCCCCCTCCAGTGTGAGTTAGTGCCAGACCCCTCTCCAGTGCGGGTGACAACCCCTTCTAAGTGTTGGTTCAAGAAGCAGCACATGCGATAAAACGTGCTATCAAACATATTCCATCAGAAGAGTTCCCTGTGCCAAAACTTCAGTTTGGTAAAGTAATTGAACTATGCCTAGATTCTAAAGCATTTGCACTTAAAGACGAGGAGTATGCTCAAATTAAAGGCCTGGCCATGGGTTCTCCCCTGGGTTCCATTGCTGCCTGCTTGTTCATGGAAATTCTTGAAAAGCGACACTTCGAAGGAATTATAGGACCTGGCACGGTATAGTTAAGATATATAGACTAATTTTTGTTCTAGTGCCAAAGGAAATGAATTTGGAAGAAAAATTACTCAGATGAACAAGGTGGAACCTTCTATCCAGCTTACAATCGAAACTAAGCAGGACAGCAGGATACCTTTTCTGGAGGTGGAGATTCTGAGGGCTGACAGCGGAGCAAAAGTCAAAGTTTACAGAAAGCCATCCAACTCCAAGGATTTCATGCATTATTTTTGCTGCTCATAGTGACAAAGCAAAATCGGGGTCCTGATCGGATTTTCTATCCGTGCAATCCACGTGCGCAGCAACGAATACCTCAAGCAGGAGAACAATTTCAATTTCTTGTCGTTTCTGAAAATGAAATACCCTAAATAATTTATCGTGGGATGTCTTCTGAAGGCAAAGAAGATTAGAAACTCGTGAAAGACAAGACCACATTGAGACGATTCATCATTGAGAACTATTGTAGGACTGAAAACATCTCAACACAGAGTACTAGAAAAATCACTTATACAGACAGCTATTAGGGTTATCGCTAGCACAGGCTTGAAAATAGGAGATCTCATTAACAAGAAGCCAGGTTCGAAAACAAAAATAAGAACAGTATCGTCTACAAAATTCCATGTAAAAATTTTACTAGATCCTATAACGAGGAAACGTATCGCGGCCTGCAAACCCATATTTATGAAACAGATTCGACGCTAAGTAATCATAAGACTACAGGCTGTTTTGTCCGACACTCTGAGCAATATGGAAAACTTACTGAACTGAAAAAATACGGCAATTTTTCGCAGTCGTCTATCAAAAAGAGGGGAAGGCTTTTGGAGTCGGCCCTGATTGCAACAAATAAGAATTTAAACTCCAAAAGAGGGAATTTCACAATCTGAAGTGAGATATGGCTACATACATGTCTAGTGTATACGCATTCGAACTACATACAGGTCGCAACCTGATCAACAGGACCTGTTGATGCTGGTGACAGCGAAATATTGTCTCAATTTTTTGGCGTTTTTGTATCTAATATCAATTCTAAAATATATTGTCATGCTAACGATCAATATCTTTTACATCTTTCTCTCCATCATGCTGCCAAAAGCTATCCGTATAATTAATACATAGACATACGCTGGGGAAGAAAACGAAACGCGTTTGTATGTTTAGGTTGAGCTAGATAAGTCTAATGTCCAGTTTATCATTGTGTAACTTTTATCATCAATTTGTCAAATGGCTATTCCACACCTGTAATGCAGCCAATAAATTGCATTATCGTGTGCGAGTGTAAAATGAAACCATTTCCCATTTTGAATGGGGCATGAGTTGATGTGGTTATAGTGCCCCAGTAAAATAAATAAAATGACTTAAGCACCGGCGTGCCCTAAAACCTCCTGGCTGCAATAATAATAGGCAGTTCAATCTCTGAGGATCATCTACTGGACATGCAGCAAGTACACAGATCCACCATAGCGAAATTTTCATTCAGTTGCATTTCTTTGCAAAATAAGACCAGGATCTAGTTCAGATATTTCTCAGTGTCCACTCACTTTGCGTGATTACGATATCATTATAAAAAAATTTAAAAGTGCTTTACGTTTCCATCACAGCATAATTGATATTACCTTTAAATGATTGATAGTACCTTTAAATGAAACAGCTACAAGAAATATCAATCTGCATGTGACTGTCACTCTTACACTGTGTACCAATAGTGACCAAAATTATACCGATGGCACAAAAAAACAAATATAATCAAACCTGTTTCATTGTAAATGATTTTAAGTTGGTAATGTTTTATATGGCCTATCTCTCCGAACCTGGGATAGAAAATGACCGCGGCAGTGCAGCGGTTAGCGGGTTCGCTTTCCACGCGGTCGACCCGGGTTCACGGCCCGGCGAGTTCTCTGACCAAGGGGCAATCTGGCTCCCGGGAAGAAATCCTTCCAACAGTGAAAAGGCTGGTGATGCCATATAAACCTGGCAATTGGTGCGTTGATAAACAAAAAAATCATTAGAATATACAAAGATGGGAAAATTGAGAAAACCATAACTTCGCCTACGATGGCCATTCAAACATTTATGATGTCAAACACAATGATGACAAATAAAAACACAAATTTCGCTGCAACAGTTGTCCGGAAAACACATTTGTCACCAAATGGGCACTGACTTCGGATTAGATCCCAAATTTCATATTCCACGCTACAAAACACTACAGAATCTATAATCTTTTGAAACAAAGCGACGCAATGAATTTTTATTGAAAAACGTGCTCTTGAAGATTTCGTCGTAAAAATCATGCTGATTATTTCGCATGACTGGTAATGCCAATTTTCAAGGAAGGATTTGTGGCGGATCTCAATTTAGAAGTATTTTTTTACCGGAATGTCTGACGCCTTCAAGTTCAACACTAGGATTAACACGCGCCCCGCTGGGGTCCCTGAAATGACGCGCCCTACGGGGGGAGTTTTTCGCCCCCCTCCCGTATCTCATCCCCCCCACGAAAGCTAAAGGACAATTATGGGCGGCGTTCGAAAGCTCTTGACAAGACGAATATATTTTATACGATAATTTTTATGTCAGGTCAATATTGAGGTCAGCATAGGTCAAATAAGGTTCCATAGGCTTCCAACAGAGCAGTGTACGGTTCTCTCTCTCTATATATCTGCCCTCAGGTAAGCTAGAGCAAATCTTTATGCATCATCGGATTTCCCTCATCACGGCAAATCAAAATTCTGTATATTATGACCCTGCTAGGTCAAATAGTGAAAATGACCTGACCTCGAGCTAGGTCAGGGTCACAGAGTGACCGACTATAGTCATGTTGCTTATCAATTGACTCCCAGTGACAATATAAGCACAATGCAAGCAAAATAGGAGCTTTATCTCCATTCAGTGACAAGTTATTGGCAAAGCAATCACTCTATGCTCCCGTGACCTGACATGACCTTAGAGAGGTCAGATGCTCAAAAACTTTACTTTATGATCAAGATCGTGGTAAGAATAGACGGTTTGAGGATTTTCAGCTTTGTCTATCCATTATTTACTAAAAACGAGCCCTTTCTATTTTTCACCATAGACTTATAATGAGGTGAACACAAAATTGACCCTGCCTTAGCTAAACAATATCAAAATTCTGAGATAGCAGATTTGTAGACCCTAATGACCTTATCATATTGTGGAAGTTTCAAACTGATCAGTTTGCTGATGCTCCCTGGGCACCGCTTCAAACTCACGATTTTAGGTTTTGAGGTCGGGTCACTTGACCTTGAATAGCTCCTTGACCTGGGATGACCCTAACTCAAAAATTTGGTCAGATATGTAAACTTGAACATAAATAAGGTACTGTAAGTTTCGTTGTTCTGCGTTTCTTTGTTTTTGAGCTATCTGGGGAAAACCAGGAGGGGGGCGAATTTCGGCCCCCCAGTGTGGCGCGTGTTAATAGGCTTTCTCAAGCTCTAACTTTGATCTCCCAAACATAAAACACCCAGAGAGCCCTGTCCCCGAGACAAGCGCACCATTTGCACAATGTTTCAACCTGTGCCTTTTTATCCCCTTATATTTCGAACGATCATCGCTGACGAAGCACTGTAATACAGTACGAAAGCTCCGACCAATATCTTCTTGTGGAGGAAGTCGAACGAGATCCTACGAAAATCGACTCCACAGTATGGCCTTAAAGAATGTTTCATTGAGGTAACAAATGTTGTGCCACGGCTTACGAATGTATTTGTGTATAAACATATGTTATGGACACCAATCTTGAGTTAAAAACCCAAGTTATATTATAACACGTGTGACTACCTGAACCTCAAGGGTTCTTTCAAGGGTGTATTAAAGTTAAGGAAAACGAGAAAATGACGATGGAGTTCCATTTTAGTAATCAACATGACTTGATTGTTTGAGGCTGCTGCCGGGCGTGCATTGTCCACAAAAAGTGACGTTATACCCTCTTCTGGACTGTTTCTATCGCCAGTCTTGTTGACTGGATACGTAAACTGCATCATTTCACACGCATGTTCCGCGAAATACGCTCATATTACTTGAGCATTTCAACAAAGAAAAACGAAGCCTAATCTGAAATTTTCAGCAAGTTCGACAGCGTCATCTATATGAAGCAGCAGCATATTTTCACAAGAGAGAACACCGTGTATTGACATCAAACACATGCAAATTTTCAATTTATAAACAGGCCGTACTAAAATCAGCAAGCTGTTCAGTATACATCATAATTTTGAAGCAAATGCGGATCCATGTTCTGAGTGTTTTTGTCCCCGCCAGGCTTCTGTAGTCAATTACAATTCAGGCTGTAAAAAATCCTCTGAGCACATAAAATCACCCCGATCCTGGACAGTTGCAGCCTTCATCTGGCTCTGTAACAATACCGGGAAGCTTCTTCTTCTTCTTCTTCTTGGGCTTGGGTTTGGGACATTTTGGTTTTGGTTTTGGTTTCGGGCAGGGCTTGGGACAGGAGCTATTGTCTCGCTCTGTCACAATCCGTGGAAGAGGAGGTGGCTTCGGCTTGGGACATTTTGGTTTGCAGGGTTGCGACTTTTGTGGCGGATCATCAAGCTCCATCACGATGCAGGGCAGAGATTCCGACTCTTCTTCGGAATCACAGTCACTGTCATCCTCATCGTGAGAATCGCATGGGTCTTCGGGTTCTGGTGGCGAACAACAAGGCTTGGGCTTTTGGGGACAGCACTGCTTTGGTTTTGGCTCGGGAGGAGGACAGCAAGGCTTGGGCTTTGGGGCAGGACACCGTGGCTTCGGCTTAGGCTTAGGAGACGAACAACAAGGCTCTTCTGGAGGAGGACAGCAGGGGGGAGGAGGAGGAGGGCAGCAGGGAGGAGGAGGAGGAGGACAGCAGGGAGGAGGAGGAGGACAGCAGGGAGGAGGAGGACAACACGGCGGAGGGCACGGCTCCGGAGGATTCCAAGAAGTCAGTCGGTCGGCCTGTAAAATTTGAAAAAGCTTTAAGCAGGAAAAACTATAAGCAGAATGAATTTTACCCTAAACATTTTGATTACCCTGTGTGAACTAAACAGCGATGAGATACAAAAAGTCCTGATATCCTCTAGTACCATATCAATTATATTCCAATATAAAAGACACCACAAGAGAATGTATAGTTGGTTGTAGGGGCACTGAATACCTACATACATGTCAATCCAACTGAGGATTTTGAGACCCAATAGCAGATGGTAGAGGAGAGGGTGGTAAGACGGGCATGGTAGGTAAGACGGGCACAGGCTCTGTGGACCAAACCAGCAATGATATAAATGTCCCATTACTTGCATTATTGTGCATTGGGATTTGCTATCATGAGCCAAAAACACAAATTCCTAACTTTTGTTGTGTTTTAAACATTTTGGACAACACGAAATTGTGGTTTACCCTACAATTGTTAGTAGTTTTGATTGTTATGTTCTGACAGGATCTGGACCTATTTTGAGGGTCAAATATTCAAAATCTGTTTTGGGAGAGCGTTAACATACATTAGGTGATTGAAGTTTTATATTACCTTTGCATTGTGCTTGCCAATAATTAAATTTTCTAACATAGATATGGGCCAAGACGAGCACGGAGTGAAATATCATATCACTATAATAATTATAAGCTTTATCTCTACGGTTTCTACATGATTGAAAGGAAACAGTCTCAAAGTGTGCTGCAAACCGACTCAGGAACTGTAAATTATTTATTGTTCGATTCCAATAAAAAACAACATAATTTGATGGAAATTCAGCAAAACAATTTTGTCAGCTATTTTACCGAAAAACTGCATTGCGAAATGCTTAAGAACCAATTTTTGCTCAACACAGTAAGGTTTTTGTGAACGATTTCTAGCATACGATAAACTATTTTCAAACGTCCGTCTTAAACCGCCTGCTGGGTTAAGACAGGCTTTTGCAGCACTCTACGGTAAACGTTAGAGTTCCTAGGAATACCGCGGATCCTATTATGCTCAAGCGCAGGAACAAATAAATGTTTACTGAAGCTTAAAGTCAAATTTCAACTCAGTCATATGAAAAGTGAGCGGGACACACAGTCTCAAACACAACTATGCCCGTCTTTCCACCCTCTCATCTGCGCTTTCAAGTACCCTTAGCATAGATATCGATATACTGACAACAACACATGATGGTAACTACGACATGCAAAACATTACTATACTCACCACATAGACCATTCCGTGAAATGTTGCTTTAGCTGTATCTGCAACTGTGTCGAGAAGTGAGGGTCCTCCACATTTGTTGGCCTTACATGGACACGGTGGACTACCGCAGCTGGCACTTGGTCGTTTCTTCGGACAAGATTGTTGGCAAGGCATTCTAGCTCATATAATTGCTGCTGCAAACTTTTCAGGTCATTTACATTGGCTTCTCTTGGCGAACAATTTTGACAATGGTTGGAACACGACAGTAGATTTGCCTGACTATTGAGAGAAAAAACATTTAATCTATATGAAAGTATAAATCAACTCATTCGATTTATATGACCTAAAGTATTTGGTTCTAGAAATCAATGCGGAATTTCGCTTCCAAAAATGTAACAGGGAAGGCTGCTCCCCATGAAAAGCAAACAATTTGCAAGACATGATTTTCTAGAAGCGCGAGACTTACACAAACTGAAGCCTCGGCCAAAAATAAAGTGCTGAAGCAGGGAAACAAAAACAGCCTGAAAATTCGGGGTCCGTGCCCCCAGTAAAAATACCGTGCAGATGCCCCAATTTGAGGCCATATACATTGATTCACACTCCTATTAAAAGCGACTTAAAACGCCTGCATTCATCAAGCCAAATATCGTAGAATGATAGACGTTCTGCCGGTCACGTAGCAGGGCGGTCCGTATCACGCCAATAACCCCACCGACCACAGCCTGAAAAAATGCGATGTTGAGGTAGTGGGCATTGAATGAATCATGGGGCAGCGGTGATGGAAGATTAAATGCAGTCGGGTGAAACATAAAGGATTGAAATAATGTTATCTCGAGTTCCAGTTCTTCAATAACTCAAAGCCCTTCTCGAGTCCTAACGAAAATATTGCACTTAGTTTGGGGCATGACCTCTAATTATCACTCTTCCAATTCCTAAACTGAGTTCCGTCTATCCCCGTTTCATTTAACCTATTTGGCAGGGGTAAATGCCCCCTCAGGTTTTCAAGAATATCTCGAAACGGCTTGCGATAGAACTTAAACTTCGACTTTCCAAAATAGTACAGGCAGGTTTTCGAAATGTCAATATTATATATTTACCAGGGGCGGAGGTATGGCTGGGTTTTGGGAGGTTCTATCCACAAACCAAGTATTATCGTATGCGATGGGTTCTTTGTAAAAGGAAGCCGTCTCTGCTGATCCTGATACCAGTTATAGGTTTATTATATCATTTTTATGTGAGATGATAGTGCATTCACAATTGTCACTATTTGTATTCATCAGGGCGGTTACCGCAGTTCAAAATGGGGAATATTATCAAGAAGGACTAAACGTTAGTAAGTGAAAGACTGCTTACAGCCGTGCCAGGGCGAATACAATTGGGTATATGAAAATTCAAAATAGTTATAACCAAATTCTAGATTACCAGAGGCGTGTCCAGTCAGTACAATTTTCAAAATGCATATTCCCAGCCAGTATCACCGCCGCGACTCAATATCGTTGTATATTAAAAATGTGTTTCCAATCACCCCATCCGCCCCCAGACGAGAGTCCTTGATCCGCCTATGTCACCCCCTTTCCCAGAGCTGCCATGGGAGGGTAAAAATTATCAGAAATAAATTTCAACTAGTCAAGGGACTAATATACTCATGCATACCACTCGCATATTTTGGTATGTATTTTACCCCACTGTTTTACCTTACTGCATCCGCCCCTGATGAGTTTTCACTTTTTCATTTTTTATGTGTCAAAGATGCCAAGCAGTATATCACGGCTTCTAATCCGCGTAACAAAAACTTTTAGGTTGTATATATTTCCCCTCATAGTCCTGGTCCTGGAACTGCCATTGAATTTCAATTTTTGCGTAACTCAGTATATGACAATTTTGGGTCAATTATTTGTAAATCTGAACTAGTTTTGTGAAAATCGTACAACAGAGACAAGGGTTATGGAAAATCTAAAAATACACAAAAATTGTATATTTTGCACGACCTTCTCCTTAAAAATCAAAATTTTGAAATTTTCTTTTTCAAAATAAAGTTTAGCGTCAGGGAATCTATAGCACTTTGAATTTTCAAAATCGGCCGGTTAGATTACGAGATCTTAGGGGGCCGATATTGCCCCCTGCCGGAAATAGGGGTAGCCGGGAGCCTGACGGAAATAGGGTTAAGTCACACCAGCTATCTAGTACGCCCGACACTTTCCAAACATTCGCTGCATGTCCTTAAATACGCTTCAGAGTGGGGGGAAGTGGTTCCATACCACCTGCCAAGCAATACTTATAGTACGTTTATCCTGTCAACGGCAATATTCTTCATTCTACCGCCTCTGGACATAAATTTTACATTTACAAGCACCAAGCGAACGCAAAAGGAATGCGTTCCGCTAGTTCCCTCTAGCACGCCCTCAGACGGAAGCGCTTCTGTAAGCTTCGAACATTTTTATTTTATTTATTATATCAGGGCCACCCCCCCAACAGACACACTTGCAAATTACAGGGAGTATTGGCGTGGGTGTTTGGTGATCCTCTCCACCGGGTCAGATCGGACACGGAAGGCGGTCTGACCCATTCTATCCGGGGATCTGCCTGTGTTTCAAAGCAACCTTCAGGATTCTTTTAAATGGCAGTGAAATACATTTTTCGCCACTTGCCTCTCTCCTTGTTTTTCACCTACACAAACTAAGAATTTTTGGCCTGAGATATTGTTGCTAACCACATCACCTCTGTAGAGCTCCCATTTTTTCCTCAAGCTCTTGGCTGAGGGTTTTTTTCGGCCCGGAATTTGATACATATACATCCTGCCGACGCCTAAAGCTTCTTTGCACATCTGGCTTTGTGCCTGGTGTCATTATACCAGTCATGGAAACTAAGATGTACCCAATTAGAATGAAATAAAGTAGGGGAGACCGGGGCAAAACGGACACCCTAATTGTTTTTCTAACATAGCAAGCTCAATAGCGGGCCGAAGGTTTTGAGCTCTACGCCCTGACGTAGCCCAATGAATTGTGTCTCTAATGTAAGAGTATCAACTTAAAGTAATTCGCAGAGTGTTGTAGGAATGACCTAGGACCCTAAAAAGATGATACAGATGACAGTAAAAGCGCTAAGACTGGCAGCCTAAACCACCAAAGTCCAGAAACTAAAACGTCTAAACCCTAAAAAGCCCAAAAGGCTACATCAAGGTAAAGATAAGAAGAAAAAGCGTGGGATGAGGTAAATGCAACGTTTCGGTCTTGGACCGTCGTCAGGCGAAGGGTCGGAATGTAATTAGGAAAGAAGATGGCAGCAAAATATATAAGCTAATGTTTTTGGGCGTTTTGCCCCCAACCCTGGGGCATAATGGATTTCAGGAAGGGGCAAAACGGACAGTATGTTCTGCTGTCATTTTATTTTTCCCGGGCACCCTCAAATATACATAAATCCACATCCCTGGCGGCCTGTGTAGTATGGTGAAAACAACATATTTTCTTTCAAGTGTCAACATCTATTACCTCAGTGAAAATTTTAACCTGCTTTAATTTTGGCACACGACTGCCGAAAAACCTGGACCCGCCCCTGCCTTGTTTTCTTGCTGCTTCTTTGACCTTACCACAATAACAAACTGCAAAGCACACTATAACAAGTGATTGGGGTAAACCGGACCATTAGACCATTTTACACCATTGCAGTGTTCTAACGGAGCCGAAAGTGGGGACATAATTCAATATCTCAGGAAGTATGAATCACAGATCAATACGTTTGGTATCAATCGAAAGCTCCATTCCCACAGATTATGTGGACAACATATGAATGTCAAGACCTGACCACAGCGGGCATGACTGTCAGGTATTTGACCCTAGGTCACCAGCAAAAATAACTATATGTATTTATGATAAAAAGGGGGTTTGCATGGATGTTCTAGTTAATTTCCAAATAACTATATGTATTTATGATAAAAGGGGGTTTGCATGGATGTTCTAGTTAATTTCCAGTCACTTCAAGTGTATACGCGCGATATGCTTGACATTGAAGACGCTATTTAACCCTCGCTTAACACACGCAGTGGAGGGGCCTCTAAAGTGCCCCCACCTATTTTTCCAAAGTAGTCAGATGACTGTTCGCCGCCGGAAAACACTACTCGGCCACATTTGAGAGCATTTATGAGGGCGTCGATTAATTCAGAAATTTTAAAAATCGGTCAATATTTTTTTACTTATAGGCCTTCACAGCCTGACCTATATTTTGAGACCGTCACTCTCGGGCGGTTGCACCAGTTTGCCTGCACTGTAGACCGAGTGATGACGTCATAACGTTATATAATCAGGTTAGATGTCAATATTAACCTACAAGGTTAATGTCAAGGTCAAAGGTCTCATGTCAAAGTCATTGACCGCAGTATTCCGGTCAGGCATTACTCAGTGGCATTACTCAGCATGACATATGTTATACTATGACTATAGTTAAGGCTACTCAGGGCCAAGGTCACAGGTCAAAGTCAAAGTTTTCCAAGTTCAAACCCTCATTTACCACCCAAAGGCTGCCATAGTTCCGATTATATTGTATATAACCACCCCCTTGCCTTGGGTGTGCTACTGCATGCAACCATGAAGACGAAATTGATCGGATTCAACGGTGATATGTTTGTTCATACGCCAGCACGATGGTATCAGATTCCTACTGAACAAATACGAAACCTTGGCTTGGTCCATGACCGAGCTGTATTTTTTACGGAATTGGCGTTGCGTTCATGGCACAGAATTATTTTCCAACGAACCTGCCTCACATTTTATGCCACCCTGTGTGTACTTACTTGTTAAATATCAGTGAGCTGCTCGTTTGCTTTTTCGATGAAATTTTCAAGTCCAAAGGCTGTATCAACTGTAATCAGGTTTACCCGCGTTTCTACACTTATTTGCACCTCCATGTTTACAGCATCCAGTTCGAAACTCAAGTGACGATAAAAGAACATACAACAAGTGCGTTTGCGTGCTGTGAGACTCTATTCCCTGATGTTATTTGAAGTGAACTTCACAAACGAGGAAGGTTAAATTTATGTATCTCGGTTCTTACCCCATAGTGCGGTCTGAAAATGGCCTGTACAAATACTAGCTGCGATTCTAAGAATAGTTACTGGGTATGCTAGTGAACTGAGACATCAATTGAAAGCTTGGTTTTCCCATACTGTAACCATTGCACTTTTTCACAATTATTGAAGACGTCAACGACAGTAGATTCAAAAGTCCAGTCGACAAGCAATGTCAACAAAAAGTGTTCTTTAACTCATTGTAACCCATGCACTGGAATTTCGCCGTGCCCCTGCCCGCCTCCCTTCAAGCCTCCAGGCATATCTCGCCGACGGCCGCCGCCCCCGACCGACAGTGCGCGTGACATGTCGGTGTATAATATGTCGCCATCACCGCTGCCGCAGCGTGACGCAGCTGAAACTTGCAGGGCAGGTAGGCGAAACATGCTGCCATAGTTTTAAAGGGGTCCCAGGGTGGGACAAGCGACGCATTTTTTTGTATGCTTATCGATAATTGACATAGCCTCAAAATGAGTGTGAAGTGTATATGGTACATATTTTGCTCTCCAAATTTAATTGCAGCGATCACTGGAGAAAACTGTTTGCAGAATCGCATTCTTCATGCCTTAAACTTTCTAATGACCCCTGGTTTGTCTCATCTTGTACGTTCTCTTAGCCATAAAAAACATCGAAAATGAGCACTGTTCTTGGCCTTTGTCGTGTTATGTGGCGAGAAATTCAAAGACAGCAGTTTGATGCCTTCTCGCGTCGACTTCAAAGGCCTTAAATTTTTTCTTACCATTTTCTGACACTCTGGTCATTTTGCTAGTAGTTGCAAACATAAAAATCAGTTTTAAAAATAGTCAGAAATTCGAATAATGTCCCCATTTTGGCCTCCCTTAGAACACTGTGCATTGGTCCATTTTGCCACTTCCGTTTTGCCCCACAGCTACTCTGATTCAAGTTTTTACGTGTCGGAAAAAATAGCAGGCTTTGAGATTTGAAATTACCCTTACCCTAAACCTACACTGCCACTTTTTCAGACATATCACCTTCAGAACTGAACTGAGCCTGTCAATCACAATCGAAGATTTAAAACATAAAATCGTTATTTAAAGATTTAAAATTTAAAGTTTAAAGTCCGTTTTGCCCCGGTCTCCCCTAAGAGAGGAAATCTGATGTAAAGCAGGCCCATTCAAAATCGCATGCGATAAAGTTGAAGAAATCCGGAAAATTCAGGCCATCAACATACAGCACTTTCTAGCGGCGAGACACTTGTCTTGAACTTTGACCAAACAGCTCGAAAGACCTCACCCCTCATGGTTCTTTTATCTGCCATCTTCGGCAACAGAAATCGGCTGCACTTCATGACCCGGCGGCAGCCACCGTACCTACAGCATTTCTGAATATTGCTGCTCATATGAGTGAAAATATATTGATGACCCTTGGCCTTACAAGTAAGGTCGTAACTCCCCGCCCCCCCGCTGTTAAGATACCAGTATCCGACATACCACACACTAATTGTTATCCAAATCCGACGAATAAAATCCACGCAGCAATCAAATGTCCGTTTATGGTTTTAAACATAATTCTGATGAATTACGAGTCATGGATTTGCAGCGCAATCACTGTCAAACAAATAGCTTCACAAATCACTGTCCAACAAAATAGTTCCATAAGATACGCTGCTATTAGCCGCGAGCGAGCGAAATATATGAAAAGGTTTAAACACCTCCTTTTCAACTGCTGGACCCAAAAAGTAGGAATATTGTCCAGTTCAGGATACTTCAAAATCAATACAAATAAACACAAAATTAACTTATTAAACAAAATACGCTTGGAAAGGTTCAAACTCTGTTCAGGACACATGTTGAAAAAAACTCCCAGTCATTTCGTATTCACTGGCCATTCCGTGTTTTTAAAGCATAGCCAACCGCGCAGCGGGGGTGCTAAGGCAAGGATCAGCACATGGGCGAGCACGTAACTTTTCAAAAGAAGACGACAGGCATTGAACCGTGGTATTGATGTGACTCTGTTGAATATTTGAAATTCGTTTTATTTTTTTATACCTTTGACAGAAAAATTATCCATACATAACAGCAACATACGACCGAAGCTTGCTCCTGAATAACCACTGGAATAGAGGGTAGGATGCCTCCACGAAAACGCAACAAGACTCCAAAAGGAGCCAGAGCTCAGCCCACGGGCGATATCTCGTACGCCGAATCAAGTTATTCTTCACCGACAAGTTACGATGAACCAATTCCCACAAAATCGACAGCAAGCAGCTGGGTAAGTTTCTTTTTCCGATATTCGTTTCACTGTCATTTCATATGCACGATTTGAATTTTTTCACGATTTGAATTTCTACACGATTGCTTCAGGATTTGATTTTTTCCTTCACATCAAGGAAAAGAACCGCTCAATTAGGTTGCTATATAATTCAAGAGCAACTAAGTTTTGCAAATGAGATAACAGGTCCACTTGTCTGTGTGCTCAAACTATTTTCTCATTTTGCAGCTCTCTTGGGGATCGTCCCCATCCCCCGGAATCGAAGGGCAAGAATTCGACAAGTCCAGCGGCACAACCAATTTGGTGAAATGGCTGGCAGCGGCCAGGCTCATGATTCGCAAACACCCAATTATCGCATCAGTTGCTGGCATAATGCTTGTCCGCACAATCCTGCACACCGCAGGGCTCGATGTCTGTCTTCTGCGAATCCCGTGATTTTCTTAATTGTACGAAATTACCCCGGTGTCTCGTCTAAGGTTCCTGTATAAGCCGTCACACATACCTCGAAAATACAAAACATTTGGCATTTTAGTGTTCTTTAAATGCGATAAAATCGAAATGGGACTCGAAAGCACCCATAAAAAGCAGGTAAACTATCTCGGTATAAAGGGCAGTGCATTGCCCGAGGAAATCGGTCCACAACCTATCCGCTCCTTGCTACTCAAAACCAACCAACACCGAGACAAAAATCACCAGGTGTCCTCAAACATACATATATCACACGTATATTGCAAATGGGTGCAGGGATCAGGCAGTAAAGACAAAGCAGACACAGACAATGCCACTTGATGCGCTCTCTCATTCCTATCCAGAAGTAACCATCCCAAGTCCAGGGCGGCCGTTTTATGAGATCGGGCCGTCCGGCCGTAAGGGCCCGACTTTCCCCACTGTCACGTGACTCGCGACGCTCGGGCCACACCTCTAGAATCAGTATTTTACACAAATATCGGCCCCAGTTCGGACCCGCCTTGTCCAAATCCAGTGCAATGAGTGAAAGTAAAGCGATGATCAATCACAGAAACTCAAGTGCAGGGGTATTCAGAAAACCAGCAGGGAAAAAGCGTCAGAGCTCAGCTCTCTGAGGTTGTCGTTGCGAGACCCCTCTTCAGTCGGTGCATCAGCCAAGCTTCATGTGCAGCAAGGTTACAGACTCAGCCGAAGGCCACGAGAATAAACTTAACTTTCCCAATCAGCCACAAAACACACGCGACCCACGCACATGCGTTCCCTGCCGCGGACACGTCACGACTACAGGTAACAAAACATTATGCACGCATCACCACACAGATGCCAGTTGTTAGCCAAGGCTCAGTCAATAGTACGCCATTTTATTCCATATCATCCATGCGTGATTCCACTTTGAAAGGTCAAGAGGTTTAAAGGGAATGCCCACTTTTATTATGGGCTTTGAACTGAGATTAGCCTGAATTCTAAGCCCCTCTCACTTGTTGAAACTGCCATGCTTTAGAGCGAGCCATCCCTTACTACATGCCTAGTCTACTTTTTAATTTATCAGCCGTAGGTAAACTGGAAAGATGAAGAATTTCTTTAAAGAAAGGAACAAAATTAATTTCTATGTCATCCTAGCCTTGGTTTGCATTTTCCTGAAAAAAGGATTGAACATGGAATATCTAGGCATAAGCGGCGAGTCATGTTCTGCCTATGATCAAGGTTATTATTTTACAGACGTCCAAACCAACCTGTTTTGATGACACCATACCTTGCAAAAATGTTATATATACTATATATATATATATATATATATATATATATATATTTTTTTTTGCCACGGACATTAGAGGAATCAAAATGTGGTTTTCCGCTTTCCAGAACTATTTTGTCCATAGATAGCCTTTTTAGAATTTTTCCGAGGCGGAACATTCCCTTTAAACTCCACATACTTTGAGGGAAATGTCACCGCCATGGAATTTAAACTGAACTATCAGCCACGTCGATGGAAAGAGGAAAATTAGTTGTTTTTTCTGTAAAGAAAGGACAACAAAGTAAAAAACTACCTTCGTATTTCGTTTCTCTCAGAACTCGCACTGTTAAGGAGCAGCGGCGCTTCGTGGCCGTACTACCTAAAAAGCACGGCAGCGCCGTACCCTATGGGTCTAACGGCTCTCAGCGGCCGTTCAGCGATGGCGGGGACCGAGACGGGGCTGAACCCCGCTCTCTACACCCGCTATTTGACCTGACCTGTTAAGTTCTGCCACAAGTTAAATACTAATTAGAGGATCTTTTTGCGCTGTGCTGTATGACATGGTTCTCTCCTTTCAAATCCCATAGCAAATGTGCCACGTTCCCTTGAAGAGTATCTCAATCAGTCTGCGAGAAAATCATCGCCATATTGCACGAGAGTGCAACCATTTCAGCATCTGAGCACAGACAACCTATAAGCCTCTCTGAACTTCACATAAGAGTGCACTTATACCGTGAAATAACGCAAAACCCATGCAATCCCATACGAAAAGGTACGACCAGCACGGAGACTGTCGATTCTCTAGAATTAAATTTGCGCTCGTCATGTCAGACTTGCGATGAGCCATAAAGGCGCACAATTTTCCTCACGCTGAAGAACTTCACAAGAAAGAGAGGCCTATCGTGGCTACACTGTGAGACCCGTGCTTCTACGCATACAATTCTATGTGGATAACGTGGTACACATTTGCACAATGCTAAATTGTGAACACCAGTGTTCGCGCAAAAGCCAATCCCTTCTACACAGTACCTTCTACAGTACAAACAACAACTCAGTTGTGAAAACAGTACAAATGAACAGGAACAGACGATTGCATAGGCAACAGACTGAAGACACGTCACAACAAATCGGTGTAAACGTATTTATATCATGTACTACAGTTAAACAGCCAGGGCAAGACTGTTATGGAGTGCGAGCTGTACCCGACGGTGAAAACATATAACAGACGGGACGACGGCAAGAACCAGCCCCCTCCAACAGCAAGCGCAGACCACCGGATGTGACGTCACACCTCGTAGTATATAACATGGAAAAATTAAACGGTTAAATATCCAAACTTTTGCAAAAAGAGGCCTAGAATCAAAAATAAAATGTTTATCCATTACATTTGGGATAAATTTGATTACCGTATATTCTCACAAATTTGCATGCTTGAAGTGGCATTAGCAGCAGTTTAACACACGGCTTAATGGTGAAGGAATTCCTTCACGCCCGTGTGACGTCACTCGGGCGTGGAGGAATCCCTCTTGAACGTACCTTTAAGTAAAGGTATCTTGGGCAAGAACGACCGTCACTGCTCAAATGGCAGAAGCCTCAAATACAAAATGAAGGGAAACGGTATGTCTGAGTCCTAGTACTGTTCATTTTTATAACGATTAGTAAAATTCGTCCTCCAGCGTACGCTATTTTTGCTCCCCGATGTCAATAATTTGATTGCGCTCGTTCTCAGAATTCTGAAAGACCACCCACATCGTTTGAGACATTATGCCGATAAAACACAACGTTCCGCTCCCAATCTGCGAGACTACCATATCATGTAGTCAGACCATTCATTAGCTATCAAGCCATAGCCGGAGTACGTCTGTGTCTTCCAGGCCTGGAGAAAACCAAGCACCTGTTAAAGATGCTGACTGTTTGCACCATCTTCACCTTATACCGTCCGTTTACATTCATTAGCCATTCTTTAGCAACGTCCGCATGGAATGACCACGATTATACATGAAAACGGCACATACGGGATCTCCTCTAACCACAGTTTCTACATTTTGGTCACAGATGACAGCAGCAGCAATGGGCGCAGGATTGTTGAAAGCAGACGGGGTGCCGTAAACTAAGCAAAGCCACGCTGTGAAGACAGTGGAACTGCGCTCGTGACACACTTGAGCGAGAACGATCCCGTTAATCGCGGCTTGCCCAATGCACATAATCTCTTAACTTTTCTCAAGCCTCTAGCAAAATTTAACTACAAGTTCGCCCAAGCAGCACGAGCTCGCAGGGAAGCCGGTGGCCTGCACAGTCATCAGAACACTGAAGCCAGCCAAGCCGACCAAAGGCATGATATCACACCGAACAACGCACCCGCAGCGACAGACCTCCGGCACTGTCTGTGAGTGCTCCTGCGGGCACAAAAGCACATCCGCCATGTGCCAAGTCTCCCCACAGGGAGCACATCTCCAACTCGAAATCCAGCACCTCAGCGGAGAGCCAGCCGCCCGTAGCTGCAGTGCCGGTCGCCACCGGCCGATTACACCTGACACGCGCCGCGGCGGGGCGGGTCTCAGACGGCCAGCGCTGGGTCGGTGAGGGGGGCGTCTGACGGCGCTGAAGAAGAGCAGGAGGACGAGCAGCGCTCCGTGTCCTCCTCCGTCTCTTCGTCGGCACTGTCCTCCGGCGGCGGTCTCCTCCTAAGGAAACGCGGCAGAGGGTGGTGTCCGGGGCAAAACGCAGTGTTTCGGAGCATTCGACACATGTGTTATAGCAGTGTTTCGGGAAAGGTCCGATTCAGACATCAGCACGTGGAGGCTGTCCAGAAATCAAGCAGCGTGGCGAAGGACCAGGGGCACACTTGCGTTTTTAGTGATCAGAGCTGCATGCAAAGTCACTAAATACTAAAGAGGGAGGAAAGTGAGGTGTCTAAATCCGGCAGAAAACCTGAATTGCCTAGCATCTGGACAGTCCCTGCTGGGATTAAACCGAAATATATTCGCAAAATGCATGTGGTATCACCGAAATAAGTATCATGCTATCTTAAAAAATGAGAAAAAATAAACCAAACGTGTTCTGACAATACGTATACAAAAACTGACACCCAGGAGGTGATTTCACGCTTCCACACAATCTAGCAAGCAGAACGAAGCCCTGAGGGAAATTGACTTTGTTAACTTCCACATGCTGCAAACAACGTCATTAAAAAAGAGTGGAGGGAATTAACCTCAATAAGGATTTTTATATAATAATGCGTCATCCTTTTTTGTATACTACGCATCTTAAATATATGGTTTTCGAATCGCCAAGCGACGCATTACAAAGTCGCCTCATGTGGCCGGTACTGGCAATAAAAAGACGAGCGACTGCCAACGTGGAAGGCTACATTACTGGGTCCGCTTTCATAAACGCTAGCGTAGCTGCTGGAACCTGGACCACAGATCGGTTTTTCAGTCGTGGGATATATTTAAAAACTCATAACTTTGGATTTAACGGTCTTTGATTCAGCATGTAAGCCTTCTTGGAATTGTAATAACATTCCGCCGTCAAAAAGGGAGATCCGTCAAACCAACATGCGTTTTCCGAGATCGCTTAACCATCGAAGCTAAGTTTGACTGCGGAGTTTAGCGGACGATTCTGGTACATTGGGTTTTAATCCAGAAAAATAGAACACAGTCAGCAGTGAAAATTGAGGCCCGCAAAGTCGAAAAGGACCATTCTAGTCTCCAGCACGTCGGTCATACACAACGGTTCCGCGGTTCTTGTGTTCTGGACACGGTGAGCATTTACCAATTTTCTAGGAAAATGCAATGAAGCGAACTAAAACATGCCTTTGGCTCAGTGGCGGATACAAGGGGAAATAGGGGGCTCAAGCCTCACCCGAAATGTCTGAGTGCCTTTTGCTAATACACAGGCGGAGGTTGACCCGAAGCAATGGTGGAGGCTCGAGCCCCCCCCACCCCGCCCAAATGAAGTCCTGGATCCACCACTGCTTTAGCTCACCGATACGCGCGATATCCTTATCCCATAACAGGTGGCATTATCAATAAAATGTCAAACAGGTGGCTCCTCACATCTATTGAGTAATATGTGCTCCTCTCTGACAGCGTTATACCCAAATCACTTTAAGACTAAGTCACACCATTCGGGTAGCAGCCTTCGCCGGAATGCACTGCATGTCCTGGAAAGTAGCGTGGTGCCACATACCCTGATTTTGGTTGGACCTGGGACCAACGCTTGTTACTAAGCACATGGCCCAAGCTGGGCACAAATTTACCACTTCTCGCAAAACACTTTACCCACATTTCTCACAAGTCCTCAATCCCCAACAAAGTCATGTAAGCGATGGCAGAAGCAGACCATACATGTAATCATTCATGATGTAAAACATATAAAACAACGAACAAAGAGAAAGAAAACTTGTTAAAGACAAAACAACAACAAAATAAACACCCCTTAGCTACCCATTAGCTTCACTACCCCATGACATTATCTAGCAAGGGGGACACTAATCAAGAACAAACCCAGCGAGCCCCCGAAGATGACCTTCTACACGGGTGCTGGGCAGTTGGGGGGGCAGCAGGGGTGCGGTGCGATGCTCACTGTCTGCCAGAGAGGTGGTGGCATGCTCACACCGGGTATACACTGCGGAGCGCCCGTCCGGAGAGCACTGGCCGCGTGAAGGGCGAGAACCAGGCCAGCCAGGTGCGGCCGAAGACGGCGCGCATGCTCTTCCACCTCTCCTGTCGCCGCCAGCGCACCTCCTCGCCCTTCAGCGCCTCAATGCCCTGCCGACGCCGGGGTGTCAGCTGCCGCTGCCAGTTTTGGCCAGGCCACCATACTGAGTATCTTTGCAGGCCTGTCACGGGTTTAAATCGATCACAGTATGCAAAATTATACATGCTTTGATTTCGCAGAGCAGAAAGTCAAGACCCAAATGTTAATTTTAGGCTGCAAACATTTGAGTTTCGTGACCTCATGACCTATTCTTCTTACCCCGCCTAAAGCGAAGAAACACGGACGGCCGAATATTGAGCTGTACGAAATGATCACCAAACTATATCCCCCCACTTTTAAGAGCCATTTTGAGGTCCCAACAGGGCAAAGAACACGACAGGTTTGTAACAGGCTCCAACTGCTGACTCAGTAATTTTTTACCCATCATTCAAATACCCTCGAACATTATGTTTTACTCAATCGTGCTAGGTCACTATAGACAAATGGCTTGATCCAAGGTCAGGTCAAGATCACTGTGTGGCGAAATATAATCATCATGCATATCAATGGACTGACTCGCAATTACAATACGAACAAACTGACATAGAAATAGTAGTACAAATATGATATAAATATATTTTATTAGCTGACTATTTACAGAGGCCGGCTCTCAACGGCGGACTGAGACAAATATTTTGTTCACCCCTTTAAAAATAATTCATTAAATCGGCTGGTGCAACATACTACACCGGATTCCATTGTCATCAGAGGCATTAAAAAGAACGCCTAACGCACTCGCAAGAGGCACCGGTGGTAAAGATCGGGCACGGACTGTGCTCAGCTCATTGCGTCCTGTGTCAGTTAGTACACGCTCCGCAGACAACCTTCACCCAACATAATTTTGTTTTGGGTGATTTGAAAAAAATATCAAGGATACGTTATGCCAAGTGCAGCGACGCTTCGGGCCGAGAGATTCCGACCGCTTTAAGAAAGCCCGAGATGTTCACACACCCTCCCCCATAACCGGGCGAGGGATAATTTGACTGATTTCATTACTTCTCATATGACAATTTGACCTGAGTAAAATTTACTATTACATCACGTGCTTGATTTTTTATGTAACATGAACCTACGGATCATGATTATAAATTATTTCTTTAATCGGATGACCCGACAGACTTTGGTGGATTTTAACCAGAGCTACAGCCTCTCAAAGACGGCCCCGCGTTGCAGGCTAACCGAATTCCCAGAGCGAATGCTCAGCAGAGGAAGGCCACATTTCATGACATATTGGCAACAAAACAAATAAACTTATATCAAAGTCATTAACATGAGGGCTCGATGCCCTGGTTTAGTTATTCTGGCGAACTCCATCCGAGCTTCTTTTGCGATAGGGGAGTAAATGACGAAATACTTCTGCTTATTCTGGTCGGATATCATTATAATTATTTCTGGTGCACCTCCAAAAGAGCTGCAAAAAATCAGAAGCGCAGGCCTACTTAGCTTTTGCCACTTTTGGCAGGTTTTTATCGGTTCAAAGCCGCTGGCGGCCTGTTACGTGTATCGGATGAGAGAGTAATGAGCTTATGGAAAACACGAGACACGCTACATATGCGCTATAAAATGCCTTTTTCATAGTGGTAACACACAAGAAACACGCCAAACAAATCAAAATGAAAGCAAGCTTGAGTGGAATTTGCTTGCCATTGTACTGATGCTAGGCTACGGCTGTTTCACATTTGATTGTCAGAACAAAACATACATTTTCGAAAAGTTTTTACATACATACCAAACCAATACAAAATTTTCTTTGGAAAAATTGATACAATCCTAAGTAACCATTTCGGTGCCGAATAGCTAATCACTGAAAAACGAGCGAATTTTACGAATATGCTATCAGTTTATGGCCATCGAAACCCGATCAAGACTGAAAAATAAAGGGCAGTGCCAAGAAAACCATACTCCCAGTAAAGGCATCCCATACGCGTCCCAGAAACGATTCTCCGAGCACACACGTCTCCGACACTGGGCAGACATTATGTACACACATACAGACCTAAATAACAGCACAGCTATCATTCCCTTCAGCAATAAAGAACACGGACTAAAATACAGGTTAAAGGGAATGTGACACCTTCATAACATGATTTTAACTGAGATAGACAAGTTGTAAAGCAAGTCGGAAAACCCTGTACTGAATATATCATTTGTCTTGAAACTCGTGATTTCCGTGGAAAGAAGCTAAAACTTACCTGAAATGTACCCCTCATGTACCCTTAGCAGCAGCCCACAGTTTTCATGGCTGTTCGTGTGATGACATATGCTGACGTCACGGTGAGTATCAGCCAATCGAAACCCTTGAAGCGTATTGAATATGGAAGTGGTTGCCAGATGATGACATCATCCACAGACATATATTTCTTTCTTTCCCTAGAGGAGCATTTTAAAAATCAAAATATTGAGCTTATTGTACATTTTTCGGAGAAATCAGGGAAACTTCCATGATTTTCGGCTAAAAGTAACCCTAATTACACTAAATTCCAGGATTCGACCAAGGTGCCACATTCCCTTTAACAGACACAATGAGCCCACAACTTTGCTTTCACACCACCCATTAACACGCGCATTGACGGGGGTCTGAGCCACCTTCGCATTGACGGGGCGGGTACCCGCCCCCCTAAGATCTCGAGAACCACAGCAGGTAGCAAAAAACGGTAAACGGCGTTGGGCTGCCCATCTACTTCTCCATCGAAAACAATTGGACCATTTTTTTCTCAGGTCACATTCAAGGTCAAGAGAGGTCAAAACATGCCGTCATAGGGATAATATGTAAATCCAGTTTTTCGGCTATTACATCTGAACAAGTAAAGCTAGAGCAAAACGACTTCAACTGTATGAATCCTCTCAGCAAGCCAAATCGAATGATACATAATTTGACCTTGCTAGGTCAAATCACGGATTTGACCCGACCTGAGGTCAGGTCAAGGTCAAATTATATAAAAGGCATATCTTTAGAACCGCAAAGAATGCAGCTAAAATAAACGCTGTATCACCATCCGTTACTGAGTTATTCCGTAAAAACCATTTTTCCCATGTATTTCCAATGGAGAGGCCATGCCTGTACCTGACCTTAGGTCATCGATATCAAAAATACCGGAACATATTTTAGAGAACTCGGTGGGGCCACTATGTGATATGAGTTTCAATCGGATAAGTTCACCCTGCTCCGACTTATGCTATCTTAAACTTTTTTAGGTCGGGTCACTTGACCTGTACTGGTGACCTGACCTGAGATGACCTAACCTTAAAATTTTCACAGAAGTTGTAAAAATGATGAGGGAAAAGGTATGCCACGTACGGCGGCGCTACGCGCCGCCGTTTTTCTGCTATCTCCAAAAAACCCGAGGGGGAGGGGCGGGTACCCGCCCCCGTCAATGCGCGTGTTAAAGCAGTGCCCGCGGCTTCCGAGGTGCCAAACCCACCGTTTCGTCGGTCCAGATCGCCTGGACCTGGCTGCAGAGCATGACCAGGGTGAAGATGCCGAAGAGGGCGCCTTCGAACATGAGGAAGAGCAGCAGCACCACGGTGGCCGGCGGCGCGTGCACGCTGCACGCCCTCCACTCGTTGTGGAAACACGACACGAACTGGTGCACGGCCAGCGACAGGGCGTGCACCGAGATCGAGGCGACGTAAAACTGACGGCCACACAGCCACTGGTGTCAGCGGCGGGCTCTAAATACCCACACACGCACACAGCGGGCTCATGGAGGGCATACTTTTGCGTAAAGCTGGAAATATTGACAGCTGTCATTGCCACGTTGTTTTAGCAGAAGTGATGGATGGTAAATACCACCCAGGACAAACATTATACGCGAGTGTGGCTCTTGGAAGACTTCAGTGAGCTTGCCAACCCAAAAGTTTGTAAATAAGTAAGGAAGACAAAAGGACCACAGGTGCGAGACAAGTGCCGGACGTTTTGCAGCAGCCGCGTCCGCAGGCCCTTACCGTGAACAGCACGAAGAACTTCTGGTTGTTCTCGCCGACGCAGTTGTTGACCCAGGGGCAGTGATGGTCCATCTTGCGAATACAACGCTGGCATACCGAACAGTGGTGTGCGCGCTCCGGTTTGATGCTCCAGCACTTCGGACACTGCCAAAACGGGAAAACCAACACTAGGCGACGGTACACCGAAGACGGTATCATTTCTTCAAAGCAGAGTATCACACGGAGGAAAGAGAAACCGCTCTCAAGGAGAAAGTGAGCCAGCTTGATCCACAAAGTAGGGGGATGTTCTAGGCCGTCTTGCAAAAATCCGACAGCTTTTGGTGCCAGGTGCTTTGTAAAAAACTACCCAAGACAAATGACTCAAGGAATTGAACCACGTGAGTCATAATTGTCATAAAAAGAACCAGGCAATAATAGCGCATTCGTTACATTTCTGTACGTCATTTATCTTGGGTATTTTTCAAGGCCAGTAGGTATTACCTGAAAAAAGTCCGGCACCAACAGCTCTCGGATTTTCGCAAGAGGACCTGAAACATCCCCTATGCTTCTTATAGAAATGATAAGCACAGGTTTTAAACTAAGCCCTCCCAACCGGGTGGAGCTGGTGGAATCGTATGAACTCAGCATTTAATGCGTCCTTAAACTTCTAAAAATGTAACTGCATACGCACATCCCAGGAAAGGGAAAGGGGGAGGAGGGTAAGAGGTCGAAAAGGGGCATGTTCCCTTGACCCATCGCGCTTTGGTACCCACCTGACACATTTCTAATCCCCCTGGATGCAAGGATGGGCACCCCTGATGGGCTGCGCCACCCATAAGTGGCGCCCCGCCATCGGAAACCCCGGGTCCGCGCATGCAAAGCTGAGCCATACAGAGCCGGCTTACCTTGTAGACCACGCCACCCTCCTGCTGTGTGATCCACTGCATGGCCTCCTTGGTGGCGTTTCCCCTCGGAACAGCGCCCTGGGGGTGATACGCGTATTGCAGGCGATAAACGCCTCTAGAGCAGAGAATCAGTTGAAATGACCGACCTGACCAGCAGCCAGGCTATCAGAATGGCATACTCAATTGGAAAAATAGAAACCAAGGCATAAAGTACGATTCATCACAGCAAATTTCTGGATGTGGCTGAAGCATAGCGTGCTATACACATAATTGCAGCGAACCATTTTCGATATAAGAGTATGTCCTCCCAATAAACTCCCACAATAAAAAGATCTCACTTGTCTCTCAAACAGTGGCGGATCTAGGGGGGGGCAAAAAGGCATTTACCCCCAAACGGAAAAGCTTGGGGCAGAACTATGTTTTTGCCCCCCAAAGCGGTCGACGTCTTTTTTCCCCGACTGCTTTTTAGTTTATAAGGAAGATTTTGGTGTTTCAACTCTCAACTTCAAACAGAACTAAATTAGTTCAGTGGAAATATTGGGGCTTGGATAGGAAACAAGTATCCCGAGCCCACATTTCTCGCCCTGTGACGTTTTTTTGCTTTTCGCCTCCTCAAATACCGAAAAAAATCCGGCAGATCATGTTTTAGCACAATTTTTCACTGCGCGACGTTTTTTTGCTTTTCGACTTTGGTTCGCCCCTCCCAAACCGACCGGCTAGATCCGCCACTGCTCTCAAATAACACTACCTCTCCTCACCCCCCCCCAACCCGCAGTACTCACAGGATCGGTAAGCATGGTGCGTGCGTGACTGGAGAATGCCAAGGCGGTCAGCACGTTGTACAACAACATATGCACAGCCCGCATGAAGGTGGGTGGCCAGGACCACAGGATCACACCCATGACAACATACTCGGCGTAGCCGATCAGGAACCAGGTGATGATAACACAGAGCACGCCGCAGACGTCGCCGATACACCAGAAGCGACGGTTACAGCAGCGGTTGTGGGTGTCATTGCCACGGTCTAGGTACGGCGGCAACGGGTCACCCATGGTGGTGGGGTTTTACCGAGTGACCGCTTCTACGCTGGCCGGCTTTAGGGGAGTGCTGCTGCGCTGAAGTAATGAGTTATCCTGGCGGAGACACACAAAGTTTGGTGTTAGAGAGATGCGAAACGGTATTCGTCGAAGAATGGTCTGGTTCATGCCAAAAATAATGTCAGAGTGTGGTGCTGTGTTGAGCTATTGCCAGGCCCCATTGCTCACAAGACATCAATTTTCAGAGACAACACACACAGCATGAGCCTCCCAGATATGTGCACAACATTTATCAACACGCATCCCAGTGGGCCTCTGATTCACTTTTGTCCTAGTGGGGGTGTTCAAACACCCCCACTAAACTCAGCTCTTATGCAGGATAGCAAAACAAAAAACGAGCACTGGTAGATAACTCATAAAAACTCATAACGAAACTACATCAGCCACATTTTGGCTTGAGTCAATATTGAAGTCATGACATGTCAAAGAAGGGGACATGTTAGAGAAGAGTTTCTGGGCTCTAGTGTCTGACAGTTAAGTTAGAATAATTTTAGGCACCATTTGCTTCCTTTCATTACAGTGAATATGATGTATGATATGACTATACTAGGTCAAAACATTCAAATGACCTGACCTAAGGTCATGTCAAGGTGACCATCTGACCTAGAATAGTTAACATGCATATCAATCAACTTGCAATAATTATCCAAACATAATGGTATCAAAATACAAGCTCTATCAACATTTCTTAAAAAGTTATTGACCAAAGCCTGAAAACTTGCTTAAGCAGCCCCAGATGACCTCTCAGAGGTCAGGGGTCCAAACTTGCAAGTAGACCCAAGAAGGGGTCTAACAAAGGTATTATAAGCTGTAAATACACAATTAGAGCCATTTGTAGCCCAATTCCTGTTTCCCTATGTGTTTCCAATGGAGAGGTCATGATCTATATCTTACCCTAGGTCATTGATATGAAAAATCCCAGTCTAAATGTTGTAGCATTTGGTGGGACCATTATGGGCCTGTTCCATGAGATAGTCATGAGATGAGATAAAACATGAATTTCTATTGGATATATTAACCCAGTTCTTACTACTGCTATCTTAACCCTTTTTGGAGCTGAGGTCACTTGACCCACAGTGGTGACTTGACCTGAGATGAAATGACCTTAACATTTTGATAAAAGTGGCAGAATTGATCAAGGATAAGGTTGCAAAGTACAGTGATGCTTTATGTGGCTATTTTTTGGTACCACCAGAAACCCCACAGGGGGTGTTCAAACACTCCACCAAGGCAAGAAATAAGGGAATATAACAATATGTTAACATTTAAAAAGGGACAACCTGTGTGAAAAATAGGTCTGAAAATCAGGCAGCCACATTTGATTTCCACCTCAAGTATCTTGAAACAAATATATTAATATTGTCTCTTGTCTATCATATAATATATATATATATATATATATACATATATATTTTTTATCTGGCAGCTTCCAGCTTGCAACATCTCAGATTGCCTGGTCATACCATTCAATAGCATGTATCACATGAAAAGTGCTTCCAGATAGAAATGGATTTCCATGGATTGAAATTTTTGTCGTCACCCGCCGCACAGCACGAAGCCTGTATGCCCACGATTAGTACACTTGAAGGTCATAACCCCTTTTCAGGGAACAGATACATGAACCCAAGAGGTTAGGCGTCTTATTCCTCTTCATTCATTAAGCACACTTCTACACCGCCTCCCGCAGCAGTTCCTATAAATCAGAAAATCATCCCCAAATGCAAACGACAACACTGCAAAGCAAGTGAGACACGCTGAGGCACCCCGATAATGGATTGATACAATCATTAACTATGTAACCCGTCTCGACCTAAATATATATATATATGTGTGTGTGTGTATATATTACACTGATATATGTGTGTGTGTGTGTGTAATTTTTATTTCTTTCGTTTCTTTCAACATTGATACAAATATATGATGCGGCGAATAATTTGCAAACGCACCGCACAGTGAAATACAAAACATGAAAATGTATCTATCTGGCGCACCAAATATTTGAAAATACTCTAGCTAGTCCCGAGGTTTTCAAAGTCCTAGGCATTGAAATGCTATGCATAGTGTGTCACCAGTTTGTGCACATAAAAAGAAGAACACGTGAATAAAAGAAAAGGGGCTGGCAGTCAACAACAACAACAACGACAACAACGGCGGCGACGGCGACGACGACGGCAGATTACTAGCAGCAGTAAGTGAAAGGTGTTCTTCGCTGTTTTATTTTATATGCATGAACATCTGCGGAAAGATACCTAGGCATTGTGATTGATGGGGACGTCAAGTTTCGACTGCAGGCTTGTATAGCCGTTGCCAGAGCAAACGGTACTCGCGGTCATTCGTAAGTCGTTCGCTAATAGCCCTGACGGCTTATATCAATATAGCCCTGACTGCTTAATATCGACTGCTTCACGCTTCCCCGACTGTGCAAGGCTCTTTTGCGCCTACTTTTTGAATATGGCAACAGGGTGTTTGGCCCATTCAACTGCGCTGACCAGAAGCTTGTAGAACAAGTAGGTATAGAGGCGTGCAATCTGTGGTATTATCGCAGTAGGTGGATCACATCTCACGGTTCAAAAGGATCACATCAGAAGGTCCACAGTTCATATGTTCTACCGCTCAAAATGTCTAACTTAAAAAAGTCAAACATTCAAAAGATCCAAAGAGGCGTGCTCAGATGCACGAGAGTGGGGTGCATGATAACGCAGAGGCGTGCTGAGGCACCTGATAATAGGAGGCTATGAGGGTTAGGTTAGGTTAGGTTGGGTTGGGTTGGGTTGGGTTGGGTTGGGTTGGGTCGGGTCAGGCTTAGGTCAGGTTTAGGTCAGGTCAGGCCAGTTCAATTGTGTATGCCCTTGGTCCCTATTTCCTAGTCTGGTATTTCCTAGATATCACCCTCTCTTTCCTGAATCTGAGTGCACCTCTGGTCTGGGTACCACTTAACACTACTCAAACTTCCCCATCTTCCATCTGTTTCATCTCTAGGGATTTTCTTGCAGAATGTGGGGATATTTCTAAAACACTTCCCAAAGTGGTACCCAGACCAGAGGCGCACTCAGAATCTGGAAAAAGTGGTGATATCTCCAGATTAGGAAATAGGGACCAAGGGCATACACAACTGACCTGACCTGACCTGACCTGACCTGACCTGACCTGACCTGACCTAACCCCAGTCTGCAGAACGTGGCAGGCGACTCGACGAGGAGCTTGGGGCAGCCCAAAGCCTGCCCCAAATGGGGCAGAAATTTGGATGCTGGGGCAGACTCCTCCAATGGGGAGGGGTATTTTTACTGATACATGTTTATCTACTCCATTTTAAACGAAACACCCAGAAATGAAAGAAAACCGTGCGTCCAACTCGACGATGACAACACACTCCACGACCCTCCACGCACAGCAGCAGCTATCTTGCATTCATGATGCACGACTTCAAGAATAGTTTTATTCAAAGGTATATTTACAAGCGAAGTATTTTCCCTTAAAGACGTCATTTGCCACTGCTTTCATTCCGTATAATCAATACTTTAAAAAACATTTCAATTGATAACTAAATTCGATAAAGAATAATTTTTTCCACAGCTAAAGCATTTTTCCCCTTCCATTTCCTCACATTTGCATGAAAGCATGACAAAATTTGGAATATTTTCACGATTTTCACCCCTGGTTTTCAGAAGACCCAAGCGTAGAAAGATTCCCGTACGCTCTTGTGACGTCACATCACTGACTAGCATTTGTTCTAAGGGGGAGGGGGCTGGCATGATTTTCTTTTGAACGGTGGACCCTTTGAACAGTGGACCTTTTGAAAAAGACCCGCTTTGCCGGCCTTTGGCGATCAAAACATAGCAGAGGAAATGCAAAAAACTACATACAGGGAAATTTTATTTCGAGTTCTAAGATTGTATTTTGTAACTAAAGCTAGGTTTAGATTACAAATTTAGAAAATAAATTTAAATTTAGCTTTAGAAAGGCGCCTGTTTCCTGATTTTTTATTCACTTCCAGGAACTTTGACTTTACGTCTATTAAGAATTTCCTTTGTTTGGTATCTTTTTAACCATATTTCTCTAGATGACAAATATGGCGCTTTTGAGACAATTCAGCTTTTGCAGCGCAACTTTAACTAATGATTGTCGTTTCTTTTCATTATTTTCTTCTTTCCTCAGTGATTACCCTGCACCGACCGCTGCCCCAAGTACTAGTTCCTGCCCCAAGAGCCCCCATCTGCCCCAAGATCGACCAAAAGCTGCCCCAAATTGGTAGGTCTGCCCCGAGGCTGCCCCAACGAGATCTCGTCAATATCTGCCACGTTCTGCAGACTGGACCTAACCTAACCTAACCTAACCTAACCTAACCTAACCTAACCTAACCCTCATTTCCTCCTATTATCATGTGTCTTAGCACGCCTCTGCGGCATCATGCACCCCACTGTCATACATCTGAGCACGCCTTTTTGGACTTTTTGAACGTCGGACTTCTTATTCAAAAGGTCTAACTTTCAAAGTGTAGAGCCTATGAACATTAGACCCCTTGATCAGTGGACCTTCTAATGTGATCCTTTGAACCGCGAGATGTGATCTGCCTACTACCATAATACCAGGTAGGTCAGCCCACTAAAACCAACCATGTACAGAAGAAAGATCTAGCTTTTTTAGCATATCTTCACATGACAAATTCTGCAAACTGTCAGTGTGTTTCTTCCATTGCCCCTGGACACTGTCCATTGTCTCTTCTTCCTCTTCTTTTATTATGCTGTTGATTTCCTCTGTCTCACTGTCTGCAGGACCACTATGAGCCATGCGCTTCTCTGTCCGCTAATCAGTGTTGTATTGGAATAAATCCAGATTGGATATTTAAAGGTCATAACCCTGCTGTCTTCATGAAGAAAAAGCGGCACATACCAGACAAAAGGTACATCTCGAAACAATGCTGATCCAGCCTATGCCTGAATCAAAGTTCCAATCTCAGTATCAGTCTTCAGTGGTTAAGAGACTACTGGAGATGCATCTGTGCAGGCAGTTGCATCTGAGTCAGGTGTCCCCACAGGAGTGGGGTTTGGTGGCTTTGTTCAGGCAAACTGGGCATGGATTTATCTTGAGCCAGGTACAATATTATCTTTAGCTCAAGGTGCACTGCAAAATTTTGCATTTTTTCATTATTTTGCTTTTTCATCTTTAAGGGCATTTTTTGTTTGTATTTTTTCACTTTATATTTTTTTCTTGTTTTTTTGTTGTTTACTTTCTTATCACGCCTCTTTCTGGGCTTGCTGAAGAATTATAAATGTCGAGCTAAGTTTTTTATTGGGAAATTAAGGTATATTAATAGCAAAAGTGGTGTGGCAGCAGGATAAGGCTGCCCATGGAACATGGGTGGATTTGGGGGAATCTAGCAGGTGCAGGTGCCTCACTTTCATTCCACCTTCTCCTCAAACCCCCCAAGCTTACCAGATGTTCCACCAAACTGCACTCCCCAAGCCATGCACAGCTTCTGTTTTCCCAATCCGGAGGGTGGGGGTACTTTGTTAGGGGTAGCCATTCAACAGATGGGTACCAGTTCTGAATGAAACAAAATATCAAAGGTGGTAACTTTATAGTCAGGGTACCAGCACTAGCATCCATGGAGGGGGTGGGAAGGGACCTTTCAGGGGCTACCATCAAACTTTCAGGGGAGCACCATAGGCTTTTCAGGGGGCAGTAAGGTTTAATGGGGTTAACACCCCTTCGCCCCCTTGGATCTGCCTATGTCACCCAGAGTTCAAAGTTCAGACACCTGCGGTGTGATCACATCTCCAACATCATCATGGTGGTGCTGGTCCATCAGGTGGTCGGGGTGCTGGTCCGTCGGGTGGTCTGGGTGCTGGTCCTTCAGATGGTCAGGGTGCTGGTCCCTCGGGTGGTCAGGGTGCTGGTCCCTCAGGTGGTCTGGGTGCTGGTCCGTCGGGTGGTCAGGCGACTGGCCTGTTGGGTGGTCAGGGGTCTGGTCCGTCAGGTGGTCAGGGTGCTGGTCCGTCGGGAGGTCAGGGTACTTCATCCTTTGCCCCTGGTGCTGCTTCATGTGGTGGGGGTGCTTTGTTGGGCGCGAGAGGTTCTGTCTTATCCTGTCCTGGGGGTGCTGGTCTGTCGAGTGCTCAGGGTGCTGCATCGCCTTGTGCTCAGGGTGCTGCATCGTCTGGTGCTGCTGGGAGTACTCCTCCGTCTGGTGCTTGGGATGATGGTCGGCCTAAGGGATGGGGTGCTTCCCGAGGGGGGTGGGATGCTGCTGCCCCGTCCGGGGCTCAAGGTACTGCTCCCCCTGGTGACTGGCCTGCTTGTGGTGAGGACACCCCACCCAAGATTCGGGGTACCACCGAAATGGTTGCTTCCACTGGTGTACCGACTGGTGATGCCCCTGCCGCACGGACTGCTGCTACAGTTGGGGTGGGGACTGTGCCGCTTCCTGCTGGGGGGCCGACCTGCTGACCATGTGCCTGCTTTGGTGTCTGCACCTGTTGTGACCGGTGGCATCCCGCATCCTTACTGCGCGCCGCCGCCTGCTCTGCCTGTTGCTCCTGGGGGGTTTCGTCCGTCGTCGCCATTAACCACCACGGGTGCCACTCACAGCGTTTAACACAAATCAGTCATGTCTAATAATATATTGTAAAAAAAATTGTTTGAAAGTATTTCAACATAGGTATATAAATATTGTACCAATAATCAGCTTAAATAGGGCACTAGAGGTCTACTTCATCTTGCACTAGAATTTAAAGTTTTTAAACTAAAAAAATGGTTGGTCCACCTAAAAACCAAGTAAAACAGTAAAGGTTTGTGACAAATTGTTAAAGCTTTGTTTTCTCCACACTTTTCTCTCAAAGGATATCTGCTAATTGTAACCCCGATTCAGCTTAGTGGCATTGGAAATACTTCATCCATTTGTTTCCTGTGTTGTCCCTGAAAATTCAGTTCGCTCTTAACCAAAATGTTAACAATATATTTCTTCCAGTCTTTTCAACACATGTAAATGACCATGATTTAGAATTATCTGGCGTGCAAAACATTCTTGAAACCTGCAAATACTACTCAGTTTCAACTTACAATGAAAGTAGCCTTCAAGGAAGTATCCCAATAATACATATTAACATTCGGTCACTACCCAAACATTTTGATCCTCTTCAAGCAATTATCTCGCAACTCAAATACAAGCCATTAATAATAATGCTCTCAGAACTGTGGTTAACTCCCGAACTAAAAGACTCCTATCACATTAAAGACTATAATTTTGAACTTTCTTCACCAACACAATGCAAAGGAAAGGGGACAGGAATTTATATTAGCAAACATTTTTCCTACAGCAGGAGGGGTGACCTAGAGTCCAGTCTGATACAACATCAATCTTGCTTCCTTGATATTCATAACCTATTTCCCTTTCACGTTTTGGTCGGATCACTCTATAGATCACCATCATATCCAACAGCAATCTGTATGGACTATCTTGAAAAAACCCTTGATAAAATTTCATCCGAAAACAAGATCTGCTTACTGGGAGGTGACTTTAATTTTGACCTTATTAAATCCAGCTGCCAAGAGCACACCTCACTTTTCTTGCATTTACTCTCCTCACAGGGGTTTCATCCCTGCATTTCCCTCCCAACAAGAATAACATCTGAATCACAAACCCTCATAGATATTTTTTTCTAAACGATAATTCTATCATTAAGTCATCATCTATTATATTGACTGATCTAAGCGACCATCTCCCGATTACTATTGAGTTAAATTCCACCATAAGATTACCCTCCCAGTGTCCTAAATCCCAACTATCTTTTGACTTTCGGAAAATAGAGATACTCAAACAGAATTTAGCACAAAAGTTCCGAAATTTTTCTTCTATTATTGACCCTGTAAGAGCAGCAAAAGTTATTCAGACTACTTTAAATGAAGAGATCACAAAATTATCAATTAAAGAGAAATCTCGCAGAATCACCCCCATTCGGCCTTGGATCTCATTTAGCCTTCTTAAATGCATCAACCATAAATCTGACCTCTACCTAAAATTTAGGAAATGTCGAGATAAAGTCGATGAAACTAACTACAAAAACTACAATAATTACCTCACTAGCACGATTCGAACAGCCCGTAAGCTCTTCTTTCAGAGAAAATTAAACGAGGAAAAAGACCATCCAAAAAAACTCTGGGACACTCTTCTCACCCTTAGTCGTAAAAATAAAGTAAAACGGGATCTTCCAGGACAATTCAAAGTAAATGATGAATACATCACTGAACCCTCTTTGATTGCAGACAAATTCAACAATTACTTTTCCACAATAGCAACAAAACTTGATCAGGCGCTACCACAGTCCACTTCAGATCCTCTTGAATACCTGGGCAACCAAACAACGCAACGTTTTGAATTTAACCTGGTGAATACTGAATTAGTAGAACAAATCATTTCTTCTCTCAGTAACAAAGGCGCCGGTTACGATGGAGTCAGCTCAAAAATATTGAAAGCTATTAACCCAGTAATCTCTCCACACTTAACTCATTTATTTAACATATGTCTCCGCAACAGGTTATTTCCGGATGAATTTAAAACAGCACTCATAGTACCTATATTTAAGTCAGGTAACCGCTTCACTTTTACTAACTATCGCCCAATTTCAATCTTACCGGTGCTTTCAAAAGTTTTCGAAAAAATTGTATGTGCCCAGCTCACTGAATATTTGACCGAAATTGACATGCTATACAAATACCAGTTCGGTTTTCGGAAAAAACATAGTACTTTCATGCCCATTGCCCTACTTTACGATGATATTACCTCTGCCCTTACATCAAAAATGATTTCTGCTACAATTTACCTGGATTTCAGTAAGGCGTTTGATACCGTGAATCACAAAATTCTCCTATCAAAATTACACTTTTGGGGCATCCAAGACAATTCATTAAAATTTTTCAAATCATACCTGTCAAATCGCTCACAAACTCTGAAGTACAACTCAACTATCTCAGCTAATCCCAAAAAAGTATCCCTTGGTGTACCGCAGGGTAGTGTGCTGGGCCCCCCTCCTTTTCCTAATCTATATAAATGATATATCAAGAAGCTCAAATGCCCCGAAATTCTATCTCTTCGCAGATGACACTGCACTGCTATATACCGCTAAAAATATTGATGAACTGCAATCCAAAATTAACAACAATCTATCAGATATAACCACCTGGCTCCAATGTAACCGGCTCACCCTTAACACAAAAAATCAACTTACCAAATATTCTCCACTCGTAGTGTACCCAATTTGGCTATCAAAATTAATAATGACGTACTGGACAGAAAATTCACTACAAAATATCTTGGCGTCTACATCAATGAGGATCTGAAGTGGACCAACCATATACAAAGTATAGAAAACACAATATCACGTAATATTGGTCTTATACGTAGGTCACAACATATTCTGGACTCTGGTCATCTTCTCCTGCTCTACAATGCTCTTATTCTCCCTTTCTTGAATTACTGCCTTCCAATTTGGGGGAGCACATTTAAATATCATTTAAATAAGCTGATGATGCTACAGAAAAAAATTGTCCGTTTGATAGATCAATCTGAGCCCCTTGCTCACACCAGTCCCTTATTTAAAAAATACAAAATCATGAAAATTGATGATCTGACGGAAGTAGCCCAATTAAAACTCCTCCATAGCCATCTCAACCAGACTTTACCGTGCCCCCTCAGTGAAAGGATTAATACAACTAACCCAAATCCCCTTCTCCCTGATATAAGACGAACCCAACACTTTCAGGTCCCCTTCGCCTCAACCATGTACAGGAAATTTTCTTTATTCATTGCGGCCCCACGAACCTGGAATAATGTGATTACCCCTAAAATCAGAAGACTGGGTGATATCCCACTAAGTAAAGCGTTTTTCAGGACAGTGATTACAAAACTTTACCTAGACAAATATTGAATATCGTAAACCCTCTTATTGGTATCTTTATATCCCTAATTGTATCATTGTAAACCGTTAAAATAAACATATTATGCACCAGCTTTTGTCACGATTCGTCTCTTTGCATAAGTAAAGTACAAAAAGTAATACAAGCAAGTAAAAATAAGCATGAGTAAAAAAAGCGCTGTAATCTTTGATTTGGCAGTAAGGTACCACACAGGCCTGCCTCCGGCACCTGTACACCTATCATTTCCTCGAACTTACCACGCGCCCTCAAATCTCTCCACGACATCTGTAGTGCTACAAAAAATAATATCCACTCCCTTCCCAAATTCTAACAAACAAAAAACCCTATTTCAGGACCTGGCGACGGCTGATTGAGAGTGGCGCCGTGGGTGCGCCACTGGCCCGTGGTGATGGTGTGCGCCGGGCGGGTTGCGGCGCATTCTCCGGTCTGCGGGATCCATGGCGGCGTGCTTTTGCTACCCCGGGGCGGTGAAACCGTGGTGCTCGGTCCCGGGGAGTGGAGCGCGCCGCCAGCCCCTCCGTGGTCGCCTTGCCGGTGGGCGACATCCTCGCCTCTGGTTCGCCGGGTGAGCGGGGGCGCGACTGGTCGTTGGCGGCGGGCGGCTTCGCCCGTGCGGGAGCTGACTTCTCAGGGGGCTGCGCTACTCCTGCTACCCCGGGGCGGTGGAACCGTTGTGCTCGATCCCGGGGAGCTGAGCGCGCCGCCGGACTCTACTGTGGTCACCGTTGCCCGCGGACGACTTCTTCCCTGCTGGCTCACCGTGTGACCTGGGGTGGCTGGTCGCTGGTGGCGGACGATCTCGTCGCTGCGGGGCCGACTCTGGTGATCACGAGGGGCGGCGCTGCTCCTGTTACCCACGGGGCGGTGAAACCGTTGTGCTCGGTCCCGTGGAGCGGAGCGCGCCGCCAAACCAAGAGGCGCGGTATGGACGGGATGGCGCTGCGGCGGCGGGCTGTGTCGTGGCCCGTGCTTGCGGGCGGACCGGGGGCGCCTTTCGACCGGTGTGCCCTGGCGGCTGCGCGGGCTGGCGCCTGCGGCGCTCCTGTGCGCGGGAGAGCGGTTCTGTGCGGTGCGGTGGGGTGCGGCGGCGGCGGCTGGTTGCGGGTGCGGTGCGGGCGGGTTGGCGTGTGAGCTGCGATTTGCCGATCTTGCTGGTCCCTGTCAAATCTAACGGAGTGTCGTATTGTATGTGAACTGCTTTTTATGTGTATGACTGCTCTGTTTTATGTCTGTGTATGTCATCCCATTCTATGTCTCATCACTGCCGACATTTGTGGGCTCCCCCGGCGTAATTTAGGCGCGCCGCGTCGGGGGTGGCCATGTGAAATACTGCTCGGCCTGTCTGTCCTCCGGGACATGCCTCATACTGCTGTGTGCTGCTTCAATACATGCATGGATCTGTCATACCATAGATACCATCTGAGTGTAACATCTGCCCATTAGGTTTATTTATTATTTATTATTATTTATTATTAGGTTTATTAGTGCTATATGAGCAACAGGGTCATACCCCAATAAGAGCTCAAGTCAGGAATCATAAAACATGGTCACGGTAAACAGGTCACATACAACTACAGGTAAAAATGAGGAGCCAACAAACTACAAACAACGATCACATTGCGAGCTGACTAAAATATGCACTTAAAACAGTAAACATAAGAATATCAAAGAGTTAAAAAGTTCACTTTGTTCAACTCGCAGGCAACGACTTAATATATAAACGACCCTGTGCTCTAAACTGACCAAATGAAAATCTAAAAGGGTCGGAAAGTGGACATGCCGTCAGATACGAGTTAAAATTAGTGGTTGAGCGACAAAACAATCCACGCCTCACAGTTTCATTACTTTTAAATAGCTTCCATGCATGTACTTGCCAAATGCCTCAATTAGGTCTTCCTGGCATACGAATTATTCTTGTGGTAGCCACATCTAGAAACCACTATGACCCATCAGCTGGGAACTGCAATTCCGTTCTGTTTTCAGACTCGTTTAAGTCCCAGCATCCTGGTCAAGGCTCCGTCAAGGCTCATACTTGGCTGGCTGGTGGTCGGATCGTCAGTGTCTGTCAGAAACTGCGGCTGTCATGTCGGCGCGCGCCAGTCAGGAGAAGGCGCTTCGCCTGGTGCGTCTGATGCCGCGGCTGACACTGAACAACGTCAACCACCCGAAGCCGGCGCCCCACGTGAGTACCGCTACAAGTGGAGGTTAGGCGGGCGGCTCCTCCACCAAATGAAGTCCTGGATCCGCCACTGGTTCCCGGGAGCTAGTTGAATGACTGGGGGTAGTTTTGCATCATGAGATTATATAGTCTTCTCCAGGGGCGTTGCCACTGTTTTTAGGGTAGGAGGGGAGGGGGGAGTAGAGGCACTCCTATGTGGCGACATCCATGGGGATGCATAGCGTTACAGTTCCATCTGTCACCCACCGTTTCGCTCACCTCGGCGTTCTGCCCTGTCCAGGGACAGCGGAAGCAGGGTCAGCACGGCGGCGGCAGACACGGGCACGGCAACAAGGGCTCCAAGGCGCGCCAGTCGTTCATGCGTGCCGGCTTCGAGGGCGGCCAGACGCCGTTCTACCTGCGGGTGCCGATCGAGCGTCCGTACCGGGGCCACCACCTGAAGCGGCAGTACACTCCCGTCTCGCTGCACCAGCTGCAGGTGCTGTAGCAGGGACGCAGCGCTGTTGCCGACTGGTTGCAGAAGTGTGGGTCGTTATCTCTGTGCTAGATTTACAGGCTTCTGGCAATGGGGATAAAGTTTTGGTCACATAGCAGTAGTATAGTTCTCTTAACACGCATGCAGGGAAAGAGCCTGTTGATTTAGGTATTGATCTGCTGTCATTGCTGGAGGGTTGAATGAATTAAATTAATTGTCATCATTTTGGCTGGCGAAATCGTGAAAACTGTCCGATGCCTGGCTCTGCGGTAGAGCACCGGTCTTCTGAGCCACATGTCCCGGGTTCAAGTCCCGGTGGAGTCTCGGAATAAGTTCATTTGATCCCCCAAATACCTCCCAATAGAGTGAGCGTTCCAAACGCCGTATAACTCCGGAAGTCTGTTCCTCATTAAACCACAACAATTATGAAGCGTTAAAACTGAGCTCTTTTTTAAGAAAGAGGGCGTGGTCTTGAAGCCGGTCACTAGTAGATTAGTTAAGTTGGCAACCCAGAGCAGTGTCCCAGCATAATATTTCCATCTGAATCCGGAGTAGAAATTATTAATGGGCGCTATATGACCTTTAGGTTGTCGCCCCTTAAGCCAAATCATCATCGGAGTAGAAATTAATGGAAAAATGTCTAGCAGTGAGTGGAAAATCCAAGCTCCTGGAGAGTCTCTGACGATAACAATTAAGGCATCTGTGCTCGATGAGAGACATTCTTCAATATACTTCCTGATCGGTGTAAAACATACTTCAGAATGAATATTGAGTTCCGATGTACTGTTGTACTTGATTTGGTCCTGTTCATGTGAGGAAACGCGTTCATTTAATGCCAGGAGGAAAATAGTGAGCATCAGGCGAGTAGGAGTTAAGCCTGTGGCAATGCTAGGTGAGTGGAACATTAACTGGCGTGGGTGTGATTCTCCATCGAAAATCTTACTCTGTAGGGCGCTGCCTCAAGACCATCCTATAGCCAATAACTAATTTTTTATTTATTTTATTCCCTAGTTCTTGCTCCGGAAGCAACAAAAAAACTTTTGGATCCCTGGAATTGAAGACTCAGAAGATACATTTCTTGGGACATGCTAAACATGCTAAACGTGCTATTTCTCTAAACAGGCTAATTTTTTAGGAAAGCTGACCGAAAGCCAGGGTTTTCAGATCCAGGGATCTCGCGTGTTTCAATATCCGAATCATTTTCACGAATGGCAAAACTTCAAACAGCAGCCTTGAACTTGTGGGCCGTAGCCTGTCCCATATCCACAATACTGTCTGGACTTCCCTGCTCCCGCTTTCTCCCTCTCATTCCCGTATAAACCCACGTGTATAAACTTCCGAGTATAAACCCACGTGCGCTGACGATGGCGTCGGTTTCCTTTTCAGCTGATGATCGACACGGACCGAGTGGACGTGAGCCGTCAGATCGACTTGACCCAGATCTGTGGCAGCGGTCTGTTTAAGATGGAGCCTCTGCGCAGAGAGTTCGGCTTCCAGCTCACGGACGAGGTGAGTACCACGCTACCGTGCGACCAATCGGTAGAAACACGAACAGGTGCCGCTCAAAACCAAGCTGCGCTAGAGGCTCAGGCTATGTCGAGCCCAAGTTACCACGTACAGGTCGGCCAAAGAAGGGAGCCGGGCGCCGTCTGACGTAAACTTGGCTTAATAACCCTCCATAGAGTTGCCGTCGGGTGTGGGGTCGGGTTTGTGACAAGTCCCTATGACTTTAGTGAGACACACAGCCTACCAAACAAAACAAAATTTAAAAAAAACCAACTGCTGGACTGTGTTCCCGGTATCAAATACAGTGATTGTTGTCGCGCTCTTTGTTACGGCTCCCGACACATACGTTGCTGTCTGAAGTTGGTGTTCGGAGGCATCATTGATGGAGAGTTTCGCCCCGACGCCGGTCGCCACTGAAGTCGACTGTGAGCATGTATTCATCGGCGTCTGGAGTCTCAGGTGGATGCTGTAGAATAGCGAGTCAGGTAAAGACTGACATTGGGAGGTTGGGGACACTCTTTGGCAATGCACTGTTGCCTGCGAGGCGGATAACGGTTTGTGAGGCAACCACCTAGCAACATCTAGATTGTTTTGCAAATTGGCTTAGATCCAGGTCTGGCATCTTCTTTTGTGGAGTTTTCAGCTGATATACTCCAGTCGAATTCAACGATGGCGCCCAGTCACACTTGTAGTTACGATTATGCCCACAGATGGCATGGTGTGCAACAAGGCTTTGAGAGCATTTAGCACCATTCGAATGAAACAAATCTTAACTGGCCCAGAAAAGACGTCAAAATGTACCTAATGTAATACGTCGGCTCCAACCACCTTTTTCTATTCGCTCCCGGTTGGCTTATTTGGGGAGTTTGCCCAGACGGATGCGTGCATTAAATCTCCTTTCAAACCTGGGTGCCCTACCAGAAGATCCGTAGCCCGGGTCCTAGAGCACTCCAATCGCTTGCCGAAAACTGTCACATCTCAGTGCGTTTTTTGGTCCCAATACGCACATTTGGGCCAATTTCTGTCAGAGTTCATTTCATTGTCCCTTATGCTGTTTTTATTTAAGCTTTGCTTGGAAACGTATTGTAACATTGAAGCTGCTCATTTCTCGCTGTCATTTCCGTGTGCGATGAAATTGTATCGAGCTGGGGTGAAAACGACGCACTTCCGGGATCTCTGGTGTGGCTACTTGGCAGTGGTGCTCCTCCCGGACTGCGGTCGAACAGATGTCGTTTGATTAAGCCAACTCCGAGGAAGAAGTTACTGCTGCAATGGTCATCATTGCAGCCGTTGTTCTTCAGTGTATGTCTTGTGTGTGGCAGGCAAACGAACCTGCGTGGGGAAGCTTGCATAGCTAGTAGTTTTGGTGGCCTCTGTAGCTACCCCTGGAGGCGAGACTCCTCGTTAGATCGTGCTTCGGGTATCGGGAGGGTGTTGGAATTCGGCTGGTACTGGACGGGTCTGTTGATACCCTCTCCAGGTGGCGGATCGGTGGTTTATGGTCTGTTATGGGTTGTTGGCGGCCCTCGTCTGTCATGTTAACTGGCCGTCCATCAGTGCTCTTAAATGATGCTATCGTCAGCCAGTTGTTTTGGCCAAATTAATCTCAACTAACTACCATTTGTCTTCATTATTGCTTTTACAAAACCACAGGTATATTCCCTATATACGCCGGCTAACCAGCTCACATATTCAATCCCCCTCGACCACCTAGACACAAAACCAACTCCGGGGGGCGATGAGTTGGCCTGTATCAAACCTGGAGCCACGGGTCAGTATATCGTCGACAAGTGTTAGACAATTTTGGGAGGGGGCTGCTTCTTTTGACTGCTACCGACCAAGATCATAAAGGCTCACTGAGTAGAACAGTGAGTGTGAGTCTGCACCTGCCTAGCCAGACAGGGTTAGTATTGGTCCAAGGGACAGAGTCAGTGTTTATCTTCCGCTCCTGAATAAGAATTGTGTTATCAGAAATTTTCGGGTTTTGGTGGACTGAAACCCACTCCAATCTCAGGATTTGATGTGACGCGGTTCTATTTCAATTTTCCGCGATTGTCGTGTTGAAACACGGAATCGTCAATCTCGGAGCATTTCAGGTCAGTGATCTGCTTGGTTCCGCGTCGAGTGTGGGAGACATTGGTGTTTGAAGAAGTTCGAATGCGCTTTGATATATCCAGTATTATCCCAATATGTATAAAAATGAAAGGCCGCGGGCGCAGAAAATGCTGACTATGTCTTTGATGTGTGTGAAGTAGCGCCCGAAGAGATGAATGAAAAGGCTTTCAAGAGTCATTGAAAAATATATCCGTTTGAAATGAACACTATATGGCTTGGAGGGCAAGGGACGCGATTGGAGGGCAACAGACGCTTAGACCAAGACCACCAAGAGTTTGCTCTGACGCCTTCCGAGTGCAATATGTCGTCAGCATCTGACGTCAGCATATGTCGTTATACCAACAAGTGATAAATGTGGCCTGCTGCTCAGGATACATGAGTGGTACATTTCAGGTAGGTTTTAGCTTTTATCCACGGAAGCTTCGAGTTTCAAGACAAATGAGATATTTTTTCCGGAATGCTTTACAAATTGGCTATCTCAGTCAAAATCACGTTATCAAGGTACCACATTCTCTTTAACGACGCACCAACCTCTTGGATTATATGGTGTCGCCAACTCTCATCCTGTTGGGGGGGATAGTCAGGTTGTCTTCATTCACTGTCCCTGCCGGGGATTTGAACCCGGAACCAATGGTGCAGGATACAGATGTGCTGCCTACTGCAACACAACACCTCCCCCCACCCTTAATAACTTTGGCTGGTCAGCTGGTTGAGCTTTTTCTCTAGTTGAGCACCTACTCAGATTTGGGTCTGGCTACGAGCGTGGTTTGTATGTGAGACCTTGGAGTAAGACAGTGCAGTAATGTAATAATCAAATGATCAGACTGGAGGCTGTAGGTATGCTTTCCTGCGTCATGGGCATTTTGAGACACAAAGTTCTGAAACAAACCGGATTGACGACTAATTCTATTTGTTTGCCGTATTTATTTGTCTGACGCATGCTTAATGCTGTGAGTATGTCTTAATCACTATCATATATTTGCAGATGACCTGGCAACCCGAATATCCTACACACATCACACAATACACATCAATTTAGTAGTACATTAGACATTAGTTTTACTTGTTATCCATCCTTTCTATAAACAGACCATTGCAATGCCTTTCTTGGGCCTCACTTTGCCGGTCATCTGCCTGTGAGTAAGCCTAGCCCTGATGAAGCCATCCCTCCTGTCGTATCCGAACACAGACTCGGGGTAGGCCGTCACCTTCTTCACACACAGTTCCACGCCCTGACGATGAACGGGTAAGTCGACAACTTCCATGGAAGTAGTCTGGAACATCTTCATCTCCTCGGCAGGAAGGCTCAGAGTGAGCACAGGATAGCATACCTACAGCCTCCAGTCTGATCATTTGATTATTTATTACATTACTACACTGTCTTACTCCAAGGTCTCACATACAAACCACGCTCGTAGCCAGACCCAAATCTGAGTAGGTGCTCAACTAGAGAAAAAAGCTCAACCAGCTGACCAGCCAAAGCTATTAAGGGTGGAGGGGGAACGGGGGGTGCTGAGTTGCAGTAGGCAGCGTATCTGTATCCTGCACCATAGGTTCCGGGTTCAAATCCCCTGCAGGGACAGTGAATGAGGACAACCTGACTATCCCTCCCAACAGGATGAGAGTTGACGACACCGTGTAATCCAAGAGGGTGGTGCGTCGTTAAAGAGAATGTGGCACCTTTATAACGTGATTTTGACTGAGATAGCCAATTTGTAAAGCATGCCGGAAAAACATCTTATTTGTCTTGAAACTCGAAGCCTCCGTAGATAAAAGCTAAAACCTACCTGAAATGTACCCCTCATGTACCCTGAGCAGCAGGCCACAGTTGTCATAGTTGTTGGTGTGACGACATATGCTGACGTCACGGTGAGTATCAGCCAATCGAAGCCCTTGAAGCTTATTGAAGTATGGTAGTGGTTGCCAGATCGTGGCATCATCCACAGGCAGATATTTATTTTTCCCTTAGAGGCGCATTTTAAAAATAAAAATATGGAGCTTATTGTACATTTTCAGAGAAATCATGGACGGTTCCATGATTTTCGGCTAAAAGTACCCCTAATTACCCTAAATTCAAGGATTCGACCAAGGTGACACATTCCCTTTAAAACATCAACAATTTCCAAAGTTGTTAAGGTTCAAAACTCGAGAAATCCACGTATCTTCAATACAAGGGGGTGACCAGGAAAGGACCAGAGGGTGCCTTGGCGTCCCAGCAGCTGCCCGGGTATCCAGTGCATCCGCCTGGCTACGGATCGGGTGCAAATGGATCCGACGTTTTGATGTTGGTAACCAAGTTACCGTGCTGCATGGATACTGACATCAATGCATTGTGAAGTCAATGGAGACTTCAACGCCGTCCTACTGAAAACATGCCTTCAGAAAAGGCCGTTCCACGCCCATTAAACGAAGATTCATTGGATTTATTTTGCTTGCATCATGTTTGCAACATATCATGACATAATAAAACATACTTTAATCGAAATCAAATTATTTGACGACGGTTACCTGCAGTGCAGCGGTGTTGTCTGTTGTAATGCAACGTCTGTCATCGCTGAGGTTTGCTGGCGTTTTCCACGGAGGCGTTGTCGTTTCAAAACGGTCTTGCTGTCTTGATTTGTCAGTTTCGTTGTCGTCCAATTCGCTGAATTCCTGAAGGATAACGTTATCTAACATGCTTTTTTCGGTGGCAATACCCAGTGCAATAGCGCCTACCGAAAGCTCCCGAGAGACTTTCGGCCAAATCTTCTATCCAGGAGAACGACAACCACATTACGTACATGCCATGTTGTGTAACAGTATTTATCAAAGTTAATGTGTTATTTTGTTCTGGTGGCGTCACCTGTCGCATCGTGGTATGTTGTAATCATTAAAGTCAGAGTAATCATTGTAATCATTGAAGTCACAACTCCGTATATGTCCTTATTCACCATGTACCAGAACCGACGTATATGGGTCGAAGTTTGAATTGGTTGTGTGTTTTTAGATACAACTGCTGACATTCAAGGCTCCTTTGATGTTTGTGTGAAGTGTGTGGAACCGAACGGGTGTCGACTCGAAACGGGTTTCCTGCAGTCACTGATCTCAACGCGAGCAAACCAAACCGGAAACGAATTGCATCTAGTTCACAGGTATATCTGCTCAATACATGTAGCCAGCGTAGCTCAGGGAAATACAAACTTTTGAAGCACTGCACCGTTCCGTCAGATGCTTCTGATGTCTCGCGACTCCTGACCAGTGGGTCCCGGGTTCGAATCCCTCGCGTGCTTCTCCCTAACTGTGCGCGGTACCGGTCGCTAACCGCCAGTTGCTGCATGTTGTCGATCACTTTAACGTAATCCGCTGTCGACACAGCCGAACTAGTTGGCTTGGCACTTTAACGGCGCCTTTTAACCCTCGCCCCACCGGAGGCATCGATAGCCCCCCTAAGGTTTCTCGGGATAGCAGAAAAACGACGAGGCGCAGCAGCGCGGTTAAGGGCTCTGCCTCTCACCCCATCATTTTCCCCATCATCCCTGAAATTTTTGTCCTGAGTCACCCAAGGTCAGGTCACCAGGCGAGGTCAATCAAGGTCACCTCACTTCAACTTTTGAGCTGTATAAGAGCTACATTTATAGGTCGATTGATTTGAAACCTCCTGCACTTTATGACCCCTCCAGGGTTCACAAGATGTACATAGGGGATTTTTCGATTTCGTGACCTGAGGTCAGGTCACGAGGTGATATCCCCCATTGAAAAAGCATGGTGAAAAGCTGTCTTATGATCTAAAAGTCACAAAAACTATTGCAAATGCTCGGCCTGCTCAGAAAAGCGTTCTTGGACACCCTTTCACGGATTCCAGGGGCCATATTTTCCCTTTGACCTCTTCGAGGTCATCCAAGGTCACCAGGGGTCAAAAACAGTATTTTGACAAAAAACTTTTGACAAATTAAGCTAGAGCGCTGAATCAAACATCATCGTGCATGTCTCGTCACTGGCTTTCATTTGACATACGGCAAGGTCACTTTCTAACCTTTCATGACTGCAGGTCATATTAGGTCACGAGGTGACCTCTGGAGGTCAAACCACTGGCGGGAGGTCATTGCGTTTCCCATATCGGAAAAAAGTCTAGCATTTTCCTATCAAATGTACTTTACCAGATCTCAATAGCTCTGATGGCATAAGAGTTATGCCCAGTTTACTTGAGCATTGCATATTTGAGTGAAAATAGCCTATCTTGACCTAACTTGACCTCTGGAGGTCAAACCATTGACCTGAGCGTTTAAAGATGCCAAGTAATTTCGTTCTGAATTGACGCGAGCTTTCTAATGCACTTTGCAGATTTGCGCTAACCCACATATTTTCGGAGTTAGAAGGGGGGTTCATTGATGGCCCCCGGTGGAGCGAAGGTGGCGCCAGACCCCCGATGGGGCGCGGTTTAAGGGAATGGTTCGCTTCGACGAAATTCTAAAATGAGTTATTTGACAAAATAGGTCTGAAAATAAAATAATCACGGTTCGTTTCGTGTTGTTTCCACCTTCAACCGCTCAAAACAAAAATGTTGCCCCTTGTCTTACTACCTTGGGTTGACCTAAGCATCGCGTCTAATTACGAATATGGCTGCTTGCGGGGGCTTGCGTCACGTAATGTTGCGCAGGCGATGCCATTTATTAGCGTTTATCACGTGACATGCCCTGCCAGATAGAAGGGTATTATTCCATGGTTTGAAATACGGTTGAAGCCCCCCTACTTTGAACTCCAAAGCGTACGAAAATATAATACAGATAGCTTTGGGTGAAATCAAATATGCCAATAGTGGTTCTCGATCCGCTTTACTAAGCTGCTATCTCATTTCAAAACCCATGATAAAAATGGGACACCCCCTTTAACGGGTAGTTGGGTCCTAGCCCCAATGTTAGTGACTCCTGGCATCTATTACCTCCAGATACATGAGTTTGTAGTCCGTTCAGGGAATTGACCTACAAGCGGACTGCAAAGTCTTTCTTCTGGAGAAGGGCATCAAACACGTAGCAGACCCCCGAATAGTACGTTTTGAGGCGGCGCATATATCCGAGGTAGACATCAGCAGATACTGGCAGTCGGTAGCTGATACTTGCACGTGGTGTGGATACCAGTAGTATGACCGGCTTAGTAGACGATTTTTATCCTGTTTTAAAGGGCTCCTCGGATTTGGGACTCCAGCTTGTTTTTTTCGATTTTCACGAAACTCCGCCTTGTCTTATGGTAGCTGCAGCTCAATTCTCCAATCACCGGAGTAGCTCTCAAGCAAAAGACTGGAACTTCCCAAGTAGATAAAGCTGCTGTTCTACAATTGCCTGTAACATCCAAACATCACATCAACACTGAAGCCGAAATTCGCTGTGAGATCGAACATGCAACAAGCCCGTGAGCTGATACTAGACATGCGGAGGACCTGACCTAAGTGAGGACCTAAGTGAGGACCTGAAGTGAGGACGTTAAAATTAACTAAAAAACCTAACCCTTAACAAAATTATATTATTAAACATGAAGAGGACTGAAGAGAAAATCAATTAAAAATACACTATTAAGAAGTAAGACCTGAGAAACGAAATCGAGGAATCACGAAGACAAAAGCGAAGAATGAAAAGAGAGACCAGCCGACAAAGAACGATAATAGTTCATCATCAACTTCATCGTAACGCCTTGTTTGTTTGCTGTTTTCCATGTTTTTTTTACCGGATCCCTTCATCAAGTCCCACTACCTCACTCCATGGTTTGAGCGCGGCGCCTGTGGCGACCCTCCCCGTGGATAATCCTTGTCCTTCCCCATCAACCATCTTGTCCATATCCTACAGTGTGTTTTTGCATAAGTTTGTCATTTATGTCCCTCATCTTCATTACGACCGGCGTCAGAATAGTCACATGGATAGTGGAGATGCTGTGTACGTCAAATATGCGGAAGCAGTGGGATGCAGCGAAGTTTGAGCTAGCGGTAGATACTCCGTCGGGTGCATGGGGGCTTAATTATTTCGGTGATGAGGCGATATACCACCGGTGGCTATATGACACTGTGCGGTGCTTATGGTGTCAGGTGAAGCCGCTATTGTGTCGCAGTGAAGGATTTGGTGTCGAAGTGAAGGATTTGGTGTCGTAGTGAAGAATTTGGTATCGCCGCATTTATAACCAACGCTTAATGAAGTTCTTTTCCTCGCATATATTTTTGTCGAGGCACTGGTACTCTTACTTGGGGGTCGTGGTACGTTGCTTCTTAATAATATTGTGTGTTTTATAGGTTTGCAAATGGGCCCAAACAAGCGTTTTTCTTTGATGATGGAGAGTAAAAAGCTAGACATGATTTCTTACCGACACATTTATGAGTTCGAGAATGTTTTGTTGGCATTCCAGCTTCGTTGCATCCATTCATCATCTTATCACCAGTGGTTTTTACCCTGGTCAATAGCGGTACAGCTCAGCGTGCTGTGATTTATTTTCGGTTCTTTTTTGCCCTGACACATTCCTCTGTAGAATCGCCGTGCTCGATGTATTGCCTTGCATACATTTTATGCTTGCCTTTGTTCTGTAAGGAAGCCGTCGGACCTCATAACTCCAAGTCAACTTGAGAACCTTGCTGTTGCAACGCAATTGTTTGTGATTTTATGTACCCAATAGTGTTTATTACCGAGACCCAAATGGAGGCTTTCTGTTTTGGTTCATCGATATTCACGCACTGAAGAGAAACTAAGGTATATATCGTGTTTTATCAGGTGTGAAGTCGCAACGGCTAATGCATTCCTGCAGTTGGATTGCATTGTTGCTATTGTGTCGCTGCTCCGCACTGAAAGCTATCTCTGTGACAACCTCTACAGTGGCTGAATATTCAAGCTGAATAGGGGAGCTGAAGCTTTCGGAACAATCGAACCAACCGGAGAACATCCCAGTGAAATGTCCGCCGAGAACCTCTGAGACCAAAGGAGAATATATTTGGCTTTCCACTGGATCGACGAGATTTTCGGATAAAATGAAAGGTCGATGCCCTACCAGGAACTAGTTTCCCAAGAAAGTTTACCATACGGAAGTAATGCCTAGTTACAAGGAACACGCTAGTTTTTACCTAAAGCTCTAGCTTAATTATAGTGGCCAATAAAGTGGCTTTACAGGGACATGTGGTGTCGAGTTTTGGAGGCTACAATTAGAACATGCAGCACAAAAGCGGCCGTTTTTTCCTCGTGTTTTAATTGGTTCAGGCTCTAGTGTCGGTTTGAACTGGCCTCGGATCAGGACCACCGTTCAGAGTTCAGGTCAAAACGCCTCCGGAACAAAGGTTTCAAAATGGAAAACCCAAAATTGCCAAAATGGCTTATAGTTGGCAACTAGCAAAGCAAAAACCCTTCCAAAAGGCTAGTTATGTATAAAAACACGCAAAAACGTGGAATGTGTCGTTCAGAAAGTGAGTTTTGAAGCCATTTATCAGAAGACAGTTTTTATATGTATTTTTATATCACAAACAAATCCTATCTGTTTGAAACCCGTTATGAATACATTTTTTTAGGAAATGAAAAGTTGCGGATGCATATGAATATTTTTTCTCGTTGTGTGGTGGAATGCCCCACTGTGGCACAGCAGCGCGCTCAGTGGCGGCCGTGTTGAGCGGCCAGCCACATGTGGAGTCTTATCTCGACAGTCGGCACAAAGCCCGCCAAAGTCCCCCGCCAAATTCAGAAAACTCCGACACTAAGCCGCGCGCTGCTGCCAGCAGCCGTCGCTGCCATTTAAGAAACGTCCCCGCGGAGGATTTTAGCGTTTGCGAGACAAAACTATAATTAAGGATGATGAACCTCGAAGCCCTGAAACGCTTGGCCAGTCGTACATCCCACAACTCCAGGGACCGCGAGGGACCGCGGAGCTGCTGGCTTACGATGCTGTGTTCGTGGTCAAATCGAGATTGGCGCATCGCGACTGTCTCATTCGCTTAATTTATTTGATATTTGGCAATTAATAGTCTCCTCCATTTTGTTTGCAACATAAACAAATTTATGTCCCTGGCTTCCCCGTGTGTTAGGCGCAAGCGCAGAAGGTGTGGTGTGGTGACAAGTGTGTCCACTTTGCGGGTTAACGGTCCTGCGGGCTCCGCGTGCGAGCGCAGTCTGATTTCACGGAAACCTTTCCAAGTAAAGGAAAGAGTTGGGCGCGTCATACCCTGACGGCTGGCGTGACGATAAGCCCCACAAAGTCGACGAACAATTGATACCCGTTCTCTTGAGTCGACGACTGCAATTGCAGCCCGATGTGCCTGTAGACGTTTTGTGTATTGGGGTGATTTTGATGCACCAGACATAAAGTGGCAGAGATGTGCAGAGTCGGGACCGTTTTGTCCACGCCCATGTATACTCCAATACCATCTGGCACAATGGTCTCCTCCTAAAATGTAGATACGAGTTTGGCATTTCGGGTAAATTACTGCAGTGGCTGGAATCATACCTCAAAGATCGAACCCAAAAGGTTAGGATTGGTCAAATACTGTCTTCAAAATTAACTATAAACGCAGGATGCGCCCAGGGGTCTGTTCTGGGCCCTTTAATCGCCTTGATGTACTTAAACGAGTTAGCAGAAATTACAATTAACGACATATGCCTATTTGCCGACAATGCCTCAATATCTGCACAGTACAATCGTAGTAACTTCGCTAACGTTAAAAACACTCTTCAAGAAGACCTTGATTCAATTTACAGATACGCACAAAATTGGGCAATTTCTTTTAACAAAAACAAAAACGTGCAGCAGACCTTCTCAACCTCAAAACACCCATTACGTCTCAATCTAAATTTCGCAGGCCAGGAGATAGCAAAGGTCGATACCCACCGTCATCTCGGCCTTACACTATCCAGTGATCTCCGGTAACAAATTCATATCAACACAATTGTTCAGAATGTAAACTGTGCTCTCAGTCCATTGTATCCAATAGCTCCCTTTATTCCTCGGCCCATACTAAAACAATTATATTTGACGTATGTATTGCCACTTTTCGACTATTGTGACTCAATATTCAGTAATCAGCTGACATCTCACGACGCTCATCGCCTACAAATCCTCCAGAATAGAGCGGCAAGAATCATAACAGGCACCCCATTCAGAACACCATCAACAAAATTGCATGATGAGTTAGGCTGGACCACACTTACAACCAGACGTACAATCCACTCGTTAATATGATACCAAAGACAAAAGACAGACGGAAGAATACCGGAATATATAAAAAAATATGACACCCTGCACTAGACAAGACGTCACCGACCGCCACCTGCGCAATGCCTTAAACGTATCTCTTCCTCAAAACCACACCTCAATGTACCAAAGATCTTTTGTTCCCGCAACGACCAGACGATGGAATATGGTACCAGATTACGTAAAAAATGAACCTACGTGCAAATATTTCAAAATCGAATTAGCCAAACAATTTAACGCGATACCTCCCCTGAATTTTTTTCTAATGGGACCAAAATAGGGAATGTTCTTCACACTAAGCTACGACTAGGTGTAGCAGGTTTAAACGCCTACCTTTTTACAATGCTAAAGACCGAAAGCCCCATGTGCCATTGTGGCGAAGATCTCTGGTTTCCCTTCAAAACGCACAAATCTTTCGCCTTTTACTAAAGATTTCCGTGGAGGGGAACACTGTTAAGCACTTTACCCTTCACTGCAGATTTCACACTGAGGCCAGACTTAAGCTGTTTAGAACTCTTTCTCATTTAAACATTGATGTGTTGTCTCTCTCCCCATACAGTAAAATGGACTTATTTATGAATGGATGCGAATCGAGTTCTGAAATCAATTTCCGAGTTGCAAAAGCATATCAAGAATTCATATTCGATTCAAAGCGGTTTACTATGCAATCAAATATTTGAGGACATGCGGATGACTGGTTTTGCTTTACTGATGGCTCGGGAGCGGCGGGTGGGGCGGGGTTGGCTCGGTGCGGCTGTGATCATGCTCACAACATAATGTACACACGAGAAGTACCTAGATTCATGTCACCATTTTGTGGCATTTGTACCAATCGTGAGTGTTCATATTCGGTTATATGTGTAGAAATGGAAAATAAATGGTTTATGGTTTTATGTATCGGCAAATGTCGGAACGTGCTATCCCTCTCATAGAGAAATGTGATTTGTTGGCCCCTGCCAAGGCGTTGCGGAGCCTACAACGAATGCTAACCTCCTCGATGTAGTTGTTCTCGAAGTCTGCGTTATATCCGGCGTGCGGAGTGGTGTTTTTCTTCGGACCGCTCAGAAATTATTAGCGAGATAAGAGCTGTTGCGGCCAAAAATACCCCCCATGAGTAGGTCAACGGCGTTCAACTATAAGCGAGCAGATTTTGTACCGTGGGAGGCTAACCTGCACCTCAACACTGAGGGGAAGTGGATATGTCCTACGATGTGCTGCGAGCCGCCATACGCGATGATGTACTAACTGTTGCGTTGTGTCGACGGTGAACGAAGAACTGCGACGAACAACCCCCTCCCCCCATTGTTTGACGCTGATGGTAGGCGGACGCTGCGAGGAAAAGAGACGGCATTCAAGCACATGGAACGTGACAAAAAGAAAAGTCACCACCCATATCTTTATAAATGTTACGTGTGTGGAAAAGCTCTTGCATGACTCAAAACATTACTTTTCCCTAGAAAACAGCGGTTTGTTATTAACGTGAACTGCTCTTATTGGACGTAGGTGCGCTCTGGAACACGCCCAACTCCGAAAGGTAGTCAGATATCTCCCTTGCTCTTCGTCTGGCTTATTTACGGTCTACCGAACGGAATTCAAACAAATTATTTGCTATTTGCTCATGATGAAAAACTTTCCCAAAAAATATTTTCCTGAAAACACTGAGCTACTCCAGGAGGTTCTCAATTATATTGGCTAAGTGATCTGAGTCCTGGAAACTAAGTCTGAACCCATATAAATGTCACTCCTTTCGAAGCGCTGTAAAAGGTAACCTATTCCAGCTACATACAACATTTGGAACACAACTTTGGAGCATATGGGAATGGTTCTGGATGTCGGTATTTGACTAGGTTTTAAAATGAACTCTTCGGAACATATTACCGTTAGCAAGGCTCACAATATGTCGGGCCTGTCAATACGCTTACTTCAGTTGGCTGGGACGCGGGTAGGTTTAGAGAAGGACCGACTTTGGCTGTATATTTTGGCAATGTTCGATGAATTCTCGTATATTGTAGTATATGGGATCGGCCACATTCTCTACAAGGTAACCTTCCGCTTTTTGTTGCCCGTGAGTTCCGGTGAGCAGAAGGTCCCACCTCGTTCGCTGGTCTGACCGGGCAGCGGACAGAGGAAATCATGCTCATCTTAGGTCACTCTCACCTCATCATCACCTAAAAAGGCCCTAAACATGTCATTGTGTGAAAGATGTTTGAAAGATATTAAACATGCCTGTGGTCGAGCACCCAGATTGATAGATATTAGACATGTCTCCGGTCGTGCTCCTAGTGTCACAATACGCTGTTGGTGTTTCTACGTAAGACAAACGTTATAAAAATATATGGATGTGTCATCTGGAGTGAAGCTGCGAGGTACCATTTGAACATATTAGAAAAGGTTCAACGCCAATTTTGTACTTGGCTGGCATCCCAAGTTCACACATTTCGGCTGTCTCATTCTTAGTTTTATAATGATCTTCTAAAGCTCTCCCAAATGAGCGGTCTGTCCCAGAGGAGCCTCCAGGAAGACATTTGCTTCGTACTCAAAATCATTACCGAAAAAGTGGACCCCACCTACTTGCTCGGAAGCATCCCACTGCATGTGCCTCAGCGGCGAACCAGGGAGATTTAGCGCCACCTGTTATTTATGTACAGCCGGTTCCACACTGATTGGTAGGTATTAGTGTCACTTGTTTTAAGAAATATCTTAAAAACGATTTCACTTTTCACAAAAGGTTGCGTCTGAAGTAATGTATTTTGAAGAGCTCTTTGACTGTGAACTCCTGCAAACTGGATGAGACGTCAATTTTGAAAAAAAAAAAATGGACAACAAACTGTTTTCGCGCATCCCGATGCTTTTCTGTGTCTTTTCTCAATTACTTCCGAATTTTGGACCCGATGAAGTATGCTTTTACGTCAGTTCATGCATCCAGTTAAAACGCAGCAGGTGAGGCAACAACCATGTCGGTAGGAAACATCACTTGACAGATATTTCGCAAAAACGACCGCGGCCTGATACCTACCAATCAGTATGGAACCGGCTCTACATGTTCCCACGCTTCATATCGAAGCCAACAAGAAGCCGTTGTTTCGCCGGGCAGTGAGTGCTTTATAAGATCAAGTTGGCGCGCTGGCCTGAGGTATATCCGTTTATTTCGACAGTTAATGGTTTCAGAACCGGTGTCGAAGCATGTGAAATGTGTCCGATTTTAGACTTATTTGCTTTATGTTCCTGTTTTTTATATATTTTATTGTATCGTGCTGGTTTTCATGTATGCCTTTTCATTTTATAAAGTTAAATGTATATCACGTGTTGTCGATTATTATTACTGGAAAGTTATAAATTCCGGAAAATATTCTTAACTGTGTTGTTTTTGCCATTGGACTTCCGCTGTAATTGGGTTTGTATCTGTCGCTGATAAGCCTGAATAAATGAATGAAATTAATTATTGTCAACCCAGGAGTGTTGTGATTAAATTTTCTATGCAACTCCAGTGTATTTTTGTACCCAATATTTGTTTTGTCCCGTTTATTTTTTAACGCGGATTATTGAATGCTGAATATTCTTGGTCTGGCTCAACCTTGCGGCCAATCTCTATTTTTTTCTGATGACATCTGTGTTTTGTAAATTACCGGAGTGCTGGTGACACGAGCATCATCCAGTCAGAAATATATTATTACTTATTTTCTTTGCAACATGATATTTTGTAAAATTGGAAAGCAAATACCCGCTAAGATTGTTAGTCTCTGCTATTTATTTTCATTGCAAAATTATATTACGTAATATGTAAAAGCAAACATCCGCTAGGATTACTAGTTTCCGCTGGGATTGAAAATCAGCCGTTGCTGGAGCCGAAGGCGTTTTTCTAGGCAGTGCGAACCTCACTTGGCCCCCTGCTGCGCCTGGGCGGTGTTGATTTGCCTCGGTTGGTTGACCGGCGGGCGGTGACGCTGCGGTGATGAGGAGAAAAGTGTTTGTGGCGGCGCAGGCTGCTCGGATAATAGCTGGGGTCTGGAAACGGCTGGCCCGTCAGGGTGCTGCACTGAATCGACTCAGGAAAAGGCGGCTTTGCTGATATGGATACAGTTAGTTTGAGCGACCTTCTGTGATCTGACCCGTGGGGGAAAATACCGCGCAATTAAGGGTTTGTTCCAGCGCCTCCTTACAAAAAAGATGAGAGTAGCTTGCAGTAAGTTGGAGCAGGTGCAAAAACCGGTGTCCGCTGGAACGATTTGGGATGAGATGGGATGAGATATCAGCTGATTGCGACTGATCAGCGCCAATATGGCGGGAGTGGCAAAGCTAAGAAACTAATCAAATTTGACTAAGGCCTCTGATGCTCATTTAATGTAGCTTAGTGAAAATGGTATACAGAAAAACAACAGAATCAAAACCTTTAGCTGCCCACAGACGCCGTTTCTCTCTGTAAAACAACTTATTTTAGTTTCTCAATTGAAATTTTTGCGCCACAATTGAGCTCGTCCAACCTCCTCTGAAAAACCACCTTTCGTTTGAGAGGAGGTTGGATTAGATTTGAGATGAGCTTTGACGAGCTTGGAGGAAGCTTAAGGAGGCGCTGGACCGGGCGAGAGGAAGTTGGAGAAGCTTTGAGGAGGTTAGATCAGGTTTAAGGAGGCGCTGGAGCAGGGCCTAAGTTATTGTATGGACAATGCGTAAACCAGTGCAGTCACGAACGCCTTACAGCCACGCCGCTTAAACTCCCTCAAGACTGAACACACCAACAAATCTCTTGCGATAGATAAATCACAGTTTCCGAACAGTTGTAGCTGACCCAGCATGGTTGTAGTAGCTTGTTTTGAACACTGTCACAATGGCTTGACAAGTGTTCTATAAGTGGCACCACACGTTTCCAGATGCGTTCTACTCTGTCCCCGCGCTCCCTTCCCCCGAGGCTTTGTTAGCTGCTTGCAAGTTATTAGATTTCGCAGCTCTTTTTCCTTTCCAGTAGATTGATTTCTAGATTTTGGCGCTTTGTTTCTCTTGAAACGAGAGAGCAGACATTAGCCATCCTGAAACGATGAAATATGGGTGTCAAATTAGAGCCGCAAAAGGCTGCTGGAGACTCTTCTGATTCCGCACGGATCAGGTTTTCTCAGAACGGTCTACAACTTTCACCAAGAGCTTCTGATAAATCTGACCAAGCCTGAGATTTGCCTTTCGCCTGAAGCCCAGCGTGAACAGGACTTATGGAATCTCTTGGATTTGACTCATATTGGGGACCGAGAGAGATAAATGGTTCAAGCAGTTAACAAGAGTAGCGACGATACGGCAACGGTGGGCAGCGGATAAGCATTGACAGAAAACCTTAAATCTTTGCCGATGCAACGGCATCTTGGTCCTGGCCGGGTAACCTCTCCACCGGTACGGGGCTGGGTACTGGCCGGGTAACCTCGCCACCAGTACGGGCTGGGTAATGGCCGGGTAACCTCGCCACCGAGACGGGACTGGGTACTGGTGGGGTAACCTCGCCACCGAGACGGTACTGGGTACTGGTGGGGTAACCTCGCCACCGAGACGGGACTTGGTACTGGCCGGGTAACCTCACCGAGACGGGACTGTCCTGTGGAGATCCCTAAGGTAACGTCATAAACGACGAAAGGTCAAAATCGCTCTGGTTTGCACCGTCAAAGATTCAAGGGTCACAGCTCGGCGCTGAACTGGCGTTGGCATTGATGCAGTGGCATTGGGAAGTGACGCCAGAAAAGGTGCAGTGAATGACGGCCGTGGGCTGACGGTGGCGGCGGTGGGCTGAAGGTGGCGGTGGTGTGTTGGTAGCGGCGGCGATGGGCTGGTAGCGGCGATGGGTTGGTAGCGGCGATGGGTTGGTAGCGGCGGTGGGTTGGTATCGGCGGTGTGTTGGTAGCGGCGGGGTGTTAGTAGCGGCGGTGTCTGGATAGCGGCAGTATGTTGGTAGCGGCGGTGTGCTGGTAGCGGCGGTATGTTGGTAGCGGCGGTGTGCTGGTAGCGGCGATGGGTTGGTAGCGGCGGTGGGCTGACGGTGGCGGCGGTGCGTTGGTAGCGGCGGTGTGCTGGTAGCGGCGATGGGTTGGTAGCGGCGATGGGTTGGTAGCGGCGATGGGTTGGTAGCGGCGATGGGTTGGTATCGGCGGTGTGTTGGTAGCGGCGGGGTGTTAGTAGCGGCAGTATGTTGGTAGCGGCGGTGTGCTGGTAGCGGCGGTATGTTGGTAGCGGCGGTGTGCTGACGGTAGCGGCGGTGGACTGGTAGCAGCGGTGTGTGGGTAGCGGCGGTGGGCTGGTAGCGGCGGTGGACTGGTAGCGGCGGTGGACTGGTAGCGGCGGTGGGCTGGTAGCGGCGGTGGGCTGACGGCAGCGTCTGACGTCGGACACGACGCGGCGCTGACGCGGCCAGAGTAGCGCGGGGGCTGCGTCGACAGTGTCGCGGCTGCTGGCTCAGCGCGCCGACCGTGCCAGGCTCCGGTGGGGCAGAAAACGAGCCTCGCCAACCGGCTTACGGGGCAGCACGGCCCGGAGGCACGGCAGCGCCGACGGCGACGTGGCGCTGGTGGCTGTCGAATCGGCGGAAACGCAGGTGTATTTGGTGGAAAATTGTCGGAGATTGAGCTTGTTAACTTGTTTTTTCTCCGTTCGTTGTTCATATATTTCGTTCTGCACCCTTTGTTATTTATGTCGATGATTAGGCTTGCATTGGCAGAGGACGGTTTCGATGATGGGAAATGTTTAGAACATTAAAAATTCTGTTGTGAAATGTCACTTGGCTTTCTCTGCGTACGGCCAGTCTTTTTTAAGAAATAATTTCCCAGACTGTGTAGCCGAACCCTCAAAACAGACCTGTCCTCAATCAAACACTACCAACGCCGCCAGTCTTGTTTTGTGGAGACCCGGATGTAGCTGTGGCTCCAGTACTCGCCCCGCCCCTGTCAGTGGACAGTGCTGAGCGGGCGGCAGTCGCGTCATCAGGTCAGAGGTCCACCAAAACATTCCGCTCCGTCGCGCCCGATGGTTTTTCTATAAGCCAAACGTCTGTGTTTTTGCACCATTCCACCGGTGTCTGCTCAAATAGAAGCTGACCAGGTGACGTGCTATTTTTCAGTATGTGGAACGGACTGAACCTGTTTCAGCTTGATTTTATGGAAATTAACACCTCCGATGAAATTTGAAGCTGATAATGTTCCTGTTGGAAGGCTTCCTCACATGGCATCAGCTTTGCTTGTTTTGTTTTGTTTGTGGTTCTCTTCTCCACTTGAAAAAGTCTAAACAACAAAACAATCTAAACACTAATTGGCGCCGTGTTCTTTCTCTTCGCTTGCTAGTATCAGGGGAATGGACCGACCCGGCACTGTGGTAGGTGCTAATCTATAAGCATTTATAATTCTACCAGACATTTTGATTTTGTACTTTGAAACGTCCATTGTTTTCGAGTGCTAGCCATTTGTGTCAAACATATCCGGACGGACGGGGCACTCCATCAAACAATCATTGAAACTTGAAGGAAATGTAAACTACGAGAAACTCGTGGTCCAGCCAGTTCGCTGACGAATGTAGTCTGGTTGCATTGCAACATGTAAAACAAGCAAATTGCGATGCGAAAAATGAAAACTCTGCGTTGCATATCCTGAAATTAATATTTGTTTTTCTTGTGCCGGAAAAATCAAATGAAATGCCGGCGTTCTCAATGGCGTAGTGAAGTTGATGGCCGGAGAGAGAAGTCGAATGCTGGACCGATCCTTCTCTTGTTCATTACAGGCATACTTAAACAGTCTTCATATCATAAACACCGCAACAAAAACACTCACAAAACACACTCCGAGTCTAGACAATTCCTGTCCTTGAAACGGCCTGTCCATGTACCGCGTCGCTTGCTGTCCGGGTTCCGTATTCATCACCACACCACAGAAGGATGCAGGAACCAAGCGCGTGCATATTTTGCACCACTAGCGCGGGCTCCAGCCGAAGACCAAAGGTCAGCGCGGGGTCAGCGCGCGACCCCGGCCTGGCCAGCAGTGTCCACTGAGCGTCCACCGGCGCGGGAGGCTGGACAGCGCGTGAGTGTACCCCCGGGAGGAAGCGTCACGCTATCATGACTGCTACGCGCTGTGGCGGCGGCCGCGGCGGCGACTCGCTGATAGGACTGCTGATACGGGCAGTGAGCAGGGTTGCCAGTCTTACCGTGACGTTGTGGGTGAACGTGTGGCTGGCGGTGGGCTCGGTGCTGCTGCGCGGCCGCATGCCCAGTCGGTTCTACTCAGCGGCCGGGCTGACGGCCAAGGCGCAGGCTCTGGCCCACAGGCTGTGGCGGCGCGCCGGCGTGCTGGCCTGTGCCCTGCTGGTGGGCGCTGTGTGCGTGGTCAGGGCTGTTCTGAGGCGAGTGCTGCGTCCCGGCCTCAGCAGCAGCGCCGTCGCCGTGCCGAAGCCTGTGCGGGGACCGCCGAATCTGAAGTGGCTGGAACACAACACTGTGAAGATCCACGATGTCAAGCTGCACTACGTGTCGGCTGGCCGGCCGTCGCGTCGTCTGGTGCTGCTGATTCACGGCTTTGCTGAATTTTGGTACTGCTGGAAACATCAGCTATGCGAGCTGTCGCGGACGGAGTGGGTCGTGGCCTTGGACCTCCCCGGCTACGGTGACTCAGACTCGCCGCCGCGACGCAGCCAGTACAGCGTGCAGGCTCTGGTGCCCCTGATGCAGCAGTTCATCGCTTCACTGGGCCGGCAGGAATGTGTGCTGATGGGCAGCGATGCGGGGGCATTGCTCGGCTGGCACCTGGTCATGAGAGCTCCCGAGACATTCACCAAGTTCATCTCCATATCGCAGCCGCTGCCGCATATCGCCATCGACATTCTCGAAGGCTCGTTCCACTGGAAGCTGAAGCACTGGCGTCGCTACCTGTACCAGTTGCCATGGTTACCGGAGTGGCTTGTTGCCTCCGGCGACCTCGACATCCTGACTGCCGAGTACGGCCGGCTTCAGAGGGCCGGCCGCGTCTCTGCGGCGGACCTGCAGGCTCTGGAGTTCGCCTTCTCCCGACCGGAGGACTGGCGGGGCCCGCTGATGCACCAGCGGCAGTGGTTCGCCGTGGTGAACTCTACTCCTCCCGCTGAGAGGATCGCTGTGCCGACTCTGCAGGTGTTTGGTCGTCGCGATGGTTCGCTACCATTGGACGGCATGTACAGGAGTCTGGCGCATCTGCGCGACACCAACATCGAGATAGTGGAGGACGCCGGACACAGACCGCACATGGAGCGGCCCGAGGAGACCAACAGAATCATCAGCGACTTCATCGGTGTGGAAGAAGAGGTGGAGGTAGTGCCCGATGCGCTGGAAGCACCGGTGAAGAGCCGCTCCATCGCCTGGAAGGCGCTGGAGGGCGGCTATGGACTGATTGGGGCGGGCAGCAGCATCGTCAACAAAACCATCGACAAGATGAATACTGCCTCTGCGTTAGGGGAGCTCTACGCGAAGAGCGTGCTGTTGTTGAATGATTGAACATTGTCACGGTTGGAGGTGCCCTGGGCGTCCCTGGTGGGCCCAGTGGACAGAAGAGGACAGAAGCGGCTCGAGGTTCCAGTAGAGAAACTCCGTAGGGAAAATAAGCGCTGGCGCTCTCCATTCCGGAACAGACGTCTTTTGGAAATTATAAGGGGTCTGCGCCTGGAAATCCCGAACGGTCCCATCCGTGCCGCCTGTTCTTAAACTGCGTTCTAGTTGACTGGATCTGTGGTACTTTTCTCTGGGCATTTTCATCATAAAGACCGACTTTTGAAAGGCAGTTGGGTGGATGTGAAGAGAGCTCAAGTTTCAGACCAACCAAGGTAGCCGTGACAGGAATGGCCAACCGTTAGAGTTTTGGTATTTTATTGGTTTCTCAATGATGATGGTGATATTTTAACTCTTACAAGGGTGAATCGGTCCCACACTCGTGGTCATGAGACCTCTGGCGACATCTAGTCGGAATTGCGCGGGGTTTTAATGCTTTTGTTTTATGTTTTAGTGGGCATTGGAGCAGATCCAAAGCATAGCTTTTTTTAGCAGGTTATTTACCCCTTTGCAATAATAGCTTTACGATGGCCGTGAAGCGCAGTAGTGTTGCTGTATTGTATTTTACTCGAATGTGTTTGTATCCAAATGAAGTGCCTCGTCTAACGTTGCTACGTATCATGTCATATTTTTGTCGGAATCAGTGTTATGTGGAATCGAGATGAGCTCTTCATTATTCCTTAGAGCTTTGCTTTTGGCTTACAATGTTTATTCAAAAACACTTGTAATTAGGTGTGTTGCAAAATGTGAATAAACGTATCGTTCGACTAGTCTCTCGTTCTTTTATTATTCAGAAATAAATGTGCAAGTTTAACACTTAAAGAATTGGAGTAATATAGGGATTGCTTTTAAGCTGTAACATATTTTTTTGTCCTTAATAGCTAGCTTATTTCTCATCAATCTTTATGTACGGCCATGCCATCGCTCCACTTCTGTCAAGTGCAGCTGTACGGCCGCCGTTCATCTTTACCAGTGACGGCGACAAGGAGGGTAATTACATGTTCACCGGAATTAACATGGGCCTTAACGACAGCCGCTGGAGAGTCGTTTCCGCGGCAGCTGCTGCACGTAGTACGGACGCGGCCGCACGCGTTGGAGATTTTAGTTGTCTTCGGGGATTTTGTAGACCATCACATTAGCGTCTGGGATTGCTCGCATTAGTTTTTTTAACTTTCTCGCTCTCGTTCTCTCTCTCCCTCTCTCTCTTTATCTTTCTCTCTCTCTCTCTCTCTCTCTCTCTCTCTCTCTCTCTCTCTCTCTCTCTCTCTCTCTCTCTCTCATTTCTGGTTCCCTGCATTCGATCTGATCTGATGATCTGAGCTTCAGACCGATAGATCAGTTTGCTCTTACTGCTGAACCTCGAAAAACATTAGGGTCAGATAACTCGACCTGGACTGATGACCTTACCTGATATGACCTGGGCATGTCATTTTTCCCGCAGTTGCAGAGAGACCACATAACAGTAATATCAAGTACGGTGGTGCTGCTTGGCGTTGTTTTTGACAATATGTGAACCCCCTTGGAGAGCGTGTTAACACACGATCCAGAACATGTCTACAGTGCCATGTTCCGGACTGTTATTCGGGGCCGGTTGATACGTATGACAGCGCTAGCGGGTTTCATCTTAATTGCTTTGCTTACAGTTTGATCACGAACAGTTTATATGCAATTAACACGCGCCCCGCTGGGGGGGCGAAATTCGTTCCTCCTCCTGGTTTTCCCCAGATAGGTAAAAAAACGAAGAGACGCAGAACAACGAAACTTACAGTACCTTATCCCTGATCAATTTTACACATCTGACCACAATTTTGAGTTTAGTTCATGTCAGGTCAAGTAGCTATTCAAGGTCAAGTGACCCGACCTCAAAATATAAAATCATGAGTTTGAAGCGGCGCCTAAGGAACATCAGCGAACCGATCAGTTTGAAACTTCTACAATATGATAAGGTCATTAGGGTCTACAAATCTGCTATCTCGGAACTGTGGTGTTGTTGACCTAAGGTAGGGTCAATTTTTTGGTCACCCCATTATAAGTCTGCTGAAAAATAGAATGGGTTCGTTTTCGGTAAATACTGGATAGATAAAGCTGAAAATCCTCAAGCCGTCTATTCTAACCATGATATTGACCATAAAGTTGAGTTCTTGAGCATCTGACCTCTAAAGGGCATGTCAAGTCATGGGAGCCTAAAGTGATTGTTTTGTCTAACTTCTCACTGAATTGAGATAAAGCTCCCATTTTCTTGCATTGTGCTTATATTGTCACAGAGAGTCGATTGATATGCAACATGACCATACCAGGTCAATATATGACCCTGACCTAGCTCGAGGTCAGGTCATTTTCACTATTTGACCTAGCAAGATCATATTATACATCATTCGATTCGCCGCGATGATAAGAATCCAATGATGCATAAAGATTTGCTCAAGCTCCCCTGAGGGTAGATCTAGAGAGAGAAACGTACACTGCTCTGTTGTAAGCCTATGGAACCTTCTTTGACATATGCTGACCTCAATATTGACCTAACATAAAATTATTCGTATTAAGTCTCTTCATCTTGTCAAGAGCTTTCGAACGCCGCCCGTAATTTTCCTTTATCTTTCGTGGGAAATGAGATACGGAGGGGGAGGGCGAAACCCCCCAGCGAGGCGCGTCATGCCAGTCATCCCAGCGGGGTGCGTGTTAATGAAGTTGGTCGGACTTACCAGTTGTGGGACGCTGAAGTTTGTCGTGGTGGTTTCGGCCCGTGTAAGCCGAGCTTGATACTTAAATTTCCCGGTTCAGATGTGTATTTCCCAGATGTGAATTTTGCAATGTGCACGCGTCATTTGTGGGACGCTCTTAACTGCCACCATGGGCCTGTCAAACTCATGTAGTGTTTTTGTATTTCACCAAAAGCTATAGTTCCATTGTTCTTGCTGAACTGTTTGTGGAAGCGAGGCTTTGGTACTTATGTCATTTCACGTCCACCCTGTCTCTTGTTTGTGTAGTGTGCGAAACAATAGCCTAGATTTTGAGGAAGCTTACCTTTCGAAGTAAATACGTCAACTCTGTAGAAACTCCTTGCCCCCCTGACGAGGAGTGTTCACCCAGTCGTGCTGCACTCCATACACAGTCTCCCAGCCGGTGAGGCCTCGGTGGCGCCGCCGGCTACACTCGCGTGCTGCCGGCCGGCAGGGCATGGATAACTTCAGCGCCCGGGTGAACCTGGAGGTGCAGTGGGCGCCGGAGCGCGTGATTGCCGCCGTGGAGAGGGCTGGCGGCACCATCACCACTGCCTTCTACGACGTCGCCAGTCTGATGGCCGCCGTCGACCCCGAGAAGTTCTTCAAACGAGGCAAGTGCCTCGTTAACAAACTGAATGTCTTTGGCTGGATGTAGTGTGAGGTGTTTTAGTTTTGGGGAACGAGGTACACTCATTGATTTGTTTGTTTCCCAAGCCAAAGTAACAGCGATGATTTTCTGGTGATCGTCATCTTTCTTCACTTGATAGTTCCGGAATCGTACTAACCAGCATGACCTCCGTTGATGTAGTGTGTGCTGCCTTTTTATCACACCACTCAACGCAAACTGGTGAGTAAGTCATAGATTTACATCAGTGACGCACACTGATAATTTTCAGCCCACAGATTCTAGCGTATCTCACTGGCGCTATTATCCGCCGTCTGGCACGTGCCAAACTTTGTAAGTGACGACGTCCGGCCGCTGCTCTAATGGCCGGTCTGCATATGACTGACTAGCTTCAGTACCGGCTATTTGTATTCCGCTGAGCTCTGCTCGGAGTGGGTAGCAACCTGCCCTGTTCCCAGACCGTTCTCATATCCATTCTGCTGGCTCATCAGGCCAAGTGGTTAGTGCTGTTGCCTCTCCCGGGGAAGGCGCCCAGACAGCCAGTCTAACGCTGCGTTGCGGATGTTTCCGTCTCCTCTTGGCGTGCGTCCAGCTTTTGTGTTCGTTTGAGCCAGTGATGAATTCACCATTAGGAATATTAAGGGCGTCCGTCAACTTGATAACCGTTTTTGTGCGCGGGTTATGGATGTGATGTTGAACAATGCATTAGTGGAAGCGAACTATGGAGAAAGCAGACCGCGTATGGTCGCTGCAAAGGAAGTGATAGGTACTTATCTCCTTTGTGAGCAGCATGATAGCGTTTCTTTTTCAGTAGGCTGCTCAGAAACCCACTCAGCAGGCTGTTCGCGGCATGTTTTGATGTACCGCACGGCAACGCCTGTTTTCGCTTTGCTTTTAAACTGGGCGTGTTTTGTCAGCAAGCTTTTATTTTGCGATTGGAAGCTTGTGCGCCCGGCTGCTGTCGCCAAGGGCTCGCGACGCTTACTCCTGCGATGCTATACTTAGTCGTTGTTGGCTTTTAGGGCGTGGCTAAGGGTCAGGCATTTGTTGGCCTCGCTAATTGGGTTGTGAGCGCATACCTAGGGTAAGTTGGTGGCACTTAGTGATAGGGAGAAGTGTATTTACATGTTTCCGACGCTCCAAACAGCACACGGGCCAAGTATTGATAGTTATTACCATATTTGTCGTCAGATGTGCTGAACTGTCCGTGAAGAAGAGGCGCTTATTTATTGTTAAGAATAAACATGCTGAGAAATCAAAGCATGTATTCTATGGAAGCGCCCTATTCTATGGAATAGGGCGTTCAATAGAAAAACTGAGTGGATTATATCTTAATTTAACTGAACACATATGCTTGGTTTTCGATTGTCGTCCAGATATAACATAACATAACATCAACTTTATTTTCCAACATGATTTGAAATTCACAGTATACAGGTGTGGTACGGCGCAAAAGCCCAAGGCTTATATCGCGGCGCCGCCCACTAATTACAGAACATTTGTACACTTTCAACTCTCACTCTGAAAACTTGGCATGATATTGTGTCAAACTCGGTACCTGCGACCGCCGCCCAGCGAGCCGCACCCGCCCCCGGACCCGACCAGCGCAGCACGTCCCGCCCACCGCACGCCTGAATTTGGTTTAGAGATGTCCGGTCGCTAACATATATTTTTGGAACTCCGTTGCCACCCGCCGGCTGCAGCTCTCATCAAGGCTGGAACCATAAAGAAGAGCTTCTATTTTTTCAGTTTCGGTCATCGTTGCAAATTCTAAATTGTTTATAAGCGACAATGCGTTAAACAACGCTTCTCTCTGATCCCTAAATATGGGGCACCTTAGCATATAATGTTGCGTTGTCTCTTTTTGGAATCCGCAATCGCAATTTGGGGTTATAGCATTTCCTATTCTGAACTGGTGATCTTTTAAATTTGTTAAACCAACTCTCAGTCGTGTATGGAGTATATTGCCTCGCTTAGAGCCGAGTAAGTAATATTTAGGAGGTTTGTCTGGCCCAATCAACAATTTAAGCTCCTTTTTGAATTTATGAACAGAGGGAGCTTGTGTTATGTGTGCTGGCAACGAATTCCAATTTTGTGTGGTCGCGGTGATGAATGACTTTTTGTAGAGAGTTGTTCGTATTTGGGGAATTGAATACTGAAAAGCATTTCTCAGCTCTAAGCCCGTCTGTCTTCTTCTCATGTCAGGTAGTAAATTTACAATGTATGAAGGTGCTAGTCCGTCTGAGTTTCTAAGCTTGTAATACATTTGAAGCCTGTGAATTTTTCGTCTCCTTTGTAATGTCACCCAGCCTAGTTCGTTCATTAACAATGCGGACGATGTTCGGAAACAAGCTCCTGTGGCACACCTAGCCGCCCGCTTTTGAATTTTCTCTAGCCGCATGCAGTCGGCCACAGTTATTAATCCGTCGTAAATTGAATCACAGTAATCAAAGTAGGGTTGGACATAAGTTGTATAAATTTGGGTAATGATCTGTCTCGGCAAAGTTGATGCTAAGGGATAGAGAGGACTCAATGCGCGATTAGCTTTTTAACTACTTCGTTAATGTGTTCGTGAAACCTCAGTTCTGCTGAGAAGGTTAAACCCAAATGCTTGTGAGTCGATCTGAGAGGAATGCAGCTGTCTTCAAATTTCAACTGAGGGGGGTTCGCGTTTCGTTTAAGAGTGAAAGTCTGTTGAATAATTTTCTTTGCATTAAATTTTATGGCCCATTTTTTAGCATATGCAGCGATCTTATTCAAATCCGATTGTAATGAATCTCGTACCGACTGTATATTTATGTCTGAATGTGCTGCGTAAATTGAGGCGTCATCAGCGAATAGAAGCATATCATTGGCTATATCTTTTTCAATGTCATTCAGGTACATAAGTGCAAGCAATGGGCCCAAAACGGAGCCCTGTGGGCATCCAGCATCGATGGTTTTGGTTTCGGAGAGAAAATCACCTAATTTGACCCTTTGAACTCGATTACTTAAGTAAGATTTGATCCACTTTAATATATTACCGTTGATTCCGAATTCTGTGCGACACTTTTTCAGTAGGCCCTCATGCCAAATCGTATTGAAATAGCGGGAGATATCCAAATACACGGCCGTGAAATCATTTCCTTCATCAATGCTTTTGTATAGTTTTTCACTTAAGTAAATTAATTGTAGCTCCGTACTGTGATGCGGTCTATAACCGCTTTGTTTATCTGACAGAAGATTATTATCGCATAAATGTTTGTAAAGATGTTGGTGAACAATTTTCTCAGTTACTTTAGAAATACAAGGCAAAAGACTGATAGGACGATAACAGGTTGCATCAGAAGGAGAACCCTTCCCCTTGAAAATGGCCTTGACATGAGCTTCCTTCCACAGTACTGGATACGTTCCGGTTCTTAAAGATTTATTTATCAGTTGGGCGAGAGGTTCCGCAATTAATAGAGCGATGAGCTTTAATAATTTTGCTGGTAATTCATCAGGTCCACAAGCTTTGGTTCCATCTAGGTGATTGAGAATTCTTAGCACCTCCCTTTCAGTTACATGAATGTCCAATAATGGTGCCAGAACTTCAGTTTCAGTCAAGTTGTCCAGGGAGGCCGAATCAGGAGGGTTTATATGTGACATTTCTGCAAAATGATGATTGAGTAGGTTTGCCTTTTCTAGGTCGTGTGTTACATCTTCACCATGTAGCCCATTTAATGTCGGGATTTGATGTTCACCGGAAAAGCCTAGCATTTCTTTTAGGATCTTGTGGTATTTGGCGGGATTTTGCTTGTTTTCTAGTAAGACTTTAGATTTGCTGTCACAGAACTGCTGCCGCAGTGTTTTATTAAGAGCCGTAACTTTGTTGCGTTGTTGTCGCCACGCCCTCCAGGCTTGTAAAGTATTCAATCGTTTTGCTTTCCTGAAGAGGGTGTCACGTTTATTTATTTCGTGTCTCAAATTTCCTTTTACCCATGGTTTGTGAAGGACGTTTTTGTAAACATTTTTGATTGGTATTGCTTCTTTGGCAGCGCCCAGAATTGTTTCAGTAAAGAGGTCTGTTGCTGTGTCAATGTCGTTGTTGAGTATGGTTTGCCAGTCAGTAGCAAGCAGGGTTGCAGTCAGTTTCTGGTGATCCATTTTTGAGAACTCCCAAATTGGATATGGCTTGCTCCTATTCTTCTCGAGCCTATGCCTCATCTCTAACTGTACATACACCGGAAAATGATCTAATGAGGCGAAAGAGGACAAAGTTCCACTGGAAAGGTTAAATCCTTGTGGGTTCGTAAGGAAGATCAAGTCTCTTAAATTTGAGGCATTTACGGTAATTCGTGTTGGCTCGTCAATTATCTGTTCAAGTCCCAGGCATTCTGAAGTATCTCTCAGGTTACAGTCAAGACTAGTTACCCCACTATGGGGAATATCCGGCTGGGACAAATAAACATTACCGGCATTAAAATCACCAACAATAATCATAGCTGAAGGTCTGTATGTGTGAGCTAAGGCAACACCATCCAAAAATCGTTCCAAGAATGAATTTAGTCTATCTGTGGTGAGATTCGGAGGAAGGTAGACACAGCATACAATAATTTGGACTCCGCTTATCTTTGCTATTGCCCAGCTCTTATCTTTGCTTATCTTATCTTAGCTCTTATCTTAGCTTATCTTTGCTATCGTGAGCTGATGCATAATTGACGCCTGTTCTTATCTATTATCAAAGTATTCAGTGCCCAATTAAAACTACGCAGCTTGCGCTGTTGACTTGAACGCAGTAAAGCGCGGGCAAAGAAGCTTGGCTGCTGAGAGAGGCCAGAGGCTGCGCGGCGTTGTCAGATAATGGGCTGTGCTTTATTGTGAGATAGATATGTGAGATATTTACACAGGAATATAAAGGCCGACGGCGAGAGGGTATAAGTGGATGTAAAGCATAGTTTGTATGGGTTGAAACTTGCCTGATTATTTGGGCTAAACTGTGAGCCGATATATGTGGTCATAACGTTTTGAGGCTGAGACAAATCAATTCCCTAGACTGGTGAACAGTAAGGATCGGCGTTCTCTAGCCTCCATTTTTAAGCGTCAATCGCCCAGCGTTTTTTTCATCCGCATTAAGGGGAATGTCACACCTCATAACGTGATTTTAACTGAGATAGCCAAGTTGTAAAGCACGCCGGAAAGCCCGGTACTCCGTATATCATTTGTCTTGAAACTCAAAACATCCGTGGAGAAAAGTTAAAAACCTACCTGAAATGTACCCCAAATGTACCCCAGCCAGGTGGCCACAGTTGTCAGCTCTTGGTGTGACGACAGCACGGATGTCACGGTGAGTATTCAGCCAATTGAAGCCCTTGAAGCCTATTGAATATGGTAGCAGTTGTCAGATCATGACGTCATCCACAAGCAGAGGTTTATTTTTCACCGTAGAGGAGCATTTTACAAATCAATATATTGAGCTCATTGTACTTTTTTCTAGAGAAATCATGTACGTTTTCATGATTTTCGGCTAAAGATACCCATTATTACTCTAAATTCCTGGATTCGACCAAGGAGCCACGGTCCCTTTAAAAGACTACCTTCCCACCCATGGCGTCACCGTTCCAGACCTGCGGCGCCTACCTCCGCGTTTACCTTCCAGTGACAGCGTCCTGCCCTCCATCTCCTCCAGCGCACGGTACTGACCGGGACCGCCGCAGGCTCTATTGACTGCAGGGTGCCGCCCAGCCCTGATGCCGGACCCTGGTCAGGCCTGATTGGTGCGGATGTGACCAAGTAGGGGGGGGGAGGGAGCTCGCAATCTGTGCCTAACTCAGTAATGCTGCGTCCGGTGCATCAAAATGAGCCTCCCGCTCGGCGGGAATCGCCGGCCATGCAGGTTTGGTGAGTGAATAGCGTCCGATGACTGGTCTGGAGGGAGAAAAAGGACAGAACAGCTGTGGAAATGCTGAGGCGGGCAGTTACATGGCTGTGAATTAATGGTGGTGTGAATATGGTGCTTTTTTCCATCTCTGGTCCAGGTTTCAGTTCCAATTGTTAGTTCATTAAGGTTGAATACATCCAGGCTTTCGAAGCACCCCCTATCGGCTTTCTTTCGCTAGTGATGGCTTATACTGTTATGATCACCTTGCATCTGGCTTTTGGTGTGTTCAATGTTATCAGCTTACGTATGGACAGCATTCGCTCCGCTGTGAGACGAAAATGCTGAACTCTCTTCGGTGTCATCCACTATTTTCGTTTTGGGTATGACGGATGATCCAAGTTGAGTTCAAAAGCATTTTAAAACCCCACAGGGAATTCGTGACTTAGATAAAACGTGGCTTGCGGAAATTCTGGCCCCGCACCTCAAAGGAGGCAAAACCTGGACATACTTGAATATGGTAATATTTTTATTGTCATTATTCAACCGGGTCTTGTTGATTATCTTTTTGTCTTTCGTTGCATGGATACGATAGCTGGAATATGAGTGAGCTCATGACTTGGGCTCGTGATTTAGCATCAGGCCCCACTTCCATCAGCCACTCTGAGATCGCCTGGCGGCACTTCTTTAGCTATACTAAGGGCATGCTGTTATTTAGGTGTCAGACTTCGTCATCTCAGTGTTGGCATGGCTGACCAAATCGTGATCTGCTGTGAAAACACCCTAGAGCCCGAAAGGGCTAGCCTGAGTTTCAACCAAACCCCGTGCTAAAACTTGTGCATAAAAATCCCGGGAAACATATGGGCACTGTCGGTATTTTAGGCCTTGGATAGGGGGACCCGGTGGATTTTTAAAACCCGCGTATGCTTTCACCGATTGGTGAGTGTGAGGCTCCCCGGAGGCAGATGCTCCTCCCGATGTGTATTATTCTGCCCTAACCCCCAACTTCCACTCCACACGACTGACCGATCCGCACACCAACAGCTAGTGGTCTGCGAGTAAGACCAGACGCTGCTTCTCCTCCTGATACCAGCTAACTGTGAACACAAAGCATATACGTCCATAAAAAGTGCACCCCTTCGGTGTTCTGGAGCGGGATTTGGGATTGGCGCCACTGCGGGCGACGCTGTTACGTCCACTCATAACCCTCTGGCGCCGGTATCGGCCGGCTAGGCGGCACGTTTAACGCGCCAGAGCCTTTTCGTGCTGCTACAGCGACGCCGAATGGTGTTTGTGCGCTTTTGTGAGGCCCGAATGCCGAGATGCGCGGTGTAGCGTGAAGCTTGTTGGATGAATTTGGGATGAAAGTTTTATGATGGCATTGGTTTTGTGAGGTTGTTCTTTCTGAGGAAAGCACCGCCGCTGCAGCTGCGCCTCGGCTGGAGCCTCGAGCTGGATTATATATGTATGATCGGGGGAATGGCTCTATAAAATTTGAGAACAAAAATGGCGTTGTTTGATTTTGTAGTGTATGAGTCATGTTTCAAGTGCCGGCAAACTCCCAGAAGGGAGGTTTGAACCGGTTAGAGGAGCGAGACGCAACAGACCATGTAACAACCATGCCGTTAGCTGCTGGCGGTCCCCTGCAAATATGTCAGACTCGCGAACTGGAGGTATAGACTCAATGCGGCTGGAATTTGTGACCTTGCTGCGAGCGGGATTCGAGCTGGAGACGACGTATAACCACGGTACCAGCTGAGCCGTACCCCCAAATTACACGTCTCAGCGCCTTGTTTAAGTCAGCTGCAGCTTTCTCATAAGCTCTGCAGCAAATCGGAACGCTTCAGATGCTCCAATACGCTGGTGATCTATTCTTGATCCAGGGGGTCCTGGATGGGTCAGCACTGTCACTGTTCGAGGCCTTAAATGGGGAGGGGGTAACCCATCGCAATCTCTTCTAGATATCTGCTCGGTGAACATTCCGTCGGTTTTGACCTTCCTCTAAACTGTTGTAAGTGGTGCGTTTTCCCGTTTACGTTCCGTTTACCGATCGCAACTGGCCGCAGGAGTACCGACTGGAAGCCTCCTCCTACTGGGTTTTAGTTTGCTTGTCTGGAATACTACTCACTTTTACGTATATCCTACGGGGACTGCCCAATTTTCTGCAGCTTAAACGTTGTCCGCGTTTTCTTTCCTTTTGCGGACGCAGTGGTCTTGGACGGTTGTTATGTGTGTATTTCCCCAACGGCGATGGAGATAATTGAAGCAGCCTGCAGCTATGAATTGTTCAAGCTGATGGAAGGAATGACGCAACTAAAGGAAATATTGCCGAGTGAATCGTCGTTCTGCATTTCAATTTTAAGCTCAGGTTGTATACCTAGCATGGGTTGTGTTCACCGCCACGTGGTTAATGAGATAGAGTGTACTCATTTTTACTTTTGCACGGGGTAATAGTCAAAAGCAGCCTGTGGTGTCTGTTTTACAATACAGCAGGTGTCTTTCTAGTTCCTACCGAGGCGGTGGCGGGAGATGCTTTTCTGAGAAGGCGGCTATCATCCAGGTCTCAATTCTCCGGGGTAATAAGCTCGTTGGAAGACGCCTAATTATCTTTGTAATGAGGCTGTGAGACGGGCCCTGCTTGACGGCCGGTCGCGGCCCATACGAGCGCTCTGGAGAGGAGCCCACACGGGTGCACTTGTGTTGCAGCGGCAGTACTCTAGTTAGGACTGACAATGCTGAGTGCTCGCCTTGGGAGGGATGCGACAGTGGAGTGCGTCTGACCTGTTCTGCGAGCTCGTCAGAATCACTTGCTGGCAGGATTAGGAAAGCACACGCTGCCGTGTTGGTTTATATTTATTTGAGTTGGAACTTGATACGGTACTAATGGAGACATCAGCAGTCTACTTGCTCTTGCTAATGGCTGCTTTGTTCGCCTACTGCTGCTTCGAGTAAATATCGACGCATCAAACTGAAGCATTTGAAACTTCAAACAATGCACGAATGAAGTGATTGCACCGCGAAATATGTAAATCGGGGGCGGGTGGCGTTTTTTGAGACTTGCTGCTAGATTAGACTGGAGTGAAGCCTGGAAAGTACTGGATTGGTATCGGAGCCGAGGTGACAGCGACGGTCGACTGGAGCCGGGGGCCGCACGCAGCCGCTGTCATGGCTCCCTCAACAAGAAAGCAGGCGTTGTTTGTGCGCGGATATCCGATTAGATGTATTTCTGTTGTGAAGGAGCCGGGCTCAGCAGCGCTGTGGTGTGCATGAGTTCCGCGGCTTGCATGTGTCGTTGTTTCCGGGCCTTTGAGCTCAGTTGGAGCGAAGGGCGTCCATCTAGCGTGCCGCTGCTCCGTTAGGTAGATTTCCGGCCAGGTAGGTAATGAGAGATGAGATGGTTGTCGATGGGGGGGGTTTTGCATGGTCCTTATTAAATAAAATACATGGTTGTGTATGGAATTGCACGTAATATTATCAGCTTGGATAATGATATTAAGACAATCGAAGAAAAGAAGGCTATATTGGTGAATGAACTTGTTTTGAACTGATGATTAGAAAGGAGAAGCAGTAGGTACATTCCCTTGCAATTGAATCTGTACACAATATACGCTCGACAGGTGTTGTTCTGTTGCTGGCGAACTATTACTGTCTTGGTCGCGATTCAACATAAAACTTGTGTGTTTCGCTCCTAGCTATCGATTGCGTACCCACCAATACTCTGCCGCCTCATATGTTAGAAATTATTAGCAAACAAAGAAAAAAACGCAATTGTCTCGAGGGAGCGTTAGGAAGTCTTCCGCAAATCATTTTTAAAATATGAGATTGCCAACCAGTTTGAGTTCAGAAAAATCAAGTTAATTGCAAAATACGCCTTCAGACACTTTAAGACATATCGCCGTGGGTGATGTACAAGAATCCTGACAACCGTTGAATTGTTGTGCCATCGGCCAAATCAAATGCCTTCTGTAAATCTTGGGCTGGGTTCACTGTGAACGGATGTTTTGAGAAGCAGGCATACCTTGAAACCGCCCGTGAGTACCTAGAACCTGCTACCTTTTTATGTCGTTAGTTATTATACTGCCTATCGTCCTGTTTCTCGTGTTTCCTTCTCCATCAGTTGGCAATACTGTCAGCAGAAATTCAAAACCGCCCAGTTAAGCGGGAGTGCTAGATTTCTTACGTTTTTTGAGTCGTTAACGTTTGAGAACGATTTCACGTCACCCCGCAGTGCTGACTCGTGTCTTGCTACGTTCATTTTCCGCGTTTAGCACCGTTCGTTGACTCAGGCGCGTGGAGTTGATCTGTGAGCTGAAAACAGCGGTGCTTTTAATGACTTGGCATTGCTGATTCGGCGCTCGTTAAAACTGGCGCGGTTGTCAAAAAGCACCGGAGAAACTTGGTCGTGCAGAACCCTCTCAAGTGGCCTGAAGCCGACGTGGTGGAGGGTGGGACACGCGGAGGCGTCAGCAGCAGCAGGCTAATTCCACCGGAGTCATTGCTTACGATTTGTGCAGAGCTTTTTATGTCATTTGTGCATGAATTTGTAGAAATCCTCGCGAAACCTATTCGATAGCCATCAAATCTGCTATCGCTTATAACAGGGAAATAGAGGGCGACATTGGTGTTTGGTACGTCCATAACCCTCCCCCTAAAGTTAACCCCAGGTTGCGTGGTGTGGGCAGGGGTGCCGATCCCGCGGCGGGCGCTGCCGCCCCAGGACGCCGTCGGCTACTACACCGACCCCAAGGCCCGGGGCTACCTGGCGGACCCGGCGCTGGTCGCCCAGGACAGGCTCGTGCTGGCGCAAAAGTACGGCTACCAGCTACCCGAGATTGAGGTCAGTGTTGAAGCCGGGGCTCGACAGCTGGAGCTGGGCTGCTGCCTCAGCTGCGTACCCACAGTCTGATGAGGGGCCGCTCTCCTTTATTGGCGTTGCTCGTAGTGCTGTTATGTTTACATGAACCAACCTTACCGAATCGTGCGAAATTGAACGGCATAACTAAGAGATATTAAGGCCATGGGATCCGGTTGAGTGAGTTCCTTAAACTTGTTGCTGTTTTTGCTGTATCAACCTCGAAATCGTGTAAGGTTCTATATATATATATATATATATATATATATATATATATATATATATATACTTCGCCATATTGTAACGCTGCGGATGATTAAATGTCGGATTTTTATGTTGGTGCATTTCTTCTTTTACTGACGCACTGGAACTTCACTTTTAGTGGAACACGCAAATGACTCCAAGATGCATATTAAATTCTCGCCATTTCTTTGCCAGTTGTGTTAAATGCCTCCAGAATTTTCCAGCTATATATATATATATAGCATATCTACACAAGAAGTCTACGTTTTTTCAGTGTTTTTTTTGCCATGATGCCATATTTCTGCCACAACTATGTCCAAAACTGACACAGAAGTAGCGAGGCCTGACACAACATCGCCACTGATACTGTGACGTTTTACCTAGTAAGAAACTGGCGGGAGGCGTTGAAAAGACGTTAAGCTGCCTCTGTGCGGAAAGGGAAGGCCCTAAACCGAAAAAGACTGATGTCAGTTTTACCCGTGGGTTTAGGGCCGGCGCCACTTACAGTTTGATTTTGTGTGTCATCGTGTTAGGCGAATGCGGCGGCGGCGTCGCTGCCGCTTTGTCTTTATGGCAAGCGGGTGCTGTGACGGCCTGATGAGACGGCCGCCGCCGGAATCCCCTGGGGGCCGCTCGCCTGATGTCCTCATTTTATGAAGTGAGACGAAACATTGTCGGCGTTGTCAAACCCGCCGTGAACGCCGGCGGCTGTGGCGGCTCGTGCTCACGAGTTGTGTGTCGCTTTAACAGGGGATCCGCCGGCCGCGGGTATTCTCCTTAGGCGGGTACCCTGTGGTTATTTATTCAGGTATAATGAACAGCGGGACATATCTCCCATTTATAGCTCTAGTCAAGATACATAGGAACAACTAAAACATGCATATTTACAAGCCATTTTTAAATAAAGCATACCCAACAAGCTGAAATGGATGAAAAATTCAGACATAATGCGATGCTAATATATGTATATGGAAGTATAATCACTCTAAAAATGATCAATGAATGAAAAAGTAAGGCTATACAGTAAAACAGACTGCCTAAAACATGTTAAACGAAAATGGATGTTCCATAACTTATTCAACGACGCCTTACCTAAAAGATGAAAATGTACACATACAAGGGCTAACGTATGGGTGTATGCTGATGTGACGACTGAAGACATGACTTCCGCGACAGAACAGGCCATTCCTGATAGTTTCAACTCGTCCGAAAGCAGCATGCCGAAATTGGACGCACACCATCCTGGTCAGACACCGGGGCACATGTAATGGCAAGGTCCCGAGCAGCAAGTCGGAACTAGTTCTGGCAACCATAATTTTATAAATAAAAAGAATATCAGGCCGCAATCGTATTTCGGAGAGAGAAGTAAGTTTGAATTTTTCTAACAGGTCGCTCACTCACTCACACTCACTCACTCACTCACTCATTCACTCACACTCACTCACTCACTCACTCACTCACTCACTCACACTCACTCACTCACTCACGCACTCACTCACTCACTCACTCACTCACTCACTCACTCACTCACTCACTCACTCACTCACACACTCACTCACTCACGCACTCACGCACGCACTCACTCACGCACGCACGCACGCACGCACGCACGCACGCACTCACTCACGCACTCACTCACTCACCACTCACTCACTCACTCACTCACGCACGCACGCACTCACTCACGCACGCACTCACTCACGCACGCACGCACTCACTCACGCACTCACGCACGCACTCACTCACTCACGCACGCACTCACGCACGCACTCACTCACTCACTCTTTCTCTCTCTCTCTCTCTCTCTCTCTCTCTCTCTCTCTCTCTCTCTCTCGACCAAATAGTAGTTCAGAAACAAGAGCACAGAGGCTATGTTATGTCCAGGAGATTGTGCACGACTGGGCGGAGAGGTTTTAGATCGAACGGCCCACTGTCACCGGTGGTGGGGGATTATTTCGAAACACACGCTTGTAGATCGCCCTCCTCGATAGTGCACTGTTCCTCAGCCTCCAACTCCCTGTGGTCGTCACGAGCTTCTTGTCCTGACGCCACTGCTGCCAGAAGTCGTTTCTGCTATTCCACCATGTATTTAAACCACTGCAGCTCTTACTAGCCTCAGCGTTGCCGTGTATTGACAAAGCGTGCCGTGTGGTCAGGTGACCCCCTCCTCCCCCCTCCTTCATTTCCACTGGGAGTATGTGCAACGCCCGAGCTGCCGGCGAGTCGGAACTAAGCATCGCACACATAGCTGCAGCTGTTGCTAAGACCCGTGACCTACCCGCCGGTCTCTCCGATGCTCCCGGTGGCCACTAAACTGTCGGAGAATTACCCCCCGGCTGCGCGGTCTAGGATGAGGGGTGGGATCCAGCCGGCAGCCACAACTCGCGGGACCTGGTTTGCCGCTTCGCCAACCTGAAAGCATCAGTTGCCGTCACGTGCTTTACGAACCGTGAGATGGCTCGTCTTAAAATGCGTCGTGTGTAGGTCAAAGGGGAAACTGCTCGGCATGTGTAGAATGACAACGCGGGCCGAGCATCTGAGAGAATTGGCGTGGATGCGTTTTATTTACGCGGTATATCCAGAACCGAGTTCTAGCGCTTGTTTTGTGCTGGATGTTGCCCGGCGTTGTATTGTACAAGCTTTTCGTTTGATTTTATTCCGTGAGGTAGGACTGAGTCAGGTTCTACTTATACCCATCGAAAGACAGTGTAAAAACATAGAATTGGTATGTTGGTACCTTCGCAGTAACCTCGCTTCGATAGGTGCAGTGCTACGCAAATATATACTCCAATTAGTCCTCATCAGGTATTTCCATAAGCGTTACATTTTTTTGCATTTTAAACCAAAGAACATCCCTGTCACCTTGAGTTCAGCCCATGATTACACAACTTGCACCTACCTGTTGACATTGGACAATCAAAATTTGGTGTGATTGCGCCTTTAAAAGCGCAACTTGAGATAATCGGGATAACATCGCTCGCCCGCCTCCCCGTGGCTTGATGAATTAGTATCCAGCCCGCCCAGGAAATGGTAACTGCGTATGCAACCAAGCTGCGGTTTTTCTGGTCGCCTGACGTTGAACTAGTGGAAGCACTAGCTACTGCATGTGACTCCTACAGCGAGGATTGGACATCTCTTCTTGGTCCAGAGGGTGAGAGCTGAATGGGGCACAGTAGTAATGACCTTACAATACAAAGCCTATACGAACCTTATAGGTAGACCAATCCTTTCGGGGTATCCACCCATGACTACATCATTAGTGCCGAAACGGTAGGTCAGGACCCACCCCGTTTTGAGAAAGTGCTCAAAGAGGTGCAACCGAACACATTACCAAACGATTGATACTACTGTTCATATAAATCGGTATCGATTGTTCCGGGTTCGGGTCATGTTGTCATGTTTCGGCTTCCTCTGACTGTTGAAAAGGGGTCATCTTGCTGGAAGGGCTGGCACCTACTGCCCTGCGGCTTTTTATCCTGGTTTGATCCTGATATAACGCTGCTTGAATTTCCACATATAATTTCAGTCGGTGCAGGAACTACCATCATTATCGTGTTGGAACTCCCATCCCCATGTCCAGTGATGTGTCTGGGCCAGTATTGATATATATATATATATATATATATATATATATATATATATATATATATATATATATATATATATATATATATATATATACAGGTATCGTAGGCAGATATTCGTGAACAGGGCTGAGTGCTGGGCTGACTAAAAATACACTTGATGTATTTAAAATTAATTTAATTCATTTATTATTTAATTCATTTATAATTAAATTCTATTAATTTAATTTCAACTAAAAAGACATTTAATCATATCCAAAAACTTAACCGAAAACTTTCAAAATCCCAGCACTCAGTCCTGTTCAACGATACCTGCCTACAATAATATATATATATATATATATATATATATATATATATATATATATATATATATATATATATATATTCCTTGATATGCTTTCCTGATCCAGTGGCGTGCGCGCGTCCAATGGTGAAGCGACAGTCAGCGATGCAAATGATCCGTCGGATGCATTCGTTCCATTTCTTTACGTAAACGTGTCGAATAATTTGCACAGCTAACTGCGTGAATCTAAGCTATCCGGGAATCTTGTTTATGATAACCCGTGAGAGAACCCAATTGTTGGAATGTTTCAGTTTTCTGAACATAGCTTTTATCGTCACGATTTCCTTTAACCCGTCCGGGATCATTTCAGAAGGCTCCCAAAAACATATATTTTCATTTATTTCGTAGAACCAAATATGCCCGATTAAACGCTTGGGTAACTGCCGCATATTTCACCCATGTGCTCGATAGCGTCCCAGAGTGCCTCCATGAACAGAATTAATTCAATCCATTTGTATGTTCCGGTCAAATCAGGCACCACAAACCGCATATGCTCGATTGGATAACTAGTTCACTGAGTTGTAAAACTCGATTCGCACCGCTGTATTGTGGAGCACACAATATTCGGTCGGTTCGAGATGAGCACCGCCGGAGGCTATTACTGGCACGGCACAGACGCTGTGTGAGTGTGAAGACTTTAAAACTTTGGTCTCGTGAACAGTGGCAGGAAGGATTGAATTGCAGACGTCTGTAGGTACACCACGTTGTGGTATGATCACGGCATGGGACACTGACGGATCCTCGGGGGGAGGCAAAGGGGTCGTGGTCCCCTCAAAAGACTCAAATAGTATCTGGCTTCCTCCCAAAAGTACCATATTTTAGCAGTTTTGTTCTTCTTAAAAATGCTGTTTTTAGTGATTTTTTTCTCTTAGTTTAGCCCCTTCCAAAACGTTGGTTTGGCCCCTCCAAAAATTGTTCCTGGATCCGCCAATGGCATGGGAATGATGCAATCACGATTGCACACTAACGACAACGGTAACTTGACCTTTTTTACAACGCCAGCGGCTAAGGTCATGCGGCGTTGCCAGCTTTCCTCCGTTCGGAGGGTTTTTTTAATCATATTATGCTTAGGGAAACCGCCGAGACTCGAACCTGTGATATTGGCTATAGGCCTCGCCACGGGCAAACGATTAAGGGATTCATTCGATCTTTAAGCTGCTGCTGACCTGAAAATCACCCCTAAAAATGTACCCTCAAAGCGTACCGGGTCTGCGCTCATTGCCACCTCACACGCTGACTGGGTATACATTTTCCGATTTATTCCTAGTTTGGCTGGAATCGGGAAATTTCTGGATGAAATGTGGGAAGGAGGACAGGTCTCTTCTTTTAATCCGAAACGTTTGCTTATGACAGGAGAAAGGCTCCATTCACTATTTCATGCATCTGGTGGTTAGGCATTCATGTGTTTTTCCCCACAATTAAAATTTTTCGTGTTTTTGCCCTCCGATGGTATTTTATATAATAGAAATCGGATTTGGTGGAAATATTAAATATAGTGCTCCCAGTGCTCAGGACCCACATTTGTTTGGTATTCTGTGCTCAGCGTTCGACCAGAGAAGCACGGTATCAGGGAAGTGTGCAGGAGCGTTCTTCCTGAAGAAGGCGATGTACCGCAGTGCTCTAAGTGAGGAGTGTGTTGTACCGCAAGCCTCGGTTGCCGAGGAATGCTGTACCGCAGTGCTGCACCTGAGATGTATGCTGTACCGCTGGGCTCGGGCTGGGGGTATGCTGTGCCGCAGCGCGGCTCGAACTGCGGAGTATACTGTGCCGTAGTGCTCGAACTGGGGAGTATGCTGTGCCGCTGATCACTAATCCTGCAGCGTTTTAGACTGCTCGCGGGTTGACGTGGCGCGCCGTGTGGCTGCCGAGAGTAATGGAAATCATCTTTTTTTCGAAAGTTTTAGCAAGTCACTTAGTGAATCTCATGCAGACGCGGTATTCTGTAGACATTTTTTCTGTAGACATTTTCCCGTGACAGCTAGTGCAGACTCAACGCTCATTACCAGTGGCGGATGCAGGGGGGGCTAGAGGGGCTCAAGCCCCCCCTCCGAAATGTCAGTGCCTATAGATAATGCATAGCCGAAGACTGTTCCGAGGCAATGGCGGGAGAGGTTCGAGCCCCATGGCGCTTCTCCCGAAATGTTGTTCTGGACCCGCCACTGCTCTCTACCCGCGCCGTTTTCCGAGTGTGCCGGTGAATTATCCGTCTGGCGCTGCGCCCGGCCCTTTGAATCCGGTACCGGAGCGCAGCGCCAGCCCCGGCGGCGGCGGAAGTTGTCAGCCCGTCGCTAGTGGCTCAACAACAGAGCGGACGCCGCCGGGGCGTCCGGCCGACACGCGCCGGTCCCAGCCGCGGCCGCAGCCGCAGAAGGGAATGACCGCCGGTCCCAGCCGAGACTGTAGCCGCAGAAGGGAATGACCGCCGGTCCCAGCCGAGGCCGCAGCCGCAGAAGGGAATGACCGCCGGTCCCAGCCGCGGCCGCAGCCGCAAGGGAATGACCGCCGGTCCCAGCCGCGGCCGCAGCCGCAGAAGGGAATGACCGCCGGTCCCAGCCGCGGCCGCAGCCGCAGCGGCCATGGCTCGTACACCCTCTGTGTGGATGCGGGCCTGATCCAACTACTCCTCCAACCTGCTCCAACCTCCTCCCAGACGAGTAGAATACTTTGCTTTAGCTCTCTATTGGACAGTGCATTTAAGTAGTGTTCTACCGCTTCTGAAAGAGGTTGGAGGAGGTTAGAGGAGGCGCTGGAACAGGCCTTCTCTGTGGTGGGGACGATGATTTGTTCTGGTGTAGCGGTGATTTCGCTGGGTTCGATTTATAGACTGGATGCCAATGCCGGTGATAATAGTTTTGCGGAGCGGTCTTCAATTCTAGTATTAGTATACTGGTTACCAGAGGTGGATCTTTGGTATCTTTTGGACCTTTTGGTGAAACGTTTTGGAGGGGCTGCAACAAGGGCAAAATCAAGCTGAACAGTGTCTTTGAAGAAAATCGGCTAAAATTGGCTAAGACTAGGTAAAATTTAACCGTTTTAGGGGGCATAGGCAGATTGCCCCTCCCCTGGATCCGCCCCTACTGGTCACAGTCGCCGGCTATCTTGCAGTGATAACATGGAGTGACTTTAAGCTGGTCATGCCGCCATCCCAAAGTGGGCAATAAGTTTCCACTTGTAGCCTTTTTGGTCGATTTAGAGTCGGTAGATTCGAAAAAAGATCGTTTCTATTATTTTACCCTGTTACCCCTGACGTTTGGTTCAGATCTGTGAGCTGTACATGATGGAATTGGGAATTCCTATCTTCTGCTTTTAGTAAAATCATGTTTTATTATGGGAAGATGGAAACTAGGAATGAAAGTTAACGGAACGCACACTGGCTCAATTTGGAAAGTTCAACAGGTGTTAGTCTTGGCGCTGGGGCCTGCCGCAAACGCCGAATGATTTCTTTCAGAATTAGTTTCGCTGGAACTGAATATTTCTGGGTGAAGATGTCACACGTCTTCAGAAGCTGATGCTGATTATGACGTAATTGTTTGCGAGGATCGGCTTTTGGAAGATGCGCTGAGGTTACCAGGAAGAAGAGGGCCACAAAGTGGTCTCTGACGATCCCGGGGAAGGGTTTCACTCTGAGATATTGCAGCCAGTGGACCTGTAGTCCCCACATGGTCTAGCGCAGCATTAGGTGCTGCAGTGCGTTCCTTGTAGGAGGTGTAGTCAAGAGGAGGGATGCTACTGTTGGAAGTCAAGTCAATCCTCATCAACATCGATGTAGAGAGTAGAGGAGGGCGTCTTGCTGTGAACGGAACCTGCTCTGTAGCTAGTGGGATCTGTCCTGACAGCAACCGGTGAAGGGAACGGAGGACTTCTTTAAACAGAACCAAGTGGCGTCCGAAATATGATTTGGACGAATTGCTAAAATCGTATATGGTCATACGGAACATATTGTGGAATGGTAAGGTGTGTAAATGGCGCAAGTGATGGAGCTGTGGTACCCCATAAACGATGGAAGCTCATGTATTGTAATGGCACGCAGCAGTATGCTTTGGAATGAAATATTTTTGCACCGCACTGGGCTTACATTGCTTACCGGGATTACAGTGATCTTACCAGTTATAAACGAGGACGACTGAACCGTGTTCCGAAACGTGAAAAAAACAGATTTGGACGGACATTAAAGCAAAGGGAGCTTCAAACACAACATGAGTAGCGTGGGAATCTTCATGGTCTCTCCCAGTCGTTAAGTATTCAAAAATCGAGGTCAAGAAACCGGCCGGCGCATTCTTATGGAAAATCGTGTCAAGGAATGAGTATAGATACCGTATTTTATTTTTAGACCCGTGTCTTTTGTGCGAGTGTTGCCGTGCGACTGGGAAGCCCCTCGTGACCGATGAGTTCGGCGGAGGCCTCTCAGTCCACTGACTCCATCTCGTCCAGGATTTCTCTAAGAGCCCTATTCGTTCAGACCTAGTCTAGTGGTCGTTGAGACGATTTCTCCTCACCGCAGTTCCAAGCCGTCTGGGAAAATTTCATCTTTCTTGGATGCACTCGCCTTTGCCGAGATGAGCTGTACCTATGCTTTTAACACACGCATTTGAAGCGTTAAGAACGTTCTATGAGTGAATACCCTGGCGCATTAGAAAGCACAAGGGAAGATGGAATTACTTACATGCTCTAAGAAAGTTAACAGTGCATCCCCGTGCTATATGTCAGATATATGTCTCAGGCACAGTCCAAGGATAGTCGTCGAAATCGGGTTTTAGTTTTGAAGCCGACCTAACGATGTTTGTAATATTGTGTTCTCAAGAATGTTTTTTTACCGATGTCTTAATCGGACCACGGTCTGCTTACCAAATTGGTTTTTCTATGGACGTTTATATAGCGATTTTGCCACCCGAAAAGTCGAACATATATCACATAGTGCTACTGAAGGTGCTTGCAGTGCCGTATGCTCATGCACTATTCTTCTCCGTCCTAATAAGCGCTTTCCTACTGATGGTTTGATTCGTAAGAAACTTACAGAACTTCCGATCAATTTTCACATCTGACCAAATTTGAGTTAAGCAGAGGTAGGACTTAAGAAGACAAACTAAAATCACGAGTTGAAGCGGCGCAGAAACACAGCAAAGGATCAGTTGAAACTTACAATATGAAAGGTCATTAGGGTCTAAATCGCTATCTCGATTTGATATTGTTGACAAGGAGGGCAATTTTTGGTCCCATTATAAGTCATGCGAAAAATAAATGGGCTCGTTTAGAAATACGATAAAACGAATCCTAACCCATTCACAATCGCGTCAGTGAGTTTGAGCATGACCTCTAAAGGTATTTCAGGTCCGGAGCAGAGAGTGATTGTTTTGTCAATAATTTTTCACTGAATGAGATAAAGCCCCATTTACTAACGCTTATATTGTCACGGGGAGTCGATACTGCAATGACATACCAGGTCACTGACGACCTGCTCGAGGTCAGGTCATTTCACTATTACCACAACCATATTATACATCATTCGATTCCCGCATGAGAGAATCAATGATGCATAAAGATTCTCTAGCTTCAAGGCAGATGAAGAACGTACCGCTCTTGTAAGCCATGGAGTCTTCTGACCATCACCCAATACTAATACATAAAAATTATGGTAAAAATCTGAGTAGACTAACGCCGCCCGTAATTTTCTTTAGCTTGGAACGAGACACGGAGGGGGAAAAGGCCCGAGCGGGGCGCGTCATGCAAGGGACCAGCGGGCGCGTGTATCATCGCCCTAATTAGATTTTGCATTATTTTGTTCGGTTAGGTCTCGGTGTCAATAAAATAGGTCTGCTCATTATCATGGCTTGAATTTGTGCGTGCTATAAACTGCAGCGCATAACTTATCGCCTAGATGACATGATGAACTCCCAAAGACCTCAGTTTACCTTTTTTACATTAGCCATGTGCGCAAAATGACGGTACACGTCAAGGTGGAGGCGCTCAGTGGATGGAGTCTCTCGCTAGTTACAGGTCCCGGGTTCGAGTCCCGGTGGGTCTCCAAACAAAGTTGTCGACACAAAGCCTTGCCAACAGGGTGGAGTTTGGGACAGCACACGGCCCTAGTAGTTGGTGCGTGGTGAAACCCGAGTAATCTACGACGTGGGGTTTCCATTACAGCTTCCCCGCCAACCTATACGGAGTTCACTTGACACCGCACTCATCTAATATATCGTACAACATCTTTGCTATCAGATTTCTGTGTTCACGATCTTATGTTTGCGCGCATTGGTGCAGAAATGTTCAAATACTTCCATACAGTGGCGGATCCAGGACTTTATAAGGGTGGGGAGTGGGGGGGCAAGGGGGCTCCTGCTTCCCCCACCATTGCCTCGGATCAGCCCTCGCCTATTAATGAACTATAGGCGCTCAGTCATTTCGAGGAAGGGGGGGTTTGAGCCCCTAGCCCCCATGTAGTCGCCACTGGTTCCATGGTGCAAATATTTTGTATGGGGCCGACATAAGCTTGCCTGGATGTAGGTGTCATGCTCCGGGACCAGCTTGAATTTCTTGAAAAAGTAGTAGGTTGCCTTAACGTAAGAACCACGCTTTGTGCGTTTTGCCTAGGCTTAAAGCCACTACTACCTTCCAAAAGAATAATGATTAAAAAAGACAATAAAAAGTACGGGGCGTATGCGTAGAGATGCTGGTTCTGCTTCGAGTTCAAGATTCTCAACCTTTTCCACACACGTCTGCTTAAAATAGGGCCGACTACGCGAGCTACAAAGGAACAAGATGCAAAAAGCCCAGTTTCGTGAAGCACAACTCGTCGGTAGGGTTTCGGGTGAATTGAAGAGTTACTTCTAACTTTAGACAATTCAATATGCTGCGATACGACGCTATTCCTGGATCCCGCTTGATTTTTAATACAGCCAAAAGCTCGTAATCACTGCGGGCGTTACGCATCCATGTATCAATGTCCATTTTCAGGCAGGATATTGGAATAATGGACTCGGCCTTTGGAGTGCTGCAGGTTCACTCCGCTGTTGGCCTCTCTGTCTCCGAACACGATTCGATTACTGCGGCGGGGCGGCCTGACATTCGGACTAAATGCATCAGCTAGTGCATTTATTCTGACAGAGGCGGCGGGATTTTCCATTCCCTAACGGTGGCTGCACATGAAGCTGCCGGGGAAAGCCTGTGAAAGGGTATCTCTGGCTGTGCGTCGCAGCCAGACTCAAAACGCGCTGATTAGCTTGCAGCCACTGCTTTTAGCATTGCGGCTTTCATAGTGCGGTTCTGGGGCTGCGCCGACTTTAAAAGGTGTAATTAGCTGGTAATGGCGGTTTTAAGGAATGCATTCAACCCCACGGAGCACTACCTCCGCAGTCTGAGTCTAACTGAATTAAGCCCATCCTGGCTTCTGGCTTAAAGCTCCATGCTTGTAATTAAGCTCTATAGTGGGCGTAGGTCGCTTATACTTTTGCGCTGATGTGTGATGGACATTTAGAATAAGGTGAGGGAGAGGAAAAAACCTTCTTACTGGGCTTTTGTCGTTTGTGTTTGCCCTTTCGCGTGGTGTTCGCGTGCGTTTTTGTTGCTGCTGCCCCCCACCATGCTCTCGCTACTGTCACTAAGAGATAATGAGAAGAACAATTCCCATACATGTGGCGCCTGTGTCTTTTAAACCCGTATTTTCCGGGTATTCTTGGATGTACCCACACTAAAAATAAAACCTCACTTAATTGAAGCAAATTTGAACCTTCATTTCTCGACTTCCGTCGATGGAAAGGCTTTAAAAGACGGAGTGCGTCCAATCCAACAAGTTATCTTGCCTGACGTGTGCGGACAACAGTTTGCCTTCTAGGCACTTGGAGAGCAGGAGGTCTAAATGATTTCGAAGTTGGTGGCAAGTTTGCCGAAACTTTCTTAATTTGGAACGCTTGATCAGCGGAATCGACATTCCATAGCTGGGGCCTGGGACACGATTAAATGCAAATCTTTAGGTGCGTGCCGTAAACTAGTTTTTGGAAAAGAGATTCGGAGTGCTTGGCGGAGATGGAAATTCCGCCGCGTAGTCTGTTCCCCTTTTGTTGCAATTTTGCGCAGTGATGAATTGTTTTATTTCACTCTTGGTACTTTCAGTGTGCTAGATGAAGCTGTTGTTTCATCAAATGAAAGCAGGGTAGTTGAGAAAGCTCTAGGGGCCGTTCATAAATTACGTCACGCTCTGAAGGGGAGGAGATCGGCCGAAACGTGACGTGGCGTGACGTCACGGAGGGGGAGGGTGACCAGAGGTGACGTGCTTTTACGGGGGGGGGGTTTGCCACCGGCATTTTTTGGTAGTTTTGTTTTTACTGGCACTTGTGGTTTTGTGAATTATCCTCATTCATTTAAAAAGTTCGGCGCACTGCACCATTTCCCCTGTCTGATATAAAACTGATCACCGTGCGCTATCTTTTATATCGCAACATCCAAGACATACATAAACACGTTCTTTCTTGTTTTTCATTTTTATATTCCTGACAGAAGCAGTCTAACAAGAGCTCACTGGTCCCTCTTTAAAGCCCATGGATATTTCAGCCACTCGTTGAGGGGGCGCATCTAAAAAAGTTCAAATCAAAAGTGATAACGTCAAAAAATCAAACGTGGACGTCTCGGATGTCAAAAAGTGATGGTACATGGGGAGGGGGTGGGGGAGGAGGTCGAAAGCACATCGAAAAAGCGTGACGTAATTTATGAACGGCCTCTTACTTGTTCGCTGTTCTCGCAGAACATTTTTTTGTGGTGACTGAGAACTGCGGTTCACTCTTCTAATGAATTATTTATACTTCGTCAGTGTCGTTTTGTGCTCATTTTTTCGACGAGTGAATAAAACGAATCTAGTGATCGCTTTGGACGGGGACTTACTGCTGCCTCCCCTGCATCACGAACATGACCATATTGAGACGTTTTTTTGCGCTCCCTTTCCCGGGAGAATTTTTGTGTTAATAGGTAGTAACATTCATACAACGCACTCACACTATGTACAGAGCGGAAGTTTCCATATGCCGGCACCCTTTTTAATTTTTGGTTAATAGCTAGTATCATTCTACAACGCACTCACACTATGTACAGAGCGGAAGTTTCCATATGCCGGCACCCTTACGGAACGTATATTGAGACGTATTAATATCTTGCACATATATCGCCAAACACTCATCTATTCAAGCTCACAGGACCTTCATGGGGCTGATTCTGTCGAGAAGGAGGTCCGCTACTGGTTGTCATCTTCTCGTTTCATCGACAGGAGGGTGTTCTGACGGAGCGGAAGGACCCGCGGCAGATCTTCTTTGGCCTAGAACCAGGCTGGCTAGTCAACCTGCAAGACCAGGAAGTGTGGCGGACCAAGGATGAGACCCTGAGCGAGTACTACCGGTCATAGTACGGCAGCGACGTGGGGGGAACGGGGACGGGTAGTGGTCTGTCACGTGGTGTCACGCACGTGAGCTTTCGTGACGAGCGGCCGGAAACGACGCTGCGTGCCAATGACGGCTAACTGAATAAATTGTGCGTCGTTGACAGTCAAAATGTTTGCTATTCTGTTGGCATGTGGCTGTTTTCTGCTGCCCCGCGGCGTTGGTAACTTCAGACGTTTTCAAGACCTGTGTAGAAAAATGATTTCTTCCTGAATTGAAGAGAATATGATGTGAGTATTTTTCTCTGTGATGGTTAACCTGGTTGCCAGCTAAGCCGGTTTTGAACTAACGTTCAAACCTGGTCAATAGAAATGCTTTCCAAAGTTGGACTCTTCAAAAGGCCAATTTAAGCAGGGTATTTGCTGTGATCGTTAGTGTGCTAATTAATGCATTGCTTGAGAATTGCGGGAGCAGTGTTGATGGGAGCTAAAGATCTTTAAGTGGATCTACGAAATAACAAACACGCAACTGTTCTAAGTCGTAATTCTCATGAATTTGCACATAAACGGATCAGATGGGACTTAGCAAGTACTCAGCCCGACCCGAAAGTGGTGTTGATGATTGTTTTCTTTACTAAATGCTACAGAGTTATAAAATAGCAAACGCGCCGAATAGAAAGTTGCTTTATCACGGTACAAAGATGGTTTCAAGGACAAATCACGGAAACAGATGGTTCAAAGGGAGTTAGTGCGATAATTCGGGCCAAAAGTGGTCGGTCCAATCTGTCCTTTCCACGGGCGGACAGTGATACGGCTCTCAGGCGTGTCGCTATCATGTTTGCGAACGTGAGAGCTAACCGTCTTTTGTTTGGGAACTTCCGGTGAAATTACAAGGAAAAACTAAGATAACTGAATTGTGATAGTTAGCTACAGCAGAGTACAGCATTCTGCGTGTTTTTTGCTCATGATTACTGGGGATGCGGCACTTTTATAATGATATTTGAACTGAGTGATCAGTATTTTAGGACATGTCAGATAAAGCCGGGTTTTATGTTGCGTTCGTTCCAAAGCCCATCGTTTTCAGCGAAATGATCGTTTCCAGAGCGGAGATATGGGCCCTTCTACCCCGCTGCCCGACCCATCGATGCATGGAGGCCCGCCCCACAAAGGAGGGTTGAGTCCAGGGGGCTACTAATTGTCGCCCAGGAAACCCTTGTTTCTCGTCAAAGGGTGAAATTTTGGAAATCCATATTTAAAAGCAAGGTTTTTATCTTATCGCGGCAACGGGAGTACCAGAGGATGTTCTGCGCATCTCAGTTTAAATCCGACTGCGCCTGAATTTGTGTTTTCCTTTAACACGCACATTGATGGGGGAGATACCCGCCTCTTTTTTAATTATAATTAATAACTGTGGCGGGTAGCGCCGCTGTACTTGTTGTGCCTTGCCTCTATCATTTTTAAAACTTTTGCCAAAATTTTCAGGTTATGTCATCTCAGGTCAGTTCACCAGTGCTGGTTAAGTGACCTCTCCTCAAAAAAGTTTAAGATAGCATAAGTGAAACAGGGTGAACCTATCCGATTGAAGCTCATATCACATAGTGGGCCCACCGAGTTCTACAGAATCTATTCCGGTATTTTTATATCGATGGCCTATGGTCAGATACGAGTCATGACCTCTCCACTGGAAATACATGGGGAAATGACTTACCCGCGCCCCGGTGGGCCTCCGAGCCACCTTCGCCCTGATGGGGGGTGTTTGGACACCCCCTCGAACACGGCCCCTATGCGGGATAGCGAAAAAAACGCGAATGCTGGTGGATAGCTCATAAAAATTCATGAGGTAGCTATGTCAGTGACTTTTTGGTTCGTCAATATTGAGGTCATGACAGGTAAAAAAGTGGCATTTTGAGTAGAGTTTTTAGTCTTTAGCATTTGACAGAGTTGAGTTAGAATCATTTTTAGGCTCCATTTGCTTCCTCTCGTCACGGCGAATCGAATGATATATAATTTGACCTTACTAGGTAAAACACAAAAATGACCTGACCTGAGGTCAGGTTAAGGTCACTTTTTGATCTAGCATAGTCAATATGCATATCAATCGACTTGCAATAGCTATTCAAACGCAATTATATCAAAATAAAAGCTGTATTATTCAATGCAAAGTTATTGACCTAAGTCTGAAAACTGCTTAAGTAGCCCCATATGATCTATCAGAGGTCACAGGCCAAAAAAATTCAAAATGAACCTGAAAAAGGGGCCAGGATACTACGATTTGGAGAATATGAAGGTATTCTCAGCTGTATCTACACAAATACAGCCCAATTTCTGTTTTTCCCATGTATTTCCAATGGAGATGTCATAGTCTGTACTTGACCTTAGGTCATCGATATTAAAAATCCCGGAACAAATTTTGTAGCACTTGATAAGACCATTATGTGGAATAAGTTTCAATCCGATAGATTCACCCATTTCTTACTTATGACACCTTAAACATTTTTGGAGGTGAGGTCATTTGACCTGCACTGGTGACCTGACCTGAGATAACCCAACCTTAAAATTTTGGGGAAAGTTGCGGAATTGAGAGCGTATAAGGTGTATTAAGTACGGCGGCGCTTCGCGCCACCGTTTTTTCGTGCCGCCGGAAAAACCTGAGGGGGTGTTCAAACACCCCCACCGTAGCGAAGGTTAAGCTGTGAAAGGTTTCTCGAGTTTTGTGTTTCAAAAATGTTAACTTCTAAAAGACAAAGTTTTGACTACAGCGAGCCCGTCTCGAGCTAAAAATGATTATTCCGTCAACAGTTCCCAGAACCTACCAAATGACCAGGGAAAGTTGTGTCAGCCTTCGCCGGATTTTTTCTGCAATTCTACTCTACTGAACGGCACGATTGAGAAATCAAATGTGTTTGTACTATCAATGTATATCGCAATGAACTCAGAACTCTACTGGACTTGGTTGCCAAGTCGTTATTGAATTTTTGTTTGGTCGAAAAGTCGAGGACCTCGATGCAAATGCGGCAGTATGAGCTCAACTTTTAGTCCTTGGCAGACGCTACTTTCGGCGCTGGGCAGTGGACATTCCGTTACCGTGACCTCCGGTCACCCAGTCATATGAAGCCCCCAGCCAAGATACCTTTACTTATAGGTACGTTCAAGAGGGATTCCTCCACGCCCGAGTGACGTCACACGGGTGTGGAGAAATTCCTTCACTATTGAGCTGTGTTCAACAGCTGCCAATGGCACTTCCCGCTTACGAATTTGTGAGAATATACGGCAAGCAAGTTTATCTCATATGCAATGGATAAATATTTTATTTTCGATTCTGGGTCTCTTTGCAAAAAAATTAGATATTTAATCATTTAATTTTCCCATGTTATATGCTACGAGGTGTGACGTCACATCCGGTGGTCTGCGCTTGCTGTTGGAGGGGGGGCTGGCCCCCAGCAGCGTTCGGTACCGGCAGCCGGGGCGTATTTCCGTTCCGGTTCGTTCTCGTGCTCAGCGCTGGCGTCTATTCTTATCCGTTCCTCATCGGGGACCCTCTGCAGACGGCCGTTTAACTGCGCACTTCACTGCTTCACGGCGCGACATTCGTCTGGCTGTAACGCTCAGCTCTGCATGATTGATGGTGCAAAACTAGAAGCAAGCTGTGCTGTGCCGGCAAAAGTAAAAATTGGGTATTGCAGCAGAAAAATGCATTAGTGTCCGTCCACCCGATTTTCTTGAAGAGGTTTCCCAGCAAGTAGCCGGTTAGCGGCTGTGCAAATTAGTCTGCACAATTTCCCTGACGCTCCTGTCGGTTGTTGTCGAACATGATTACTTGACTTATGACAAAGTTTGATCTAGTTAACATTCCTGAGATCGAAACAACCGCGTCCCTAGGTGAAAATCTCACCTGGCAGTCTCCCTATCTGAAACGTGTTACTGAGTTGAATTTCGTCGTTGCAATGACGCAGTTATACCGTCCCTGCAATATACCGACATCTTCGAAGCTTGCTCCGCTTTTTGTTTGCTGACATGATGTGTCATATGCACATAGCCGTTACTCCGTGTAGGTGGCAGGTTTACGCCACCTTTTGCAAAAACCAGGCTCGAACCATAATCTTGCATGGGGATGAGGTGGATTAGTGGATAGCACCCTTGTCTTCTAAGCCACTGGTCCCGGGTTCAAGTCCCGGCGGAGCCTCTGAATAAGTTGATCTGATCCTCAAAATCACTTCCAACAGGGTGAGGGTTGGCGAGGCCGTATGACCCTGGCAGTTGGTGCGTCGTTAAACCCCAACAATTATTATTTTGCATGGGTGCCTATAACTCACGGCGCAACGGTAGGAAGGTATAAAAACGTGTGAGAGGTGGTAACTTTTCCTTTGAAAGCAAAAGTGCAGTGTCGGGTTTTTGTGTTTAAGTGTATAAATGCTACCCTTACTCGTCAATCCTTTTCACGGAATATAAGTCATCAACTATTAGTCAAGCAAAGACGGGCCGAATGGGAAGGGCACATGGTCACAACTCACAACTGCTTTTGACGCCTGAAGCAAGGCCGACCATGACCGATATTTGTCCAATCCGTGAGTAATTCCCATGATCTGGTGTCGCCTACAAGTCTAGTAGCAGATGCCACTGATGCTTTTACCAGCACTGTCACCAACAGCGTAATCGCTCAGAAAGCCATCTATCAACAGCAACGTCGGGCGGTGACGGCCGTGCTGCTCCGGCGATTGGCCGGCGAACTTGTTGACATGACCAAACCGCAGGCGCTGCCTGGTGCTGTGACTGGCGGTGATAAAATCGCATCGATTGTTTGTTGAGTCAACCGAACTGGCGTGGCAACTGGGGGTGGATTTCGAGTGAACGAGCCGTTGGTTGCCGCAGGCTTAGCTGCGGGCTGCGCTGGAGACAGCTGCAGCTGAGGGAGCATTGTGTTGATGTCAGACTCAGCAGATTACACTGTGCGCGTGGAATAATAAATTCGATTGCTGAAGAAGACAGCGTATTTACGAAACGATGATAATGTTAAAGTTTTAAGAGTTGAAGTGTTGTAATGAGCGGAAAGTCATGATGATAATGTTATAAAATTAACGGCAATCGCTCAAGTATAATGAAATAAAATGCCAATAGTATATTGATATTTCGACGGCGTGTCTTCTCAGGAGCAAGTTTGAATTTGAAAGTCATTGATAGCAATGATTTTAAATTCAATTTAATTAGGGCGAACAGCAAGCAGGTACACGTGAAAACAATGCTTAACACGCGCATTGACGGGGGCTGTACCGCCCCCTCGGGTTTTGGAGATAGAGAAAAACGGCGCGCGTAGCCCGCCTACTGTATACTTTATCATTCTTACAACTTCGGAAAATTTTAAGGTTAGGTCATCTCAGGTCAGGTCACAGTACAGGTCAAGTGACCCGACCTCAAAAAAGTTTAAGATAGCATAAGTCGGAGCAGGGTGAACTATGATGAAACTCATATCACATAATGGCCCCACGAGTTCTCAAAATATTTTCCGGTATTTTGATATCGATACCAAGGTCAGGTACGAGCATGACCTCCTTAAATACATGGGAAAAATGGTTTTACGGAATAACTCAGTAACGGATAGTAATAGAGCATTTATTTTAGCTGCATTAGACTCCCTGGGATTTAGGTTCTAATGATATGCTTTTATATAATTGACCGACGACCTCAGGTCAGGTCAAATCCTTGAGTTGACCTAGCAAGGTCAAATTATATATCATTCGATTCGGCTTGCTAAGAGGATTCATATAGTTCAAGTCGTTTTGCTCTATCTTTACTTGTTCAGATGTAATGGCCGAAAAACTGAATTTACATGTTATCCCTATGACGGGCATGTTTGACCTCGTGACCTAAATGTACCACAAAATGTTCAAATGTTTGATGGAGAAGTGGATGGGCAGCCCAACGCCGTTTACCGTTTCGCACTACCGTGGTTCTCGAGATCTTAGGGGGGTACCGCCCCCGTCAATGGAAGGTGGCTCAGACCCCGTCATGCGCGTGTACACTAACAACGGCTGTTCAACGTTCGTCCCGACAAGTGTTTTTAAATGGATCCGTATAGTCGGGTGATTAGCGAATGAAGTATTCTTCTGGCACTGCATGGGTGTGAGTTTTAGTCCATTTTTCCGGTCTTGTAATAGAGAATGTTCCTTAAACGTGAAGAGATCTAGGCGTCTCTTTGGGAGAAAGGTGCAAAAATGATGTTTTCAGCAGATATTCCTTCTATGTTGCGTCCCGCTGGGGAGGCAGACAGGGGGACCGGTTTTCTGTAAATAATGAAAAGTAGAGAGACGGAACAGCGTAACTTACATGACCGTGTTACAAATTTTACAAACCCGACAAAAATTCAGACTTGGTCATGTCAGGTCAAGGACCTTATTCAAGACCATGCGACCAGAACTTTAAACCAAAAATTACGATTTTGAATCGACGTTAAAGGGACATCTACCAATCAACCAGTTCCAAAACTGTATCAAATGGCGAGGTCATTGGAGTCTTAAAATCGAATGTGAAAACTATTTCATATTCTCACTCTAATTCCACACGTTAAATTCAAACTCACATATCAAACTCAACCGACTCAAAGTCTAACATCACTACCACCTGTCCCTTACCCCGTGCTTCTTCCCTCCCATCTGATGTATTTAGGTGGGTTATGGGGCTGGTCTAGAACCTCTCGCGAAAATCCCAGAGCTTTTGGTGCCGACTTTTATCAGAAAATACCAAAGCCTTTACGAAAATAATCAAACTAAATGTACGTAAGGTAATGTAACAAATGCGCTGTTATTGTACCTACTTGATTGTGACAATTTTGACTCGCTTGTTACATTACTCTGCGTCATTTATCTTGGGTAATTTCCAGCAGAACACCTGGCACCAAAAGCTTCCAGATTTTTCCGACAGTGTCTAGACCAGACCCTAGGCCTGTCCCGGACTAGCTGGCTCACGTGAGCCGGCCCAGGTTATCCGAGCCGTATCCGCCCGTCAGTTGACTGAAGCGGTGCGCAGTGATCGCATCTCAAGTCCATTTTTTTCAATGGTTGTATTAAGTAGAAACACCAGCAGCGTGTTATGATACTGGGTGCACGACCGCATACATGTTTAATATTTGTCCAACATTTGTCACACAATGACATGATTTGGGCCTTTTTAGGTGATGATGAGGTGAGAGTGACCTAAGATGAGCATGATTTCCTCTTTCCGTTGTCCGGTCAGACCAGCGAACGAGGTGGGACCTTCTGCTCACCGGACCTTACGGGCAACAAAAAGAGGAAGGTTACCTTGTAGAGAATGTTGCTGATCCATAGGTCTCGTCATATTGTCGTGCCAAAGTCAAGATAGGAGAAAAAGAGTCTGGTCGGCGCTCAGTTTTTTGTGCTAGTTTAGGGCTAGTTGATTTCTTGCCCCCTCCCCGATAAGAACAGTGAAACTAAAAGCATTCATTTGCAACCTACATCGCTCACGTCAAGAAGATTGGAAGGGCATTTTCCAGTTATGTGGTGAACTAAATAATCACAGGGAAGGACGCGAAATACAGGTACGCCCACCTCTTTGAATTGCTGCATCCCTGTATCTGCTGTCGTGCTAGTTTCCCGTTTCCCAATCAGGTCTCGGCACGGTTAAAAATCATTATTTCTTTCTGTAAGTGACGTGAAAATTCTTACACTACTATCTGGGAATTTTTGCACTGATGTCCTACGGTGGGGTCATTTTTTTATTTTCCCCATTACTATTCTTTGGAGGAAAAAAGGAAGTGCTCTTTTCAGCAGATACGACACATATCAAGTTGGAAGTCATACCATATTGATTGATATGCAACTTGACCATGCCGGGTCACCATGTGGCCTTGATCTGGCTTGAGGTCATGTCATTTACACTATTTGACCTAGCATGGCCATATACATTATTCGACTCGCCACGATGAGAGGACTGCAATAGTGCCTAAACATTTGCTCTGTCGTAGCTGGGGAAAAATATAGAGGGGAAATATCAATGTTTCACTGTAATCCTATTGAACATTCTGGTCCCGGGTGACTTCATTGTTAACCTGATCTAAAAAAGCTTCTTATGACTTATCTTTCCACGCGGCTGGCCCGGCTTTAAGGCCCGGAGAATTCCTTGAACCTGGTGAAATCTAGGTCCCAAGAAACCCAGCAGGAAAAGAGTAGGAGACATCGTATGACCCTGGCAGTTGGTGCGCCGATACCCCCTCCCCCAAAAAAATTATATCCGTCTTGTCAAGATATTTCGAACGCCGACTGTAATTCTGTTCTGTCTCTTCCAGGAAATGAGATAGGGGGGCGAAATACTCCATCCCATCCTTTTGGCGCGAGTGAAGACAAGTTACTGGCTTACATTGAAAAAGTAATTGTTTGAATGAAGATTACCAGTATAGTGATGATAATTGATGTCTCTGTTGTCCCATTTAGGCACGTGCCTGCCACCAATCAATACCTCGTGTCGATATGTTTTAGGAACGGTTTCGCCTTATATTCCGCGAAATCCACATCCGGGTTAATCCACCATAACTGCGAGCGTGGGCTCCAGATCGCGGCTCATCCTTCCTGGAAGAGAGGCTCAGCCGGCCGATCCCACTGTCTGTGTGTGCGGGGCGCCACCCGATGCCTCGGAATCTGGTCCGCCGGATTCGGTGTCGCCCAGTGACGTCAGAGAAACGCTGCGAGCTGTTGTCGTGGTGGAGCTCCTCGGCCGAGCTGAGGTTGACTGTGATGGAAAAAGACGATACGTGGTTCTGATGAGTGAAACAAGGTGACTGACCTTTAAGCATTGGATGTTGATTTCTTCTGCTGATTGGAACGCGGGGTTGGTACCAACGAGGGGAACATGGGGATTAGGTGTGGTAAGTGGGACACGGGGATTTGATCTGGTAAGTGGGACACCGGAATTTGATCCGGTAAGTGGGACACGGGGATTTGATCTGGTAAGTGGGACACGGGGATTGGATCTGGTAAGTGGGACACGGGGATTGGATCAGGTAAGTGGGATACGGGGATTGGATCTGGTAAGTGGGACACGGGGATTGGATCTGGTATGTGGGGTACGGGGATTGGATCTGGTAAGTGGTAGACAGGGGATGAGTGGAACACGGAGCTGGTTCTAGTTGAAGGAGCTGGGGATTGTTTCGCTTAAGTGTGGCACGGGATTGTGACGAGAGGACCAGACTGATGTTCACCAGACATATAATTCATTTGGAGTAAACTAATGCTTCCGTTCCACTCACCCCATTTGCTAAATGAACCAGCCTTCATGTAGCCTTCACGGTACCTGGGGCAATGAATCGTGAGTGCCTTTAGTGTGAAAGCATTAGCTTCGCCTTGTAGTTGTATAACTCTGCAGCAGCTAAGCGTTTCGGGCTGAACCTCTGCCGAGAGAGGTGTCCAGTTGAGTGTCCTGACGCACCCCTGCAACAGCCACTGTTAGCAGCACTATCGGCTTCCGCGTTGCTGAAAGCTCTAAAGCTCTTTCAGTGGCCTTCGCAGTTCTGCCCAACGACACGTCGACACTTAGATACCAACGATAACGCCAGACGTTCCAGTAACCAGCTTGTTTTAGTTTGCCTGTGCTACTTTTTTTACAGTGCCCTTTGTGTGTTATTTCCTGGTGGTTATATGTTCGCCTTGGTCCAGATTTTTAATTCCAGAACGATGTGACAGCTTCTAGCCTTCTCGTGCTTGAGCTACGCTCTTTGGAAATTGTAGGAGCGATGTGGGCTCACTGATTCCAACTGCCACGAAAATGTTGTATATGCCAAGTACAATGACCTAAGAACCTAGATGATAAAAGCGTTGAGTAAAATGCGGCAGGTGTGAGAAGAGCCCTAAGAACTAAACAAACTAACCTTAAAGAAAAAATCGTACGCGATTCTAAAAGGAATAAATATCAGCGCTGGATCAAAAGCTAAAACCCAGCCAAAACCCTTCCGAAAGGCAGTTGCTTAAGAATCTTGAAAAATACGAAGCCTGCCACAGGTTCTTGCAGAGACACTGCAAATAAAATGAACTTGAAACCCCAAAAGGACCTAAAATTGGTTTAAAAGCACAAATGAGACGTTGGCACCTAAGAATGAACTAAAACACTGCTCAAAAGAAACAAACTCAGTGTATTAACCGAAATTCCGTGCAAAAACTAAAACAGTGTATGTAAACTAAAGCGTCATGTACACACTAAACTGCAATGAAGAAAACATCAGGCTAGGAATAGTGTGGATAAGAATAAAATTTAGGTCCTTTCGGGGCCTTATGCTACCCATTTTTGGTCCCTTCGGGGCCTTATGCTCATTTTACTTCCACAATATCTCCGCAAAGATCTTGTGTACGCCTCCTATTTTTGGAAGATTACTAAGCAACTGCCTTTCGAGAGGGTTTTGGGTGGGTTTTAGTTTTGCTCTAGGGCTAATACTTTTCCTTTTAGAACCGCTTAAGTTTATTTTCTTTCAGGCTGGTTTGTTTGGTTTTTAGGGATATTCTCATTCCTGCCGCCTTTTACTCCACACTTTAATCATCTAGGGCCTTAGGTTATTTCCCTTGATATATACAGTATGGTGCCCTATCTCCAGCAAGCGCTCCGAGAACTTACCAAAAATTTTGTAGTAAGAAAGCATTTCCTGAACCATCACAAGTCAGAGATGTGTTATCTGATTCTGTCTAAAATACCAGTTGTAAAAATATGGCGCCTCGAGTATTACACGTTGGATACAGGCTTTTCAGAAGTGTTTTTTTCGGCGCATCATCCAACCAGCCTAAGTTCTTTCGAGGACACTTTATCAGAGGTAACTGTTGTATCTGCATGGGAGGGTGGGGAAATAATTCACTTATGGAAGGCTAATGAGCAGTTATGTCTCTGTTTTAGCTTTTGGGAGACATATAGATAATTTGAAACGGTAAGCGGTCACATGTTGGTCCCAGTGACTGGTATTGTTGCCACTGATAGTTGCAATCTGTGTTTTGATTGTCCCTTAGTTGGGACGGTTAATTACACCAGATATCCGTTGTGCAGCCGGCATTCAACTTAGCTGCTCTATTAAGCTTCTCATTGGTGCGTAATGAGGGTTTCTAAATGACAATTTCTCCCAACATCTAGAGAATTTCGTTTAAGCTTCCTGATAGGAGTTTGCTGAAGCATGCAGGAAAGCCCCCTGTCCTTGACCAAGCTATATAATACAAGTTTAATACAGTTTTAGTACATTACCGCTATGAAATGCTGACAAATACTTTGGTAGTTTTTTTGGGGAGTAATATTAAAGATTCTTCGAGGTCCTTGGCAGACCTCCAATGCCTCCAGAGCAAATATAAAGATTTTATCGCACCTGCTGAAATTATCGCTGAAAAGAGGGTATCGAAATTGTTACCCGTTTACCAGTCATGGTTTAGAAAAATGCATCGCAAAGTGAAGCACGGCGATATAATTTTTCAAGATACCTCAGAAGGAACTGGCACATAAACATCACAAGACGACTCTTACAATGGGAATTTCAAAGATAAAGTCATGTTTGCATACTTAAGCAAGATGATCTTCAAATAAATCACAATACATCACCTACCCTATGTTCTGCACCGTCTCGGAGGAATGTGAGAGAATGCCGGCCGGGCTCACTGGCAATATTCAAACTGTCAAAAGCAGTTTAGGCCTTTAAACATCTATTTCGCGGTATTCGCGTCCGTAAAGCCTGCGCCGTCGCGCTGCGTTGGGCCGTCTCAGTGAAAGACGCCGCGTCGTTTTCGACGGAGACGACGAGGCGTCGGCTACCCTGAAGGCCTCATCTGCAGGCCCATCGCTAGGCATTGGTCAGTCGAGATCGTTTGATAGACACAGATATTGAATTGAGCTCTCATGGTGTAAAGTTGGCGATGGTTTAGAGCTGTTATCTTTCTGAATCGTACAGTCGTGGAATATTACAAGTCTCCAGGTGTGCTGACATCCAGTTCCGTCAAATTGGGGTTTTACTCTTGTTCTACCGTATGTATCATTCATGTTTAGTTCTCCAGGGGAGACTGGGTTTCTCAGGCTGGAGAAAGTCTCGGTCGTGATAAAAATGGCTAATGTTACACAAATTTTAACTAGACTAAAATCCACAACTCGTTTCGTTTTAACAGTATCGTGATGCCCAACAAAATCCATGAATAAGTCACACAATCAATACCGATATTTTTCTTGGCTCAGCTACACCGCGGACCAAGTCTCAGAAGATGGATTAACTCATAGAGAAGGAATATACCAGCTTCAGACGCTAGCTTGTGTGGTCATGTACGTTTTATGATTTTTTTTCGTGTGTCTTTGAATGAAAGAAGTATGCAACAAAGATTGCCCGGATACTTAAATTATGTGAGTAATATTGTGTCATAAATGGTTAATGAGAATACAATGAAAACCTACATGGATGCAATTTTCGAGAGAATTTTGCTAATCACTAACTTAAAAAATTACTAGTTCAAAAGTAGGCTCATGGTCACCATAAGATCGAAACAGATTATATAGAGACCGTTGATGGCTGCTGAACCGTGAATTAACCCGGTTCTTGATATACATCGAAGGACGATGTTGAAACGTATTCACATCCGAGAATGGACAACCCTTTGAACGTGAGGAGGGCCACAGCGCTGTGTTGTACCTCACCACGAAGCAGGAAGCATGAACTTTTACTAATTTTGCCCAACTTAGCTGACTCCTGATAATCATAGTTGAATAATTTGAGAAGATATTACTTAGATCAAAGTTATTAATAACTTATCTCCGAAGCGCACAGGCTTCATAACTAATTTTGAGATCAGCATTCATCGTAAGCTTCTTATGAGTTAACTTTGGAGGCTTTCAAATAAAGTGGCCGGGGGAAATTCTGATGAGATGAGGATTTTTCATTCTGTAAAGTTTGGAAGGCAAAGTGTCAGAGAAGCAATAAGCTGGCTAAGCTCAGCATAATGTATCCCTTTGGTTAGAAGTAAATTTAGGAGAGCTGAACTGGATTGTTTTTGCTTTCGGATTGAGTCAGTACTCAGTCTATATACCACCCTAGACTAATGATGATTGGTGTTTAAGGGCACGTCAGCTTCTTTGGCTATATGTGCCCAGCCCCCCCCCCCCACCCTAGACTTGGACAAGGCTGTTCGGAGTAGGTAATGGTCGTGGGAAGTGGCAGATCCTGGACTTCATTTGGGGGAGGGGGCCTTTGGGGGCTCGAACCTTCACCGCTGCTACCCCGGATCAGCCTCCGCCTATACATTAACTATAGACACTGACATTTCGGGGGGCTTGAGCCCCTAGCGCCCCCCCTGTACCCGCTTCTGCTCGAAGGGATACCAGTTCACTGCTCGCCCAGAGTCACCAGCACGACGAAGACTTGGAAGAATTAGTGGCAGGGAAGGCAGGAACAAATCAAGCTTCCATTTTTAGTCATGCACCAGTTTTTGCATAGCTTTCAATTATCTCACTGCTATAACTCGTTTGCTATAAATCAATGCAGCATTTTATGTTTTAAAGTCATTTTTCGTATGCATGCCAAAAGTCCAGGATCGGTGCTTAGCCACAGGAGGTCTACTCGTACTGGTATATATATATATATATATATATATATATATATATATATATATATATATACTAGAAATTTACTTTCACAGGAACTTTTGTTTGGTTGCCTAAAATTTTCAAAAAGAAAAAGGAAAGTTGTCGGACACGGGCCAATATTTTTTCATAGTCATGGTAGAATATTCGTTCATGAATCTATTTGGACAATGGCAACTGCTGCGGAATTTGGTGCCAATGCATTTGGTAGACCGCACACAGGGAAGATAGAATATGGGATTTCATCGCCTGGCTTGCAATCCACCCACCTCCCTCCATACAGGGGCGTAGCCAAGGGGAGCGGCAGGGACAACCGCCCCCCCCTGAGAGTCCGATGGGCCTCTCTGAGGACACGGGCCGCGCGAAGCGCGTCTCGCCTGCTCAACGCTCTGTGGCCAAGTTTGAAATTTCATACCAGACAGGGCCCTCTTATAACCCCTTTTCAGCACTCTATTCTGTAACAAGCAGGGCCCTTTTTACCCATCAGGGCCCATTTGGCGCTGTCCCAGCGGCCCTTTTCGGGGCGCCGCCCCCCCCTGAGCAAAATCCTGGCTACGCCCCTGTTTCCATACTTACGTAACTGAAAATTCTTGGAGAAGGCCTTGTGTGCATACCTACCCAAATAATGTCTATTAAGCAACTGAAAACGAGACGCAAGTCTTCCCACCGCATATCTGGGACCTTATGGGATCATTTACGTGCTCATTACGTTGCTTTACTGTGTGATTTTGTTTTGCTTGCTCTTTTTGTGTGCCTCATGTTCCTGCTTCCATTGTGCGATTGTGCCATCTGCCTCTTTTCCGTGATGCCTCGTAATCTGTTTCGACTATAGACTATGTGCTTGCTTATTTTGCCGGTGAATGCTGCTTTGTAATTTGTTTTGGCTGCATGCGCATTGATTTATGTGACTGCTATTCTGATTTGCTCTGCCTTGTGCCGTGCTCATTACGTTGCTTTATTGTATGATTTTGTCTTCCCCGCTTTTCTTTGTTTGTTTTTTGTTCCCTGTTTCTGCTGTCTTCCTATCGTAGTGAGAAAAATCGATGATAATGATGATGATAATTTCCCGCAAATGGTATAATTTCTGCCAAAGCGTTGGTCTCCAGCACGGCTCACATTCGGACATGTTGCTGGTGCTTGGCCTGCCCATTAGAATCTAGCTAAAATAAGTAACCAAGACCCATGGCTGAAGACCAAATAAGGCTCAGAACCCAGAAGTAATTAGAATTCAGTAACGAAAAAGACTATTTGATACCACTTAATCCTGCCCTGTACAATACCGTCTGGAAAAATGCGTGCGTTGAGGATAGGCAGATCTAGGATTTGTGATGGGGGTACATGACCGGAAGGGGGCGTCGTTTGGACCAGGGTGCACCAAAACATATGGTGGGGCGCCGATGCTACCATCCTGTAGGGAGGAGGTGTGAAGCGACATTTGGGGGGAGGGGCGCAATCCAGCCCCCTCCAACAGCAAGCGCAGACCACCGGATGTGACGTCACACCTCGTAGGATATAACATGGGAAAATTTAATTGTTAAATGTCCAAAAGTTTGCCAAATGAGGCCCAGAATCAATAATAAAATGCTTATTCATTGCATTTGGGAGGAACTTGACTATCGTGTATTCTCACAAATTCGTAAGCGGGAAGTACCATTAGCAGCTGTTTAACACACAGCTCAATGGTGAAGGAATTCCTCCACGCCCGTGTGACGTCACTCGGGCGTGGATGAATCCATCTTGAACGTACCTTTAAGTAAAGGTATCTTGGGCGCAATCGACCTTTCAGGGGGCGCTGGAGGGTCGATGGGGGTGCAATTATCCCCATTTCCACCCCCTGGAACCGCCTATGCCGGACAGCTGTTCCTGTTGCCTCCCTATCCCTTTCACGATATATATTCAAAAAAATAGACCTGCCTCGTCCGTCAATAAAATCCGGAAAATAATCTCATATAATCCCGCGCCATACCGTGCACTGAAATACAAAATTTAGGGGCCTAATGGAAAAGTTCAACTTAATTGAGACACAATTTAGCTTTATTGGGTTATTAACGACCGATTATTGGGTGGCAAATGATATTTCCCCATGTATGTGCAGCTGTTTAAATAATAATTTTAACTTGAACGTACTTAAATTCTGTCAATTATGTTGAGCTCTGACATCGCCCAACGCCAAGATTCTAATGAGCTGCCGAGTATTGCGAAGTTAGAACTGCATACAGTGCTAACTTCTTAATTCCCAGCAGCTGATTAGTAGCTTGGTGCTGCTCGAAGTCCGAGCTCGACTGAGTCAACATTATCCAAGCCTAGTGGTGCGTACATGGCGTACAGCACGAGCCCAATTTCGCGTGCACAGTACATTGGATCCTTTCTCGAACGCGCTTCCCTGCTTATTATCACGATAAATCGAAAAGGGGCTAGCTGATAACTCGCTCATTGCCTTGTACCTATAGTTTAAAAGCTCGATAGCACCTGGATGCCTTACTGTGTACATTTTTCACCTTCGGGAAGAATCTGTATGTGATTCTCAGACGTTCATGACACTTGGAGCTGGGGTGAAACATTTAGCAATATGAACTTTGTCATCCGAAACCAGTTTGCGGCTTTTTCTTCCTCGTCGATATTCGGAATCAACTGTTTTCAGATTCTCTGAAAAACCATATTTCACCAGACATCAATGGTCTTCAGCCTATTGCCGCTGGTTACTGTCTAGAAACAAGTAACGGCGATGGTGAGGGTGGCATCCTCACCATGGCGACCGTCACGGCGCGCCATCTCGCGAGTAATCTGGCGGGAGGCAGAACAATTACCGGAGTCGGTGGCAACAGCAAACTGGCAGCAGCTACTGGAGCGGGTGAGGATTTACACCAGCTGCAGAATAATGGGGTCTCCGCAACCTGTGGAGTGACCTTCGTGGCTACTTCATACTATTTTTTATGGTGCGAAGCTGGAGGATAGTGCGATGTTTTTTAGCGGATCTGAAAATAAAACGCTTTGTACACAAGAGAATACACGTAAGATGTGTCAAGCTGCCTATAAAGAAGGACATTATTCCCTTATTTTGCTTAAAATTATCTACATTTCTTATTTCATAGCTGGATTTTTCCCAAGCGGAGCTTCCTATTAAACTGTACACACGTGTCGGAATAAAACAGCAGCTGTGATAAGTGAAAAATGATTGTATTTCACATGGTTAAATGAATTCCTTCGAGCAGAAGTTTTCAGAAAGCTGTTGAGTTCATTGAAAAGCTCAGCTTTGTATCTCATCGCCAAGCTTAACTTGGTTCATTAAGGGCGCAATTCAGAAGCAGATGCCTCTCTGAATAGTCCTAGATGACAAACGGTGCTGAGGCGGAAAATCAAAAGATGGTTCAAAGGTGTTTCACATATACTTTGATGTTTGTTTGGATGATAAACTCCGATGCACTGGAGCCGTAGGATCTCAAAGAGGCGGAGGAGAGCAGGATAAATTTTCGAACACTACCTTTTTGTCTATGGCTTGCATTGACTCATCAGCCGCTAAAGCAGTATAGATAGCCGCGATTTTCCGGAGAGATGTAAAGTTGTCGTGAACATGAAATCAAGGTTTAAAAAAATATATTTAGCAGTTTAAACCAAGTAATCATTTTTATTACTGGTAAGGTCGACATCTCTCTGCTTATACCACAGTCTTGAAATCACAACGACGGTGTACGCAAATGTCGATGGTGTATCCGAAAACTTGTCAAGTTTAAAGATAATAATAAAAATTGTATTTTCCCTGGTAGTTTAATGTTGAACAAATAATGTTCGTGCTTACATAGATGGAAGTTGCCACGAATAATACAATACAATACAATAAAACTTATGAAAAGCCAGGGAAACATGCCGTTTTATTCTCGTATGAAAACTGGTTATGATGATAAAGATTCTTAACACCCAGAGGGGGTCGGCACTAACCCACTGGAGGGGGGTAGGCCCCCTAAGATCTCAAAACTAAGAGGTTAGAAAACGTCACTGGTAGGCGGGTGGGGAGGGATCTACATGATGACCGATTTTCATTGACCTAGGTTAATATCTTCAAGGTCAAACGAGGTCGTAAAGGTCAAATATTGGCCATGCTGGGATCGATTGGTAAATGCTGTGATTATGCAGGAAAATGGCGGGAATAAGCTAAAGGCGGACAAGGTTCATAGAGAAGAGGTCGCAAAGAGGCTTCCCACAACTTTGGGTCAAGGTCATTCAAGGTCATTGACCTTTAAGGTCACCATATGGCATACTACTTATTATTTACACTTTGACTAACACTGTAGTCACTGTTTGGCGGGAAATAGGATTGACCTTTCAAAATGACCTTGACCTGACCTGACCTTGACCTTGTATTGGGGTACCTACCGATGACGTCATAGCATAATATAAGTCAGACGGGGTAACGTCATTTGGCCGGACGCGCAGTGGTCAGTGATCTTGAAAGTGCAGATATGACCTTGACCGTGACCTTGACCTTGACCTTGACTTTCATGTAAGTGACCTTGACATATAGTCCCGCTTATATGACGTTATGACGTCACCACTCGGTCTTCAATGCAAGCTAACTGGTCCGACCGCGCGTTCACGGCGATCTCAAAATGCAGTTCTGACTTTGAAAGCCTATAAGTCAAAAATTTTCGGCCGATTTTCAAAAAGTCTTCACCAATCGACGTGCTATTAAATTCTGTTAAATGTGGCAACGTTTCGTTTTCGGCTACTAGAGGTTCTTCGGCCACCTTGAAAAACAGGTGGGGGCCTCCGAGGCCGCCCCTCCAGTGCGCGTGTTAAAATGTCACTTTTGGTGAGGGGATCCATGGGGAGGAGGCAACCCGCCCATGCCCCCACCCCGAGGCGGAAGAGGAGGGTTAAACCTTCTTACCCCCTCAAGAAAAATTAGATTTCATTATCGAACGTCAGTAAAACTCATTGTTGAACGCCTATGACTGTTGGAGGTATCTCTTCGAACCCGACAGAATTTTTCTCTGAAAGCGAAAAAGAAGAACTGAAGGCCTTTTCCGCTTTTTGAGTATCCGTTAAGGGTTATTTAATGTAAAATATAAATTCATTGCAGCAGTTTAATCTAGCCCGCCGGCACTTCCATCGCTAAACTTTTTTGTTTTGTGTCCAAGGCTGATATCGATTCCCCAAACCCACCGGTTGGATCCACCCCTAGCTATTGGTAGGCCGTATATTTTACGTCGCTACAAGTTGGATCATTTTTCTTTAATGGAGAATTGTTATGTCCATGGAAAGTATGCCTAGGTAATTGAGGATGTCCTCGAATGCATGTACGACATGATATTTTGTGCGGTGATACCGATAGTAGTTATGGTATAGTTTTCAGACATATAGGTAATTTTCTAAGACCAAATCACGTACATTATCGGCTAATAGTTCCCAAATATGACACATTTTTCCAATGTGTTACGCATGTTGGCATTTTACGCAAAAACTAAGTTTCTTAACACACCCATTATCAGATGACCCTCTAAGGTAGAAGTTTATGTAATTGTCTAATTTTAGGCACTTGTACTTAGCTGCAAAATATTTTGAAAATCGAATTCCACATTAAATTGATGAATAAAGCGGTCTTACAAAGAATGAAAGACCCCTGTATATTGTATTACATTTTGTATTCTAAGGTGAGAGTCGGCCAAAGGTATGGATGCTGTTTTGTCACGTGTAATGAAGTGTTGATACAGGTTGTAGGTGTTTCATTTAGGTTTGATTCAGTCTTCCATTTACTAGGGCAATCCCGTGAACTATTGAACCGTGTTGAATTACCTTACCTAGGAAAGTAGCTATAAATATCAATTAGGTATAACTATGTGTTGAAGCTAAAATCCTGTCATGGTTTTTCCATGATCATAAATCGATCAGTACTTTTCATAGGCATAGGAGTTACTGGGGAGCAAGGGGTTGAGGAATTTCTTTCGACAAAAATGTATTCATGCGTTAGATAATTCTACCCCCCGCCCCATAAGCGTGTCCTGTTAATAGCCGCCCCCGTGGGCCTCCGAGCCACCTTCACCCTGGTGGGGGATGTTAAAACAACCCCCACCCTTGAACTCGGCTCGTATGCGGGATAGCGTAAAAACGCAAGTGGTGTTGGATAGTTCATACAAATTCATGAAGAAACTACATGAGTCACTTTTTCGCTTAGGTCTGTTTTGAGGTCATGACAGGTCAAAGAACATGGCATGTTGGAGAACAGATGCCGGGCTCTAGCGTCTGGCAGAGTTGAGTTAAATCATTTTTAGGCACCATTTTCTTTCTCTCGTTACGGTGAATCGAATGATGTATAATATGACCATACCAGGTAAAAACATAAAAATGGCCTGACTTAAGGTCAGGTCAAGGTCACTATCCAACATAACATAGCCAATATGCAAATCAATCGACTCGAAATAGTAATTCAAACCTAATGTTATCAAAATAAAAAGTTTTATCATCATTTCCGCCAAAGGTATTGACCCAAGTCTGAAACCTGCTTAAGTAGCCCCAGATGACCTCTCAAAGATCACAGGTAAAAAATTGCAATATGAAACTGGAAAGGGGCCCAAGATACTACGATTTGGAAAAGATGAAAGAATTCGCAGCTGTTCCTACACAAATACAGCCCAATTCCTGTTTTTCCCATGCGTTTCGAAAGGAGAGGTCATGATCCGTTACTGACTCTAGGGCATCGATATGAAAAATCCCGGAATATATTTTGTAGTACTCGGTGGGCCCATTATGTGGTATGAGTGTCAATTCGAATGAGTTAAATTTTGGGAAAAGTTGCGAAATCAATCGAGGATAAGGTGTGCCAAGTAGGCGGTGCTTTATCTGCAGCCCAGGAGAGACACAGCATCATCATTTCGTCCATGCGTACCATGAGTCAAGTAGGCGGTGATACGGCGGTGCTTCGCGCCACCGTTTTTCGTACCGCCGGAAAATCCCGAAGGGGTGTTCAAACACCCCCCACCGAGGCGAAGTTTAACACGAGCATTAGGGGATCTGAGGCCCCATCTGTTTTCCGAGGTGGCCAGAGAACCCCTAAATCTCGGTTTGGTCATGGATAAGCATCTCAGTTTTGAAGCCCATGTGGACAGTGTTCAGCGGAAATGCACAGGCTTGCTGATTGCACTCAGTCATTCAAGGCATAGCATTCCAAAAAAGTTGTTAGCACAAATTATGCAGAGACATATGATTTCTATTGTGAGATATTACCTAAGCACTTGCGGATCCTGCAACTCAACTCAAACACGTTGCATTAAGAAACATTAACATAGGCGCCAGAGCACGGTAACTGCAAGAAAAAGCTACAAGTATTATCTCACACGGTATTTGCGAACTACGCTGGCTTAATGCCAAACAACTGGTGCAATACCACACTGTGTGCGCTGTGTTCTGCGCTGTTGGGACAGAAGAGCCGTCCTATATTGCCAGTCCCATCGGAAAGCCTGCGCACAACACACACGGCCATGATACCGGGCGAGCCAGGGAGCTTACCTTGCCTCGCATCAGGACGGAGACGAGACGTAGGCGATTGTGCTGTCGGGGACGTAAGCTGTGTAATGAGATAGGAGTTGATAGTAATAGGTCATTTAGACATGTGTTGCGAAGTGCGTTAATGAGTGGGCAATGGAGTGGTGCGGATGTTGAAAATGTGCGACTAACATTATATTACATAGTCTGTGGCGCATTGTTTTTTTATAATCATCGACATTAGATTATTCAATGTTTGCTGAATATTCTTATACCCACATCGTCTTGTACATATATTTTATATTTCAATTCACGACATGTCGTTGTGAAAAGGTGCGCTGTGGATCAATGATGAAATATATCGAAATCTGAATCTGAGACAAGGATATTTGTAGATCCGTTCTTTCCATACTATGCAATGGATTTAACTTTTAAGAACTCCTACAATTTGGGCCTGATTCCCGCGACCTTCCCTGTCTGACACCATTAACGCTATCAAAATAGTCGAGTACGGCTAATATTTATTTGCTCTGTAGCTCAATTCCTGCGTCCGTATAAAAACACAATCCGAAATTGTAGCCCAAATGGGTAGGGTTTGCACACCCAGGAGCGGTGCAATATGTGTATATCAACTGTCGTGGACGAATGACGAATCAGTCGACTAATTCCAATATGCTGATGGATCTACACATCAGGGCGTGGCAGGACCACCCGGTCTCGATGGAACACCGGACGATTGTCACGCACGCCGAACATGGCCCACAGATGGCCACCATGTAGATATTTGCCGTGCCCAGCCTTATAAGACCCTCATTTATACTAGGGGCGCTGGTCCGTTCCGCTCATGGTACACATAGACGAAATGATGATGCTGTGTCTCTCCTGGGCTGCAGATAAATGATTGCCAAGTTGTGGCATGCGTATGGTGATGTTAACCATACCATGAGTGGGACAGCAAACTTTGGCTTCTGAATTAACCCTCCATTGAGGGAGTTACTCGTTCGGTTGGTGGGGTCGGGGTCTCCGTGACAAGTCCATTGATGACTTTAGTGAGAATCCGACTCCAGCAGCCGTACTAGGAACAACTGGAACAAAATTTATAAAAAAGATTTTACGGTGTTCAAATCTTAAGGACTGTATGCTGGGACACCTTGCCTGATTTCAAACAGTTTCAAAGCACTGGTTACATCTAAAACATAACAGTTCATTTGCTCTATAGCACACAGAATGAAGCGGTGACACATGAAGCTGCTAACTCCGAGGTCATTTGTTGTGAACCAGCCAGCCGCGCGCTGGCACTGCATGGACGATGTTTCTGTAATGGAAGTGCCGGCTGCAACAGTGAAGACGGCATCAGCCTACCTACTTTGCTATGCCGCCAGAGATGTGCCACAATGTGCACGTGGTGAAATCTAGGTGTGTTGCGATTTCGAATCATTTCATTGTCTGCAAATAATCAACGGGTGAATTTTCCCTTTACACATTAAGTCAGTTGGATGAAATGTACCTATGAATGTAATGTGGCTACCTGCAATTACATGACTTTGTTGTGATGCTAAGAACTAGCGGGAATCGGGGGGGCTTAGGGATCACCCTCAAGCCACCGGTCCCGGTAGCGGAGCCGAATAAGTCGATCTGATCCCCAAAATCCCTTCCAACAGGGTGAGGTTGGCGACGCCGGACCCGGCAGTGGGCGTCGAAACCCCAACAATATTATTAACTAGCGGGAATCGAAACTACGGCACAGAACTCAGTTAGATTTTTGACATCCAGACCACAGCATCGTCCCAGACCGAAGCACTGCCAAGATATTACTTTTGGTAGTTCGGACTCAGCAAAATTCCAGATATTTCAGCTTCTGACCCGGAAAACTAGTTCTAAATATTTGATGCAATTCCATTGTGAATCTGAGCTTACTCTTTGAATGAAAGTTGAACTGAATCCAAGGCGTTTAACGCCAAGTCAAACGCACATCCCTCTGCTAGGTTCTACCATTACACAGTTTCCCTCACCTTTTCCTATTTCCCCCTACTGTTTTCTGCTTTGTTCACGCCTCCATTAACCTCATAAGATATGGCGGGCTTGATAAACAAGGCAAGCTCGGCAGAGCGTGGTTTTAGGGCCACCATGCGTCTCCATTCACTGGACGGTGATCGCCTTCTGGGGGGCGATTATCTCTGCTCGGCCTACTCTTACCGCCATATATTCTTGTATTTTTGCTGAGTAGTGAGAAGGCGACAGAGGCTAAATCCCGACCTACGAGCCAGCCTCCACGCCATGTTGTTAACTCCCTACAACATCAAGGCTCCAGCCACGACGTGTCCTCACACCAAATGCCTGTGACTACAAAGTCAACGGTTATGCTGGCACTTTGATCTTGACGTTTGTATCTGTGATTTGGTGAAAGGTCTGAAATACGAAACAGAACGTAGCATTTTAAAGATGCGGATCCTCTAGGATATGGATTTTGATGAAAGCAAAAACACATTTTGAAAAGAAAGTGAATACAGAATCAACGTTAGACAGGAATTAGACGGACATTAGGCATAGCAAATTCAAATTCAAGATTTGAATTTGTTTGAAATGTACATTTTTTACTCTGAAAACCGACGCCACTGACCAGTGCAGCGATATTCTAATAGTGTCAAGATATTGCAGACTCGATGGCCTGTTTGCTAACGTTCCCGTTGTATGATTCGATCGCAGGGTGGTGTTAAAAGGTACTGCTGCGCTTTAATGTACAGTTATACTTCTTCTACAGTTATATGTACTTTTAAACAGTTGTATGTACTCTTCTTATACAGTTATATGTACTTCCACACATAGGCTGATCCCCGCGAGAGACCGGGGATCCTTCACCTTACAAACTACAGCACACAGAGCCACCGATCGCCTCAGCTTTTCTCCCCTGCACAGGCTTACAAGGCCAAAAATATATTTGCACATATGGCATCCGGAAAATCGACAGTTATCTGACGCAGGGGTTGTATTGATTAAATATCGGCGTAAGTATCACCCAGGGCTCTAATCAGATGCCACAGAGCGAGAGGCACGTTACTGCAGCTGATGGCAACTGCCACCACCAAGCTGCTTTGGGGGAGAACATGGGCTGTCTGGGGGAAATTGAGCTCTCGCTGCCAGGCAACTATTCCCTCTTATACCAATAACTATTCCAATTTGGGCTTGTGGATTTTTTTTGTTCATAGGCTCAACAACATTGCTTCTTCCCCTAATTCTAAATCGGAGAGTTTTCGTATTGATAGTCCGTGGGCCGTCCACCCACACTAAAAACGTTTTTACGCCAAGGACTTGTATGTATAGTTTGACATGAAAAATACTTTACTAAATATGGGCAGTACGCTGCTCCTCTTGGTTATATCATTGATTAACATTATTTGCCACGTAATTTTTCGCTTGTTAAGCAGGCCATGGCTTATTCAACAAAAACTTTGCAGTCTCAGAAGCAAATTAGCTTTAGTGCAACGTCATGTACTGGAGCTTATTAGCAAGTGGCCAGGACCTACAGGGACCGACCCTGGCAGCACCATTTGTAAGAGTGGGAATCGCTAATATGATAAAAACAAATGTTTAAGAAAATATGGCTAAAAAGAACATTTTGTTAAATGGTGTTTGGCCACTGATCCAATCGTAGAATTCAGCTTTTATAGAAACATATGTTAGGTAATCTGGCAATTATGTTTTTTTTTACCAGTTTCATTGCATTATACCTGGAACGGTAGCTGGAATTTCTCATCTGTTTGCCAAGGCAGTAACAAGCAGTGCTTCTTATTATGCTCACGCTCAGGCAAAAAGGCTGTTGTTGAAAAAGAGGCTTAGTTAGATATGTTAGCATCAGACGCACTTGCGACTCCTAACGACGATTCCCAAACTTCCTGGGACAACGCAGGAGTTTGGTGCTTTTCTTGTCAGTTAGGACTGTTGATAACAATCAGTGGTGTCTACTGCAGAAGAGCCTGGATGGAACTCAGACCATTAGCCGAAAAATTGGTAGGCTGATAGCTCTGAAAGCAGACAAGTTTTCAGCCGGCTGCCAGGATTTCAGAATGAATTAACAATAAAAAATACCCTAGAGGGCAAGGAGACACAACACTAAGGCAAACATACTTCTTGCAATTTTAATATTGTTATATTTAAAGTTCCGAGACAAATAACAGCTGAATTTTGCGATGCAATCTTTTTCATTTAGTAGCGACTAGGGATACATGCAACACGCAGCAAGCGTAATGAAGTTTAGCTGCCGAGTCCTTAAGGGTACCTTGCTGGTACTGACACTACCCTCGCTTAATGGGGCGTTGTTTTTATCAACGGGGTCTCAGCATAAATTAAGTGACCAGAGAACTCATCCTTTCCCTCGTTCTATTGTTTTTGGGGGCTTTTTTAGATATGAACTTTCGAAGTTCATATGCTCTGTTTCATGGCTTAAAATACTGAAGTCTGGAAGGATGAAGGTTAGAAGTCATACTAGTTGGCTCCAAGGGTCCAATCTGTCTGTCACCTCTTTTATCTCATATATTGCCATCGCTATTTTTCGCGATTTTACCTGTATTTCTAACGGTATACAATGGCCTACATTTTCCATTCAGGTTAAATTGTTTTATAGCAATTGCTTGGATAGCGTTTCTCATTTCTGGCTTTAATGTCACCAGGAAGAGAACTTTCCGTTCGCCAGCCCAAATATTTGTCAGAAACATGTCGTGTATAAAAGGCAGAATTCATATCTTCATTTCAGGGGCCGACGAGCAATAAAATGACCGTATAGTGATAGACTTCCACAAGAAGATATGGAAAAGGTGTCAGCGATGATCGTTCGGAATATTCCGAACGATCATCGCTGACGAAGCACTGTAATACAGTACGAAAGCTCCGACCCCAATATCTTCTTGTGGAGGAAGTCCGAACGAGATCCTACGAAAATCGACTCCACAGTATGGCCTTTAACGTATAGTGATAGTTATTACATATGACAGCGTGTCAAACTCTGCTTGAACATGATGGAACTTTTTATGAACAGCCTGAAGGACAGAGTTTTCAAGTTGGACCAAGGCTTCTGCCCCATTCTGCTCATTCTGTTCGCAGAATTTATTCTTCATAGACAAAATCTGACCTTCGGTAGAGAAAAAACAAAAGTATAGCGGTACAGGTAATTTGGGAATAATAATAATGATAATTATAATGATCAATAGTATTATATTGTATATATTATTATCATATTATTATTGAACAATGTAATATGATGTATTATTGTATATATTATACTATTATTATATTATTTTAACTAATAATTAATAATAATAATAATGATAATAACTAGAGGTAATAAAGTTGTCATACAAACTCAACTGTTATGCAAATAATTTCACACCCCATAACTCTCGCACGCACGGTTCCCAAATGACTTGAGATGGAGCCAAATGCCAGCGTTCAGGGACAAGCTGTATGTTGGCTTTGAAAACAAGGCGTGGAAATCTGGGATATATTTGTCCATGATGTCAAAATGTCGCAAAATTCTGTGTTTGCAAATAAAAACATGAAATATGTTGAAACGTAAAACCAAACTGTGACCAAGTTACAATTTACATGGGCGCGATATAGCCTAGATGCTGAAAGCGCCCTATAAACCCCAATACACACAATTTACATGAACCAAGGATTTGGATATCTTCAATATGACCTTGAAAGGGTATTGTCAGACTTAAATCTAAGGTCAAGGTCATATGTGACCAGGGGCGGACGCAGACCCGAGTTTTTTTGGGGAGAGGGGGCAAACCCATGTCTGTCAAAGGATTCTCCTCCTTGGGGGGGGGTGGGACGTGCGATCTGGGTGCTCGACAGACCTAGTATAAGCTACCTCTCCAAGTACATGATCGCTCTCCTGGGAGGGAATTTTTGAAAACACCTTTTTCGAAAATTCATCCGGCCTTTGGGGGGCTAAAAGATAGTTCCCCCTCCAGCGCTTGGGGGGCCATGGCCGGAATAACCCCCGCCCCCTGTGTCTGCAAATGTATGTGACCTTAAAAGATCATAACGTATCTAACTTGAATCCTTTGAATCCTTGAGCTAAGAAAAAACACATTGATGCCTTTGACTCTGTTCTAGGTATAATGGTTCCCGAGTTATAATAGTTTTCCTAATTGGGTCAAAATTTGACCCATTTTTGACCTCTGTAGCGTCAAGTGTCACCGGATATGGTTCAAAATGGACTTGAGATTAGAATGCGGTAAGGCGCTTCCAGCGCCCTTCCAATTTTTTCCGTATCATTTCCGGTTCCTGAGATCGTACACTGTAAAAAATGAGTATACGTTTTGTATAGTGGAATGGTGTGCGAATTTTATCCGGATAATAAACGTTTCATTTTGCTATCCTCATAATGGAATGCAGAGACGGATACTTGAAGTAGGTAACGGACCTCCAGAATGAAAAAGATTCTGATATCCGGATACCGTTCATTATCCGGATTCTGAAACACCCGGATTATGATGCATGACGGATAGTGGAATCGTGATTTCAGTATCCGGAAACCAAAATGCGGAGAAACCGTATTTTAATATCCAGATATCATGAATAATTTGGATGAAGTTGTGGTTCACCCCCTCCCCACCCACTTGTGCGGCAAAAAAACATCGAAAACTAACAGTTTGAGGGGGCTTGGAGGAGCTGCCGCAACCCCACCCCTCAATGTAGCCTCCGGCCCTCCCGCTTGGAAATCTAAGGCCGCCTGAAAATCCCCTTGATCACAGCATTCATGGCGACCCTCAAGGCTTTGGCCAAAACCAGTCTGGCTTCAGAAGAAGAAAAATTATTTCAAATATAATATTTAATGTCATTGAACTGAATATTATCGAAACTATTGTTTGGAAGTGGTTATGATTGCTCTATACATTCCTGACTTATAACCGGCAGCGGGCCATCTAGGTAGGTATATGAATTATTGATAAAGTTGCTGATATGTATCTAATACAGTGTTTATAAGATAAGTGTTAATTAAGGCTACATGGTAGCAAAAGTTCAACACTTATCAACAGGATTCAGTGATATTTCTTCCACAACGATCGCTCTTACCTGACACCACGAAGGAAGTGTGCGACGATCGGAATGCAATATGGTGGTCGTGGCGAGCGTCGGTGAACAAAACAATGGCGGAAAAACGTATTTCTCAATCAGTTTTATAGCGTCAGTAGGCTGATACCCAAAGGAGGAGATACACAAAAACATTTGAAAACCACACGGCATAATATACGCCTGGCAGTATACGGTTTATATTGTGCCAGTAGGCTGATATCGAAATGAGCGGATAGCTAAATACATTTGAACACAGAATTCATAACATACTCCTAGCAGCATACGGAACGTATTCTCTTATCCATGGCGGGAAATATTTCCGAAAGAAAACTCACTCCAGAATACGCTTATAATTCTTTTATACGGAAATGGCTCATAGCAAAATGCGATAAAATGCATCATTTTTTTACAGTGTAACGGGGTCCGATCGGACCCCTCTCCCAGGCGGTGGTCCGAAACGAGCCCAGGCGGTGCCGGGTTAAGAGCCATTTTCCACTTCCGAAACCATCAAAAATAGATTCATCGCGTGAAACTGATTCGGAGAGGGTTACTTTAAGCTAGTACATCAAGTCTCAAACTTTGATGAAAAGTTCCGCGCAATGCAAGCAAAGACTGACGCGCTGTCATGGAAAACCCGTCCGTAACCCCGTCACATCTGACCTCGCGGTCGGGGTCAATCATTACATCTCCAAGGGCGTTTTCAAACTTGAATCACTGTATTAAGAACGGAGAGCGCCAGATTTTTTGTCATAAAAAGCCAAAACACTACAGTGTTTTGTGGTAGCAGTGAGTTTGTTCTACAGCGATCGTTTTCAGCTTCAGAGACGAATTTGTAAAACAAAAATTATTGTTGTTCCTTGTTTGCCTGCACGCAAGCACATTCTTGAGCATTTATGGAGGGTTTAAGACAAATTCGATACACAACCAATAAGCTCATTCAGAACGTTTTTGACTGCTTAGTGGTGATACAGGGGATACAGGGCGTGCCGATAGATACATATCTTCTATTTTCCCGACATTATTGCCTAAAATTTTGACAAAAGCTCAGAGCTTGTTTATGGCAGTGACCTCCATATAAAAGTCCTTGGTCACACTGGCCCTTGACTGGCGCAGTTGGAGCTTATGCATTTTGAGAAATTAGTTTATCCTTACGTTCTAATTTCCTACACGCCTTATTCTTGTGGGATAACGGAGAAGCTTTTCCAAGCCCTACACTGAAATGTTTTTAAGCTGAGTTGAACAAATGTGCTGAGGAAACCGACAGTCACGTCATCGACAGCCATAAATATCCTGATATGTACTTAGTGCATCCAGATATTATTTGAAGCCATACGTTGGAACAGAAAGAACATGGAACACCACATAATCCTCCATAATATGAGGGGCGAGCCACCAGGGAGGGTGAGAAAAAAACCAGGAAGGATTAGATGCGCAGGGGCGCCCCAATATGGACCACACGAAAAACGGAGTTATATTTAGGCGGGGAACGCGGGACGCAAGTACAGCGCGACCACGCGACCACCCAGAGTCCACGCGAAATCGACGGCACGGCGTCGGGGAGGAGGGGACGGCGGCGGCGCCGGGGAGCGACGGCGGCGGCGCGGGGGCGAGGGACGGCGGCGGCGGCGAATGACGCGGACGGCGCGGCGGTCGCGAGCATCAGACGCGGATGAGCCACGTTCTGAGAGGATTTGCTTGTTCTTGAGAGGAGTAACGTTGTGCCAAACTCAATATTCGTTTTTATCTTCAGATTTTGTTTTTGATCAGCCCACATACTGACTTCTCATCAGCTATTTCTCAGATGAACTAAGCAAAGCCCAATCTAAAGATTTTACTTTTTCCGTGGGAACCAAGCAGAAATTCTCTCGTGTTTTACCATGTCTATCCGTCATCATCTCTGCTCGTACTCCACCCATTATTCAGCCCTGGGATCGCTCATGCTCGCTTCGCCACTGGGTACCACAGCTTTTCAGCTCTAGCGCTGCTGGCGATTTTTTACCGACGGTCTGCTCTTACTGTGATCCATTTGGTGGCCCGGCCACCCGTCAAATGCAGATAAATGGGCACGGCAGCAAGGCTAACAGGGAGGACGGAGGAAGTGTTGAAGAGGCCGACGGCGCTGGGTGTTGTACGTACTTGGAGCTATAAGTTACGGAAAACCGCCCGCGTTCAGAGGCATGGTTGCCAGTGCTGACGAGAAGTTGTCCTCAAGTGTAAGATGTGACATGTTCATGGTATGCTGAAGTGATGCCTCTCTCCAGGGCTGGGAAATTTGCTGCCATCATTGTTAGCTCTGACAATAATGGCAGTAAATTTCGACGGTGAATTTGTGCTACATCTAAACAGAATACACATGTTGGAATTGTTTCGCCAGTACTAGGGTAGCTTATCGTTGGAAAGCTCAAGATAAGTGATAAAAACATGCACTTCCTTGAGCCTACTTTTGTGGACACTATTGTGTAGAATGAGTTTGTTAGGTTGATATTGGCGGTGCATATGGTATGGGTGCTCAACCAAGCTACCGATCTAATGTTCAACGTCCTGTAGGCCACTATAACAAACCAACACTATGCCACAGTTTCAGCTGGCCTAATTTGAACCAAGGTGTTACAGCAGCATCAGCAGCATTAATTATGTTTTAACCAAAACAATTTCCATTCACATTACTTATTGAGGAGAGAAAATACCAAACTGACCATACAGAAATCAACACGCCCCTAAACCCTAGAGAAGATGCAATAGGGAGACCTTCCGATGGGGGTTTATTCGGTTCTGTCTTCTACGCTTCAGGTAGACGTTGATTTGTATTTCATATAATCCCACGCTGATAAAATTATGCTTCCTGCGTAGCATACGCAAAAAACCAGCCACGTGCGCATAATCAGCGTTCCATAGAAAACATTCCTGAGTAGAGAGTTCGATGGCTCTGTGAGATTCTCTGATACTGATTCACTTGAGGCTGACCACAGGGTATCCAGCTGTTATGTGGAGAAAAAAGTGAAAGGAAGATTTATTGATGCTGAGTTCGTTTTCATTTTCTTGTGAATGACTTTCTTGGTAAAACACAGACAAGGAAATTTACTTTTAAGGACATCAGATCTAAGAAAATAAAAAAACGTTTTGTAAATGCGGCAATCAAAGCGGCAGCAAGCACCAAAGAAGGTACACAATAACATTAGTTGATGACATCAGATATTGACACTTCAGTCGATAAATACATGTCTCCTGCGACACCAAACACCCTTGTTTTTCCTTTCTGCTTCCGAAACAATTTCGTGCCGACTTGAGCAAATAAGAGTGTGCTGCTATCGCGCCCCCAGCAGCCATTCGGCCGACGCACGAACGACGTTTACCTGCTTTCGCCAGAGGAAGGGAGGGGGGGCTGGAGCGATGCGCGTGCGTGATGGTGGTCTTTAGCAGGCTGAGCAAATATTTTGACGATCGGCCATGTGTTTTGACTGGTGCAATTAACCGAATCAAGGTTGCCGCCCCGGTAGCTCAGGGAGAGCGTTGGGCTCCGGCCTGCTGCTTGGGAAGATGCAGTGGCAGTGCAAGTCCAGGCTTGGGATCGGTTCCCCTGAGACGCTCCGGCGCTCAATAATTACCCGGCGTAGGTCGGCTGGCAACTGAATGGTGAGAGGGTGACCTGAGTGGGGTGGCCGTCCCTGTGCTTTGTGGGACGTTAAGCTTTGGCTTCTAAAGTGGCCCTTCATTGTGGGAGCTGCTCGTTTGAATGGTAGGGTCGGGGTGTCCGTGACAAGTCTATTTATGACTTTAGTGAGGCTCCAACTCCAAAAACCGAACTTGCAACAACTTGAGAAAATTTTATAACGAAAAGGTCCAATGCAGGCTACCGGCGAGCTACCAAGGCCGATAAAGTAGTTGAAGTAAGAAAATTTGTTTCTCTCGGTAGCCAGGATCCCTCTTTTTGCAAACAAAGGGATGGATTTAAACCCTGTGGGTTTGAGTTAGTATGAAAAAAATGAAAGATTCATTGCATTTAAATTATTCTACTCAACACTACTGGTGGGTCTTGCCTTCATTAGTTTCAATTCATTGCTAACTATTATGAAATACGCTGTGAAACAGAATCATTTCCACCGTTGCGGGATATTAAGTTTATTTTTCATTATCATTTGAAAACGTATTCACATCGAGGATCCTGTGGTAGTGGAGATAAAGTCCTGCTCCAAATCAATCTGTGATAATTTTTTGTCGAATCTGAAAAATGGAGCTCTATTGCTTTAAGACCAGGCCGTCTTTGGTTTCAATCCGTGAACATACCAAGGTACACACATACCGAATTACACCAGCAGTCTAGTATGCTACCATCCTCTTATTTCACGTAAAATTGTAAAAGAAAGGCCGCATCACTGCCCTTCTTCAATCTCTGAATTAAAGAATGAAATAGAGGCAAACGTTAACCAAAAAGCTCAGAAGCTAAGATTTCCAGTTTTAAAGCTACTAGATGATTATTTGAACTAAGTTAATGAAACCAAACCAAGTTTCAAACCAAGTTAACCACGGAATCAGATTCGTTCCAAAACTGACGCCACAACTCTTTATAGATGTTGCCCTGCACAATATAAAGGGAATGGATGTAAACAGATGCAGATGAATTGTAGACGTACAATGTACATATATTGTACATACAGATAAACACACATACACACACAGGCACATACATGTACGTACATACATACATACATAGATCGTGATCCCAATGCCGCCATAAAAAGCATATCCAACACTGCATTCTGACATACTTTTCATATACGACACGCAGCTGCCAGCCTTAGTTTGAAGATGGTCGCCTTTTTGTATGTTTCTTCTCTACATACTATCTGCTAATGCATGTTCCTGTAGATGTTAATACCTTATTTTGCTAAGAGAGCGGTCTTTGAAAAAGGACGAGACTTTCCATATCACGTGAAAGGTCAGCGATGAATATCCTTTTGTCTGACGTTTCTCACGTATGGTCTCAGGAAAAGTAATCCGATGGTGTTCACCTGGGAATAACTTTGGTACACATCAGGAAAGTTCCCTAAAAATCGTAGTTGCCTGTATTAAGACAGAGTATCCCTGGTTGGCGAGTTGGCGGGCTTTTTCCAGCCCTGCGTCCCTGAGGACAGCTGATTCAACCTCGGAAACATGCCGCATCGTCCCCAGGCGTTCACCACGCGCTTTGGCAGTCTCTGCCGAAACCTTCGCTTCATACGGATATTTGATTATTTGGGTAAGAATACATCCAAGTTTACTATAAGCATCGCTCTTTTTTGGGAAACTTTACCAGCCATGTATAATATATATATATATATATACATATATACGTATAATAATACATATACATATATATATATATATAAAAATATATACATATACATATACATATATTAGTGTATTTGGGAAGTAGTTTTCTTTAATGCAGGTATTATTAAAATCACAGCTTCCTTGGCATTAATTAGTTTCTTGTGCGTCGCTTCGAGTTGGCGGATAAGGCTTCATTCGTTGTCGTTATATTTATAAAGAATTGTAAAAAATGACATCTATTGACGTTTCGCCTTCCATAAGGCATCTTCATGAATACAAATGATATGCAGTTACATTTTACAAGTATAGACTAGATAACATATTTTTAGTTTCGATACGGTACAAAGCACATTTTTATCTCTTCGCTGACATTTTTTAAATTGAACACTGGTCGGAAAACAATCGAATGATTCATCACATAACACGTTCACTAGATATTAGTGCACCTACTCCGGAAAAAACCCATCAAGTGAAACACACAACAATATGAAACATATCATAACTCAGCTAAACATGAATGGAAATATAAAGCTTAGCTGAACCCTTCCTAATCTAAAGTGTTTTGTCATAAAGTGCCAGTGTTGTGGATTGTTTTGTCTGGATGTTGATGATGGGTGATGTGTTTCTGATGATAACTGTTTCTAGTGTGGTGAGTCGCCGCCGATCGTTGCAGTGTGGATGATTTCTGTGTTGGTGGTAAGCATGTCTCTGGTGATGCTGATGCCATGGTGTTCGTGCATGTGTTTCTTAGGTGAACCTTGTTGTATATGCATTGTGAGTCTGCGGCTGAGTGTTGTTGTTGTGTAGCTAATGTAATATACCTCGCGGGTTTCGCAGTCCCCGGCTGTACATCGGTAGCGGTATATTACGTTGGTCTGCTTCAGTGGTGCCTGCTTGTGGGTGTTGTTCTTCATGACAAGTGTTGATGTCTTGGGGTTAGTGTAGTAGATGTTGAGGCGTATTTTCTTGTTTGGGTCAGTAGGTACTGTGTTGCGTTTCACGATGTTAGTGATTGCCTTCTCATCCGCCTTCCATGATGCAGTGTTCTTGTAGTGGACGGTAATACTTTCCTGCGGTGTCTGTGTGCCTTCATGCCTACGTGTTCCGTGGTGCCTGCGGTGTCTTCGTGCAGTGTCTGCGGTGTCTGTGGATCGTTTTCCATGTAGTCATTTAACATTTTGTGTGTGACGCGATCAAAATCAGAGTTGCTGTAGCCATTATCAACTAAATTTTCCGCACGCTCTTTAGTTCTAGGTTAACTAACTGCCAGGACTGCAGTTTCTCAGTGACCTACGCACGTAGGAGCGGATGACCCCTAGCTTATATGCATCGGCAATCCCCCTCCATTCATACACCTGCCAAATTTGTCGGCTTACGATAGACATCAGTTACAAACTGGCCTTCCTGCCCAACGACACAACATCATGGAAGGCGGATGAGAAGGCAATCACTAACATCGTGAAACGCAACACAGTACCTAATGACCCAAACAAGAAAATACGCCTCAACATCTACTACACTAACCCCAAGACATCAACACTTGTCATGAAGAACAACACCCACAAGCAGGCACCACTGAAGCAGACCAACGTAATATACCGCTACCGATGTACAGCCGGGGACTGCGAAACCGCGAGGTATATTACGTTGGCTACAAACAACAACATCAGCCGCAGACTCACAATGCATATACAACAAGGTTCACCTAAGAAACACATGCACGAACACCATGGCATCAGCATCACCAGAGACATGCTTACCACCAACACAGAAATCATCGCACACTGCAACGATCGGCGGCGACTCACCACACTAGAAACAGTTATCATCGAAACACATCACCCATCATCAACATCCAGACAAAACAATCCAAACACTGGCACTTTATACAAAACACTTTAGATTAGGAAGGGTTCAGCTAAGCTTTATATTTCCATTCATGTTTAGCTGAGTTATGATATGTTTCATATTGTTGTGTGTTTCACTTGATGGGTTTTTCGGAGTAGGTGCACTAATATCTAGTGAACGTGTTATGTGATGAATCATTCGATTGTTTTCCGACCAGTGTTCAATTTAAAAAATGTCAGCGAAGAGATTAAAATGTGCTTTGTACCGTACCGAAACTAAAAATATGTTATCTAGTCTATACTTGTAAAATGTAACTGCATATCATTTGTATTCATGAAGATGCCTTATGGAAGGTGAAACGTCAATAGATGTCATTTTGTACAATTCTTTATAAATATAACGACAACGAACGAAGCCTTAACGCCAACTCGAAGCACGCACAATGAACTAATTAATGCCAAGGAAGCTGTGATTTTTAATAATACCTGCATATACATATATATATACACACACACACACACACAATATATATATATATATATATATATATATATATATATATATATATATATATATATATATATATATATATATATTGTATTTTGTATGTTTGATCTGACCGGTGACACCACTTTTTGACCCAGCAACTGGGAGATGAATGACTTAGTGGATAGCCTCAAATCCTCCTAAGCCACTTGTCCCGGGTTCAAGTTCCGGCGGAGCCTCTGAATAAGTCTCATTGACCCGACCACAACAAATTAAGTAATATGCAACCGCTGAGAATCTGTCTGACTGGAAGCACTGGAACTTATCTGGGCTCGCTAAGCTAATTAGCTAAGAGGCTGTAGCCCAAAAACTAGTTTTATGAAAAATTTAAACATCCAAAAATTTTTGCCCGATGGTGAAAAGTAGACCTCAGGACTGAAATCAGCTTGGTTGGTAATGCGCATTTTGAGGCGGGCAAAGCTCAAGCTACGTCATGAATTTTACATACCAGACTCATTTTGGCTGCCAATGAACAGTGGCATCGAAGGAGGTGTACCGCAACGCATGAATTTTTTTCATTTGTCAAATGAATAATTTTTAAGCTGGAAAATATAACTATACGGAACCGCTTGGAACTATCCCATGAATGTCCCAGGGAATGGAAACTGAAATTATTTATTGTTGTCAGCTGTCGGCCCCCTTCCCTTTAGATGCTCATTTGACTAGTACAGATCACAGAGGTGTTTGTATATTAACACACGCGTTGACGGGGGCGGGTACCCGCCCCCTCGGGCTTTTCGAAAAAAAAACAGAAAAACAGCGGCGCGTAGCGCCGCCCTACTTGGCATACCTTTTCCCTCATCCTTTTTACAACTTCTGTGAAAATTTTAAGGTTAGGTCATCTTAGGTCAGGTCACCAGTACAGGTCAAGTGACCTGACCTAAAAAAGGTTTAAGATAGCATAAGTCGGAGTAGGGTGAAATTATCCGGCTGAAACTCATATCAAATCATGGGCCCATCGAGTTCTCTAAAATATGTTCTGGTATTTTTGATATTGATGACCTAAGGTCAAGTACGAGGCATGACCTCTCCTTTGGAAATACATGGGAAAAATTGTTTTTACTGACTAACTCAGTAACGGATGGTGATACAGCATTTATATTAGCTGCATTAGACTCGCCTTGGATTTGCAGTTCTAATGATATGCATTTTATATAATTTAACCCTGACCTGACCTCAGGTCAGGTCAAATCCTTGATTTGACCTAGCGAGGTCAAATTATATATCATTCGATTCGGCTTGCTGCGAGGATTCATAAAGTTTAAGTCGTTTTGCTCTATCTTTACTTGTTGAGATGTAATGGCCGAAAACGTGCATTTACATGTTATCCCTATGACGGCATGTTTTGACCTCTAGTGACCTTAAATGTGACCTGACAAAAAAATGGGTCAAATATTTTCGATGGAGAAGTGGATGGGCTACCCAACGCCGTTTACCGTTTTTACTACCTAGCGTGGTACTCGAGATCTTAGGGGGGGGGCGGGTATCCGCCCCTCCCCGTCAAAGCGAAGGTGGCTCCGACCCCCGTCAATGCGCGTGTTAACATGCACATTGACGGGGGTCTGAACCACCTTCCTTGACGGGGGTACCCGCCCCCTCCCCCTTAGATCTCGAGAACCACGCTAGGTAGTGAAAACGGCAAACGGCGTTGGGTAGCCCATCCACTTCTCCATCGAAAATATTTGAACCATTTTTTTCAGGTCACATTTAAGGTCACTAGAGGTCAAAACATGCCATCATAGGGATAACATGTAAATGCAGGTTTTCGGTCATTACATCTGGACAAGTAAAGATATAGCAAAACAATTTAAACTATATGAATCCTCGCAGAAAGCCGAATCAAATGATATATAACATGACCTTGCTAGGTCAAATCAAGGATTTTACCTGACCTAAGGCCAGGTCAAGGTCAAATTTGGCAAAATACATATCCTTAAAACCACAATGACGATTAAAATATAACGCAGTTAAATCAAACGCTCTCTCGCTATCCATTACTATGTTATTCAGTTAAAACCATTTCTCCCATGTATTTCCAATGGAGAGGCCATGGCTCGTACCTGACCTTAGGTCATCAATATACAAAATACCAGAACATATTTAGAAAACTCGGTGGGCCCATTATGTGATATGGGTTTCAATCGGATAAGTTCACACTGTTTTGACTTTTGCTTTCTTCAACTTTTTCTGAGGTCAGGTCACTTGGCCTGTGCTGGTGACCTGACCTGAGATGACCTAACCTTAAAATTTTTAAAAAAGTTTTAAAATGATGAGAGAATAGGTATGCCAAGTACGGCGGTGCTACGCGCCGTCGTTTTTATGCTACGTCCAAAGAACCCGAGGGGGATGGGTACTCGCCCCCACCGTCAATGCGCGGGTTAAGAAATGTCCTGCTAGATCGGTGCTTGCTACTTTGCTACTATGTTCTGACGTTAACGTATTTTCTATCTTAGTTGTATGTCTCAGTCAGCCTTGTACAATTTGGACAGTCTACTCACTTCTCACATTTATTGTCTCACGTTAATATGCCTTGTACCACCGTGCTATAAGTCACACACAAAACAACTTTTCAATATCATTCAGGATCGTTTTATTCTTTAAATATACAAATACAAAATAAACAACTAAGCCATCAATGTCATAGGTCAAAGCTACGCAGAACAAGTCTAAATGGCATATGGAACAAAAGTAAATGTACTATCATCCTCTCCAGTCTCCACAGGCGATATCTGTTGGTTCACCTAGCGCCTACTCTCGGGTGTGCCATCATGATTTCCTCCGGCTGTGCGTCTTCCGCAGGCGGCAGACAGTGATCCGTCAGGGCCGCCATTTCTCTCGGGACCTCCTCCGCTCCAAGGGGTGGGCTGGGGGCATGTGGCATACGCCGGCCACACCGACGCTACACCCAACGGAAACAGCACTTCGCCAGATACGGGGCGAGCATGCCCCAGGGAGGGCAGATCGATGTGAAGGTAGAAGCATATACCGGTGGATGTGAACAGTGTAGACGGTGCTACAATGTGGATTCACTGGTGGAGTCGCGAAGTCTAAAACGGTGTTGTCACAATATTTTTCCGGCTTGTTGAAAAGTGAGCATGCAGTTTTATTCTGACCACTGTCAGATCGATAGACATCAACGAAAGGGACAAATGTACGCAGACCGTAGCCGCCAATTTTCTGGCCATTTGAACTGGTTCAAACTCTATTTCAATAGCTAAACTCATCATTAAGTAAGCGCGGAATTGCATCACTCGGATACACAAATCGACAAAGCCAGCCGTGGCATTCAAAAGACCCCGCAGCAGTGGTGACTCAAACTAGATCACGAAGCCAGGCGGAAACCCCGATAACTAGCAACAAAAACACCATCTTTCATAACTGGAGACAGGCGTCTGTTCTGAATGTTCGCTGGCCCGCGATAACTTTCATATTTGTGGAGGAAAGTTCTTGCAAGCCCGGTTGCACTGGGCGAGTGTTTTGTGTTTTTTCATACATCATAAATGTTCTGATGGAATGTGCAATATCGTCCCTACATGTGAGAATACCAAATATCTCGCTACACTAAACAAACAGAGTAACTATAGCTCCCCTCCTGGAAAGCTGGATGCAACTATAATAATTGTTGGGGTTTAACAACGCACCAACTGCCAGGGTCATACGGCGTCGCCAACTCTCACCCTGTTGGAAGGGATTTTGGGGATCAGATCGACTTATTCAGAGGCTCCGCCGGGACTTGAACCCGGGACCGGTGGCTTAGAAGACAAGGGTGCTATCCACTAAGCCACCTCATCTCCTTCTGGATGCAACTAGCACACTAGTAACTGTCTCGCATAAACTAAATATACACAGAGCAGCTGTACCTAAATACCCGAGTGTGCAGGGGATGTACAGCTCTCTGAAATTGAATCTGTATACACTAGACCCAGCAGGTTTCGTTCTATTCCCGGCAAACTATCGCTCACCTACTCGTGATTCAGCCTACAATCTGTGTGTTCTGTTCCTAGCTATTGATTTCGTAAGCACTGTCACTCGGCAGCCCAATGTTACATACATTATCATAAAAGCGTAGCTGTCACGAGAGAGCCAAAGAACAGTTGTTCTGCACACAATGTTCGAAAAGGGAATAGGCAACCACCTTTGAACCAGCAATCTTAAGCTTAAGGCAGAACGCATATGTTCTGTTTTTATCATGACTGAGGGAGAAATAGTTCGCCAGAAGTTAGCCGAAAGCTGTCGATCCTGATCCTATATACATAAACACACACATATTAAGTTACATGGAGCTGTACCTGCCTATTCGCTGAATGGATGCTTGCCCTCTAAAACGTGAGATATTCAGATAATGTCTGTGGAAGGAATTGTCACCAGGAACAAAGTGGCCATTCATGGTACCCAAAAATTATACACACTTGGCCTTGCTCCGTGGTGGGGGGGAGAGGGAGCCGCATGTATTTTCTGCGCTGATGTGTCCACATTCCATGTTTAGAAGCAAACCACACGCTAAGGGCACATTCCTGGGGAGTTTCATGACTACGAACTCGTGGGTCAGACTCAGGCAATCGTGTGACCAGCTAAGATATGTTTTAATGTTTTTTATATACGCAAACTAATGGCCATCCGATATTGCAATATACTCGGGTTTCCTTTATACGATGTAAGCGAAGCGTCACACAGAATGGTCCTTGTCTGTTTCGCACGAAAATAAAATAACAGGACGGACAATCCACACCGATCATCATGGGCGGACATATGTAGACTGATTTTACTACCTCCTGCGTCATCTGCTTCAAGTTAGCGCCTCGGCACTGTTTAAAGGGAACTGGGCCCTTTAGTGCTATTCCCGACTGGGGTGGTTTTACGGTCATCTCTTTGAATTTGGTCTTAGTTCGGTTACAAAAAGGCTAAAAAGCCTACTATTTCATATAGCTTAAGTTCCCTTTGCCAGAGGTAAGAACCTTCATATCACCGTGTCTTCATGATCTGGTAACGCTTTGTGCCAGATTAAACATCGCTTAACCCGCGCCCCACCGGGGGTCCAGCGCCACCTTCGCCCCACCGGGGGCATCGATGGCCCCCTCTAACTCCGAAAGCATGGGGGTTAGTGCAAATATGCAAAGTGCATCAGAAAGCTCGCGTGAATTCAGTAGGAAATTATTTTAATCTTTAAGCGCTCAGGTCAATGGCTTGACCTCCAGAGGTCAAGTTAGGTCACGATAGGTCATTTTCACTGAAATATGCAATACTTAAGAAAACTGAGCATAACTGTTGTGCCATTAGAGCTATTGAGATCTGGTAAAGTAAATTTTATAGGTAAATGATAGACCTTTTTCCGCTATGTGGAACTTAATGACCTCCCGCCAGTGGTTTGACCTCCAGAGGTCACCTCTAGACATAATATGACCTGAGGTCACAAAAGGTCACAAAGTAATCTTGCCGTATATCAAATGAAAGCCAGTGACAAGGCATACACGATGGTGTGTGATTCAGCGCTTTAGCTTAATTAGGTCAAAAGTTATTGCCAAAATACTGTTTTTGACCCCTGGTGACCTTGTTTGACCTCAGAGAGCTCAAAGGGAAAATATGGCCCCTGGGATCCGTGAAAGGGTGTCCAAGATCGCTTTTCTGAGCAAGCCGAGCATTTGCAATCGTTTTTGTGACTTTTAGATCATAAGACAGCTTTTCCCCATGCTTTTTCAATGGGAGAGGGTCACCTCGTGACCTGACCTCAGGTCACGAAATCGAAAAATCCCAGATATAAGCCTTGTAGACCCTGGAGAGGTCATGAAGTGTAGGAAGTTTCAAATCGATCAACTTAGAAATGTAGCTCTTATAAAGCTCAAAAGTTGAAGTGGGGTGACGTTGGTTGACCTCGCCTGGTGACCTGGCCTTGGGTGACCCGGGGGAAAAAAGTTCAGGGATAGTGGGAAAATAATGGAGTGAGAGGTAGAACTCTCAACCGCGGTGCTGCGCCTCGTCATTTTTCTGCTATCCCGGAAAAACCTTAGGGGGCCATCGATGGCCCCGGTGGGGCAAGGAGTGGTCATATTGGGGTCGGGCATCCTCAGTTGAACTGCATAAGCACATGCACACCTGTTTTTAGGTATTCTCTTATGAAGAAGCGCAAGGAGCCGGTATCAAAGGCCTTCGGAACGGCTTCCTCCCGCTGATGTGATCTCCCGAATTTTGGAAGCCCTGGACTTTTCGCCTTGGACATATGTAACGGGGGTTTCTCGGAAACGGGGATTTTCCTTCTTGTGGGGGCCTGGCACCGGTGTGTTCTGTGCGGCCATTCCCTCCACCACCCGTTACGGAATATTTAGGGAGAGAGGCGATGCGGTCAGGAGCTGGGCGCGCCTCCAGGACCGTTAGCGAGACACATAAGACACGCAGGTACAACAAACAATGAGCCATTTCATGCACATAGCCAAATAAGCTCCCAATGTATGAGCCAACATGCGTATACCCCCCTTTTTGGTGATTTTAGAATATTCGCGTTAGGCCAAATAAATATCTGCGTAAATTAACATCTTAGTGCCGCCGGCCCCGGAGCGCTCCTTCCCAACTAACCCGCATAGGAGCGGTGTCGGGGACCGACTATGTCTCCTGAATTTATGAATAATACGTAGCTTCCTCCCTGTCCGAAACAATAATAAACGCCAGTTTCCACCGCTAAGCTTACGGGGCACGCCTCATCAATCGCACATAGGGAGCTCCTCACCTCCGTAGGCTCTCCCCAATCGCAAAGGCCCGGATTGGTGGCAATCGGGGGTCCCCGATATCAAAATATCCCCTCCGCTACTATGTACCCCATGGTAAATTGCATAGCCACAGCTGACTAATTATCGTTATACTTTTCTCGGTTTTTCTCATCGTCGTTATATATGTATATCGATACTCAATTCACGCCTGATATGTAACTTCCTCCTTGCCGAAATAACCATCAACCCATGTTTCCACCCCTAAGCCTGCGGGGCACGCCTCGTCGATCGTACATAGGGAGCTCCCCACCTCCGTAGGCTCTCCCCAATCGCCAAGGCCCGCACTGATGGCAATCGGGGGTCCCCGATATCAAAATATCCCCTCCGCTACTACGTACCCCCAAGGTAAATTGCATGGGCACAGATGTCTAATCATCGTTAAAACGTATATCGATACAGTGTGCATAGCGATGGGATCCAGGGCCGCCCCAACCTCGACGTGGTATCCAAAGGAAACATGATTTTTGCGGTCGAGCCCTACCGCTGCACGGCCGATCTCCGTCGACGCGACCGACCGTGTTTCCCCCTTATAAAATATAAAATGCGTAACAATCGAGTGTAATCGTCATTACGACTCGTCTTTCTTGAGGGAACAATCTCGGTCGATTGCGCCAATATGGGTCGCCACCCATACCGGTCCGGGAGTAGTCGTCACTCCCCCGGCCTCCACCTCATTCATCTTCACCGGAATAGCCTGACGGCTACGCCAGTACGAGCTGCCACCCGTACCGGTCCGGTGGGGAACACCATCCCACCGGCCTCCGGACTTATCTTCATCTTCACCGGAATAGCCTGACGGCTACGCCAGTACGGGCCGGAGCCCATACCGGTCCGGTGGGAATCACCATCCCACCGGCCTCCGGACTTATCATCATCTTCACCGGAATAGCCTGACGGCTACGCCAGTACGGGCCGGAGCCCATACCGGTCCGGTGGGAATCACCATCCCACCGGCCTCCGGACTTATCATCATCTTCACCGGAATAGCCTGACGGCTACGCCAGTATGGGCCGGAGCCCATACCGGTCCGGTGGGAATCACGAAATGTAGCGACATTTTTTTCGATGTAGTGCATTTTTTTGCCTCGCTCACCTTTTCTGTGTATATATGCTGATGTTAATGTGCTGTGCCGATGCAGTCCTAAGTTTCTATTTTAGCTGCGTAGACGCCATCTGTTCCATTGGCTCGATGAGGGAGGTAAACAGCACCCCCCCTTCAGGCCCAGCGCTGCGGATATGCCGCACGCTGGAGGTGACAAATTGGTTCCCCCTTGTTCCCAGTTCCAGCTGAGGTACCGTACTCGGTCCCCCTTTTTTTGGGTGCTCACATGATGCTGATGCAGCACTGAGTCTCAGGCCTCAGCTAAGATAGCGCCCCTGGAACAACCGACTTTTTGGCCTCCACCCGTGGGTTGGAGCCTTTGGGATGCCATGGTTCACATGGTTTTGGCCGCTGAAGGCGGCGGTAAATGGGTCACAAGAGAGTGGTGACCAGAGCAGAGACCCGCACCCCAGCTCGGGGACAGCAGACGCGGGGAGGAGAGCCAATGAGGGCTCAGTAGAGAGGTGTCTGGATCCCAGAGGGGTAGAGAGAGGAGAGACGAGGACTCGTGGTGCGGAGGCCGTAGAGGAAGGAGGCTTGACTCCAGGGGACACACGCCGGAGGGCAGGCTGGGAGGACGCGCCAGCGCTGACACAGCAGCCATGTGAGTACAAGAAACGATGAGCCGTTTCTTCAAAATTCAAAATTTATTTCCTCTCTTCCACCGAGCCAAAGGACATGCATTGTTTAAATTGTTAACATTGGGAAATCAGGGCAGGGGAGGACATTATGTGAGTGTATGCCGCGGCAGGCATCTGTGAACCGGTAAGATTAGTTAGGAATGTGCCAAATTATGGAGTTGCTTGAGAATGAAGGAACAGTGGCGCCAAAATACTGATAACTCGACTCAAATTTTCCCCTTTGCTAGTGTACTAAATGATTCCGCTAACATGTGTAACTTGCCCGAGAAAAGTGTACAAATATAGGGTATGTAAAATCTGTCCAGATCGTCTACTGATTCGCAGATACCGCTGAAAGCGTGGGACAAAGGACGAAATGAAATATGACGAGCTGAGCGGAATATGGTCTAACGGAGGGTAATTTGTTGTATATAAATTTATACAATGCCTGGACAGAGTTCTATGGTTCTTCCACAGAATAGCAGTTAACTACTTGCCATCTGTTCTAGTAAATCTGTCGGAATTTAAAAGGGTTCCTAGCTGGGGACAGAATTCTCGACGCCATGTTTTTTTCTTTGCTCGTGGCCGGCACATTCGTATGTAAAGTAAATTTAGCCGACATGTATACAGAGGAATCCTTCGATGCTTTGGTTAGCTGAACATCACACTACATATTGGGTACGTTCGTTTCTCCTTATGAATGTTTTTTTTCATGGGCGCCAAAACGCAGGCTAATCATGCAATTCAGACTACGTTTGCGGCTGGAGATTGGCTGCGACATTTGTGTGTGTTGAAATCCACTCAACTTAAGTTTTATCGGGCGACTTTTAGAGTAATCATCATTATGTACTTATCGAACGTCAGTGTATTCCCATAATTATTGTTTGGGAACAGGGTCTCGTGGAATTATTACATTGTTTAAATTAGTATTTGCAAACCGTACCGAGATATTTCATGCTAGAATTAGATTGGCAGTTCAGACAAAAAGGGGCAATAGAAATTAGCAGCGAATCAGTATGAGTTATACGGATATGAGCAGGTGACAAGATGGCGCCTGTTACTAGAACCAGCTCTACGCGGCAACGCTGGATAGTGCTTCCGTTCTTATCGTACCAATTTCTGTTTTTAACGTTGTGAGGTTCGGACGTTATAGTATAAATAGAAGGTGATTAAAGGAAACATGTTCGTACACGCTTCTAAACTTTCTTAGGCCGAGGGTGTAATTTATTCCAGATTGTACTATGGCTATAAGTGACAAATTATGTGAACCAACTATTTTCGTACGATTACGTTTCTCCTCTTGATTAATTTTTAGAGATGAACTTCAAGTTTAGCCGAAATTCTGGAAGGTTGATTAGTTTCTTCTCCATACCGGTGCACCGCAAAAACCGGAAAACCCAGTATGAAGCAGGGACGGCTCTGCGCTCCACACGTCCGCCAGTCGTCCAGTCGCGAGAAAAGCGGGTCACCCTCGTTTCTGTTGTAGATCGCCGCCGCTCTAAATAGCTGTTTGCGCATATTTGTGCGTCTCTCCCCCCCTTTCACGCGGGCACGGTCGTCGCAGAAGGGGAGCGGCCGAACTCGGTCGCTTCTGTTGTGACGCTTGTGTCCACGGGGCGGCGGCGCAGGTGGCGACAATAATTGTGGGATGAACGTAGGCATTCTTTCTATATCTGCAGAGTAAGGATGAGCCACTTACCGGCATAGTTTAAAGGGGTGTTTCATAACCATGAATAATTTTGGCCAAAAAAGGAATTGTGAAGATGTTGTTGAGAAATCGTTTCCAGCCTAATTTGTCTCGCTCAAAGCCTCCTGGATCAAATGTCCGCACGACTATTAGTTTGAAAGTGAGTGCACAGGTCGGACCACCCTTCACATCCTGAAGGAGTCCTGCGAAATCACCCCATTTCGGCAATACAACAAATTCTATGTTTTTGATTCAGAACCCCGAACATGCAATAAAAATTACAACTTGGGGAAGGGAATAAAGCGCCGCTTTCAGATCCGGCCGACTGACTGCGTCTTGGCGCCGGCCGCGTGACCGTCTCGCGCCTGCCAGATACCGTCGCCCGGCGCTCCGGGAGGGGTGTTTGTGCCCTCGGGCGCCGTGCTCGCCATCCGCCCAGGCGGCTGGACAGAGCGGGTTCGCAGGGTGGCCTGTTTTGATCGAGTACACTGTCGGAGGAATGGAGACGGGGCGGCGGCGCAGGGTACGCGATTGGGGTAATTAGGCCTCGAATCGAGAGCGCAAGTTATCAACTTTAGAATCATATATTTTTCGGGTATGATTTCGACCTTAACGGATGTATTAGTGCCCGTGCGGTCACGCCACCAGTCCGTCGCGTGGGTCATCGGCAATTAGCGGAGTGCTCAGTCAGTCCACTTCGGGGGAGGATTAAACAAAGATGACAGCTGTGTCCAGGGTTAAGAATTTCGCGCTTATCCAGCATTTTCATTCATACAATATCGTACAATGCCTGAACCACAGATTGGTTCCCTGGATAATGGGAAGGGATAGGTATATGCGTATAGGAATACCATCCAGAGAACGTCCAATTCAAATTTGCAACAAAAAAAACATGCGAACGGGGAGTCTGGCTGTCTAGGTCCAAACTTTGCCCGCCACTGTTTTTTTTTTTTTTTTGCTTGAGTAAGTTTTTAGGGAAACATTATTTTCGGTGACTGCATTTAAGGTAACCTTACAAGAAAATCAACCAGACATCTTCCACAGCCTGTAGGCACATTCGGTGATCACATCTGACGGGCTGGATTCGGAAACCTGATCGTTATTTTAGACGGTGATTTCTGTACGGTGCAATTATTTCCATACACTGATGAGCGAAACGTTCGAGCGAAACGTCAGCTGTTAATTCGAAATTGTAACTTAACGGAAATTATCTGTGTGTCCCACCCGAATGCTACTAAATTACCGAACTGTTAGGTGGATGCATAATCACTGGCGTGCACTGCAGTGGGAAATGCACGCGTAAACTTGACACCATCTTTTGAAGGGATCGGATAAAATTTTAATGACTTGTCCAGGCCTGGGCACATTAGACGTGAGGCCACTTAGATAGGATTTTAGTGAAGGCTGTCGCGAGCAGATAACGATGCTAGGACTAGATGAGAGGTATCAGCATTGAAGTTGCATAGCATGGACCAGGGCCGGGGTGGAAAGGATTTTTTTAAAACAATTAACGGCGTATCCAATCACCTAATGATGTGAGCATGGCACCCAAATCTCCACGTCTAAGGTGACTTTTCGGCGGTCTCACCACGTCTCGAAAAAGGGGAGGTGGGGCTCTTCCGCCTCTGATCCAATACGAGCGCCAAAAAGGGGAATACATTTAATGGAGAGGCCGAACTTTCAACGCTTTCCGGCCTCAACAAGATTACGAAATTCTGCGGAGGGCGAAGCTCCCGGAAAGGTAGCTGTTTTTTTCAGAGTGTCCCACGAGGAGCATCCCCCACCGAAGGGTACGGGAGGGAAAAATTTACTAGCAACATTGTTGTGGGGCTGGCCATTAGGATGGGGAATGTATGAATGGTGATTGAAGGGGTGTGCGTGTTTGTTCGAATGGAGACACGGATGTGCTAGTTTAAGGCCGGTGGGCACTTTGGCCAGAGGTGCGTGGTGCTCTGTGGTAACTCATTTCAAAAAGGGGGATAAACCCAGTGAACCCATGAAATACGACCCCGAAACGTCATCGAAGGGGCCATGCCATATTAGAGGTGGGTGGAGAGTCGAACAAAAACTAGTTAGAGCCCCTGAACAGACTGGCCGTCCCACTCTGTTCAGACATCAATTAAGGTCCAGGAGGTGACGACCGGACCGGGCGAAAAGCGCACCGTGCGCGATGAAGAAGAGCTTAGAAGATTCCAGGAGCAGTGACGACTCTCGCTGATGGGCTGAAGACGGGCGACGGCACCTTCAGTCGGCGTCAAGCACATCGGACGGGGAGGCCCCTACGGCGCTGCCGAGCCGGGGAGCCTCTCGATGTGACGACTGCCACAAAGAAGACGAAGAAGATAAGTCCGGAGGCCGGTGGGATGGTGATTCCCACCGGACCGGTATGGGCTCCGGCCCGTACTGGCGTAGCCGTCAGGCTATTCCGGTGAAGATGATGATAAGTCCGGAGGCCGGTGGATGGTGATTCCCACCGGACCGGTATGGGCTCCGGCCCGTACTGGCGTAGCCGTCAGGCTATTCCGGTGAAGATGAAGATAAGTCCGGAGGCCGGTGGGATGGTGTTCCCCACCGGACCGGTACGGGTGGCAGCTCGTATTGGCGTAGCCGTCAGGCTATTCCGGTGAAGATGAATGAGGTGGAGGCCGGGGGAGTGACGACTACTCCCGGACCGGTATGGGTGGCGACCCATATTGGCGCAATCGACCGAGATTGTTCCCTCAAGAAAGACGAGTCGTAATGACGATTACACTCGATTGTTACGCATTTTATATTTTATAAGGGGGAAACACGGTCGGTCGCGTCGACGGAGATCGGCCGTGCAGCGGTAGGGCTCGACCGCAAAAATCATGTTTCCCTTAGGATACCACGTCGAGGTTGGGGCGGCCCTGGATCCCATCGCTATGCACACTGTATCGATATACGTTTATAACGATGATTAGACATCTGTGGCTATGCAATTTACCATGGGGTACATAGTAGCGGAGGAGATATTTTGATATCGGGGACCCCCGATTGCCACCAATCCGGGCCTTTGCGATTGGGGAGAGCCTACGGAGGTGAGGAGCTCCCTATGTGCGATTGATGAGGCGTGCCCCGTAAGCTTAGCGGTGGAAACTGGCGTTTATTATTGTTTCGGACAGGGAGGAAGCTACGTATTATTCATAAATTCAGGAGACATAGTCGGTCCCCGACACCGCTCCTATGCGGGTTAGTTGGGAAGGAGCGCTCCGGGGCCGGCGGCACTAAGATGTTAATTTACGCAGATATTTATTTGGTCTAACGCGAATATTCTAAAATCACCAAAAGGGGGGTATACGCATGTTGGCTCATACATTGGGAGCTTATTTGGCTATGTGCATGAAATGGCTCATTGTTTGTTGTACCTGCGTGTCTTATGTGTCTCGCTAACGGTCCTGGAGGCGCGCCCAGCTCCTGACCGCATCGCCTGTCTCCCTAAAATATTCCGTAACGGGTGGTGGAGGGAATGGCCGCACAGAACAACACCGGTGCCAGGCCCCCACAGAAGAAAAAACCCCGTTTCCCGAGAAACCCCCGTTACACATACCGAAATAAAATATTTAGATAACAGCTGAGGAGCCCAGGAATATTTTCAAGACAGTCAAAGATGAGAAATTTGGCGGGTTTCTGCTTAAATGGTTGACATCGCCATTCGGCAGGAGATTCACCTGACCTTTTGCACCTTCGCCTGGAGCAGGCGTGTGAATTTATGTCTCTTAGGGGTGCCCGAACACCCCCAATGAAACATTGAGTTAGTGTTGAGAATGTATTCAAATTTAATTGTTTATCAACTTCAGAACTTTAAACTTGTTTTATTTGTTTCAGCAGGCCTGACTGAGGACCAAAACAAAGATAATATCATGCTTTCTGTTTTGCATGATTGGAATTGGTATTCTCTTAAATTTTGGCACCCCCAATGATTTTAGGACATCCACACCCCTGTCATGGAGAAACAGTACTGCAGCACCAAACTGAAGCAGATGATGAAGAGGCAGCAGAATGGCTGTACACCAGCTCATCATGATCAACAAGGATATTCCACCGTGTCATTCAATTATCATCTAAAATATACAAGGGTCATGTCTCTGCGACGCCCTGTTTCCCCTTTATGAAGGAAATCTCGAGTATGCTTCATTATGGGACACATTAATGCGTATTCCGTATTCCTTATAGCGTATTCCGTATTACCTCTATTCACACAACATCATTGCTCTCTAACAATCCTACTCTCACAACGAACCTATCCATACCATTTTTAGATTCATGTCAGTGTTAGTGGCACAACGATCCCCGATGTGCGTATGATGTTTTCTGCTTGAAAACAGCATCCCCTTTTCCCTCGTCTCTAAGCCAATCATACCCACCCGAGCCAGCTTCTGCCGTGATCAGAGCGTCTACTTGAGTCAGCGAGTTGGAGAGGACGACACCGACTGAAAGGGTCTTGTCGCGACACGTCCTTGATATGGAGATGTCTGATTTCTGCTGAGATGGCCCAGATTGAGTGAATCAATATGACGACGGGGCGCCACTTGACCTGGAGTCAATGAACCATAGCAGTTTGATGTGTTTTTTTTACATGTTTCGAAGCGGTGCTGCTACCGCTTGCTGTTAGCCTAGAAGCTTGTTTGTTGTATTTGCCAAAGATTAGCTAAAAATATAAATATCGGTGCACTCTTCCGGAGTATATTGTAGATTACAATTTCCTCTGATAACTGTCCAGCATCTCTAATAGTAGGTACCCGGTATGAAATGCTGCTGCTTCCTTTCTCTTCAGCATTGTCTTCGTATCGTGTTTTTGCTTATTACGGTAATGTGAATCGCCTCATGAATGATGATTTTTTTATTATGTTGTTTGGTTTCCCTTTACCAACACTTCAATTCAAGGGCAAAAAAAAAACAATTCAAAACTCCTTCAAACTGCTCAACCAGGACGATGGAAACAACATTCATTGATTTGCTATTTCTCATCTGGTCTCTCTGAGTTTCATAGATGTATTATGCTTAGCCATGAAAGCAATGTCGGACCCAGGACTTCATTTGAGGGGGGGGGCTAGGGGGCTCGAGCCTGCCCTGCCATTGCCTCGGATCAGCCTCCGGTCATGCATTTACTATGCATTTATTTACTACAGGTACTGTAACATTTCGGGATGGGGGGTTGAGCCCCCAGCCTCGTTTGTCTCTACCACCGTATGAAAGCTATTACAAAAAGAAACAAAAGGGTAACAGGGTGTCGGGGCTGTACTTTAAAATATAAGCGCTAACTCAATCTAATTTGATTGCATTTCTTCCATTATTCACCCAATGCCAGTTACTGCTTTATCATTTGACCATAGCTGATAGATTTACCACGTAAACAACGCCATCCAGAAATCCCTTGCCAGATCAGTCTGTTTCCACAAACCAAAACATGATTCCCTTCACGAATAGCAATAAATAGTAATAAACATGATTTTCCTTGACAGCCAGAGAAGTTCTCTGGAAAAACACCAGTGAGACGATTTAAACCAGGCAGCAGCCTGGGGAAATTCAACAAGGCAGATGCCTCCCTGTTTGGCTTAAATCGGATCAGGCTGTGGCCCACGACGCAGCAGAACCCCACTAGACTCAAAGGCGAGCGGAGAAGGCAGAGTCAGCGTCCGGGAGACGCTGATGACGCTGACGCTTACTACAGCGTCAGCCTCAGCGCCTCAGATCCAGCCTGTTCGGTGAAAGACGCGATTGTTCTGCTGGAACAGCATGATGTTTTTACCGGAGCAGGTGATTCTTTAATCACTGGTAGAATATCGGTCAAGTGGCGAGTCCTCGCCCAGTGTTTTAAAGGGAATGTGGCACCTTGGTCGAATCCAGGAATTTAGTGTAATTAGGGGTATTTTTAGCCGAAAATCATGAAAACGCCTATGATTTCTTTGAAATATTCACAATGAGCTCAATATTTTGCATTTCAAAATGTTTCTCTAGGGTGAAAAACTGCTGCCTGTGGATGACGTCCTGCTCAGGTAACTACTACCATATTCAATAGGCTTCAAGGGCTTCAATTGGCTGATTTCTCACCGTGATGTCAGCGCTGTCGTCACACAAACAGTTGACAACTGTGGCCGACTGGCTAGGGTAAATTTTGGCTACATTTCAGGTAGGTTTTTAGCTTTTCTCTACGGAAATTTTGAGTTTCAGGACAAATTATATATTCAGTACCGGGTTTTCCGGCATGCTTTACAACTTGGCTATCTCAGTTAAAATCACGTTATGAAGGTGTCACATCCCCTTTAATGACGACTTTGTATTCGCGCGCGTAATAGGTTTGCGCCACCTGTTATATAACATGTATTTGCATGATATGATACGAGCAGTTGCACTAACACTAGCAGTGGCGAACACATAGCTTTCATTGGGTATTACGGTTTGATTATCCCTTAATATAGACACGACCTCATTTGAAATAATTCTGACTTCAACAAAGTTGTAATAAGATATGTGGAAGTTGTTAACTAGGGGTTTTGTCACAGCAAGCAGGGGCCAAAACTCTTGCTCTAGAAAAGTAGTTACCCTGCTTGTTTCATTGCCCAACTAGTTTTTCCCGAAACGCATTGTAGTCCCTCAGATAAGCAGGAGTTTATTATTAGAACCCAAATTTACACTGATCAATTTCTGTTCTATTTATTGATGTATTCAAACATATTTCACGTTCGAAACTAGTCATTGAAGAAAGCTATACGCATTTTCAGTCACTAGTAGCAAAGTCACGTTTAACACGTAGCTTTGAAAGAGGTCTAACGAAAACAAATTGTCCACGCAGCGGAGTCTGAGCATTACGCCATTTTCTTGACGTCACCTTACACCACGTGAACACTTAGAGAGAACAGGGTCGATAGCGGATGAACTCTTACATTCTTCTCCGCGGGCGGTATGTTCTGAGGCAAATCAAATAAACGATCAAGTGCTTTTCCGGCGTGCTCTATCACATTGCTATCTCAATTCAAAAATAATTATAAAGATGCCGCTTTGCCTTTAAAGGACAGACAATTTCATTACGTATTAATGTATTTAATTCATTTATATATTTTAGTACGCTGACTTTATCCTTAAATGGGGTGTCCCGTGGATGATTGAGCAAATAAATGAAATGAAATATATGCCTAAAATGACATTCCATAGAAAAACACTTGATAATTAACGCTGCATGGATATTTCTCACAGGGAAAGTGAATAGATCATTCCATCACAAGTCTGGTCCCTTAAATAGACAATAATCCGCGGTTACGTTCCTAATTGAAGCTCAAATATTCGGACATGGTGCTTAAAAGGTACAGTCTCCTCGTTGGCGAATGTAAGAATTGGTCCGCCCCGCACAGCTCTTAAGCTGTAGCAGTCTAGTCCGTGTTCCATTGAAAGAATATGTGTAATTTAAGCTTTTATAAAGCTGTGTTAAGTTCTGAGCCGAGCCAGGAATAAGTTTATGAATTTTCTGAAATCAGTGGAAGGCTACGGACAGGAATCTTTCGTGGTTCGAAAGTGTCTCGTCATTGAAACACTTTCACTGCCTTTCTAGATCAAGATCGTCCGAAATGCTCTAGTGACACAAGTGCCAAGCTGGCCTCGCAACACGCACCTGAGTCTTGGCAGTGATCAATTAGAGCAGCTTTATTTGTGAAGCGCTTCCATTAGTCTGATTTGTCTTGCCGACACTGGAGGAGGGCAGGACCTAAGAGCTAATGGAGGCTGTCGGCGCTGATGGATTTGAGGACGCTACGGGTTGGCTCTGGGGTGAGCGCTGGCGGACGCTAGCGCTGGAAAGACAGAAAGGAAGGTTCAACGTGATTATACATATTTACATAAAATCCAAATATAGGATGGAAGGCAAAATACGACTCGGTTTACCCGCATATAGCTCTTGTAGATTTCTATCTAGAATCCCATACATGAATTTAACAGTGTAAGCATCAGGCTAGATAAAATGGGAGGATCTCAAATACAACGTGCCATTTTGCTATTACGAATTTTATGCGCAGTTCTTATCCGGACAGTGCGGAGTTCTATCGTAATTAAGTGATTAAAACTACGTTCGTAACTATTTTTTACCACACCATTCTCCCATGATCTGCAATAGCTTGAACGGTGTTTCACGCCATGAATCACGGACTTCTGATGGTATAAAGGTTAAAAACGAAGATTTCAACTCAGAAAAACCGAACATGATAAAGCTGAAGGTGGCTTCGTGAAAAGTGGCTGCGACTTCATACTTTCAAAACGGCGGGTAACCTTTTGGTTTTAATAAGAATGTGAAGTTGACGCAAGGCACGTTGGCACAGCACTCCTGTCGCTTCCCATCCTAAAAATGTTGGGTTTTAGCACAACCGTTCCCATGTACCTACACATGTATGTATGTACGCATGGCCATACCTACGCACACTGTCGTGTCTGTCATGCCCTAGCCAGCGCATTAAAAAAGAAAGGATGAAACATGTTTAAAAACGACAGCGTGAGGTAAAATATGGCCGATGCGTGCGCAGACTGACACTGTGACATCTCGCTTCCATGAACTATACCGTTTTTGTCTTCTTCTTGAGATCTTGAGACCTTCTTGATTGTTCGGCCGTTCTTGAAGAACATGCGTGGCATGAACAGACTGAGTGAACAGGAGACCAAACACAATGATTATGGACTTGCGGCTGGGCTGGTGGTGTTCGTTATGCGCTGTATACAGAGACGGATCAAACGGGAGGAAGGGATCAGTCTCCTTCGAGGCCTGTATAGCCGCCCCTGTAGTCGTTGAGAGCCAATGTTGGGCGCCGGGGGCGTCTTTAAGGTGCTTAAAATGCGGGAGTTGTACGTTATAGTCTCCTCAAAATTGACTTTAGAAGGTGACCCTGACAGAGTCCCTAGGTTTTCTGGCGCCTTACAACTGTTTTCTGCTCGTTCGCTGACAGTTGCGGATTTTCGGTCGACAATTCGGCTACCCCTCGCTAGTCTTCGCTGAGCCCTTAACAAAATTTGTTCGGCTGTTTTGCAGCAAGACTTTTGAAACAACCATCCCCTAAATAACGACAAGAAATCGCCATGGGATGTCAACCACCGGAATGCACAAAACACTTTTCCTGGTATAGACCGCCCCGTGAGGCTTGGTCTTCTTATCAAAAAGATAGATCCTCACGACCCTTGCAATTCAATTTTTAGTTCTAGGTTTTGAACGCGCTCGAGCGTAATCAACCTATCTCTCCCAGTCTTATCAAAGAACTACCTATCTGATAGTGCAATATTATCTAAACAAAAACTTCGGATTCCGCTGGCCAAGCTACTCCTGAAACTCATCCCACTGATCAATATCCCAGAGCTTGGCTGTCTTTTATATAGTTTTAATGGCGTTCCAATTTGAATGATGACATGGCAAGTGTCGTGGAGCAACACAAAAAGTCACACACATGTAAGCCTTTGTCTTCTTTCTTATTCTGAGCCCATGGGAGCACATTTTCACGTGCCATTCCTACACCCTAGCCCGGATAGATACAATTCTTTTCCTACATGAATCTGTGCAACAATGTCGAAAATGAAAAACCTCGGTATGGAAGTTAACACTCAGTTGACGCAGATGGTCGTGATAGGCGGCACCCTTCGCGATCTGCCTCCGGTCACCCTATTTGCAGAGCACCATAACTGACTTGCATGTCGTCAACAGTTTCAGATTGTTAATCGATCGACACCTCACATACCAGGCACATGTAGATTCAATCACCAAAAAGTGGATTTGTTTCCTCATGGCTGTAAATCATACACGGCACGGGATCACTCCCTCCGCCACTTAGACGCTGAATAACTGGCAATATTTATAGCAAGCTACTGCATCTCTGTGTATGGTTTCCGTGGGATAAGACAGGTGCATCGCATCCAAATATTTTGAATTTATGTGTCCGAGTGGTGACGGGACTAAGCAGGTACGATCACATATGGGACTTTATGGAGCGGCGGCGCGGGTTCCCGGCCCATCATTTAATCACATACCACACAGTTTGTGCCATAGAGCGTGATGTTGTATCTGGATTGCTGGAGGGTTTGGCCATGCTGATCGATATGCCAACACACAATGTTCATGGCCACAACAGACGCCGTGCCGAACAGTCGACGCTGCCTCGGTTACGGACGAAGACGGGCCGCCGCCTCTGGTACCGCGGCGTCGACTCGTTGAATAGCCCGGTACTGACCATTTTAAATCCAACTCAAAAACAGTTATGGGCTTCACTAGAAGTAAGTTAGGTTTTGTTGAGTGGGGGTGTTGTGTGACTGGCTCTTACTGATCATCGCGTACCCGTTTTTTTTAGCTGGTATGACCTCGACTCCTCGGTTGTTTTAATAGCCCTGACGAGACCGTGCGTAAATCTCCTCCGTTGCTACGGACCTCTTGGAATTTGGTCACGCATATACATACGTGTATACGTGTTTTATTAAAACTTACAGCTGCCTCTGAGTTGATGAGCTACTTGGAAGCTTACTAAAGGAAATGTGGCACTTTCATAATGAGATTTGAGCTAAGCTAGTCACCTAATAGAGCTTGCCGAAAAAGCAGTTGATCGATATTTCACGTGTCCCAGAACTTACCTATCGCGGAGAAAAAGGGTCAAAATGTACTGCCCATCAACCCCTCCTCCTCAGATTGTCATGTGACATGAGGCGACGTCAGGAACGAGACGTAGTTTTCAAGCCCCGGTGCATGGACATATGTTCCTTGCTTGAACATCTGTGAAACCTACATGCTAAATTGTCCTTTGGTGCTAGTGACTATAAATACGCATAGTTTGCTTCAATTATTATTTTGAAAGGTGGAATATGTTTTGTTATATCAAGAAAAAAATTATATGCACCACCTTTTATCTTGATAAAATCCTCTTGTAGCCAGAACGCTTCATTTGTTTTCTTGCTCACTTGTGGGACAAATTAAAGAGGCGCAATCTGGCAGAAGACATCAGATGATGACGTCACATGGATATGGAGACTTTTAAACTCTATCAAAGGAAAATGAAATAATGTGGAAGATTGGGCATTTTAGCCTTTTTCGGCAAAAATGCAATCAGATTCTTCTTCTTTTAACACCCGCACTGGAGGAGGGTCTGGCACTAACGCGCACTGGAGGGGGCCTAGTAGGCCCCCTAAGATCTCAAAAACTAAGAGGTGTAGAAAAACGCCATTTGGGGGGTGAGTGGGGGCTATGATGATCTACATCATGACCAATTTTCATTGACCTAGGTCAATATCTCTAAGGTCAAACGAGGTCATAAAGGTCAAATCTTGGCCATGCTTGGGACCGATTGGTAAATGCCGTGATTATGCGGGAAAATGGCGGGAATAAGCTAAAGGCGGACCAGGGTCATATAGAGAAGGTCTCAAAGAGCCTTCCCTACAATTTTGGGGTCAAGGTCATTCAAGGTCATTGACCTTAAAGGTCACAATATGGTATACTACTTATAGTGTACACTTTGACTAACACAATAGCCACCGTTTGGCGGGAAAACCTTTCCCAATGACCTTTGACCTTGACCTTTGACCTTGAACTTTGTATTGGGGTACCTTATCGATGACGTCATATAATAATATTCGTCAGACCGGGTAACGCCATTTGACCGGAAGCACTGTGGTCAGTGACCTTGAAAGTGCAGATATGACCTTGATCTGTGACATTTAACCTTGACCTTGACCTTCACATGAGGTGATCTTGACATATAATCCCGGTTATATGGCGTTATGACTTCACCACTCGGTCTCCAATACAAGCTAACTGGTCCGACCGCGCAATTACGGAGATCTCAAAATGCAGGTCTGATTTTGAAAACCTAAAAGTCAAAACATTTTCGACCGATTTTCAAAAAAATTTTCACCAATCGACGCGCTATTAATTTCTGTTAAATTTGGCAAAGTATCGTTTTTCGGCTATGAGCGGTTCTCCGGCCATCGTGGAAAAACAGGTGGGGGGCCTCCGAGGCCTCCTCCAGTGCGCGTGTTAATGCAATTAACAAATGAATGTATGGAATGTAAACCATTTTTCGTTTAGTTACATCGCTCGGCTCAGTTGCCCCGAAACCTAGAGTAGAAACAGATCTGAAACGTAAAGCATCCAAGAAGTCAATCAACGCAAATGCTGGTGTAGCTTTTGGTACACGGTAACATCCATACATTACAACAAGGATAAACAGAGTGACATATAGCCTCTCTGATACCTAGACAGCCTGGAGCCAAATCACCCCGAAGCGAACTGCAGGCAGACGTGGGAGGTCACGTCAACATAGAGGTCACTCGTCAGCACGCCCTGAGGTGGTTTGACTGACGCTGCAGTGAACTGGAAGTGGAGAAGCGTGTATATCCACGCTATTTTCGACATAAAATATATTCTGCAAGTAGTGCCTAAGAGGTTTTCTATGGTCCTGCAGGAAGTTTCAGGCTTTGATTTTTAAAGGCTTGTTTGATTAAGCATACGTATTTGTCGGAGGAGTTTGGGTACTAGCCCCTCGACGTTTAATTTCAAAGTATCCAGATTCCAGCCAAGTTAGGACGAAAACAGAACATTTTTTAACCAGCCGGTGTGAAAGACAGCTGTGAGCCCAAAGCCTATGTGTTTCTGTTGCGAGAGGGGACAGTCCCTTGTCAACAGCAGGTCTAATATTGACTGGCCTCCTCGCTTTGTTGCCGTTGGTGACGTTTATAATCAAAGATTCGGGGTTTAAAGTGTGGACTAGTTGTTTGTTGGGGCTTCTTTTCAAAATCTATGCGTCTCTGAAAAACAAAGTTGTATAACACGTTAGAGATGGGTACATTGTTCTAAAATGAATTGCAGTTTCAAGCCATGCACAAATTCCAGAGAACTAATAAAATATCTGGCCACTCTCGTAGTTTTAACCTATCACTAATGACTGCCAAAGCCAAAATCTTGAACCGTTTCAAGATCAAAGCACAAGAACTACATCATCACCGATCACTAGCATGCGATGATCTAATACACGGCATACATTCACGGCTGCTTCGGCGTGGTGTTTATCAAACACGTGGACCCCACGCCGCGTCGTCGTCGTCGTCGTCGCCACCCACGCCTCCCCTCCCCGCTCGTTCGTTCCGTGTCGGTAGCGCTGGCGTCGCACGCCCCGGAAGAGGTCGATCTTAGCTCGGTCACAGTTCCGTAACTGCGTCGAGAAGTGTCTGAGGGCGTGATAGATAAGGGCTGATTTCTTGTCCCGCGTATTGGACGGTACAAGTTGGCTATGATTAGAAGCTCCTCCTCGGGTGGGATTAGTTAGATAGTTTCGAGCTGTAGGATGAAAGGGAAACGAAACACTGAAGCGTAGAATTGGAGGCAGGTGCGGTGTTTCAAATAATTTTGACTAGGAATCAACCTGACTGCGTTTGCTTCGGCCATTTGCATTTACCCTGAGGTTAATTAGTACGCACCCCTCATCTACAAACTGGGAAAGACACTAATCAGAGTCTGATAATCATTTGCATGCAGCTAAAACCCAGCACTATGTTTGGTTTAAGCCGCGTTATATTGTTACAATACCAAACCAAGCCACGGCAGCACCAAGCCACGGCTTAAAGATGCCCCCCACTTTCTCCACTCGATGAAGTCAAGGCAGATATGCCAGGTTTTCTGGTCGAAAAGAGTCAAATTGATTCCAAAAAGAGCACAGTTATTTCAGAGTGCACATTATTAATAAAAAGAAAGTTAGTCCTGGATTTTTGTTGGCTAATTTGGCACTTCTGGTTTCTTCTTTAGCCAAAAATCCTAGCCCTTGTCTCCATCTCATTCGGTGGAGGGCGCAGGAACAACTCCAATGAGTAGACGTACGGACACCTTTGCTACCCCGCCATGTTTTTCATCCGTCACGCATGTTGACAAAGCCTCGCCATGTCAACATTGCTGCTTGCGGGCGAGAAAAGGCTGATGAAAGCTAGGAAGAAACGCCGTGGAGGAAGCCAACTGGTATGGTAACGCGCAGGAGAAATGGGTTAAGGCTTGGTTAAGTAGACTTAATTCTGTGGAAGAGCGGCTGTGTCTTGATGTTATGCGTTTGAGAGTGCTCTTTAACGCCACCTGAGCAAGGCAGCAATTTCGTAAAACTTTGAAATGTTATTGCTGCCATTTACCCTCAGGCTCTTCAAATGTTCGTTGCGCACAGAAAGTAGTTTTGAAGTTCCAAATCAACATGTGTCAATACTGGGAAATTATTCTTCCCAGTTCCCGGTTTCTCCGCTAAAATATACATGGCCATTTCCTGGCTGTTTGCACCTATCTTTTGACATGATCCATACTGTGATTTTTCTTTGGCTTTTCACGTACTGAATGCAATAAATATTTTTAGATTGTGCTGAGTCTTCTTCAACTATTTTCTGTAGTTCTATGAACTAAGTAAGCATCGAAAAAAGATCATTTTTAAGCCGTGGGCGAGTACACCACATAACACAATCTAACTCCAGGCATCACCCTCATTTGATCCAGCCTATAACGATACAAAGCTATGCGCCCCTCTATGAAAGCCAGGCCTCGTTAACACTCATGAAAGGCATGCCAGCGGCGGCAGCGACCAATTTGCCGGACTGGGACGCTACACAATCCGATGCCAGTGCGTGACCTTAAATTGCCTCACTTTACTTCGCTGAATAATCTCATAGATGGGTTGGAAACCAGACACCGTGCCGGGAATAGTATAACAGGTCGCACAAAGTTAGCATTGGTGTTTGAGGTTCTAGCGCAGATCCTCGTTAGAGACCTCATTTGCCATCGTGAAAGCGCTTCTAATCACCCCAAATGCTGTTTGATGGAGTATATCGAATTCCGAAGTCAATAATCGACAAGGATTCTTGTCAAATCCTTCTTGATAGAGTGATCATTGAATACAGACACCTCGAATCATAAGCGTTGGTAGATGCTCGTCATAAATTCACATTAAACCTATCGTATTAACTTGAAAACACGAGAATGGGCTGTGTTATAGACATGGAAGGCAGTTTTTACCAATCGTGAAGCTGAGTTCAAATCTCATATGTGTCCACCGAATTTCTCACATCCAGTCGCGTGTGAATGAGCAGGAATGTCTAGCCATTCTAGCCGATGTGACATTAATACAAATTCTAAGCAAATGAAAAGAAAAACTAATATTTTCCAAGTGTGGCACAGGCTCAGGAAAAAATGAAAAGTGCTCAGCGGGAAGAACAAATGCAACGGGATTTCATTATATGGCCCCATCACTCCGACAGGAAGTCACTTTTGGGCCCGAATTGTCTATGCCTTTATTCTATTCCTGAAGATAAAAAACGGTATTGCCGATAGCCTATCATCTTACCCATAATATTTGTCCCCAGGTCAGGCTCAGTTTGAAACGGGCCGCACAAACCCGTTCATGCAGGAAATGAAAGCAAAGGTTTCAGCGGCTGCAGCGGCAGAGCCATCACCTCCAGCCAACATTATGCTTATACCCGGGTATACATGCAGATCGTGCGCTTCCCTCCGGCTGTTGCTCGGTCCATAAACCAAGAAGACTCGCACCAATTCCACGTAAGGCAGGAAATGAGGCAACATCAATACCCAGCCACCCTGTTGGCTCTGCGCTCAGTTTCCCCCGCGGCGATGTTTCCTGAACAGGCGCGAGCCAATGTGGATTAAGTAGCCCGCGGCGCTAAATCTGGAGGTTATTAACAAACAGAGGCGGGCGCCGCTACCAAATTTTGAAGCCGCTGTCGCTTCTTCTGCTACCACTGCTTCATCTACTTTAGGTTGGCCTCCTGAAACCGCTACCGCTGCCGCTTCTAGCGCTAGTTTTTCAAACCTCGCGAAACCGCTATCCGCTACTCTGTTTCTCTGATACCGCTGCTTTTGCTATAGAGCGCCATACAAAAAATATTTTTATGGTCCTTTTGGATAAATTTCAAATAAAACTACTGCTTATCTGTATATTACATCCAAAATTAGCAGTTTCATTATAAGACACGAAAACACAATCACGCGGCAAACATATTTATTCAATATCCTTTTGTTTTTATAGTGGAGGCAAAATTTTCTCTCCATCTCCATCCCCTATTTGGGGGGCGGGGAGGAACGGAAGGGGGAAGTAAACTTGTCAGGCTGTTGATAGCGGTTTTTACTTGTTTGGAGTCTGCTACCCACTACTCCGCTGCTTTTTGGTTCCAGAAACTCCTACCCGACCGCTACTCCGCTACCATTCGGAGAGTCTGCAAGTAGCCGAGTAGCGGAGTAGTGAACTTAAATAGCGGAGCACTGGGCTCTGTTAACAAACAGGGCTTTTTGGATTCTTACTCTTTCAAATACGCACGTAGGGTAATAGATTGGTTTTCATAGATTGCGTAGTTTTCAAGTGCTACAAAGTTTGGGGAGGGAGAGGATATAAGACTATTCTTTAAGGTCGACTTCCTTTCCTGGTCCTGCCATGGTAATAATGAGCGTAGCTCAGGCTTTCAGAAAAGTTAGGTACTAAACCAGCATAGGTCAGTCACGTATCTCATCCTTGCCCCAACCCTTGCCCCACCAGGGCCATCGATGCCCCCCTAAGGTTTTTCGAGATAGCAGAAACACGACGAGACGCAGCACCGTGCTTGAGGGCTTTATCTCTCACCCCATTATTTTCCCGCTATCTCTGAAATTTTATGCCCCAGGTCACCCAAGGTCAGGTCACCAGGCAAGATCAACCAAGGTCACCTCACTTCAACTTTTGAGCTCTATAAGAGCTACATTTCTTGGTGGATCGATTTGAAACTTCCTACACTTCATGACCTCTCCAGGGTCTACAAGGTGTTGGTTCGGGATTTTTCTGTTTGGTGACCTCAAGTCAGGTCACGAGATGACCTCTCCCATTGAAAAAGCATGGGAAAAGCTGTCGTATGATCTAAAAGTCACAAAAAAACGATTGCAAATGCTCAGCTTGCTCAGAAAAGCGTTCTTGGACACCCTTTCACGGATCCCAGGTGCCATATTTTCCGTTTGACCTCTCCGAGGTCATCCAAGGTCACCAGGGGTCAAAACAGTATTTTGACCATAAATTTTGACCCAATTAAGCTAGAGCGCTGAATCAAACATCATCTTGTATGTCTCGTCACTGGCTTTCATTTGATATACGACAAGATTACTTTCTGACCTTTCGTGACCTCAGGTCATATTAGGTCACGAGGTGACCTCTGGAGGTCATTAGATTTCACATAGCGGAAAAGGTTTGACATTTTGATATCAAATTTACCTTACCAAATCTCAATAGCTCTAATAACATGAGAGTTATGTCCAGTTTTCTTAAGCATTGCATATTTGAGTGAAAATAGCCTTTCGTGACTTAACTTTACCTCTTGAGGTCAAACCATTGACCTGATTGCCTAAACATACATATAATTCCGTATTGAATTTACGCGAGCTTTATAATGCACTTTGCAGGTTTGCGCTAACCCCCATATTTTTGGAGTTAGAGGGGACCATCGATGGCCCCCGGTGGGGCAAAAGTGGCGCCGGACCCCCGGTGGGGCGCGGGTTAACATTGCAGGCTTGGAATCTGCACGTAAAAGGAGTTGGCGATTAGAATGTCGAACTATCAGTGACAGACATGTTGGTGACTTAAGCGTGACTAAATCTTGGTATCCAATTGAGTCAAGAGGTCAGTTTCCTCTCATTCGGGTTGGTTTGCCGTTCAGTCACCGATGGCTCTAACTCACAGATAGTATCTTGTACACAGAAATTCTTTTAGGCGGATGTTGAGATGATATTTGGACCCACATCAGTGCTTGCACGGATGAAGAAATGTGCCTGAAACCTATCGGTGTTATGCATGGTCGTACTATGGAATAAGACTCGAAGAAAACGAGCATGAAGTGTCATTGAGAAATATGCACATTCAGTGAGCGAAAAAGTAAATAACTTGTCTGATACATTAGGCCATTCTTTCTTTGTCATCGTAAAACTACGGGGAAGGCTATCCCTCCTTTTTCCATGTCGTATTCCATATCAAACAAAAAGAAAGTTCATACGCTTTGCTTCATTCTACGTGCTGATTTATTTTTTCTTAACCGAGAGGCCGCGCTCTATGTGGGTACACTGCTGATCACAGGTACAAAACAACAATTCTCTCAATCGGATGCGTGGACTGTGTGCAGCGTAGATGCGCATTTACACACACACACACACACACACACACACACACACACACACACACACACACACACACACACACACACACACACACACACACACACACACACACACACACACACAATACCAGAGGCGGATCCAGCATTTTCTAGGGGTGCAGCGTTGTTGTCGGGGACGAAGAAGGGCGTCATAACTAGAAGTTTGCGCCTATTTTCTCTCAAGGTTAATTTCAATACTTAATTCTTTATTTTTGTGCAGAAGCATCTCTTTTCGGACTTGATAGATGCCTGATACCATAACATGGTACGTTAATTGTTCACCTAATCTTTCAGTGGTCGCCGATGCCCTGAAAACCGCCTTTGATCTACTTCTGGATAAGGGCACACATGGTGACTGCTGCGCCTCCAGCGACGGTGCACCGCCATCTTTGAAGAAGAGGAGGGAAGGCTGCCCATTGTATCCGCCCCTGGTAGACAAGGAGCATTTAAAGGGAATGTGGCACCTTGGTCCAATCCTTGAATTTAATGTAATTAGGCGTACTTTTAGCCAAAAATAATGAAACCAGTCATGATTTCTCTGAAAAATGTACAATAAGCTCAATATTTGGTTTTTAAAAATACTCCTCTAGGAAAAGAAATAAATATCAGACTGTGGATGATGTCACGATCTGGCAACCACTACCATACTTGAAACGCTTCAAGGGCTTCGATTGGCTGATGCTCATCGTGACGTCAGCATATGTCGTCACATCAGTAGCTCACAACAATGACCGCCGGCGACGGGGGCTGAGGGGGGCTGGTGTCAGGTAGGTTTTAGCTTTTTTCTACGGAAATATCGAGTTCAAGCAAAAATATAGTACCGGGTTTTCCGACCTGCTTTACAACTTGGCTATCTCAGTTAAAATCACGTTGTGAAGGTGCCACATTCCCTTTAAGGACAACGGCAGCACACGCTCCAGCAACACGTAAGCACATGTATGGACGAACGAGTGGGTACGCACGCGCTGAGACGCGCGCACACTGCGTCTCACCACCAAGCGTTAACGGCCAAAAGCAAGTTTATAGATCCCCGCCCGACGACTCCAAAGCACACACATAGACGTGTACTTGTCCAACAAACACTTATAGAGAGCACTTAACAAACAATGGCCCACTTGCGCACGACGAAGCGACTCACTATGTTCTTGTTCAAAGTTCTGTCTATGGCGCCTATTAAAAAAAACAAGTAAACGCGCGTGTTTAGTTTTTTGGAACCATGAAGCACCATCTTATAGTTTTTCAGCATAACATATGCTCTAATAAAGGTAGAAAGTTAAGAAACAGTATATTTTGTGTATCAGGCAGATGAAAATATTATGTTTTTTCTGAGATCTTGGATAAAAGTTAATCATTGGCTTAAAGTCTCGGTTTGGAAATTTGTTGGGACATTTAGTTCTGGATTAAGTAAAATATGCTCCAAGTTTCCAAAATGAACATGACATTAGGCACAATAAATGCGATTGGCTTGCTGAAGAATCTTCTTTGCCTTATACTCGCAGCTTCAGTCGACAGTAATTTGTATCATTAAAAAAGAACAATTCTTCCAAGTGCAGCCCGGACCAACTTGTAACCTTACAAACCAGGATTGTCTACATCTCTGCATTTTACAAACATTTAACCTTGAAACTAAGCGAACCAATACAAAATTCCTCTGTAAATTCACATATGACCCAAGCAGCGGTCATCTGTAACACCACCCCACCCCCGCTCATAGACAGAAACTGCCGGCATTATGACGTGCCGTGACGTCACCCGTGACGTCACTGTTTACGATGTCTTCATTAGCACACGCCCGTAGGGATCATGCCGCATTTGGAGTTTGGTGTGCTGCACGGCCATCTTCAGCGAGAGCTCTGCTTGACGGCACAGTGCTGAATCTGTGGAACCAGAGAGAGGGAGAGATAGCATGAGAAACGGACGATACCAGCACCCAGAAACCTGCCAGGAATACGTTTCTATCGGAAATCGATCCAAGAAGAATAAAACAACGTTTCGTTGATAGGTTTTGAAGTGCTGCGGTAGGAGCATGATGATAAGTTGATAAGATGTTCACTGGCCTGTCCCCTGAATCAAATAAAAACACGAAGATTCTTCAGTGTTAATAATCTTCAGTGTTTTGTAAGATTCACTGGCTGTCCTGAATCGGAAATGGAAAACACGAAGATTCTCAGTGTTAATAATCTTCAGTGTTTTTACATTTCCGGATTCGAGGCGCAGGCCAGTGAACATCTTATCAACAAAAAAACTTTTCGTTTCATTTTCACACGGGGCAGAGTTTCATTCCATCCATTTGCAACATAAACGCACCCATTGGCTTCATCACAATTTGGGAAGTTATTACCGAACAAAGGAAGCCAGCGGCGACTCTTCCGCTTTCCACGCCGTTCCTGACTTTTGAGTGTTGGACTTTTCTATCAGTAGAGGCTTATGCTGCACCAGGGAGAACCTAGACTCCCGTGCCGGGGAGCCATGCGATTTTAATCAAGATACCAAACGAGTACGAGCTTACAACGGACGTATTCGCGAGCATTTCAGACCTATTTTGCTTTCTACTTAATATTCCTTGTTTGGGGGCTACTTGGCATCGATTTCCAAAAACCCCGTGCATAGCCTTCGGTAACCTTGGCAACGAAGAATGTGCACATCTAGCTCTCTGTCCGATTCGCGGCACTGTTTCTACAATTCCCGTGGCAGCGACCATTTTCTCCATTTAGCGATAAGCGCCCCGTCCTCTCTCTGAGAGCATTTACTCTCATCTGCCTCTTCCTGCAGCATTGTGAGCGCATATGGATGACTCCCGTTCCAATGTGGCGCACTCTATATGGAGGCGATTGTGGAAGCAGTAACTGGAAAGATTATGGTTTCCCAATCAGCAAAGAAGGACCTGAAATAGTAATATGGTGCAATGGTAGGCGGGAAATACAGACATGCTGTGCTGATGGTATTTTTTATATGCGATTTGCTCTCTCATCTATTACTTCCAAGGCTTGAAGCTTTGTTTACACTGTGAAAGCATTTATTTACCACATAAATTGTAGGTCTGAAGGTGGCTTGACTTTACCTGAGTGTTACTTTGAAATCCACGCTTAGAAAAAGTTTTTCCGTGGCTGTATCAATCGAAATTAATGGTTTCGACATTAGCCTTACTCTCTCACAAACCTGCGACGGGAGGTATATTTTTAGAGGTTTTTATGGTGCATTCCATAAAACCAGCTCTTCTTCTCTGCCTTTTTCAGAATTGGTATGGGAAAAATGTATTGATAAAGCCTCGAAAGTAAAATAGCCTTTCGTCAAATGTCTTTAACTCTCACTGCTTACTTAAACCGGAAGACCAGAAATGATAAGTTCATCTGCAGCGCCCCAGCTTGGGGGCCCTGAATAAAAAGTCTCCCCAAGTTAGAGCAACAACTGGCTCGTCGGTGTTTAGGTATAAATTCTCCATTATTTACGAAGTCTCTAAGCTCACAGCTTTACATTTCAAACAGCTTAAGACCATGAAACACAGTACCGGACTAAAACTTTAGAAACATCCAGGGAAAGCAGTATTAAGCCAATAAAGACAGGCGTCATGCTATACAGGCATTGACAGCAAAAGTGAAGAAAAATAAAACATTAGAAAATAGCATAAAACTAACCATGAACAGCATATTCAATCAAATACATCATACCTAAGAAAAAAACTCCATTATCGATAGACTCGCCTTTACTTTCCCTTAAAAAGCATGCATATGACCGATTAATATGAAGAAGTGCATGATCTTGATAATGATAATAACATTGATTATATGCAGAACTAGACAATCATCATAAATTGTTTCATTCGCAACCCAACCCGAGTTAGTCCACCGTTTTACACTCCACCTCTTTAGAAAATGTCTGAAGGCTGGCAATGTCAAGGATTACAATCTTGATGGGATGGAGTGCCGTAGAACAAAAGGAAGTGAGGGAAGAGAGAGAGAGGGGAGAGAGAGAGAGAGAGAGAGAGAGAGAGAGAGAGAGAGAGAGAGAAAGAGAAAGAGAGAGGGGACGGCATTCCGAAGGTTAGCAGAAACGGAGGAAATGAGAGAGACGAAGAGAGAGGGGAAAGATGCAAGGAATAAGGGTGAATGTTGCAGTAAAAAGCGCGAAAATAGAAAACGAACGAGAGAATGACATAAGGGATGGAACAGTGTTATCATTGGTATGCTCCACCTCCATCTGCCCATTGCCACTGCTGGTGGCACACCTCTGTGACGCACTATTGTAGCAGAACGCTAACGACGGCCATCACTGCGGAGCCAGGCGCCAAACAGGGTGGTTTCTGGCACATCCCAGCGTGCTTTGTTGACGCGGCAGCTTCTGCTTCCCACGAAGCCGCAACATCCGCATATCAACTGCCTGAGTGATTCGACTGAGACGAATGCAGAATATTTCCCTAGGATAAGGTAAAACGAATGCATCAAAGAAAATATTGAACTGGTGTGAACGTGTGCGTGCGCATGTGGAGAGAGAGAGAGAGAGAGAGAGAGAGAGACAATTATATGCCTCTCAACTCATCAACGACCATGTAGAATCTCTCCGCGAATATCCTTAGAAGCTTTTCGAACGCGCTGTGTCAGCCTCCAATCAGAGTTGTGCCGATAACAGTCAGGCCGGTTCACCCCCAGGCGTGCCACTCCCGGTGCTGTTCTACCAATCATTCGGCCGATCGAGCCGTATCGAACAGACAAGCGGGACGGACCGAACAGAGCGAGAGCCAACACAGACGCTTCGGCCAGGAGCGCGCCGCATTGATGCTTGACTGTCACGCGATGGGTTGGACGGCATTTGAGCTGATCTGCACGCTACGTTTGCTGGTGGAACTGATTAAAGGGCGTCCACAGACGGTGAAATATCTGGATGGGGTAGGCTAATGCAAGTAAAACAGAGTGCGGCTGACTGGAAGGCTCAGAAGATATCGACGTGATCGACCGATTTGTACACAAACTCTTTTTGTTATTGAATAAGCGTATCCCTTCAAATGTCCAACAGAGTGAAAGGCGTGAGTCATCCTATGTGAGGAGTGGAAGTTAACCTAAGGGTGCCCATGATGCAGTATTGTTTTGAAAATAATTGTTCTCTCAAGATGTTTAGAAGATAAAACATTATAGTTCTAATGTATATGCAGATGTTTTCAAATAGCGTGTTCAATCTCTTGCACATGCGGAAAGCACCCCGTAGGAGAAACAGGAGGTCCATCATCAACCAGGCTGTATAAATATTGAAGGGCGGCTGCTTAACAGCGGAGGCGGGCCAGTAGGGCGCCGCTGAAAATGCCTGGTCAACTGGAAATCACCCACAGGGACGGAACAATGCTACAATCATTGGCTAAGAGAACTGGAGTATAAAAGGTGTCTATTGGCTTTGTGGAAATGTGCATGATACATGACCGATGACAAAATATATACGAAAAACTCAGCTTAACAATCAGTACGATTTTGAGATCATAAGTGTCTAGGACATACACCAACCTTCAGCAGTCTTACGTTCAGCAATTGATGCGTTTTACGACACACCAACTGCTGAGGTTACGTGGTGTTCCATCTCTCGTCATGTTGAAATTTTTTTGTGGTGATCAGGAAGTTCTTATTCCGTATTCCCGGCCGGGATTTGAACCCGGGACAGCGGTGTGGAAACCCAACGCGCTATCACTGCGCCGCTAAATCTTAAAACTTTAGAGATCATTATGAACTAAAATTTCCACGCAATTTTATAAGAAACAGCTTAAAATGATAGCTTCAATGATACTCATGGTCATAAGTAATACCTGATATTGTCATAAGCATGATGGGTAAATAAAAATAACCCAAATACTAAAATATTTAGGAGTTATATAAAAATAAATTAATTACAACCATGCTGAGACTAGAACCCTTTTTGGAAAAAAATTTGTTACAGCCATGTGTTACCATTTCGCTGATGAAGCTAGACGTTCATGCTACACGTCGTCAAATATGTATGCGTGCTTGTGACTGCGATTTATTGACTCTATCTAAGCATCAAGGGATAAATATTAGGGGCATTACTCCCAAAATATTGAGCGAAGAATAAAAGTCAAATTAGTAGAAAATCCTGTCAATGTGCTTACCTGGTTCAGGGTTCGCTGGCGCGGCGGGGGTGTAGAAATCCGTGGTGAACTGCCCGCATGGTATTCCGGAGAGACGCGACAGGTCGATCAGGCCCAGACTAAAGGAACGCTTCACGTCAGACAACAGCACAGATCTCGTCAGACAACAATCTAGACTGCAGGAACCCTTCACGTCAGACAACAACCCAGACTGCAGGAATGCTTCACGTCAGATAACAGCCCATACTGAAGGAACGCTTCACGTCAGACAACAACCCAGACTGCAGGAATGCTTCATGTCAGACAACAGCCCATTCTGCAGGAACGCTTCACGTCAAACAACAACCTAGACTGAAGGAACCCTTCATGTCAGACAACAGCCCATACTGCAGGAACGCTTCACGTCAAACAACAACCTAGACTGCAGGACCCCTTCACGTCAGACAACAGCCCAGTCTGCAGGAACGCTTCACGTCAGACAACAACCTAGACTGCAGGAATCCTTCACGTCAGACAACGGCCCATTGGGAATGCTTCACGTCAGACAACAGTCCAGCTTAGGAGGCTTGGAATCATGCCATTTTAGAATATTTTTGTTCTGTTGATTCTGCAGTAATGATATGATGCATCATGGTGTTGAAAGTCAGAATCCCTTTGCAATCAGGGGATTGCAGCCCGCCTTATTTTGCCTCTCTAGGCATTTTTTGTAATATTCCATGGTGGCCACGTTCACTACGTGCCACATAGAAACTCTATGTCAGGTCACCAACTCAATGTCGTGCCATTGTCTGGTGTGCACATTGATGTGGCAAGATTGGCAAGACTGGCAGCTCGCGCTAAGGGACTGGTGTGATTGACAGCCTCCTGTGCAGCAAACCACGATACAAAATAAAGCGCCAGTGGATTTGACTTTGAGATTAGTGCCAGCGTCACGGGTGTATGGATTCAGCTCACAGCGCGCACACGGAATGAAAGCCCGGCGATCAATACTGAGCCTTATTCATTGGTCACCGAATTTGCTTTTACTTCTAATTGCTGTGCGCCTTCCTTTGAGGTGACCTTATTATCAGCATTAACTGTACTCTACCACTATTCAAAGGCAGAATGGAGTGCTTCATATGCAGAATGTACGGAATATGTGCATTTGCAGTTCCCAGCAGAAAGGAGCAGTGATTTTTTGTAACAGATGGAAAAGATGGAAAAGTCCTAACATATCGATGGAATCTCACACGCCTCCACTCATGCCATTTAGCGAGTCGGTAAAATGTATTATAGCCAATTAATAATCACAAAGTGAATATCACTATAGTTTTAAAAACAAACTGTAGTCATTCGATTGTACTGAGCCATTCAACTTATACATACCTACACAGCTAAATAGTTTTATTTTTCAATTCATCCTTCTGCTACCACCACAAACTCCCTGTGTCTTCAGTTAGCCTCAGTGTCCGGACTCTCGATCGTCGTGACAAAACTGAGCTTCAATAGAAAAAATTCGTGGTAGTTAATGCCAATATTCGTGCTTTCTCTAGACTACATTCAAGAATAATGCGCCCATCCCTTCCTTTTAAGTGGCATATATATGACGTGGCTGCTTACTTTTTGTGTTGTATCATACAGGGGAAATGTTACACGATTTGTTTTGTTCATTGATTTACTTATTTTTGTTTCTAGTTCCACTGTATAAATTTGGCCTCAGGTTTGCGGTAACGCTCCCACGGACATCCATTGGATAGGCCGGAATATATAAGCGCTCTGTACCGCATGCTGGGATTAAGATATACGCATCCCTGTTGGGATTAGGATCTACAGGTCCCTGATTGGATTGGGATCTACACACCCCTGGCGGGATCAGGATCTAGACAACCCTGCTGCGATTAGGATTTATACTTCCCTGCTGGGACTAGGATCTTTACTTCCCTACCAGGATTAGGATCTCTACTTCCCTGCCGGGATTAGGATCTATACTTTCCTGCCAGGATTAGGATCTCTACTTCCCTGCCGGGATTAGGATCTATACTTTCCTGCCAGGATTAGGATCTCTACTTCCCTGCCGGAATTAGGATCTATACTTTCCTGCCGGGATTAGGATCTCTACTTCCCTGCCGGGATTAGGATCTCTACTTCCCTGCTGGGATTAAGGATCTCTACTTCCCTGCCAGGATTAGGATCTCTACTTCCCTGCCGGAATTAGGATCTATACCTTCCTGCCGGGATTAGGATCTCTACTTCCCTGCCGGGATTAGGATCTATACTTTCCTGCCGGGATTAGGATCTATACTTTCCTGCCGGGATTAGGATCCACACATCTTTGTGTGGATCATCTGTGCATCATCGCGGCTCCGGTGGGAATTCAAACCCGATAAATAGGCTATCTCAGCCCCCGAGCATTTCAGAGCTCAAATGTTCTGACAGAAACAAGGAATATTTCACTGCATCATATTTTAACGCATAAAATTCATACTAACGTACCAAATACGCTTGGGGTAGCCTTTCCAGTCTGTGTGTGTTGCAAATATAACTCTTCTAAAGTGATACCAGGTTCAACAATGGAACCGACACCCGCAACTACTTCCACAATACATACATATAATATATTGTTCATATCATAGATCTGTTTTGTTAAAGGTAGGTACTATTTTTACATTTCACAAATATCAAGGAAGTGTTTCTGGTATCTCTTGTCACTGGCGCTCAAACCAGAGTGCTAGGCCGGATTGAGGAAGGGGAAAATCCCCACAATTCGAAAACAAATATATAAGGATCCTTCTAAGTCCCAACTGCTTTTCTACCCCTTGGATTCACCGATGGTTACAACTCAAACACAAGGTAGTCCTAACTCTCTGACATCAACATTGTAGAAAGTTCGAACAAGGCGTCGACGCACCCGAAAACCCAAACGATGATGATGACCAGCCTGGTTGCCTCACAAATGTGGTGTCAGCTTAAATGAAGGAGGGAAGTATTTGTGTCAGAGATAATTCAATTCAAAAAGCATGCATGGTGGTAATGGAGGTGTAACAATGCATGATCATAACGCAATTTCTTTAAAGTGATATTTTTAAAAGCATGCGTTTTATAGCATTTGCAGCTATCAGTGTCAACCATTCGTATCATTGTTTACAGTTTGTGTAAATTTTCTCTCACTTTGTTTTTGGCGTAACCATGGCATACTAAATCCCCTGGATTTATGACCTGCGGTATTTCGTCGGGTATTTTCCGATATTCTCGTAGTGTACTAGGGTCTGAAAAAACGAGAAATTAGCTATAGATCTGCAAGATATTCCAATTGGAGTGAATCAATGCAAATTAAATACTTGCAGACAGTACAAAGCTGGCTACTCACATAAAGTTACGAAAATGAGTTATCCTAGCCTATTGGAATTTTGAACGACTTTGACTTTTAGAGGGAGCAAATAAAATATCCGCGTCAAATGCCTCTCCAAAACCTCTTCAGAAATACTTTTTCAGGCATTTTGTGCACAAATGTAGCTCTTGAGTAGTACACCTACCGAAGGCAAACACGAATTCAAATTGATACATGATTTCACCCTTTTTATCGCCCAAGCGCCGCCTCTAACCCACCAATGTCTCCACTTTGGTCATCGTAAGCAGACACTCACCCTGAGATATCGTAACCGTTCAGGCTGTTAATGCCGTTCATGGTGTTGCAGAGCTCGATGAACTGCTGCTGCGCCTGTGCCGCCTCCTCTGGCGTGACGTCACCTCCCAGAGAGGTCAGCTGTTTCGGAAGGTCACCGTGCTGTGGCGCTGGCAGCGGCAACAGACCGGAAGAGCGTAGTCGCGACATGGCCGAGCCCTGTTCCGCTGAGGAGAAGGGCAACAAGGGTCAGAGGGACTGCATCATGCGAGATTTGCATGGCCGATAACTATTATGTGAGCTTAATTCTTGTACAATTTTGAGGCTTATCGACGCACTAACTGGCATGGTCATAGGACGTCGCCAATTCTTTCCCTGTTGGAGTGGTTTCTCGGGAGCCAGATTGCTCATCAAGGAACCCTACCGAATCAAGTAATCTGCCGAGCCTTGAACCCGGGTTGGCCGCTTGGAAAGCGAGCGTGCCAACCACAACACCACTACGCCCCATCCTAATTCATGTATGACATAGAAACGGTTATCTATAATACCTTTAAAAGTGTTAATACGTTATAAGTTTATTATACGTTAAAAAGCGAGTCCCACTTTTATAATAGGTTTTGACTGAGATGACAGTTTGCCATACCGTATTGAGAAACCACTATTGGTATATTCAATTTCAACCAAAGCTCTTTGTATTAAATTTCCGCACTCTTCTAAAGTTGAAAATGAAGAGACTATTCCACCATTTCAGGCATAAAAGAATCGCCTTCCATCTGGCAGCGCAATTCAAATGATAAATGTTAAAAAATGGGATGACTTCTGCAACGTTACCTGCCCCAAGGTGGCTAAGGCAGTCAGACTCATAACTACACGCGATGCTTGGGTCAACCCAGGGAAGTAAGACAAGTGGTGATTTATTAGGGATTGAAGCTGGAAAAATGTGGTTTCCTAATACCACAATGCTTGATTAAAGCAATGCATTTTTGCATCAATAATTTAAGCCAGAACAGCTTTCTGCTGGCTTTTGAAAGCTCTTTTCTCAAAACAGCCACAGTACAGCTGGTGTGCACGTTGTTGCCTTGCACTGACTGAGACTACACTATGTAAATCATAAATCGACAGATTCCATCACTGCTATATTACGGCACAGCTGGAGCCTAAACAGTTTGATTGTATAATTATCTTAAATGAAAACTCGCACGCAACTCAGGGTCAGGCTACCGTATCGATTAGCGTCCCCAACGAAAAAAACAAGTGTACCTGTTAATATTCAGCCTGGAAACTTTCCATCCAGAAACAAAAACGTTTGGATTTTGGCTCCTTATTACCTTCTCCACATACTGATGACAAAACATAGATATTTTCTAATTTGACTGAAATCGGGAAACGTTTCGAGCAAAAAAGGGAGAGAGGCTGAGCTAAGCTGCCCATGTCCCTCCCATTCCGACGAGTATGATCGTATCAAAATCGACGCGGGGCAGAAAGGAGCGGAAAGAAAAGCCGCCCAGCAGACCTTTTACGACAGAAATACTCTGAGAATCCGACAACAATTGACTCGTCAAAGCCATTGAAGGACTTGGAGACTGATTTGAGGAAGGCTGAATAGTTCGTTAGATCTGCTGGTCGACACTCCACTCTCAGATGATTTCCCTGGTCTGAAACAGTCTAAATGAAGACCCGAGTGAAATAACACTCGAGAGTCCAACTGAGCATTAATTGAACAACTGAGAAGCTGAGCACCAGCTGACATTTATCTCAGAACGAGCGAACTCCGTTAATATTGTTAATCGAAAACAGCCAGAAACCTGACACGAAGTCAACTAACCCTCAATCACTATCTGAATGTGCGCGTTCGCAGATAAGCGAAACCGCGAGCGGTGCCTTGAGACCCGTTTGGGATGCAGCAGAGCCCGATAAGGTCACCATCCCGCTTAATGGCACCGGCGATGCCTCGCTTCCGCAAAGGCCACAGCACCCGGAGGATATTTCACACGCGTGACCCGCCGCGTGCCGTTCCTCCCCGAGGAGTTTCTTCACTCGTCTCGCCTAATGGTGCTCATTACGGCAGCGGGAGAAGTCGACTCCACATGCTCCTATCGCATTACATCAGGCGCGGCCACTCATGCACCGCCCCATCCGGAGGAGCCCGACGGCAGCGGCGGTGACAGAATCCGCAGACTCGTGACGACGGCTCATTACCCGCGGACGGGCTGAACGGACAGCCCTCTCAGCCACTCGCAGCTGCTGGCAGATTTGTTGACTCGGCGCCATTAAAGTTGGAAGAGATCTACACTCAGCAGAAAGTATGGCGTTAAAGTTCCAAACGATGCCGTTTCACTGCTCTAACTAGGCATTATACAACTTTATTGTAGCAGGAAGAATTTACTTTTCAGCATTACGTGTTTTCTTTCAATAACTATCCGAGCTGCCACTTTTTTAGTAGGATCTGGTAGCTCCAGGTGAGCTCTCTTCGGAAAACGAGCAGAGGTGGGCAGTCCGCTACTTTAGTCCCTACTCCGCTACCGCAACTTCGGACCCTAAATGGTAGCGGAGTAGCGGTAGCGACTTCTCACCAAAAAGTAGCGGAGTAGCGGGTAGCGGACTCTAGAAAATTAAAAGCGCTACCGCTACCGCAGCTTTTAAGCGTATCCTAAATTCAAAATATTAGGCACACAAAACAAGGACTATGCCAACGAGGGGATTCATGTGGAGTTTGGAGAGAAACGTCCTCAAAAGTAGCATAGTCAATTAATTTACAGGGCTGTAATGGAGGCCAACAAGGTGAAAGGGTAAATATATATCAAGCAAGTCATCTGAAGGCCATTGACTTCGTGGCCTCGTATATTTTTTGTTGTTTTAACCCTCGCCCCACCGGGCCATCGATGCCCCTTAAGGATTTTTTCGAGATAGCAGAAAAATGACAAAACGCAGCACCGTGTTTGAGGGCTCTATCTCTCACCTCATCATTTTCCTACCATCCCTGAAAATTTTATCCCAGGTCACCCAAGGTCAGGTCACCAGGCGAGGTCAACCAAGGTCACCTCACTTCAACTTTGAAGCTCTAACCTTTCTAAGTTAATCGATTTGAAACTTGCTACACTTCATGGCCCTTTAAGGGTCTACAACGGTCAATCCGGGATTTTTCTATTTCGTGACCTGAGGACAGGTCACGAGGCGACCTCTCCCATTGGAAAAGCATGGGGAAAAGCTGTCTCATGATCTAAAAGCCACAAAAATGATTGCAAATACTCAGACTGCTCAGAACAACGTTTTTAGACACCCTTTCACGGATCCCAGAGGTCCTATTTGCCCGTTGACTTTTCCAAGGTCATCCAAGGTCACCAGGGTCAAAAACAGTATTTTGACAATAACTTTTAAGCTAATTAAGCTAGAGCGCTGAAACAAACACCATCGTGTTTGTCTTGTCCCTGTCTTTCATTTGATATACAACAAGGTCACTTTCTGACCTTTCATGACCTCAGGTCATATTAGGTCACGAGGTGACCTCTGAGGTCAAAACACTGACGGGAGGTCCAACGAAAAGAGAAGATTGTGTGAATGATTGTGTTTGTGCATGCTTTGGGCATGGATTGAACTTTGGCTCCAATATACAAATTAAAGTTGGCTGTCTGTGGAATTTATTTAGATCGACCTGGACATTTTCGGAGTAGCGCTTTGGTAGCGCTTTATACTAAAAAGTAGCGGTAGTGGAGTAGCGGAGTAGCGGGTAGCGCTTTCGTCTTTCAAAAAAGTAGCGGAGTAGCGGTAGCGGTTTCATGTTACCAAGGTAGCGGAAGTAGCGGTAGCGGTTTAAAGAAATTGGTAGCGGCGCCCACCTCTGAAAACGAGTTTTCTTAAACTACCGCATGAGTAGGCTCGGTATTGACCTAAATATTTGACTTGATCTGACTTGATAAGTCATTTGCCTACCAAGGCGTCTATTTGGAGAAAATATGACTTTCATAACGGCAAAACAAAATATCCATCTGTCTGATTAAAAAGTCACAGCCAAACCACATTGCTGGCTAGAAGATATTTCTAGTGAAAAGGCCTTTACAAAAATAGTTACGGTCTTGAGTGTAATTTCCGTATGATGATTCCCTTTTCTACAACCCCTTTTCCATTTTTATTTCAGCCGATTCCCAAATATCCACAAATATCTTCCAGAAGAGTCTGCTCGGGGTCCGCAGGGACGGCGCTCCCGACGCCACAGCCTCCAGCGGTGGAACACACCACCTCGCCGCAGCGCCGCAGCAAAGGATGAGTGCTACAAGCGAGCCCGACAACCAATTTCAGGTTGGCCAGGCCTCTCCCGCGGGACTCTGCGGCGGCGGCGACACGGACAGGGAAGGCAATCTCGCGACACCCCGCCGCGTCGTTGCCGACGTTCTGGAGGGCCGACGGGAGCAGACCACAGCTGGCACCCGTCCTCAACAGCGCAAGGTGCGACGCCGCTGACGAGAAGGGTGACACCAGGAAATATGAGGAGTGAAGGCGTTAAGTGATTGGGGATTTAAGCAACGGACAGCAGATGAACACCTTAAAAAATTTCCTGAGAATCAGTTTTACAAAAGCAAAAGAGGGATGTGTATAGATGTTCCGTTTTCACCTAAAAAAACCCGAAGACTAGAAATGTGTCAAATGTTACACGACACCATGAAATAGATTGTTTTTTCCTGGCTTATTCGAGTTTTGAGAACCTTGCTTCCTACCAATGTTGTTTACGTTTATGAAGCTTTTCATCAACAGGCTTCAAGAGACTGCCATATTTTATTAAAACAATGTATTTCAAGAGGCATATAAAGTCCCGAAAACTTCAAAGGTACGATAACGTTCATTTGAATTTGTGTGCCCCATACACTAGCACAAGAAATTTACTCATACCGCTGTCATTCCAGACACCTAGTTGTGCAGGCCTTTACAAGATACAAAAGTAGAAAAACATCCTCTCAAATTTATGGTCTTTGTATTGTTGACTACGCTGGATGTCATTTTTCAGCTCATTTTAGGTTGTCAATCTGCTCAAAGAAATTTTCTCGCACAAAATCGGGGGCTGGCTCTGCCTATCTCCCTCAGAATACCCCACGAGGTAATCTCAAACGCAGTACGTACAAAACAGCCCTGTTCGGGCACGCGAGATTGGGCGATAGCTTTCTTTAGCCGTAAAACGGGCTAGATAAAGGCTTTATAGCTATTTTAGTGCTCCAAGCAAGGTGATAGCGCTCTCTTGTTCTCAGCTCTGGAATGCATTAACCCCCTGGATGTATTGGAATCTCCAGAATTTGAGCCATTACGCGAATCGAACTGCGATCTATCTACACTTTGTAAGTACCTTTTGCTTTTAACAATTACAGCTCAGCATCCTATCTGCCTTACTTCTGACATGCAGTTTCCTCTTGGATGGGAGAGGCATTTGAATAACCGGATGTTTGCTTCAGAGTCTGCTGCGGATTTAAGAGGTAGAGTTGTGAGAAGACTTGCGCCGAAGCTGCATATATTCTGTGAGCCCGGATGTCCAGCTTTGGAGTCCCAAGCGCAGAGTATCGACTTATGCAAAGACGGCTTGCTGTCGCCCTCCCATCAATGATTTCGACGCACTTTGTTCAAGCTGATAAAAGCCTACCCATAGCAGAGCTAAGTGATACTTTTGCGTTGTTAACTAAACACACGGAAAAAAGAACATAACGTTAAAATTGCGTCATCTCAAACTTCTTTATGTGGAAATGTAGATGAACCTTAAGATCAAGGGAATCCAAGTTTAACCTTTCTCTTTCAGCTGTTAATGATTCTTCCTTCAAGCTAGAGCTTTTTGAAATAATTTTTTTCCATATGTTTTCTATGGGGCTTCGACGAAGTCAATACGATATTTATTTCAACAGAATCAATCAGGGATATTGTTTATTGTAATATGTTACTTTTAGTCGTGTCTTTTATGATTGTATTTGATTCACGCCGTCGAAACCCCAAGGACAAAAGATAAGCAATTAAACAATAAAAACACTCTACCTCACGTTCATTGCAAATAATTCCTAAGGAGCTGTGAGGAAAGGGTTGAATAATTGCAAAAGTAATCTCAAAATGGTCCTCAAGGCCATCTCAAGGCTACACCTAACTTCTTAACTACTTGAGCGAAACAAAGGCATCGATGTAAAAAAAAGTTTCTATTAAGGCAGCCACCGGAAATTCATACGATGTATGAAAATACGATTCAGGCCTCATTCCAAAAGTGTTATAGGATTTTACATCAGCAAAGCGAATTTGCGTCATATCCTTATTCCCCTTGATTATGCCCACATGATCCAGCTACTCTGATAAACTTTATGGTGTATCGAAAATATTGTATAGATATGAAATATGAAATCACTGTTTATTTTCAAGCAAAGCATCTTTTCACTGATAGATAAGATGATTCCCTCGCTATGAATGGTATTATGGCATCTATGTTTCACTACATTCATCACTATTCTGATCAGTTAGTATATTTTTAAAGTTGGTGAAGATTTAAATTTTCTGTTGTGCTAATTCAAAAGTCAATAATTTTATATGAAAGGGTTCACAAAGAAGAAACAGCCTTTTCCCCGTATCTTCACACACTGGTGGGTATTTCCCAAGGCCCGACCCGAGCGTTGGCTCCAGATTATAACCCTGGCGCTCATAGTTAGGCTGCTGGCGCTCGACATTATAAGACTGGGGCTTAAAAGGGAATGTGGCACCTTGGTTGAATCCTGGAATTAAGTATAATTAGGCGTACTTTGAGCCGAAAATCATGAAACTACTCATAATTTCTCTGAAAAATGTACAATAAGCTCAATATTTTGATTTTTAAAATACTCCTCTAGGGAAAGAAATAAATATCTACCTGTGAATAATGTCATGATCTGGCAACCACTACTATACTCGAAACGCCTCAAGGGCTTCGATTGGCTGATGCTCACCGTGACGTCAGTATATGTCGTTACACCAACAGCCATGACAAATGTGGCCTGCTGCTAGGGGTACATGAGGGGTACATTGCAGGAAGGTTTTAGTTTTTTCTACGGAAATCTCGAGTTTCAAGACAAATGATTTACTGAGTACCGGGTTTTTCGACTTGCTTTACAACTTGGCTATCTCAGTGAAAATCACGTTATAAAGGTGCCACATTCCCTTTAAGCTTATGACGCCAGCGCTCTCGGATAGGACGCTGTCGCTCGAGGTTACAACGCTGACGCTCGAGGTTACAACGCTGGCGCTCGAGGTTACAACGCTGGCGCTCGAGGTTACAACGCCGTCGCTCGAGGTTACAACGCTGTCGCTCGAGTTTACAACGCTGTCGCGCAAGGTTACAACGCTGTCGCTCGAGGTTACAACGCTGATGCTCGAGGTTACAACGCTGGCGCTCGAGGTTACAACGCTGGTGCTCGAGGTTACAACGCTGGCGCTCGAGGTTACAACGCTGTCGCTTGAGGTTACAACGCTGTCGCTCGAGGTTACAACGCTGGCGCTCGAGGTTACAACGCTGGCGCTCGAGGTTACAACGCTGTCGCTCGAGGTTACAACGCTGGCGCTCGAGGTTACAACGCTGGCGCTCGAGGTTACAACGCTGGCACTCGAGGTTACAACGCTGGCGCTCGAGGTTACAACGCTGGCGCCCGAGGTTACATCGCTGGCGCTCGAGGTTACAACGCTGTCGCTCGAGGTTACAACGCTGTCGCTCGAGGTTACAACGCTGGCGCTCGAGGTTATAACGCTGGCGCTTGAGGTTATCATGCTGGCAAGGTTACAATCCAGCGGAAACATAAAATCATTCAGACCTGCCACGGCTGTGTTCAGGGGCGTAGCGAAGGGGGAGGGCGGCAGGGACAGCCACCCTCGCCCCTGAGGGCCCAAAGGGCGCTCTGAGGACATGGGCCGCGCCAAGTGCGGCTCGCCCGCACTATGCTCTGTGGCCAAATTTGAAAGTTAATACCAGACAGGGCCCTCTTAAGCCCTCTTCAGCATTCTATTCTGTAACAAGCAGGGCCATTTTTTTACCCATCAGGGCCCTTTTGGCGCTGTCACAGGGGCCCTTTTGGGGCGCCCCTGACCGAAATCCTGGTTACGCCCCTGGCTGTCTTTGCTTTCCCCTCCCTGTCTGCAATAAACACTCATCCAGATTTTGACCTTCCAATCTGATGCCGTATCGACATTTTCACCAAACTTCTCTCCTTCTTGCTATACAATCGGCTGTACTGAACCATTAATGACACAAAACAGGAGACATGATAAAAAGAGTTCAGTGTGAGTGGATTCTAGAGGATGAATCCAGGAGTGTGCGATTAACTTACTTCCCATGGAATCTGTGTTTTTCCTCCAGAGTGTAGAAATATAGGCGGCTGCTCGGTGAGGATCTGCTTTCTGACCAACTTCCAAACAACTCGCATGTTGATGACGTTTTCCTAGCTAATTGTGTAACAATGGCGTGGAGCTAGCATTCTTCGGTGGCACAGTGGCTGCTCGCAAGCGGAACGGAAGTGCACAGGTTCCGGTGGCTGCAGCTACATCCGGTGCTGCTAGACGCGACTGCAGCAAGCACGACACAAAAAAATGCCGAAATCTGAAGGGATATATGCCTAATAAGTCTCCATATTTGGAGGGTAGCATTGTCTTCGCTAAGAGTGTTTTAAAAGTTAGGAATTAGGAGAACTAAGCGGTGTACCTATTTACAAAGTATGTTTTCTTTAAATAATATCTAAACTAAACTTCGTCCATAAATGCATCCTAAAAAACGATGAAAATTATTTTGAACCTGGGATAAGTGTTTGTAAACGCTGGATAGTTACAAACCTACTCGTTCTTACATCGTTGTCGACTGAGCCGGGCTAGCTCGAGCCAATACAAATGCACACTTGATCGTCCTTCTCGTGTTAACTCTTGTAGAGTAGTCGCGGCACTTTGCACATTCTCGGGAAGCTTAGCGCACTGCCCTGAAGCTGAAACCGAAGGAACCAACATCCTTCCCGGAAACCCAATGACCAAACAAGCCCTGTTCACCTTAAAAATATGCATCTATCGATAGCTCCAAGGACCATGCATGCTTCCTGTAACAACATTCTATCTCCTACCATGCACTTGAGAAAAACCCGCAACCTAATAATTTAGCTTATAGCCCAGGATCGTTTCTTCCAAAAGATTTCCCCACCCATTGTTACGTCGGGCATATTTTCAGACAACGTAGTAAGCTCCTGCTTCCCTTCTCCGTAGCTCTTACCATGAGAGGTATTCGGGTTGCCTGAGGGCACTTTGCCGGGTGACCTTTGCAGCATTATCGTGACCTCTGAGCGACACAACGCCTCAGGCTGCGTGCGTGTGTGGAGAGGCGATGAGTAGGCTTGAAGCGTTATACATTGTGACAATAGAGTAGGATATGCAGAGAATTGTTTCGTACAATAGGTTTGACGTGTGAGGCTGCAGCTGCGAGTCTGATGAATTGTGCCAAAGCTGATTAAGATAAGTTTTTGACGGTAGTCCAAAGCTTGAGATACGTAAATGTTTCGTTAAATGTTTCGATTTATTGTAAATAGTGTGCGTTTAATAATTTTTGAGCAGCAGACAATACCGCAGACAAGCCAATGTGCTAAAAATTGGAGCAAATGTTTCTTCCGAACTCTCAGTTTACCAATGCTGCCTTTATTCCGAGATAAACATTCTAAGTCAAAATACGAGTAAAAATAAAACGGCAAAGAACGGAGCAAAAAGTTCCTAATGTCATGCTTTACCTAGGTCAGACTCATTATCAAATCGTGAGTCCCAGCAAAATGTGCATATAAAATACATTCACGCATTGATGAATATGTTGTGCAGCTGGGAAGCCTTAAGCATTCTTCTGGATTCATGCCAATGTTCTCTTCCAGTCAGGTTGCCTCAATGGCAGTCCTTCAAAACGCAGAGCAGGACTTGTATCCACCTGAATTTACCTGTGACTGTTTGTATTCCGCGAGGTGGATACCCGGACCCAGTGTGGGCTGCCCTGTACTAACCTGGGACTGTTCATGTTACAAGCCCGCCCACTTGGGCTGTTACCAGGGACCATTCATGTACGAGAGGCTCCCCGGGCCCAGTGTGGGCTGCCCCGTACTAACCTGGGACAGTTCATGCTGCGAGGGTTGGATACCCCGGGCCCACCGTGGGCTGTGCCGTACCCACCTGTGGCTGTCAGTCCGTTCTGTGTGCGTGGTGTGAGCCCCTGAGAGCTGGGTGGGGCAGCAGCGCCGGTACGTTAGTCGACAGCACCATGGCGCCGCCTGGCGGCGGACCGCGGGCGCTGCCACCAGATGGCAGTGGAGGACTGCCGCTGCTGGTGCTGCCCTCTGTCTCGGCGCCGTGCTCGTTCAAAAGCTGCATTTCCCGCATTTGCTCTTGCCGAATCTCATCATTGTAGTCCTGCGCGACAAAGAGGGAGGTCAGACACCCGATCTGGCATCGAGCTCAAAATGACAACGGCCGCAAATTAAAGCGTAAGAAAGTGTGAAGCATTGACTTATGTAGGGACACTTCACTTGGGACGGTTTGTCTGATTATCAAAACCGCATTGCTAACAGCATGTTGTGATGCACGGGCAAATATATGCGCCAGGAGAAAAATTACAATATCAAATTAGTTTTGATAGTGAGAACTGCTCATTGGGAGTGACCCAATCGCCCTTATTAGGCCAAATTAGACGAAAACTGGAGTATTCCTAAAAAATGCACGCGACAACGCTATGGATTCCAAGTAGTCATTATGATGATTCTAGAACACTGCGTTTACATGTATAATGAATCATTTCCGAATTGGCGCAGTAACTTGGGAGTCCGTCACAAGCTATATTTGCATGTCCCCAACCGGACCCGACAACGAGGCTGCGGCATAAATGAATTCTATTCCGAGTATCCACTTGAATTTTGCCAATAGTACGAGGGTTGAAGCCATAAAAATGGCACGGTAATGTATGTACCTTGCTGTTCCGAGGCTGTGTTGACCTCAACCTACAGACTTCATGGGACTTTTAGAATTGAAAAGCTAGATGGCTAGTCACTATCAATTGGGTTGCGGATATGAACCGATGAAGCTTTTGACCGAAACGTGACAGGTTTAATCATATGTTAAACCCTGTGCAATAGTAGATATACCTAAAAATGAAACCAGGCGCCTTTCTCATAGACAAATATTCAATCCATTTTTCGCAAGAGAGCAATGAGTTTATTGTCAAATGCATAAACCTTTGCATAAATACAAATTAATATCACCACAAAAAGGTAATAGTACCACATTATCACCACAAAAGGTAATAGTACCACAATATCACCACAGAAAGGTAATAGTACCACAATATCACCACAAAAAGGTAATAGTACCACAATATCACCACAAAAAGGTAATAGTACCACATTATTACCACAAAAAGGGGCTGAGTAGTAATTCGGTGCAGACTCTTGCCCATTTACCTTGAATGCATGGACGAAAATTAGTTAATAAACCTGATTGCAACTATGAATTTGTCTCAGAACTTGCCAGCTTCAAGCATTCTATAACTATACATGTACCACGCACTATGATGCATGTATGTATGTATGTACCTCCTTCATTTGTACTTCTCAGCTGTCCTCCGATTACTTGACTATCATATCACAACTAAAATGTTCAGTATCTTCACTTGTACAACTATCCTCTTCCATTCCACCTTCCACAATATGACAGGGCTTTGGTACGAAGGGGTATGAATGTGCAAAGTCTTGTATAGGCTTAGTCAGAGGTGGATCTTCTCAAAAGTTTGGGAGGGCACCAAACTGGGTAAAATCGTCAAAACGTGTTTTTTTTTTTAGGAAATCCACCAAAACTGACTAGGAATGGATGGATCAAACTTAGGCACCTCCCTCGGGGTCACCTCCATTGAGGAATTGGAGCCCCAGGGTCCAGCCCTGCCCTTAGTTGGCAGTATAGGCAGCCTACACCTGTTGATGTATGTACTAGCATATTCAGATACAATGACGTAGCCAGTCATTCGTCAAGGGGGGGCTACATCATGGCAACCCAGTTCAACCGGAAACGAACTCTCCCCACAAATTGTTGGGAAAGATAGACTAAAAGCGGTTATCTCTAAATGGACATCCACCTTGTACACGCCACTGCTCAAATAGTACAAAACCCACTGGTGGTAGACAGTATCCGGTCAATGGCCTGTAATTAATCAGATTCGAGACCAGCCGAGACCATACAAAAACTGGCCACAGAGGGCGTGTGTCTGAACAGGGCGCAGTGGCTGCTATAGCCGATACAGGCTTCTGTGTCACTGCAGATCTATACTTTTGCTGACACCATTCAAGTGAACTGGATTGATACTTACTAAACCAGTCCATCTGCCATCTCAACACACATAGGTGGGTGCTCCGGGGGTTCCTGGACTGGGGGGAGGGGTGGGGGGTAATTACCACGCACAGGGGTCATGAAGGGGGCTGTGGTGGTAACAATGCCACTTGTTATTGAGGATACATGAATCATTGTTCAACTTATGTCTAAGCTCGTATGTTTTGGGCATGCAATGTGTCGTGACAACCAGCCTCTCATAAGCAGCAACAGTCCAGGGATATTAGAGTATCAGAAGCATGTGTCATTACTGGTTGTTCCTTCGATTTATTGACAGGAGCAAAGACAGTCTCATCAGCACTATTTCTGGTCCATAGGCAAAAACCAAGTTTGATAATAACCTTTTCATTCAGTGCCCAGCAGGGAAAGGCCCAGAAGCTATGGAAGGGAAGGGAAAGGCATTTGCCTCCCCAAGTCAAACATACCATTTCATAAAATATTACTATACAAAAAACATATGTGTTTTCCAAAATTTTTGGATCTTTTACTCTCCTCCACAAACGCCAGTATTAAGTACCAGGGCGCTGGTTTTCAGAACCCCCACGCAGCAGCATTGACTCTCTGTAGTTTTTTGACGCGTTTACGCGAGCTGAAATACGGCCCAGCCCTGGGATGGTCACCATGCCCGCTGCCAGGGCTGACTCTTATTGGGGAGTGACCTGGAAGATTGGGCAACAGCACGAATAGCTGTTGATTTCTTTGGACTCAGCTTCCATCTTTTTAGAACACAAAATCGAGTATAGTCTTTAAAACCCACTCATCGCGGCACTGGTACGCACTTTCCTTGTCTGCCACGCACGCCAAACGTGCGCTAAGCAGCAAGGCGGATGTGGAGGTTAAAGGAAACACTAGATCTAGTGTTCTAAAAAGATGGAAGTTGAGTCCAAAAGAAAAATAGCTGCACGTGCTGTAGCACAAGCTTGTCCCCCAAAAAGTCAGCCCTGGCACGCCGCATGTTGGCCGGCTTCCTCTGAGTGTGGGAATCCGCGTCAATGCCACTGCGTGTAAACAGCACTTATGAAATTGGCTGAACTTCAAATCTGAGTATTTCTAACCTTCCAATCAAAAGCTAGTTGCTAGCAGATAAAACTTAGAACTTGCAACATTGATGCAATGTTGCATCCACTTACAGAGGAATGCATGCAGCATTGGTATTCAACAGAAATATGCATGAGCTCTGTTTCGGCACTGTTTCTATTGGCATACAAGAATCAGTGTAGCTGTTTTTCCCTATGAAACTCGTTTCAAAAGTATGTTCAAGTTTAAGACCCCATATTTCATTTTTTCTTCCTGGACCCGTTTTACGAGAGAAGAAACATACCGGAAACGAGTATGAAGCAACAGCATTGACCTGTTTTACAGTTCACCGTCACTAGTTTAATTGTACGCCCCTGTACTTTGCTAAATTCCAGACATCGGAGACTCAATGACCGCGTTCTCAAACCCACATATGGAAGGAACTTTATCGTGATTATCACGAGAAAACTTCTCACCGGTACGAGGAATCGGCGCACTTCGGTGAGTGCGAAGGCCATTCGAGCGTAGGCCTCGGACGGGGGCGCGAAGGCTGTCACCTCCACGTGCAGGTCCTCCGACAAATGCGAAAACTTGGGATCGCCAGCCCCTCTCAGCTCTTCCTCCTGGAGAGAGAGAATACACAAAATAATCTGATTCAATTCGAATACAGATGTTGTCAGCAGGGGCGGATCCAAGGTGGGGGCGATTGGGGCAATCGCCCCCACCTTGGCTTGACATTAAGCACAGGAAAGAAACGCCTCCCGGCACATTTGCCCGGCCCTCTGCAAGGGTGCTATGAGTGAAAAGTCCTGTCTGTGTATGTATATACGGACTATATAGTGCGTGGGAGCGTGTAGGTGTGGTAAAAACCTGTAAAAATGACCCCGGTTTGGGCATTGGGTACCATTTTTTAATAGCTGATTTCCATCACATTCAACTTTTTTCCGCGGGCCCCCCGAGTCGCTGGCCCCTCCCCAAACGACGGGCCCCCCGAGTATTGGATTCGCCCCCTCCTTAAGGAAATCCTGGCTGCGCCCCTGGTTTTCAGATAGGTATTTCAGATCCATCTCATACCAGCAAACTATTGTTCCAGTTCAGTGTTTCCTTTTACTCCCCATAATATACGAATAGTAATTTTCAAGTCATGTTTTGAGCACTGGCCCTTGCGGCTTTTGGGGTAGGTCAGCAGCACAAAGGTACAGTCCGTATGTCCGATCCTATGATCCTATGATCCATTCCTGTACCACACGTCAGAAGAGCCGCCTGTTTACTTTGTGCGTCCTTCAGTAGCACTAACACGAATTCTGCAGATCAGACGCGCCTCAGGGACCTAGCACAAGCTAATGAGCGGCTTGGGATGCACTGCCAAACATTGGCTGTTTTTGTAGGCGCCCGTCCACGGCGGTGGTGGTCCTTTGACTAGTAACGAGACGAGCTCTGAGCGTGCCCACGCACCCAGTGTAGGTGTCGGGATGATGATCCCGATAACTAGCACGTCTACCCCGACGACCTAGCTTCAGGAAGTGAATTCCCATCTGAACTTTGCGAGAATTTACAGCCGAATTCGTTTTAACTTGGTTAATGAGTGTCAAAGTTTGCTGAGGGTAGTTCGTGAGCTTGGGTGAGTAGTTACGTGGTTTGAGGTCGACGTGAGTTTGAAGATAAGATGAGTAAAATGTGTTGCGACGGTGCCCGTCAGGTTGACTTATGCGCCATCGCAGACGGGATGACTGGGCCACTGCAGTAGAGATTGTACACCTGTCCAACTGCCTTATCGTACAGAGTAGGAGGCAATTATACAAGTTCGGCTCAATAAATTGTCAAGATCCAGAGATAAGCTACAATAACGGAGTGTTTGAAATCCGATTTATTCAACATTTGAAAGTAGCATAATGCTTTAATCCGTGTCACCACATCAATGTCCCTTACACAAAAATACTAGTCTGTTTCCAGCTTCAAACTTTTCTTTTGTTCATTACTGAGAAGTCTGAAAAGTGTGCACACAACTTAAAGAATGTTGGCTTTGACAATTGCACCCCATTATCAAAAGGTCAAGCGACACTTTCTCAAGCGCATACTTGAGCAAATACCCAAGTCAAGCAAATACTTCGAAGTTAGTCGAGAACTACACAGGCATTGGTGGGCAGAGGTAGGGCCTAGATACAAACTTACAAACACAATTAGCGCAAACACAAAGGCTGTGCAAATAGAAGCTTTTATTAAAAAAAAATATATATATATATATTTGAAAACGCGCTAGAAGTCCAGCACCTTCCCTGCTTTCTTGAACTTACTTTTTGTTTGTCTCGCATGGAGCCACGTCCAAGGATCGCCATCTTGGTCATCGTCTCCTCTTGCAGTCTCTTCAGTGAGTTTCCTTTTGGCCCGAGCAGCTTACCCACAAAATTGAACTGAAACGAAGGAGCATGAAGTTAACGAGACGTCGGTTATCTCGGGAGCAAATCCAAAGGCATAATCAACACCGTGCTATCCGCTTTTCAGTCAGGAATATTTGAAATAAAAAGGGAGATTAAAGCTCAGTTAATTTCTTCCGACATGCAGAACAAGGACTTGAACGTTTATCCATTTGACCGCGCTACATCCAAAGTCCATTCGTCGTTTTCTCGAGGAAGAAGAGAATGGGACTGGATAGTGTATCAAAGGTAGAGCTAAGGGGAAAGCAGTATCTTGAGCACGTGTTTTTATATGAGAAAACACTCTTGAGGAGCATCCAAAAATGTCCTTGCTCTCCTACTCTGTTTCTCCCCAAACTCGCCGTTTGCGGAGAAATTAGAGTGAGTTCAGCCAAACATTCAATAGCAGCAGCAGCAACAGCAACAGTCTCACTCCACATTCAATTTGACCTGACATGAACTGACCTAAACAATTTGGTCAGATGCGCAAAATTGATCAGGAATAAGGTACTGTTGGTTTCGTTTTTCTGCATCTATTCATTTTTGCGCTATATGGGCAAAACCAGGAAGAGGGGAGAATTTCACCCCCCTCAAGCGGAGCGCGTGTTAAGTCTTAATGTCGTTACACACCAAACCTGGTAATAACAGATCTGTTTATATCTATAGAAATATATAGAAAAGCAAATAATGTTTTTCATTGTGACTATTTTCCAATCAAGAACTAAAGTATCCAAAGGTTCGAGAAAAAAACATAGATATGAAATTTGGTTACTGCAGCAAAGTTTCATGGTACAATATGAGCTTTTCTTCCGTGCCCTCCTTTTCGTGAAGCGTACATTAAACAAAAATGCTTAATAATCACTGATTGCAAGACAAATCCATGAAATCTGTAACGTTATGTTCACCTTCATGAATCCAAAAGTCCGCGAAGTTTACTGCAAGGTAACGAAAAATCTGGCATCATTTATACTCACAGCTTTCATAACAAAGCTACCTATTTTAACTGGCTTATAACTATGGCCACCTTACTAATGTCCCACACCGTTTTACTAATGTCTTGTGGACCGAAAACGCAGAAAGATTTCCTATGTAGTGTTTTGTTCGGCGTGCCTTTGTTGACTTTGTTTAGTTGAGAAGAGGTTGCATAATTTCGCATCCCACTTTTCAGATTCAATGGGGAAAAGATTGCCAAGAAATATATTATGCAAGAGTTAAGCTCTCGACTGGTCTTGCAGATTATTTTTCCGGATTTACTTCATCCTTATACCACAAAATCTGAAACAATCAGTTTCAATAATGCAGATGTATAAATGCAACACGTAATCTGACTTTATCCATATACCGCAATATCTGAAACAATCAGCTTTCATAATAATTCATGTATAAATACCACGACTTAACTTTCTGCTATGACAGAAAGGTAAGCTAATCGGCCTTTATTACGTTCGCCGACAGCACATTTAGGTGCGGTCGCCCACTAATCGCATTCTAATCTTAGGTTCCTGATTCCATGCTCATATCAAGCATGATATTTTTACCTGAGTTCGAAACTGGCAAATAAAAAGTGCTCCCTATGTAACTTTTGTATATATCGGAGAAAGTATGGCAAAAACATAATGAGAAAGAGGAAAGATGTTGATGATCATAATCTTTCAGAACATATATTAAAGCTCATAGTTTTAGTATAGCCAAAATTCAGTCAACTGCTTCACACTACAGTGCATAATCACGCCTCAATCGTGACCCTGCACTGGACTGTAAAACAGTTGACTGAATTTTGACTATTCTAAATATACAAATTTTAATACATTTTCTGGCATACTATGATCATCAACATATTTCTCTTCTCCCTGTATAAACTTTATCTTTCTCTGGTGGCTGCACCGATCGCGCCCTGCATCAAATCAATCATATTCTCTGGTATCCAAATACCACGGCTATATTTCAGGATTGATATGTCTCTCACTGAGCTGAATTCTAGGCATCGTCTGCTATTAATCAAGTACAACAAATGAAGACAAACGTACTGCCGAGCCAATGATGCCTATGTCCCGCAGCGGCTTTGAGTGAATCTAGTATGGAAGTACCGACAGAAAGGTTACAGTGGAACAACAGGCCCCTGCTGCGTCTCACAGGTTTGTCTTTTTCTTAAGACTTTTCTTTGGATTATTTTTCGGATAACTTTAGGGGAGTTTACTTTACTTGCTGAGATTTTGGTGTCGCCACTGTATTATTTTGCTTGCCGGTTTCACGTTCGTATCACGCACGAAATGATGTTACATGGTCTCGCTTTATCCCTGTTTCATTTGTACCCATTCCAGCATCATTGTCAGAGCTGACTGCCAACAGTTATCTCCATCCTACGCTCATCATTAAATTTTTAGGTCTCGCAACTAAGACTGAAGGAGAGGGGGTTCAAACTTTCCTGACCTTGTGCTTACCATAATTTTGGTAAGACAAACAATCTTAGCTCCATCACTTGCTTTGCAACTGGAACACATGAGATTCAATACTAAGAAAAAGGAAGGGATCGAATACGATTTTTAAGCTTAAGGAAATTCGATTGAATCGTAAATGAGAACCAAATGTTGTAATTAAACAGCTCTGAACTGTGCAAATTTCAGAGCAAACATTTTGTATTTCTTACACGATTAAGAGGCATATATTGGTGATAATCGAGCGAGCGGTCTTTTCTGTTTCAAGGTGGCCAATGAAGATTTTGAAGTCTGCAATGCTAAACTTTGGTAGATGTCTCATGACTATTTTGTGTAAGCGCGACGAAATCGTACAGTAAGCCCAGTTACTAAAAATTAATGCTTTACTTGCAAGCAAATTGAACACAATTAAAAAACTGAGGGCAGAATAATTCGATCAGAAGGTATTGAATTTATCCGTTCCCACATTCTGAGTAAACTAATTATACAGATTAATAATTAGTACCTACAGTAAAATAGAAATAATTCATAAGAAAAGGCATCTTATCAGCATCTTTACATGGCTTGAATATTGATATCTTTAACGGCATTTTCAACACCGATGTCAGGCCGCATCTGGACTACTCCATACAAGCATTGCCCCCCCAAGCCAACCGGGATCTAAAACAGCTGAAATCAGTTCGAAGAAGACAAACAAAACTGGTAGCCGGATCGAAAATACCTCCCACATGAAGAACGCCTGCTAGAACTGAAAATTATATCAATCAAAGACAGGTTTAGCAGGGTAGACTTCATTGAGGTCTATAAGATCAAGTGGGAAAATTAGTGTGAAAAAGGAATGCTCCTTTGAAATCAAACGTACGTCCTCGCGTCCGCTCGGTAGTTAACTCCGAAAAGTTGGATAACATGTATTACTATTTCAAGTACTATGGCACAATGGCATAAGCCAGTAATACACCTTTATTGGCGATTGCCGAGCGAAAGCTTCTGTTTAAAAATGGCAAATGAAAGCTGGGTGGAATTTTGTTAGATGGCTCATGGATATTTTGTTAACAAACCAAGACGAAATCGCACAATAAGTTTTTAAGCACTGAAGCTCTCCAAGCATTTTATTTAGAGAGTTTTGCAAGGTCCCGGGGAAATGCACACCCCTGCTTTGTCAGGTAGCGGTCTGCTTAAAGATTTGATACATTGAATTTATTCGATGCAGCTATCTGATGGTACCAATTTCAGTTCCTTAAGCCAATTATTTGTCGATTTATAAGCCCATCATAAGTAATAATACAGTCGTGCTGGGCTGGCCCGGGTCATATGTAAATTTGTCTACTAAGTTAGATCTAGACCTCGCGAATGCTTCGCGTCTGCGTGGCAAGAGAAAGATTCTTTGAATTCATCGCAACTCTTCAATATGAAAAGATCTAGATAATCCTTGGAACTGAGATTTTCTATTGAACACCTGCATTCGTTGATGACGACTGTTAGTGAGCGCACTGGAAAAAATTCAGTAATTATGACAAATGATTTGTTTGGAAATCCTACTTGTATTGAAATGGGCCTGAACCAGACTTAGATGTAAGACTGTTGGAATAATAAAGTTAAAGCATGAAAACCCCATAGATTTCACAGGGCTGAGCCGAAGAGCATGATTGTAAGACGACAAAACGCTCAATGGCACTCCTCCTCAAATCCTGGGTAGTGTATTTCTTTCATTTCGCATCCAGGATTCGAGGAAAACTTTTCAGGTTTACAATTTTACAATTCCTGTAGAAATAGTACCTAGTAACCTGGATGGCACAGCAGTAATCTGGATTTCTTCAAAACCCTCTCGACAAAAACAAAAATATGTTATATGATGGTCGGTCAATAAACAATTAACTTTTGCATACAGCAGGAAATGTATGCAATTTACCATGTCAATCTATTCATCAATCACTGAACGGGGCCGAGGACCTCTGATGTTCGCACATTCATGGGCCCGTGGTGGAAAAGTGGTTCTACTCTCCAAGATACACACGTCTAGCACCATTTATTGGGCTCTAGCGGGACGTTGAAAGACAGTTTCTGACGTCATCAAAACTCGTTACCTTGACTGAGGTCACCGAATTTGACTGTTTTAGCTAGCTGTGGAAACACTTCGGGCCATGAATGATAGCTTGAAACCATACGTTAGCCTGGAAGATGTTATATCTATGGATGTAATTTATTTTATTTGTGAATTTACTTCTATGACTATAATCCTTACGCCAGGGAGAATATTTATTGTCACCACATGCATTTCAATCAGGGTTAAGACACCCATTATTTGTCAGGGCCCTCCTTAAGCGTGATGTTCTTAAAACAATGTTCGAATTGACACTATACCTTGAAAAGCACCACAGTATTTTCATTAAACTGATAACCACGCAAAACCTGACTTCTCACCGAAATCTTAACTTTTTCATAACCGTAGAGAAAGCAGCAGCTCTCCTTTTTCCACACCGGACAAAAATCGATATTAGCCATCTGCACACCCACCCTACCTTCGGATGTTCTTTGACGGGGACGACGACTCGAGTGCTGATCCGCAGTGATTTTTCTTTTGTGACGTCCACCATCTTCCTGTCCTCCCGCCACACGCGCCCCGTCTGGATTCGCTCCATCTCTGGAAACAATGACAGCATCCCACTGAGTTTGTCCCGCTCCTCGAGACAATGACACCACAAGAAAACATTCCACTCTCGATGCATTCCATTCGCACTGTCCCGCTTGAATGCTATTTCAAGTAAAAACGAAGAGCCAATTTCTGAAGCAAATCAATGCAAACGTAACTCGGTCCAAAGACGGAATTACACTCATCTTAAGATAAATATAGTTGAAAAGATATAAGAAAAACTGTTTAAGGGAAAAGTATGCATTCCTATAATAGACATGATTGGTAGATTCACAGGCGTTGTAAGTTGAATGCCTTGCTTTTGGGAAACATCACCTGTGTAGTGATGAGGTCACAGAGATTATAACAATTTCTACGCACGTAATGGGAACAAGCACTGGTCAAGCAGGGTGGCTCTCAGCATTAGCATGGCAAAACAGACAGCCATTACGATTTCCCGAAACAATACCGGATGAGGCAGCACCGTTAAATTCTGCACGCGTGAGCACTGTGCTTCAATGGGTGGTGAGGTAACGTGGTTAGATTGTCGCCAGAAGGCATGTCGACACGATTATTGGGGAAACAATCAGATTAGGCCCACACATCGCTACCGGAATTGAATCAGCCGCGGTATCTTCTGATTGCAGCATTAGGCAGGCATTTCGTGGCAGCGCCCCTTGCGCTCGGTGCTACCTCTTCCGGATGGTTCATTACTGGCTGGAAATGAACGCTTTGAGTTTCATATTGCATAAGTATGGCAAGAGTGAGAAAAATATGTGTATATTCAAGTGACTGTATATTCAATAGTCTGTTCAATTGGCTGAGAGGGCTCAAAATTGAGCATTACCGGTAGCTATATATGTGGGGATGATCAAATTCTGAGAGTGCACAATTGTGATCTGGTTGTTGCAATTGAATTGTTGTATTGAAGTTCAGAGTACCTTAAGGGATGTAACTTTTGTGCAACCGTTGAAATGAAACATGCCTATAATGCATGCAGTCTCGTTCAAGAACTGCAAAGGCTATCAACGGTTGCATACGCTTAACAGTCCATTTGCATGGCTACTGTAAAAATTGTAAATAAGAACTGATAAAAAGAACTGTTTTTCAACACTTGTTTCTTCGAATTAAGCCCTCCTGACTGGGGGCTTCTCGTGGGAATTTTAACACGGCTAATCCTGCCTTAACATAGAACTCCTACGAATTCCACCGGAGCGATTAACCTTAAACACTAATCGTAAATCAATCTGATTTCTGCAGACTATTAGTTCCTAAATTGCCACCATGTCTCGACAACCCTTCAGCACTTCACTTCTAAAAGGATGGGAGATTTCCACATCTTGCCTAACCCAGTGGCAACAGCATTTAGGCATCAGAAATTTAATGCTGAGCCTTACAGGATCAACCAAGACAAGTTTTGTTCCAACTGTCTGGAAAAATCCTGGTCTTTCAATCGTATTTAAGTTAGCATGAAACCACGATCCCATTTCCAGCAACACACTCCCATTCCTTAAACAAATATGCGAATGATTAAAGATATGTATATTCAAACTGCTTTTATTTCTATGGGAGGAAACCGCACATGAACAGGTGCTGGCTGTGAAGATCAAAACAGTCACAATAGCGGCCCGGTGGGCCTCGCCCCATCATTGAACAATAAATCAAGCCTGTCACAAAAAGAAAGCAACTGTTAGTTGCGACCCACCCTGTCCCACGCCCCCACCACTCTCCATCATCCACAAAACCGGCCCCCGCCGCGCCGGACTAAAAAGGCCTGCGTCTGGGTCGTCGACCGTCGTTTCCGATCGGCGGAGGGTGCTCGATGGCCGGTGCCGGCCGGTGCCTATCGCTCCGCCATTACGCCACCAATTACGCCCCGATTGTCAGAGCTCCGCCGCGATTGCGGATCGCCCGGCCGACAAATCATGGTCGTCGGTAACGACGCACGGTCACGCTGAGTCGTCGAAAACGACGGGGAGGAGGGCGGGTCGGTGCCAGCCGGCGGGAGTAGGAACCGTGATTAGGAATGTGTCGTGACGAGTGAAAGGTTGACCCTGGGCACGTGGCATTTCTAGTTGGGAATGTCTGACGAATCGGCAGCGGAGGCCAGGATTGTTATAGAATTCTAAAAAAAAGTCCATGCAAAAGAGGGATACAACTAGATGGATGGGGTTGAACAAATGGCCGTGAATGTTGGCACCATCCAGATAAAATGTCCGAACAGTGTCATCAAATGGAGCAAAAGCCAATACTTGGCTTACGCAAGGCCTCTGAACAAGAGGATCTTCCATCGATGGTCGTTGTTTCAAAAGAATTCGGTACTGAATGTTTGAACGCTGTATGGCTAAAAAGCGAAAGCTGGGAGGGGGAGATCCAAAACTGCAATGCGACCGTTAAAATGTGAAATCCCCCTTCAGTATTGCAATTGATCGACTTCATGTTTATCTAAAGTAACGGTTTAAGCTTTATATGATGCAATTTATCGTCTGAATCGGCATTGGAAATTATTCAAATACTAAAATAGACATGGAAATTGTGGCTATATTCATCGGAATCCCTTATATGTATTCTTCCAAAGACCTTGCGAATTGCATCTTGCGAGTTTAGTTCTGGGCACCTTACTTTTTACTAAAGTGTAATCAAGTTAAAATCCTAGAAATATTGCAACCAAATAAAGGTATGGCAAATATAGTGGGGTAGCTCAAGTTTAGGTGACGAAATTAGCATTTGGACACATTTGAGTTCACATTTGGTTTCTAAGTTATTTTATCGAAACCATTGGTGTTTTATTATGAGCTATTGATAGGTGTATATTGGCATGATCTGACCATCCCACACTTGTGTGGGCTATTTTTGGCCTTTGTACTTACGCAAATTTCTTCCATTTATAATTTAAGCAATTTTGATTGCTTTTCGCTCTTCAATGTTTGTTTTTTGTTTCAGTTAAACTAGTTTTCAGTTGAACTGATTCTTGATAGATTCTTCCATGATGCCGCCGGTATCGTCCAAACCGGTTTACGTCACGATTGCCACGCTCCCATTTTTCACGGCTGGAAACTGGGGTCAGAAGCTGATGAGAGACAGCAGTGGGATTATTTGGTGAGCAGCTGCCGCGGTCTCATTTAACTTGTCATTCCTCACTGTCTGGGTCTAATGATCCCGCCTTGGATATTTCCAGTGATGTTTATGACCAATGAACGATCGATTCGAGATTTCAAGCCAAAAGTGATCTGTCAGGCTTATTCCAAACCACATAGCACGCCGACAGCAGCTTCCAACGCCTGGCAGAACTCGGAAAATTGACGCAAATAGTCTACAAAAACGTATGGTTTCGGCACATGATTACGTTAAAAATTAGACTTAGGCTAGAGCTAGGCTTTGTGATAAACAAAGGAAGCCGTGCTACGGAATGCCGATAATTGAAAGTTTAACGTGGCGAGCCGCACTCTCCCATAAAAAACCAGTCACAACGTGAAAATACCACAGGAAACGTGACACCTGCTCAGCAGAGCCAAACAACGCCAAGAAAGCCGCTAATGCTCAATGTCACGTGATCGCCTCATCTTCACACCCAGTCTTTTTCTGTCGCTGGTCTTTTCTAGTCACGCGGCTAACATGCCACCGGCGCCGCTGCGATGCAAGCGCCAAATCCTGCCATGCATCTCTATTAGCGCGTTACCCGAGCGTAAACAACGACGTCGATTATGCACGCGCAAATAGGCGCGTCCTCGCAGCCCGTGTCAACAGCCCGACGGTGACATAGCGTGTGTCGCACGAGGACGCATGAGGTATTAACAGCTGCAATGTCGGGCCCCACTGTCTGACGGCAATGCAAACGATGGTGCAGTAAAAACATCGCCTGACGGTACCGGTCAAGGACTCTGAGGCCTGACGTTCAAGTATCAAAAACTGGCCTCCAAGGCCAGAGGCTGCCGCCACTCCTCTGCCAACAGCACCGACGGTGGCAAGAAGACGCATGGTCTGTACGATAACGAGCGAAAAATGCAGGTGTGATTGCACATTGGTAATATGCAACTTGTTTGAAGGCAAATTTGACACTTTCTATGAGGTTCGAAATAATGTAGTCGTGTGATAGAGCATGCCGAAAATCCATCAGATTGATGGGATCAGATTTCCTCCAGAATTCACCACCAGCAGTGAAGACACGTGTTTAGAGCCGCTTTCGGTCTCGTCCGGGTCCCCACCGTCGCCGAACGGACGCCGCCAGCCGTCAGACCCATAGTGGGACCTAAAGTATCCGTCCGCTTTAATTGTAGCATGCTCATGTAGCACTGCCGACCCGTAAAAGTGTGTGTTTTGAGAGAGATGGAAAGTGAAACCAGGAGGTTTTTGGTGTGCTCCATTCGCCTGATGCTCATTTAAGTCCCATGAAGGTGTCAAATATTATTTTCGATGCACTGCTGTCGCTTTGCCATGTGGCACGGAGTGTTACTGTGCAGCTCTTCGCTGCAGTCGCCCCGCCGCGGGCGTGTACGGCGGTACAGTGCGCCGTGGCGTGGTCAGGCGGCGGTTTGCGGCAGCCTCGGTGCGGCATTTACCTCCTGAACTGCAGGCATCGTCGGCGCAGAAGACTCAGGTCGGCACAAAAGGGTATTTAACGGTTTGGTTCGTGTGGAGATCTTGTGATTATACTGTATGCAGACTCATTTATAGTGTTTCCGAAGCAAATTTATGATCACATTACCCACTCATTCGGACCGCAGGTGAAACCAGAAGATCAGCTGTTAGCTCTAGATCAGCTGTTTGGAAAGACCCCGATACATCGATAGCACGCCCAGGCTATCGAGTTACCCGAGTTGCCGTATATTTCGTCAATGTCTTGTTCATTGCAGGACTGGTACGAATTCCCGATAGGTTGATAACATTTTCCCAACAAGCTTTTATCACCAACAATGTATCTTTCATGAGTAAACATTATTGCAGGACAGCAATTTTGCATGGGCTCAGTGGTGGATCCAGAACGTCATTTTGGGGGGGGCTCGAACCTCCCCGCCATTGACCCAGAACAGCCTTCAGCTAAGCATTAACCATAAGCACTCGGATATTTGGGGGGAGCTTGAGCCCCGTAGTCTTCCTTGTATCTGTCATTGCATGGGCCTTATGTGGGAAATGTGGGGCGATTTCTTAAACTTGAAAAAAACTAATTACACAATTGGTACCTATGCCCATGAATTTTAAGTTGGTGTATGCATTACCGTCATATAAATAAGCCTGTTTCATATTTGAATACACTTTTTTTGTACACTTCGTGCAATCTTGCCTAGTTGCAAAGTTGAAAACACCATAGAGTGAAACGGTGCCAAAGATTCGGCTCCAAGCGGCCTCCCGCCTCCAAGCTGCAAAAAAACTCGGCGAGATTTAAAGCTACACTCTTTGAAGCTGCTCTCTCGCTCCTATTTCATTCCCACATCGCGTTCCCACTAAATCCTTTTAAAAGCAGCTCAAAGAAAACAATCAACCGGCAGTGATAAGTGGAAGAAAAAGCCGGCCAGCCGACGCTGGGCGTTGACTGGAATCCAATAAAACGTCCGGGGCTTCCGGTTTTACCATAAGTCTCTCAGCGTGGTTCGTCGAGTGGAATAAATATCACTGAAAAACAGTGGCGTATAAAGCTTTTCTTCCTATAGCGCTGGAGTGCTTATGGTTCATTTATGAAGCCAAGATTAGAGGAGAAAAACCACTGATGTTCATTAAACATTTTAGCTGTTTTTTTACGATCCACATTTTGTAACCCCACCGAGTCTTCCTCTGTCCAGGAGTGATGTTAATTTACCCTAAACGGCATTTAATACTGCTGACTTCCCGCGCAGCTTTGCGCTCTCGGTCCACGTAAAGCATTAGATCACCCGAAAGCCTGTATTAGAGCATGGCTAATGACAGGCTCGGACTGTCCACAGGCCCACGTTCCCTCCATCGAACCCGCTATCAAGCGTCGCCCCCTCGCTGCGGGGGTGTGCCAGGTCCAAGGTCGGGAGATCGTCCAGAACGCTTTTTGTCTTGATATTCGTCAGCTGTTGTTCTGGAGTCTGGTGACGTCATAGGCCGATCACTCTGACAGCCCGAGGGACTGTTGTGGTGACAGCACGCGCTTAGCCTGACAGCATCCGCCCACAAGAGCATCTAACTTTGTCGACGAGCTGCTAGTGGCTGATTTCTGAACCCCAATTTGCGCTGGGATCGAATGCAATGATCAGGGCAGTGATGTCTTTGTATAGATAGCTGGGTTAAGGGTCTGCTAGTTTAAGCCAATTATATGCTCCTTGTCATTCCAACTGATTTTATCGCAAATAGACCGATCGCCAGTTTATTTACAAAAGTGAACAAGCCATGCATATCTGGTGGAGCTTCACTGAAATTGGTCTCAGTTTACCATGCGGCCATGGGTTACGCAGAAAGGGGATCACTTTCCTCCGACTCTCCCGAATTGTAATCTCCCTCACTCTCTCTCTCTCTCTCTCTCTCTCTCCCTCTTGCACTTGCTCTCGCTCTCGCTCTCTCGCTCTCTCTCTCTCTCTCTCTCTCTCTCTCTCTCGTTAGTGGCAAAGGTCCAATAAAAGGCACTGGCCTGCTGTCAGGCCACCGTGGTGTGTACCAGGTGTTAATACCATGATTTCAAAACCACGATATCTCTCTCATTAGCGGAAATTGGCTATGATGACAAAACCTATTGGAGACCCTGGAAGAATTGTTGACAGTATTTATGCATCCGACAGAAATGTCTTCAAGGCCTGCCAGCTTACGAAATACATACCAGCCACACATTTAAAGACTATGTTATCATAACTTCAAATCCAGGATTTTGGCATCTCCATACCAGCACCTCCATTCTTCAGACCGGGTGTTTGGTAACTCACACCCGTGACTGCCCTCAGACCTCCGCCGCATCCTGGTGCGGGGGCTGGGGTTCAGTTTCCGACCAGCAATCACATTTGGCACCCTCCTCAGAGGCAGCGGCGGCGTCGCTAAAACATCTCCGAGAGTCAACAGCGCTGCTATTGGAGGGCGATGACAAGTAGGTCGGTGCGCCTGTCTCACGTCTTCTCTCAGCACACACGTGCCGCGCTGGCGTGGCTCTGCCTCAGTCAAGCCTGGCCGACGTCAACAACTCGGGCAAAAATGTTGGAGCGGGCTCTTATCGGCACCTCATCAATAGCGCACGCCAACATGGCCACGCAGGTGGCAGCCGCGGTCTGATTTTGCATCCATACAAGTGTGATCTCATCGGCGAGTCCAGCCAACTTTCTTTAAAGTTGCCCCAGATGATTTATCTTAAAGTAATCTGCTAAATACATATATAACATGTGGTGGCATTTTACGGGCTTTTCAGAATAAGTTTTGAAAGTAAGGCCAACTTTTTACGAACAATGTATATCCTTCATGGAGTTTATAACAAAAAATCAAACCAAGGAGCAACTGAATTCCAGATGTCTAAAGGCATTAATCTCCTGAAACACCCACCTTTCCATCCGAGACCACGCTTTCCTTCTCGCCATCACATTAAGCTAAATGCCGCGAGAATAGGATCACCATTAGTTGAGCGCCACCGGGCCGCGATCCATTAACTCTGGCAGCCTGTTTGGAACCCCGCCCCCTCCTACCCCCCCGCCCCCTCCTGCACCCACCCCTAACCCCCGCGTCGTCGCCGACGTGACAGGTGAGCCGAGGTGTGCGCCGCGAACGTCACACACGTTTAGACGAAAGTGGCGCTGTTTGTTGATGTGCGCCGCGGGCTGTTTAGAATCGGATGCGGTTGTCGTCTGACTAGTTGCCGGGAGCGTCTGAGCGCGCCGCCGCTCCCATAAACAGGATGACTTCTGCGCGGCCGAAGGAAACGAATGTTTTTGAAAAGGGACGCCGTGTGTTTTCGAATGGCTGAGCCACGTGTTTTCGTGGAGACTTGGCCGCTTGTTGTTCCGGCACACTGCGGTCGTCTGCAAGCGGCATCGTGCAAACAGGTAGGATTTATCGTTTCCTGTACAGAACGTGTCGACAGGGTACAGTATGTTTGTACGGAACGCTTGCTTTTTGTGGTACGAGACACTCATGGTGCTTTTGCTGATACCTATGTGGTATATTTCTAGATTGCCGTTTCGTTTTACAGTGTCTGAAAATGGCGCTGTGATTTTGAGCAACACATATATCATTGTGATTGGTTGAAAAGTGCTGCTGTTTTCATTGAAGCATAAGCACGGCGTGAGCTATATACATACATACATATATATATATATATATATATATATATATATATATATATATATATATATATATATATATATATATATATATATATGTAGGGCATAGAATGTAAACAAAATGCAGAACAGAATACGGCTGCACATTTCCTTAAGTTCACTTATTTTCCATTTCAAAATGCTAAGAATAAAAGCTGAGTTACTTCCGTTCCAAACTGGTTGTATCTCGTTGATAAGAAAAGATTACAAAATTATTCGTAAAAAATATCATACTTTGGCTCAACGCAACGCGATCTAATATCTAGAGTATGGCAACACCAGTAAATATTGAAGAAAAAACTGGAAAAATGTTAAGAAATCCGATTCTATCTGCGATTAGGGATTGCTCCTTCCAATACAACACACCGATAACTTTAGACCAGTTGACGATAACATATCGAAAGTCTTTAAGTATTGACGTTGGAATAATAAGATATATTCATATATATTTCATATGAAACCATTTTTGAACGAAGTAACTCAGCTTTTGCTCTGAATATTGTGATATAAAAAAGAAAAAGCCATCAAAGTTTGGAGTTAAATGCTGTGCATGTAATGATATGCATATATATATATATATATATATATATGTATATATATATATATATATATATATATATATATATATATATTTATATAGCTATAGATATAGCCCATTATACAGCATACAGCCAAAATAAATAAGGGCTTTGAAGCACGATTACGATACTTTTTGGGTTAAGCTTGTGGTGCAATAAAGCCCACTAAGTCCAAAGTAGTTCGCCACTTTGAAGTATGAGTCACGTGTGCGATATCTACGAACAAAACACAACGGAAAACGAGATCACTGCCTCTCTAAAGCGGAAACATTTCTTTTGAAACGTCCCACTCCGACGTCCTGGCTAACGGCCTCTCAAAATTCGCCAAAGCCTCGGAAAGTTTCTAGATTTTTCCTCCTATTTCAACAGGGCAGAGCTAGTCCCAGGCTAACTTAATTCTAAATTCGTGCGAAGCCTTTTGAAATGGAAATTCGTCAGCCAGAAAAATATCCCGGGCTCATTTTGTGCTGCGTTCAGCTCTGGGGCGTGGGTTGATGCTGCTGTCTCTACACTCCGAGGTCCAACAAAGCCACAATTATTCCCTGCATCAGAAGTAGATCGAATTCCGAGTCTAAGCAAAATCCGTATATATTCTCGTCTGACTTTCAAAATGGTAATAACCTAATCCGGGGGCTAATAGCTCAATGCTGCGTTAAGCTGCTCCAGAAATTGCCTTGCGTTAAGCTTCAGAAGCAGAGAACCACACTTTGATGCGGAAGTCGTCGCTCCAGGAAGAGCACTTTTTCCACTCAATGACACATTATCATCATTGTCATCCGGCACATTACCATCCGTCGTGAAAGATTTCATATGGCGTGCTGTTAATCTTTTAGGAATAATCCTTCGACGCTGCGTTTTGAGGGCTAATGGAATGACGCAGACGTGTTTGAAGCAATCTTAACCCCGTAAGCAATCCCGTCAAGTGCCCATAAGTGAAGCATCCTAAATGAGTTTCTTGCTTTTACGTCGGGACACCAGCAACGGGTGTTTGTAATAATTTATTTTGCAAATCAGACTTATCATATATTAATTTTCAAACCCTTAGTCTTGTTGCTTTGAGCCGTCTGATGTGATTTTTGAAGCAAAAAAAAAACGGAGAAAAAGTCAATGAAGGAGTGAAGAGAGAGGGAAAGAGGGTTTCTTTTCTTTTCAAGAGCTTTTAGCCCTTTTAAAGCACTATCCTCATTTAAATATAATGATGGCCCATCAACACCATCGTTGGCCAAAAAATCAAATGTTTTTCACACGAACACCTACCGACTGCATAGTTATTGATGATTCTTTCAACGCCTCCGCATCATCTCTGAGACACTATCGCTATCTGTTGTACCATATCCCATCATCGAAGGACGAATTTACAACTCCTGACACTGTCTTGACGCGTTCAAAAAGCTAATTACAGAATTGGCCAGGAGCCACTAGCATCAGCTCCCAAACGCCCATATCTTCTGCAGACAGCGATGCCAATTAGTGCACTGAGGGCGGGCTCATCACCGTCTCAGCGCCATCATGTCACACCCCGTTTCCTCTGCACCTGACGCCGCTTCTGCCGTATCAATCACACCCGGACCAATAGCCACTTAACGTCCCTCAGAGGCCCCGGCGTCCTCGCAGAAAAAACGCAAGCAGTGCAGAGCAACTAACGCACGATGGAAAAGAGAGAGAGAGCCGAGTGGGTGTGGTTTAGTTCAAATATGCATAAAAAACAAATCATAATTTTTCCAGAGTTGGTAAGAAATTTACCAACATAAAAACATTTAAACTCGAATTAGGGAAACAGCTTAAAGCAACGCCACCCCTAAATGCCACTCATATGGAACACAAATGGGTAATATGCCACATGTTAAATTAATGCCAGCGGCTGCAAGTTTAAATACGTGTTTCCTGACATTGCTGAAAGTCAAGACCCCCAAATGACATGGCCGCGAAGCAGAAGAAACCATCAAACACTTCTAACAACACTGCATAGACTATGCTAATATCAAACTAAGCTGTACTCTCTCACACATATCAATATAGACGCTAGGGTCTTCCCAACGCATCACAAATTAAGTTACATGTGGAAGACAGTATATCCAATTCTGAAGACAATTTCATATCCACCCATTATATTCGACCCAAAACGGTTTGCACTATGCCTGGACACTTCAGGGCATGTGATTAAGAGGTACGAGTTTAGAGAAGCCTCGAGGAGGCCGGTTATTGCGAGGTTGGATCGGCATGACTGTAATATTGTTTTCCAACAAGCACTCTAAGACATACGAGAAGTGCATTGAATTATGCCACCAGGCATTTGCACCAATCATGAATTAATGGAGGTACCGCTTTAGGTAAAATACTAGAAATACATGGTTTGTGGTTTAGAGAGCATCATGACTGACCCATTTTCAAGCCGCCAGTGTAGTATGGGTCAGCCCGAACTTTTGATTGAAGGGAAACTATTGGAGCGCTGATTCCACTTTCAGTTATTTCGAGTTCGCGATGACTTCTCTGGTACAAAAGGACAAACTTGATAATACGGGGCTCGAGTGATGCAATTCAGCTTAAACTAACTTGAAGGACATATCACTGCGATGGGCGCATTTGTGGAAGGAGTTTCTTGCCGGAGGTAATTTCTTGGATGGGACACATGACCTAGATATGAGAACTGACGATGTCACTTAACAATAGGCCCGGTGTCCGACCCGATGTGAGTGCCGTTCTCATATCGAATATCCAGTGGAGAAATACCCTCTCCCCATGGTGCCATCCACCCCAGACGCTCCATTTTAGATATGCGGGACAGGTCCAGCGGTATGGAACGTGCCTGTCACATCAATAACACATGGAGGCCTGGCACAAGAGTCGATCCGGAGTGGCTTCGGTGGTGGTCCGGTGTGATTTAGGCGATACCATTCTTGGACTTTTCAATGGGTGATCTGTATCACACTGAGCCTCCCGAGGTGATGGCTAGGGTCTAGCCGCCCACGCCATGAGAGCTGTACGCTAGGCGGCTCGTTCATACCAAAAATGTCAATGATCAGAGTTTGAAGAGAAATTTTTACAGTTTATAATAGAACAAAATCACCTCCCATTTCGTTTGGTAGCCAACTTTGATTTCTTATAGAGATCAGCCAGGAACAGGCCTAAAAACAAAAAATATCCGAGAAAGGTGCCATTAAATTGTTTAAGTTTGGGTACCGAAGGTTAAGAAAGGATCTCTTACCAGAGGTTAAGAGAGGACATAATAATACCAGAGAGGATATAATACCAGAGAGGATATAATACCAGAGGAGAGAGGATAATTCCAGCATTCTTTCCATAAAAAATGATCAAATGGGATTGGGCTCCACTCACCAGCGATTACACCTTACACAACTGTTTTTCTCCAGCAGAAAAACAGTAGTGAAATTAGATCAATGATAAATAATAAACAGCATGCATTAGTAAATGAATTTTATAAAATCTCACCACAAGAAGATAAACATGTAAATTACTGTGAGGAAGCCAGTAAAACGTTGTTACACGAAAACATGTTAAAACTTATTTACTTCCTTTGAATGCCTCGCATTCAAGTAGTGCTGGGACAGCTTAAAATCATGCGTGTTTACCGTTAAAGGAAATACTTTTTTCAACTAGAGCTCCCACTTGAAATGCAAAGTGTCTCTACTCTTTATACAGCTTTCTAAATACAAGTAGAATACCATTTTTGACCCAGAGAAAATTTCCGTCAAAAGTAACCTGCTGTTTTTATGAACCTTGCAAATAAATGTATCTCTCCCAGTCAGGGGCATGACCTCCTAGTCAGGGGCGTAGGCTTCTTATCAGCGCCGTGTCCATGGGAACCACAGCCCCCTGGAATTTTAGGAGGCCCTCCACTGAACTCAGGAGGCTCCCTTCGATGGTGGAAGACTTTGACAGCTTCAGAAGTCTGACGAACTATAAATGCGTTAATAAGTGTTAACAACAGGCATATACGAGATCACATATTCGACATTTTAGCTCTTTTCACAGGTATGGGGAGGTCCCCTGCAGAAGTCTTTGAGCAGGCTAAGGAGGGTCTGCTCAGAGAAGTTGGTGGCACTCCTAGACCCACCTTGACCAGAGGAGTCCCCCGCGTCATCGATACGTACCTCAGTTCTATCTAAGGCCACTCGCTCGCATAAGAGGACCCTGAAGTGGCAGGGGATGTTTTTAAGTAGCTCACACGAGCTAGCCTGATCAGTATTTCAAGAATAGACCACTAAAACAGGTCAAGGAAACCCCGTCCGAGGGATTAACACGCGCATTGACGGGGGGTACCTACCACCCTCCGGTTTTTTCGAGGTATACTAACGGCGGGGCGTTGCGCCGCCGTATTTGGCATACTTTTCCTGATTATTTTTACGACTTCTGTCAAAATTTTAAGGTTAGGCCATCTCAGGTCAGGTCACCAGTACAGGTTAAGAGACCTGACCTAAACAAACTTTAAGATAGCATAAGTCAGACCAGGATGAACTTATCCAATGGAAACTTGTATCAAATAATGGCCCCACCGATTTCTCTAACATTTATTCCGGTATTTTTTATATAGATGACCTAAGGTTAGGTATGAGCCATGACCTCTCCATTGGAAAAACATGGGAAAATGGTTTTAACTGAATACCTTATTAATGGATGGCGATAGAGCCCTTATTGTAACTGCATTAGATTTTCCGCGTCCTTGAAGTTCTAATGATATGCATTTTCCTTAATTTGACTATGACCTGACCTTAGGTCAGGCCACATATCATATTTGGCCCAGCAAGGTCATACTATATATCATTCGATTCGGGTTACTGCGAAGATTCGAAGTGTTCATTTTTTGCATATTTACTTGTTCAGATGTAATGACCAAAAGCCTTCATTTACATGTTATCCCTATGACGGCAATGTATTGACCTCTAGTAGCCTCAAATGTGACCTGAAAAAATGGTAAAAATATTTTCGATAGAGAAGTGGATGGGCTACCCAACACCGTTTACCGTTTTCGCTATCTAGCTTTGTTTTTGAGATCTTAACAGGGCCACCCACGGGGCCATGACCAACTAAAATATGGGCTTAGCAAATCTGCAAAGTCAATAAAGGCTCCGTAATTAGTAAAATTACCATGTTTTAGTGCTAGGTCAATGGTTTGACTAGAGAAATAGGTCAAGATCGGCTATTTTACAAATATGCAATGATTAAGCCAACGGGCATAACTTATGTCATTAGACTATGAGGCCTGGTAAAGTACATTTGAAGCAAATTGCCAGTACTTTCCGCTAGTGGAACGTAAAGACCTCCCGCCAGTGGTTTGACCGCCAGAGGTCACCCGTGACCTAATATGACTAGGTCACGAAAGGTCAAAAAGTGACGCCGTATATCAAATGAAAGCCAGTGACAAGACAAACAGATGGTGTTTGTTTCACCGCTCTAGTTTAATTAGGTCAAAGTTATTGTCAAAATACTATTTTGACCTCGGTGACTCATGACCTGGAAAAGTCAAAGGGCAAATAACCCCTGGTATCCGTGAAAGGGTGTCCAAAAACGTTGTTCTGACAGTCTGAGTATTTGCAATCATTTTTGTGGCTTTTATATAAAATAGCTTTTCCCCATGCTTTCCAATGGGAGAGGTCGCCTCGTGACCTGACTCAGGGAGAAATCAAAAATCGGATATACACCTAGACCGGAGGGTCATGAAGTGTAGGAAGTTTCAAATTGATCGACTTGAAATGTAGCTCTTACAGAGCTCTAAAGGCTAAGTAGGTGACTGGTTGACCTCGTCTGGTGACCTGACCTTGGGTGACCCGTAAAAATTTCAGGATGATGGGAAAATGATGCAGTGAGAGGTGAGCCTAACCGCGGTGCTCGCCTCGGCGTTTTCTGCTATCGGAAAAACTAGGGGATCGATGCCCCCGGTGGGCGAGGTTAAGGGGGCGGGCGGGTATCCGCCCACCCCCCCCGCGTCAAAGCGAAGGTGGCTCAGACCCCCGTCAATGCGCGTATTAATTGAGGGCTTTGGCATGAATAAGAAGCTCCCTTAACTGGTAAAAGAGGTCACCTATTTTCTAGATTTCGGTTTCGGATCACTGAAAAGGTCAAGGTGACCCTGTCTTATGAATTAGATGGCGCGCAGAAGACCCTCTAATGACAGAGGAAGCCCCAGCACCATTAATACATACTTTATTTAGAGTTCTCGCCGCTGGAATACATTGGAAGTGACTCCCCTGCTCCTAGTAAACAACCACAGGACGTTTATACCATCGTGGGAATATGAAACCTGTAGAAGCGTCTGAGCTGGATCTGAATACTGGTATTATCCAGAACTCCGTAAAAAGCGCCCCGTTTTTCAAACATGCAACCACATTGAATCGACATAGGCATTCTACAATTATAAGCTCTCGATATAGAAGCAGGTTCGCAGGTTTCAATCAAACACTGCAGCGCCTCCAATTTCATCCTCCCAGTTACGCTGCCCGCCCAATAAAGCCGAACACATGGCCTGCATAGATATCTGTATTGTCTCCGTCCGGCTCACATCCTCAGCGTTTATTGCAGCATTCCTCTCGTTTCGTGGCGGATACCACAGGCGATTTACTACGCTGATCGCTCGGACGGCGAACTCCAAACGCACTCGTGTCCGGCGCCGGCGTTACCATGACAACGTTGCCCTCACGACCTAAATCATGACGGGCCGCTTTTATAATGAAGAAGCTGCGTCAGCGCCGACAAGGACTCTTGAGAGCCGCTTCAGGCCGAGATACGCTCTCAAACAACCTTTCACAGAACAGGGTGGATCTCCTCATCGGTGGCTTTCTATTTGTTCGTCGTTGGAGAGGAACGATTTCGCGGCGCATTCGCGCCCTGACTCAGCAATGAACGATTCCTTTTAAGCTGAAATGGGTCATCGTGAAATAGTGATGGTTCATACTATGGCGATAGAAATCAGAACATTGATCATGATATTTCAAAGAAAATTGAAAGCTTCGTTGCTTGCAATATGCTGTGGAGAACGTGCATTCAAGAAGAATAAGAAGCCTTTATTCTACATTAGGGCGCTGCACATCAATATATATGTGTGTTTTCACAGGATCACTAGCTTCTTTGGACAAGAAGAATATGAGGTGAATGCTCGGAACTATTATAGCATATTTTTGTCAAAATCAAAGAAACCTTAAAACATCCAATACAGTAAGAGATTAGTTTTGCTAGTCCTTGCCAGGGATTTCTAAACCTCTATTTACATTTATTCACGTTATGTGATGTATTTAAGATAAAAGCCGCATGAATGATATTCTGTAGCGACCTGGAGGCAGCTCAATTAGGAATCTAAAACAAGTTTAAAGCTTTTTATTAAAGCACCATAGCATAATCAAACTTGAAACTTGTATAGCTGCTATTGCAGTGACCTAGGTATGCGTTAAGTAGGGGAGAACACTATCTTCTGCGCTCACTTTTTCGGGACCTGGCTTAGATTATATATTTCAAATTATTCACGGAAACATTTGAGGCAATGCCACAATCTATTGTCATTGTTTACAAAAGGCATATAACTTAAAAATTAAAATCATAGCACTGTAACCGAGTGTTTGGCATAAATCATCAGCCTACAAGCATGGGCGCCGAAAGCAGGGTGGACGGGGGACGCGTCCCCCCTGTTGGCCAACCAGGGAGGACTTCCCCCCAAATTGTTTGGGTCAATGGTCATTAATGCCATCAGGTACCGAATATGCCCAAAATTCGCCTCCCCCGGTCAGTACCAGCCCGGGTCCGTCCCCCTCTGCAAAAATTCCGTGGCGGCGCCCCTGCCTACAAGTTACAATCCAGAAGAACGGAACCGTTCACCAGGTGGCAGAGCTACCAACATGGAGCGTTCTTCGTCCTAACACCTGTTCAGTTTGCTTACAGTGTGTATAAGCACAGCTCCGCAGGACGTCGCTAGCGAGGCGGTGCAGGGCAGACCCCTGCTAGGAGGCCGACTTCTGACAAATGCTAATGATTCACAGAAGCTCTTTCTCCGAATACCGCTCGTTAACCCAAACAAGAGTACCTCGGATGCCCGCACAAGAGGGTAGATTCTTATAGAGACGAATATTCAAGCTAACTGCGCTGGGTGAGTTCAACCAGACTTTAGCTGTCGGGCAGTGGTTATACATTTCCGCTATTGTTCACTTCAAAACATGGAAAATAAAGTATGCAAAGCCATTCTCCTGCTTACTTGAATTCATCAACAGCCAACATAATCGATCGTCACTCACGGCGGTAACACACTGCAACAAAGAGAAACCATCTACCTACGCCGGGCGTAATGAGCTGTCCTCCGCCCTTTCGAGCATTCTCCATCCTTGCAACGTGTCATCCGGCTCCGGTGGCCGTGCTTGAGTCCAGCCTTTCCTCAGCGTGCGTGACCAGAACACAGCCGGACGACCGCGCTGTCCTTAGGACCAGGCCCTGGGACACCGCTCCAACGCAGCCGAGTCATCGCGGCCACCAGGCACGCGAACTGCCGTTATTGAAGAGCGGAGTTCCGCCGCGGCGCGGGGAGACAGGTGCGGCGATCCTTGATTGGATTATTGGTTGAAGTGGAGACGGGCCCGGCGACCGCTGGCGGGCGGATCTCGGCGACTAATTAATTTCCGGAGACGCTTCAGATTCAATAGATGCTTCCAAGAATCGATTTCCGTAAAACTTGTATGGGCTTCCCAGAAAGGAAATGACATATTAATAAAACTAACGAAGACTGTTCGTGATACGCTTACTAGTAATTATTATGATTAATGTGTTTCACCTCTTCCCGGCTTCCTGCTTGAGCTGGCACCACCTGTACTCTTTCCGTACCTTCTACCGCCTAGGGGGTCCCATTGGAGCCCCTCGAATCTCTGGAGCCAACGGTGACAAAGGAAAAGTAGGAACGGTGCGCTAAAAGCGCTCTACCCCCGTCCACCGTTGAGTTAGGCTGGAACCATGTAATTTGCGCACTGATGTCACAGTGGTCAAAATCGCTCAAATTCAGACCGGAAATCTCCTATAACTCAGGAGCCATTAGTACTGGAACAAAACCAGAGACATTCGTGTGCGCATCTTTAACTATGGATTCAAATGATATGCGACATGACATTGTAACTTTATTTGATAACATTGACCTTAGGTCAATATCAAATAAAGACTTTTTAAGGTCATGTTACATAACATTCAAATTATTCGATCATGCTCGCCTCTATGATACCAAATGTATTACTGTAGCTTGTTTAGATCAAATGTATAGGCGCAAACGATTTCGAAGAGAGTGAACAAGTTGTTGACTTGAGCTCAAAATGATTGATTTACTGGCAATTTTTATTTCCAAAAGCTTTTGAATAATGTTCGGAAACTTGATCTTGCTCTTTAAGAGCCAGATAAGTCCTGAATTTGTTCGCCTTATTTGAGAAGAGCAGAATCGCCTTACATAGGCTCGGAAATAACGCCATGACTCGTTGACCTGACCTGACCTGATATCAATCTTTAGTCATAGATCTTAAAATTGATCTCTTGACAGGTAGGCAAAGCAACGGGGCTCCCGTGTCAATAGTCTTGAAATCTCCTGCAAAACCCCGGAGGCCTGATCGACCCCCAGGCGTTGGAGGTTTAAAGGGAATGTGACACTTTTATAACGCAATTTTAACTGAGATAGCCAAGTTGTAAAGCAAGTCGGAAAACCCGGTACTCTATTTATCATTTGTCTTGGAACTCGAGCTTTCCGTAGAAAAAGCTAAAACCTACCCGAAATGTACCTCTCATGTACCTCTCGCCAGGCAGCCATTTTTGTGAGCTGCTGGTGTGACGACATATTCTGACGTCACGATGAGCATCGGCCTATCGAAGCCCTTGACAAGTTTCGAGTATGGTAATGGTTGCCAGATCATGACATCATCCACAGACAGACATTTATTTCTTTTCCTAGAGGAGTACTTTAAAAATCAAAATATTGAGATTGTTGTACATTTTTCCGAGAAAACATGAGTGGTTTCATTATTTTCGGATAAAAGTACGCATAATTAAACTAAATTCCAGGATTCGACCAAGGTGCCACATTCCCTTTGAGAGCAAGGAGCGCTTGCGCTACAAGTGTGCGCCGATGCTGCAGAACCGTATCACTTACCCGCAGGTCAAGAAACCCATTCTATGGGCGTCCAATTGTCTGACAGGTCGATCTATTGAGATAACCGCAGCCAATGACGCGGAACTGACCTTGGAAGAGCCGCATTAATCGGTATTCTAAAGGCCCGATGCCAGATCAGGGAGACAAATCAGCCGGAGTCTCTGCAACGAATACTCTGCAATGTAATGACACGTGCCGCAGGGTCGCTCCTCTGCAGTGTATCTATGCCAAACTTCCTTTTTTTAGTTTAAACCTACCGTATGTACTATGCTAGTGAGGGAAAGCGATTGAGTATAAGCCATGGGCTCAGCAGCACTGAGCGCCTGCTTAGTGCCTGAGTTGAGTGTCCCCAGTTCAAACCTCGGCGGGTCCCCTGAATAAGCTCCGACTTTGTCTGTGTAATCCACAGAAACAGGGTCCCAGTAGGCGAGTCCGTGTAAGCTTAGCAGCTTGTGCGGCGCTAAAACAGAGCGATTACATTTGTAAGCCGGTAATGTGTTCTATAAGTGTCGGTCCCCACGCTCCGTCTCATATTACACTGATGGACGTCTAATTCCCCAGCCGTGATGCGAGAATTACGCGACACATTAGTGCTGTCATGAGCGAATGCTCTGGCGATAACTTAGTTCTCCACTTACGGACTTCCTATCTGTCACTGAGCTGCCGAGTTGTGTCGCGACTAGCCTCCTCTTATCCACGATCCGTTTCTGTCCGACGGCCACTCTCAGATCCGTCCGACTGTTCAGCGACAACATTTGGTCCCGAGTGCCAGTATGAGATGACTTAGCGACGTTTTGTTTTTGCTGCCAGAACTAAGAACTATGGAACAACGGATACAAATATAAAGACAATCCATTTTACTGATATAAGGGACGTTTGTGGATTGAATGACGTCATCATTTGTTTTCTTTTATTGCAGGAAAGAGTAACGACTTAGGGCAAGTTGTGCTTTTATAATGTTCATCCTCTGTCATTCTGTTGGTCAGCTGGAAAACGAAGGAACTTTGAAGTAATCTGCGAGTCAATGAGCATAACTGATCTGACTTGTAGCTTCTTTTGTCACACTTTCAAGTTGTTACTTTGGCAATATCACCAGAATGGCTGACACTGCTCCAGGTCAAACAATTTTGGTATTGAAAACGCCTCGTGTCAGAACTTAAAGAACAGGAACAGGAATACATACGGAGGAGTCCCCACAATTACCTTTCGGTACAGAAGACCTCATCTGCGAAGGCAGAAAAAATACTGACCTCTTATTCTACGAAAGCATCCAAAATGTTGTATACAGCACATACCTGTACTGTACGTACATACCTGTGCGAAAAGTGAAAAATACTTCCGGATCTCTTGTAACTTTGAAAATACCATTTGACTAGGTTGCCCGTGCACTTCACTGTTATTCGACCGGCGAGGTCAGGTGTTTTCAGCGCCGCCGAGCCGAGCCGCACATCTCAAATTTGGCCCCGCCCACTTCAGCTGTGGCTCCGCCCACCTCAGCTGGTGCAGAGGCGGTGTCCACATAACAGACAAAAACGAAATTAGGAAAATCCTGCAGCTTTTTCATGTATATTTACATAAAGATCACGTAGTGCAATTGAGGATGCATGTCTTTCTTTCTTCGGGACCTTAATTGAGGGAGATTGCTGACTTATTCATACAATCTTGTGGCCGTTATGTGACCTGTTTTGTGGTTTTCTCTAGGGATACGGACGCCAAAGAGATAACATTAACGCATGCCTATTTTACGCCAAGTTTAACAACCTCTTCCCCAACATGCCAGGTGAGGCCCAGCCTCATTTGCCCCGCACGGCGAGCAATCAACTGGTGTTGACGATCCCGCGTGGAAAACGGTACAAATGAGTAAAGCCTAAAAGCTTTCCTGAGCCTAGCTGACAACAGAAAACAGCCAACTGGCATGCAGCAATACATCAAAGAGCCTTGTTGATGTTTCTGCTGTCTGTGTCTGCTATTCTCGGCTGCAGAAACTCTGTACTTCCTCGGCGTGTTGACAGACGTGTTCTAAATCCGTGAAGCAGGATTCAGGTTTCCTGACAGCTTGCTAGTTTTCAAGGTGTCACGAAGCAAAAGTCACGCTGAACACTGATGCTCAGTCAGTGTTTAACGCTCGTAACGTGACCAAAGACCATGACAATGGTCTAGTGTTTGAGCTGCGAAAAGCGGACAGGGTTTTTTGCCGGAAAGAGGTACGGCTGGGCAGACAGGGAGGGCTCGCAATAAGGCACACATCGATAAACATCACCCGGCGACGAGCATACCAGACGAGAGGAGGGCAGCCCAGTAATAATCGCAGAGCAGGGCCGGCAGCCGTGAAGAAAAAAACGGGGAAAAGTGAGCTCAAAACTTTCAAAATATTTGAGCACACGTCACGTCTTCCGATGCAGAGAGAGTGCGAAACAAAATGCGTTCTGAAGCCATCGCGCTTTTCAACAGAATTCTGGAAGCGCCTATGATTGATGGAACACAATAGAAGAGCAGTAGTCTGCGCACGTATGAATTTGGCCGGATATAGGACGCCTGAGGCGCAAAAAAACACATCCTCTTTGCTCGTCTGGCAATGTCAAGAGCCGACCGGGCCATATTCGGAGCCTAATCACTCGCTCACCTGAGAATTAATTACACCGCCGAATTAATCAGCACTGCGGGGATTGCCTACCTCGATACTGATGTCTCAGGTGGAATCGCTGTTATACCTGAGAGTGTCTGTTGCCACCACAATTGAAGCCCCGCCCCCATCCTGCTGCGTGTGAAATGACGGCCATTCTCCCATACCTGGCCCTGGGAGCCGAACAGCCCTGGGAGAGACACGTTTTATGGGCCCACATGGCAGTCTGGATGCCGAAAATGACGAGGTTTCGCTTTCAGGCCTTCCCAGGCTATATCATCGCGTTCTGAGCGTTGCATGGGAATTTAACTGATGACGAGACTAGCCATCGATGCGGGCTGGATGATATAGAGGAGCGTGTGTTTAACCCTTGCCCCGGTGGTGGGTACGAGCCACCTTCGCCCTGGTGGGGGGGGCTAAAAAAGACCCCCACGATCTCAAAAACTAAGAGAGCTAAAAAGCGCAAATAAGGGCGTTTCCTTTTTCGCTAATAACTTCCAAACCAAGCAAGATGCAGCAATAGTTATTCCTACCTGTCATTCCTACCGGAATTGGAGTCATCATTGCACAAACACTTCTTCTGTTATCCCGAAAGGCAGCCTGAGCGCATGAAATGAAAGTGTATATATTCGTTCTATTTTCGGATGCAGCAGATTTAGCCCCCCTGTCCCTGTTGACACTGCTCTCCTGATCAGTATACGCAACTTCATTGATACACATCAAGCTACCTCTAAAGGGTTCTAGAGCATATTTTCGTAAGTGACTGAGCCCCTTTCTGCCCTACCCGAACTGATACAATCTGTTCTGGCCTGATCTGACCTCACTTATTGGCCTGACACGTATATGCTCCGCAGCTGCAGTGCCTTAAAACTCCAAATCGTATCGGCCTGAACTGACTCAGCATAGCCAAAAACCATCCCTGCCTATTACCTAATTGCCTATTACCTAATCGACATAAGAAAATGCAGTCAGTGAAGTTAACCTATTAATATAACCATATGGGGGGGCTTATCGACACACCAACTGCCAGGGTTATATTGCGATATTCATATGGGAAAATATGCAATATGCATATATGAAATACAATATGCAAAAAAGAGACATGTATGCATACGATCAACGGCATACCGTGTTTTTATGCGCAACCTGAAATGAGTCACGAAAATGAGTCCGAATGTCGTCGAGGAGTTGTTCCGTGCTTCTGACACTGGTCATACTTCCGGGTGAGTCTCAAGATTCCCAAAATCCCCCCTTTCTCCTTCCGTCGAGTGAGTTCAGAGATCATGAGATGAGACAGTGGTGGGATTGAAGATTGTCAGATGATATGGAGCTGGGCTTATAGGTCCTGGGATTAGATCGGGGTTGGGAGCGCAGATCGTGAAATTAGATGGAGTTGGGAGCGCAGATCGTGAAATTAGATGGGGTTGGGAGCGCAGATTGTGAAATTAGATGGGGTGGGATCGGAGATCGTGCAATGAGATGGGGGTGTGATGAGAGATCGTGAGATGAGATGAAATGAGATCAACAGGAGATATAGACAGCTTAAAGGCTACAGCTAAAAAACAAAAAAAACAGTTGCTCTATCACTCGATCTTTGAAGTCACTGGCGGTTCCAGGAATGCAGGGAACGGGGCAAGAAGGTATTTGCCCCCAACCCCTCTCCCCATTTTCACATATTTTGTTCAGAAACACCATATTTCTTGCCACTGTTTGCCTTATGGGCCCCAAAACTGCCGGTCTAAATCCATCAGTGCTTGAAGGCATCAATTGTTATCATTATTCTCGGGCATAAATGTTCTGATTTATTTCTAGTTCATAACTTCAGACACATCCATGGCCAGTAAATGCGGTCGACCACTCCCCTGATGGTAATTCATGTCTCCAATGCTCCCAGCACTCTCACCATCTGTCACTAAACCGCAGTTTGGGGTGCGTTCATCATATCTGTGGCTCCTGGATTCCCCAAACCTGCCCGGCAGCATGTGGCATCCCAGGGCAGGGTAAGGCCGGACGCCGACCGGCGCCAGGGGGGTGGCAGGATAAAAGACACCACCTGGGCCGTCTCTCATGTGTCTCTGGTGTCAGTCTGTGTACCAGCTCGTGTCGGACCCGCGCGGCGACGCCCTGCTGTACTGTCGGCGACACCGGACCTCGTCCGTTGCAGCTGACATCAGACGGCCGTGGGTGTTGGGAGTATGCGTCAGGTGTCGGACAGCGTCGACCTTTGACCCCTCTGCACGTGCACTGGTGACAATACTGTCCTGGAGGGAGGCTGATGCAAGATGAGACGGTTAGCGTAGGCGCGTGCAGAGCTTGCAAGGCTTTATGGAAAAGACGTGACATAAATTTAAAACTCCTGCGCTGCACAGCTGAAAAAGGACATCAATTTTCGGCTTGCGGTCACTAAGTACGTAAGATGTAAAAATGGGCCCAGTTGCTAGCGTGCTGCAAGACAAATCCGGCTTTGCTATCGCTGGCTGAGATTGTCAAAGACACCATATTTACATATTTCAAGAGATGGCGTGCGTGCAAAATTAATCCCATGTCTTGGTATCTATAACCTTTCCTCAAGGCTGAATCATTGCATTTGCTTATAGACGCAGTGGCGTATCACCACGTAGCGACACTGAATAACCTTCCAGGGACAAACACTTGCTTACCAGCATCCGGTACATAAGAGATGGACAATACAATACAATACAAAGCCATCAACAATGTCATCTCAAACGGTCCGCTTATGCTGCAGCTTACCATTCTACATTCCAAAGCAAGTCTGGGTCAAAGTTCGTCAGTTACTCGGTGTTCCCTTTCTCCCTGGCACGTGAACTGTCAGTGCCACGCTCCCCTCCTCTCAGCAAGGATAAGCGGTGAGCGATGGTAGGACCATTACGGAGCCACCCCGCGGCGCGTAGTGAGACCACGTTACCTCGCATGGCCAGAAAATGCCCCGGAGGCACGCACCCAGAAAATAGAGCCTCCAAAATAGCGCTACTATGATATCTCTGAACGCAGTGTCAATACTTGCACTCTCAAAACCAACACATCTGCAAATGAGCTGATTTGTTATACCGGATGAGAGAAGAGAGAGCAGATTTTCAGCCCTGACCTGAGCGCAGCTGTGGGCGCCCGTGGTCGGGTCGGCAGGGGTATTTGTCAGTGCGGTACTCGGTTGTGAGAGAGCAGAGGGCGGTGGGATTCCGATGACCAGCACAGCACATCTGCGGGCCAGCCTGTCATCTTACACATCGTATATCAGCGGGAAGGCAGGACGGACCGCGGAAAAAGCGACGGTCATGGAGTAGCACCGAGAGGGAAGGGCTGTATGGAGAAACTTGGGGGTTCAGGCGCTGAGCCAGAGTTTTTACTGGGTGAGTTGTGGAGTGTATGTACGTACGCCAGTGTACGTTCGGACTCTAGATGTTCCAGCGCAGTCAAAGCTGTAAACACGCGCGTTACTTTTAATCAGATTTTATTAAGCAATACCAAAAAGAGGTGCCGAGGCACATCGAAAAACAAAATAAAAAATAAAGGGCGGAAACATTTGACAGGTAAATACCCAGTCATCGTTCCTGATCATGCTATATCGCTCAGAACACGTCAGATGGCCTGCTATTACGCCTGCGTCATCCACACGCAAGCAGGCAGTGGGGCATACAGTCCAGCTATTACCCGCCGCCACAGATAAACACCAGGTCGGTGCATGTGACACGACCCGCAGTACCCTGCTGAAGACGCAGACGACCGCAGGGTTCGGAATGTGCGCTTTCACTCCATCACTGGAGCCTCGGTCCCGGGTAAGGCGCGGGAGTGCCGCGCGGGGGCCGGGCGCCCCGGACACATCCCGCAGAAAGCAGGCCGCTCCTGCAGCGAAAGTCGACCCAAAGCGCACTGTCACTGCCTGGCCGCCTGCCGAGGTGATGGTTCAACAACGCCCGGTTTGCGTTGCGACTGCGTCACGCCCTCCGACGTCGTCCTGTGCCCGGCGGGGTTGCCGTCACTGCGCGTGCGTGGAGCCGCGCTCGGGGCTGGGCCGTGTGATCACACGCGGAACTAAATGCGCTCAGGAGAAAGTAGCTGCGCGAATTGTGTACCCAAACGCAGGTTATCTCAGCCTGAAATAGTTGTCAGCTATGAGATGAACAAATAATGTAGGGGCAGTAGATTGCATTTGAATTATGCAGAGGCTGAGAATCCTCACAAACAAAGCCAAGAGGTGAAAGTTGTGCGAGCGCAGATAATTACCGGGACATGCTAATGACTGACTGTCAGCGCCGGAATTTGCATCTCTCTGTGACTGTATGCAGTTATCTCATCCTGCCCGCCACAGATGGGTTGATACGGAGCCGTTTCATCTTCCGCCTCCGTGATTACAGTGGGCCGCAACTCCGCGATTACAGCGCGGCAGCCATCGCCAAGAACCTCTGTCCCACTTGAACTGATCTCTCGTAGGGACGCAGTCGTAATGCGATCTGGCCTCATAAGCCTCCGAACTGGAGGATTATGATTCCCGCTTCAGCGGACATCGCATCCGGTCGTCTGACATCACTGAAAGAGGTTCTATTGTGCCTCTCGGAGGTGAGCGCATCCGCCACACAATCGAGACTGCCTCCTCGAGGTCCGGTCCCGACCGCAGTTTTTGCGTTGGAATGAAGGCAGGGCGCCGGTGAGAATCGACTGGAGGGTAGTTCACTCCTTTGTTGGCCACTGAAGGGTGGCTGATGAGCACCTTGGTTATGATGAAGGTTTTTGTTTTTGTTTGCAGCCAGAAAGCTCACGTCAACTCCTCATAATATGCAGCGTTCGTCACAGAGAAAGTGGATGTCCAGGGAGAGCAGTATGATCGCTTCTTATATGTGGATGTTAAAGGAACAAAACAATCTGTTTTAAACAATTTTGGTTCTGTTACACGTTCTGCTTTTCCAATTAAGTGCCAAAACTTAACTTGTAACTGCACCCCACAATTTCATAGCTACCGAATCCAAAGCGTTTTAACCGTGACCTAAACCATAAATAAAACTACCAGCTTTAGCTGACAGAGGAATCCACAACCAATTTACCTGAGTCTTCGGAGAAAGCATCAATTCGGCGACATCCGGCTCAAGGGCCGAGTCTAATCCAAGGTCACAGCATCCAAGTACCCGAGCGAGACGGAACCGCATGAACTTAGCTGTCTACATTCGCAGCACTCAGCGCCAACTTGAGCTGCTGGTAGTCACCGCTCGTGCTGACCAGAGGCGTAGCGGTGAGAGGGCAGGCAGGGAGATTATTGGCCCATGCCCTCCATCTGTGACCAATATTTCCCCGGTGTTAGGTATGCTGTATAGGTAACTCTTGCTTCCAGCTTGTCGCGCCGTGCCATCTCCCCCTGGCGAATTTCTCCCTGCACCACTCAGCACTGGAGCCGCTCCTGGAAATGGATTTCTGAAACTCGCGTGCTGGTGAATTGGCGGTTTCACTGCAATCTTCGGAAACCACAGGCATTACAGTGTAGTACCCTCCATGAACATGGGATGAAGTTGTCGGCGAGGGTAAATGATTCTATCTCCACAAGCCAAAGGGATTTGTGTATTTCGATGGTATCTGAATGGCTTATTACTGAGTTCGCGTCCTCGGTCCAGTCAATGTGCTGTTTTGCTCGATCTGTGGTGTTCGTGAAAGGCCATTACTCGCTGAATACGCGAAATATAGTACCTAATTATAGTCGGAATAGTTCCTATGAGGCTCAATATTACTGTCTACACGCAATGTAAAACAATTCTCTGAAATAACTCTAAAGTACTAAAGCACATATAGTGCAGTGCACTTAGGTAGAATTAGTGACGACAGGGACTTTTTTAATTTCATTGTCTTTAAATTATAAACAAAGATCCTGATAAAATAGTACCTCAAAAAAGTTAGAAAACATTATATTACTCGGTATAGCTAAAACTGATACTTTAACAGCGGCCTCGACTTATTGAGAGACATCAGTTTAGCGGGGTGCAGTTTTTCATGCACGACAGCGACCACATACACATGACTTTTAAGAGAGAGGATCGGTTTCCTTCAGAGGAGCAGTTTTCCGGCAGAAATATCGCTCCAGTTCCAAGAGAGCACCTTTTGTATTTTCAAGTCAATTTTCTTAGTTTTTGTGCACTATTTGTATCCAGCAAGGGCTCGTCCTTGACTTCTTAGACGCCTGATACCCCAATAGCGTATCTTAGTTATTAATTGTACCACTCATCATGGATGCCGTTTTCCAGAAAATCTCCCTGTGCTTCGGTAAACAGGTACATGTCATAACCCCTACGCCTCTGTTGCAGAGGCGACACCCTTTCTAACCCCGGAAGGTAAGGGTGGCCACCCCCTGCGCCGCCCCTGGATCCGCCCCTGCCGGTAGTCCGCCGAGACCATCGGAACAGACAGGCTCAGCATCTGGTAGCTGGCACGCTACTGAGCAGCTCGATCCATTTTTGATTAAATCCCGCCAGAGAACGAGATTATGGGCCCCAGCAATCAAGGTAGCCGAGGTCAGATCCCTGGTAAGGCCCACCCAGCGCGCCTAGGCTATGGTAGCAGGTAGAAAGGTAGAGATGATATGGCAGGTAGAAATTATATGGTAGGCTGGAAAGCGTTAGGATTTTTTCTTCTGGCCCAAAGCTCGGCAACTCAGATCATTTAAGAAGTGCAGATAATTTTGTTATGTCTTCACAAAGGGTCCGCAGGACATTTGTGCAAATATTGAATAATTCATTAATTTTTGTATCTCTCTTAGCATGTCACGACAGATGAGAAAGAGGTCATTGCTTTGCACATTCTTATAGAGCTATTGTGTCACAAGCTTTAGCAGAAGGATAAGAAATGCGAGTGAAAATTTTAGGATAAGAATGCTTTTAACACCGTAAGGTAAAACTGACTCGCCTATCATTATGATGCTCGTGCATATATTTAGGCCACATACATCAGAGAGCGTGATATTCATGAATAAATATGACTGCTGCCTTTGTAATCCGTGCAAACTTCCTCACACTCCAAGGTCTAAGAACCTTTTTTGCAATGGCATGCTAACCACAATATAGATGTTAACAATGTTCTAAGCTGCCGAAAAAAGTCCAAGATTTAAGAAGCCCACATGCTATATCTATGTTTTCCACTCAGCATATTTTTTGGGTGCAAGGCAGTACCTACTTCCGGTCTAAAAGTCGCTATGGCATGTGTTGCGTCAATGGAGGTTAAGCGCCGTATGGTATAAAATAGGGTGATTCTCCAACCCCCTACCGACCAGCCACAACGGCGTGGACAATCCAGCACGTGTTAGAACTGCATTTAGCACCTTCCAACAACTCGGCTCCCAGGGCAGTGTTCTCATGGCCTTGGCTGGTCATCCCTCGCCGGCTCAGACCCTTGGCGTGCCGAAACGCAGTTCCCGGCAAGTGGGCGGAGGGCGGATGGTGTGCGCTGGCAGTGGGAGGGGGTGAAGGCCGCGCTCGAGCGGAACCAAAGCTGCGCCCACCAGCCAGTCAGCCGAAAGCCTCCTCACCGCGCAGAAGGAGTGGCGGCAGGGGCGGCTCCAGGTTGTGCCGTTTCGAAACAATTTCCGAAAACAGGCTTCTATAAGGACTAGTCACTTGGAGTGGGAAGAATATGTTTTTTTCTGGTCTCCCGTTCCCTGGATGCTACATAAAAATATGTTTTACATCAGCTTTATCTAACCTTATGTATATCTATTCAAAAGCGTACTGGTGTTATCCAGGGACCTCAGCTTTGCAAGGGCGCTGTTATTTTATTCAGCTTATGCAGCGGCGGTAATGCATCAAGTAGGTCTTCCCGTCATTAACAAAACATCAGGCTAAAACAGAATGTCCATTATTCCGGAGGAGAAAAAGTGAAGATTAACGGAGTGAAGCGGACCGTCTACAAAACAGTGAGGTCAGCCTGGCTGATGTAACGAGATTAGAGACTACATATAACAATCAGACGAGCGCCCTAAACAAAGCTTAACACGCGCATTGACGGGGGGCGGGTACCCGCCCCACTCGGGTTTTTTGGAGATAGTAGAAAAACGGCGGTGCGTAGCGCCACCGTACTTGGTATACCTTTTCCCTCATCCCTTTTTACAACTTGTGTGAAAATTTTAAGGTTAGGTCATCTCAGGTCAGGTCACCAGTACACGTCAAGTGACCCGACCTCAAAAAAGTTTAAGATAGCATAAGTCGGAGCAGGGTGAACTTATCCGATTGAAACTCATATCACATAATGGCCCCACTGAGTTCTCTAAAATTTGTTCCGGTATTTTTGATATCGATGACCTAAGGTCAGGTACGAGGCATGACCTCTCCATTGGAAATACATGGGAAAAATGGTTTTTACGGAATAACTCAGTAACGGATGGTGATAAAGCATTTATTTTAGCTGCATTAGACTCGCCTGGGCTCTCCGGTTCTAATGATATGCATTTTTTTATAATTTGACCCTGACCTGACCTCAGGTCAGGTCAAATCCTTGATTTGACCTAGCAAGGTCAAATTATATATCATTCGATTTGGCTTGCTAAGAGGATTCATATAGTTCAAGTTGTTTTGCTCTATCTTTACTTGTTCAGATGTAATGGCCGAAAAACTGAATTTACATGTTATCCCTATGACGGGCATGTTTTGACCTCTCGTGACCTTAAATGTGACCTGACAAAAAAATGATTCAAATGTTTTCGATGGAGAAGTGGATGGGCAGCCCAACGCCGTTTACCGTTTTTCGCTACTTACCGTGGTTCTCGAGATCTTAGGGGGGCGGGTACCCGCCCCCGTCAATGCGAAGGTGGCTCAGATCCCCGTCAATGCGCGTGTTAAGGTAGAGCCAGAATAATGAATATAAGCCGAAGGCTGCCGTGCCACCGCAGAAGGAACGCTAAATGTGCAGTTATCTGCAAGAAGCTAAGAAGCATCAGCAGACGACGGCCCAGAGCTGATATGGCATGTGGATGTTCATTGTTCACTGTTTGCTCTAGCGGTGTCGGGATCGGTTGTACGGGTTTCTGAGCATCGGAGTTGGTATAGGCCTGGTCTGAATGCACTGTTCAGGCTTCACAATAACTGGTCCGTTACACTTGGCGTGTGCCTCTCCTTCTCTCTACTTCTCCCCCTCTCTCCCTCTCATCTCCCGGGCCCTAAATGACCTTGATCGTCGGAGTCCTCTAAAACTCCAATTATTACGTCATTAACTCTGCCTCGCATCCTGCCAGTTGTTCCAGCCAAGGTAGCGAATGACAATTTTTAAAGTTCGGTAAATATCTCAAAAAATATTTACTAGTACCAATGGCTTTTTTCTGATAAACATGCATTTTCTACTATATAGAAAAAAATGATTGTGTATTGAACGCACACTGTGTCGCCTTATAGATAACAATTGCGTTAAATACATTTCAGCTAAATTAGCTTATTTTCAATCACCTCTCACTATTTAGCTTTGTATCCCTCGGCTCCCGTGAGTGCACCTTAACAACGAGCTCTGTTAGATATGAGTAATGATCACGTGAGATCTTAATTCTGAGAAATGACTTACATTCACCTCGGTTTCACATAATTATGCACGTCCCAAAATGTGCATGCATTGTCCCTGGTTATTTTAGTAAGGTAAGCAGTCCTAAATTTGACTTAAGTGTGCTATGCTTTTTTATGTGCTTTGTTTTTATCTGACTTGCATCTGGTTTTATGCTCTTTGATAATTACGAAGGTCGTCGTTGTTGGCCAACCAATGGTTGATGTTGAACATTTCTAAGCTATTGACTGTGTTTTTAGGCGTTCTTACTGACCGTCAGTGAGCATAGATTCAAAGTTAGATTCTAACCCCTCACTCTCTCTCCCTCTTCTTTTTCTCCGTCTTATAAGCCCTTCCACTGCTTTTTGCCTCACTTTCTATACTTTCCCTTCCCGTTTCCTCTCTTCCTTTCCTTTCTGCGTTTCTCCCTTCCCCTCCTTCACTTCTCTCTCTCCCCCCTCTCTCTCTCTCTCTCTCCCGCTCTCTCTCCAGCTACGGTATGTGTGCGCAGCCCACACACACTCCCCAGGGGTGCCGTTTTTGCTGCGCCAGTGTTTGGGCCAAAGGTTCAGCCGGCACGCCGTCCGCCATATCTCTGGAACACTGGTGTTCTGTTCAGGAACTAACTGTACCCAAACACCCCCCTCACACTGCGCGGCCAGGCTCCTCGTATATCCGCCCCAAGTGACGCAAATAGAGCATTCAGGCGAGCCGACCCTGGATGCATGGCTGCTCTTTGCTGCCGGAGAAGTGGACTTTGGCGCAGATGTGTGTGTGTGTAGGATTCGATAGAGCGCGAATTATGGCATCGTAAACTATGTATCGAACCTATCCGGGCGTGACTATCTGCGCGCTTGATCGCCCAGGTCACGAAGCAACAGTCTAAACACTAATGAAGGAAGTCTGGAAACGTTATCGAGAGACCTGGCAGCGCTTCCAGTTCTGCTACATGCGAGAAGCCCGCTCTTGGCGGACTCGCAACGCCTTGACAGAGTGTCGGCTGAAAGGAGTCAGCATTTCAGCGAGTCGACATGTACCATCTGTTGCTGATATCTCAGCAGAAGCCTGAGCCAAAGTGACGGCGCGGGCCTGATTTGATAGAACTCAGCCTCAAAAGATCCAATGACCAACGCAGCTTCCAGCTGGGGCCATTGCTCACTTTAACACGCCATGCATTGGTCTCATGGGATACCACTTGGCGCCGGAACTCAGTTCAACGTAATGCTGTTCATATCAGATGGGTATATTTATGAGAAAGACACGGTGAAAGCATACAGGGAGCAGTGCAAATGAGCTAATCCCAGCTAAAGTGCATAAAGGCTATACATTTTCCATTTGAAGCCAGCATCTTTAACGGAGTCAAATCGAATCCGCTCTTTGTAGAGTGAAAATCAGATAGGGTATGTGCATGCACCTCGCATTGATCCAGTGCAAGCAGACGGGGATTTTATCCGATTCAGAAGTCCAGGAATGTGTTGCTGCAAGTGACGTTCCCTAAGGGCACTTAAAACTGCCGACAATCGTGAATGATGAGCCTTTTCACAACAGCTCCTGTGCTCTTACATGCACATTCTTATCACAGTCAGATAAGGCATGACGAATACCCGAATCCGTAAGATTAAGATTCCTGGAGCATTCTGAATAGATACAAAAACACCATTCTATTTGGACTCGTTTTAAACTAGAACATTTCACAAGCCAGCACCAGTGACCAGCTAGGGAATGCTGGCTCTACGTGAATGGTTACCAAACCACAGTGACACCAGCGACAATATCTCCTGCACTTCATAAGCGCGCACCTCAGGCGAGCAGAGGTGCATCCCCTTCCAGATCCTGATCGGCCATGTCCAGTCCTCTCCACATAACCCCAGGCGACTACCTTTCACAAAGTGACGTAACACAAGGAGCTGCGTCGCTGGCGACAGCTTGTTAGGCCTCCGAGTGAGCGAGCGAGCGAGGGATGCCACCAGCTGCCGGCCACAGGCCTGGACGGGCCAGAGCGGCGTTATAATCATTCCCGTCGCCATCGGCTTCAGCCATTCCAGCAGCTAACATGCTCTTGTCGGCCGTCCAAGCACCCACAACACCCTGAGGTCGTTAGCTTGACCATGTAATGGTCAGACATTCTGCCAGCTCAGCACCAGCGGTGGTGTAACGGTTAGAAATGAGCAGCCGATGAAGGGCCTCCACTGGTGATGATGACTCCGTTGCTGGAGACAAAGGGAGAGCCACTGCTGACGGCTAATGGTGAGTGTAAGTTCCACGTGCGTTGCTGCTGTCTAAACTGGGCCAATTTAGAGACTGGCCGGTACGTTTCAGCACCTGGGGCGAGCATTAAGCGAGTTTGAAAGTTTACTACGCTTGGTGGAGACAGAGAATATACAGAATGTCATATACACATATAATTACGATCCAAAATGACATTTGATTATCGAAAAGGCCAACACAGCAACATTGATTGCGTCTACAAAACGGCTCACTTTAGATCCAAAGTCCGTAAAACGTGGAGCTTATTGTGGACTTCTTTGTCAGACATAATGGATCACGATCAAAAAGTCTCGTGGCATGGTGACTAATTTATAGCAGTGTCAACACATATACAAAACTGTGACGAAACAAATTTACACATATGTGACGCGTGCGCGTTTTTCCACAGCAGATCGGCAATCAGGCGATTGTTTAACAGCTGACTACCGTCCCGTCATCGCCGACACGCGCTCGTCATGTCATCCAGCTCACGCAAGCGGTTGCTCCACCCGACGCTGTTCGGCGTCGCTCTGACCTCCGCCCGCCGCCGCGCCGCACCTGCTGCTGCTGCTGGCGGGCATAACGTCGTCGGCCGCGACCGTGGCTGCGCGGCGTTTCACTTTCCGGACCGGTCGACCGTCGCGTCGCGGCGGCGGCGGCCCTGGCGCGGTCGCGGCCGGGGCTACCACCGGCCCCGGGCGATTTCGATGCGCTCCGCTGGGTTGGGACTCATGGACGCGAGAAACACTGGCGGGCTGATAACTCGGTTCCGGTGGTCGGGCGGTTAAAACGCAGAGGACTGTGACCCGTGTTGTCGTTCGGTACGGGCGTAACGCCTGCGGTGGCTGCCGCGACGGTAACTGGCGGGGGCGTTACACAATATGATATAGGTGTCTGGTTTGCTGTTGGCTGAGCCACAAGTTGTTTTATAGTGGGCTGAACGAGAGCTGGGCCTTGAGATAGGTCGTCAGAGAGAACAAGGTTTCCTTGCTATGTTGAAATGTCGATTACCTAGGGGCTAGCAGCATCTTACTTCTTCGCAGCTTATTGGTTCACGTGCACAATGCAGCGGCGGGCAGCCAATTATCGGTTTCCGCTGATTGTTCGCCTGGTGGAGCTCATGTGGAGTTTCCGTGGCCGGATTTCAACATGAGTGTGCAATTTTAAGGTCTCTAAATCATTTAACTATTCATCCGACGGCACTCCCGTATTTTCGCTTTCCTTCAGTGAAGGCCGCCGGCGTCTAGATGGCTCAGGCCTCTCACATCGGCTGGCGACTGCAATATGCACCGACTGTCTCCCCGCAGTACGTCGTTGCAGACTTTGGCTCAGGCGCACCGTGCCAATACTGCCATGTGGCATAGAGGATAATCGTTATAAACGAGGTAGGCGAGGCTGTCAACTGTCTTAATCTTCATCCTTACCGGCCCCGTGTCAAGTGGTTTGCCGGGTAGGCCAGAGTTCTGTAGAGACCTTATAGAATTGACGCTCTGAGCGATAGGCGGTACCCAGTCTCCGTGGAAGTGTATTCGGCAGCAGACACCTTTCTAGTAGGTCCTGAGAGGATTGGCGAGGGGTCCTAAGCCAGCTTAGCCGCTCCCAAGGACAAGCAGAGCTCGTCAGAGCACCAGGGCCGGTCAGCCGAGCCGAGACGAGCCGCGCCTGAGCCTTCGCCAAGCCTTCAGACAACGCGGGACACAGGAGCGGGTCAGGGTTCCGTAAATGGCTGGGACCCGACTTCAGCTCGAATAAAAGCGGTGTTGTGAGGCAGTTCGAGCTTTGAATGACGAGAACTCAGCGTCAAAGGCCGACTTTGGGAGCAGAATGACCCATCGTAACCACGTAACATCCTAGCCAGGCTGACAGGATCGCAACATTATGACGAGATAGATTCTTTATATGTTTATTGTCTCCAGTGTCCAGGACATCCGTGATATTTGCTACTTGACGCTAGCAATGTTAAAATTAATCTAAATACATTCAGTTCATCGCTTACAATTGAATCACTCAGATCTTATTAAGAATGAAGAGGTTTCAGTTTATCACCATTTGGGTCTTCATTCATATCTTTGGTTTGGAGGAGAATTGAACAAAAAATGGCTCCATTAGAACCGTTTTGACATAATTTATTTAGTCTAGGTAATCCAGTTAGCTACATTACGCTTGAAATAAACCCTGCGGATGATGAATGCCTTGACCTTAAAATGCAATAAGCAAACTGTGGAATTTGGAAAATGATGCACTGGTGGAGACGTGAAACCTTCCTCCATCAAAGGAGCAGATTCAGAAATTCAAAACCAGGATCAATTATTGGGGTCATTCCATCAGATGTTATAATCCCACTCGGCAGCTGGAGAGACCTGCTGTTTTCCACGGACTGGTTTGCAGCGTGACTGTAGAAAACCACTTATATACGAGTTCGTTTCACGGATCTGACAAGGCAGTCTGCTGGAGGAAAATCATAAAGACAAACACTTTTCTGTACAGATTAAGGTTTCTCAGCTAGATCGTAGTGTTTTTAAATCACGCAACACCGTGTTTTTTTGCTGGTTCGAAGAGATTGAAGTTTTAGGGAACGTCAGCTGCCAAGGCTATATGATTGTCAAATACCTTGTAAAACTACCCTGGCTCAGTCCCGGTCACCTGCAAAACACAGACTCCACTGGGAAGTCGTGTAGGCCGTCCCATTGGTTAATCCGGGGGAGGGAGCAGAAAAGGAGTTCGCCCCCAAACGGAAAACCCGGGGCAAAACTATGTTTTTGCCCCCCCACCCCCCTCTCCAAAGCTGTTGACCTCTTTCTTGCCCCGACTCCTTTTTGGTTTACAAGCACGGTTGTGGTGCTTCAAATCTCAACTTTAAACAAAACTAGCCAACTTTAGTGTAATCATTGGGCCTTGGATAGCAAAAACACGCATATTGTGGCCACATCATTCACTCCATGACGTTTTATTTTTTTTTTTACTTTGGATTGCCCCAAAACCTACCATCTAGATCCGCCACTGGGGCGTCCAAATAGAGTGACGAAGGGACTCGTAATTCAGTTTATATCTACCTGCCCAGAATCTAATCTAACCGTTGCAACAATCATAAACGCATAAAATTTGGGGGGCATGATTCACTGGCAGAGTTCTTCCACTTTCTCTGCCCGAAATCGCAGCCTGCAGAATCACTTGTTCTCATCACGGATATTTCGTGAAGTGCTGGCGGCAATACACAGCTCACGCAGATCCTGCATTCACGTTTCTCCACGCCGTCGTTAGCAGCTCCGGCAGCAGCGACACACACTTGAGGCGCCGAGAGGAGTTGTTGGGGCGCGTGCGCCTCCAGTCAGCCAGCCAAGCAGACGGAAGCTGTCGCAGAGCGGATCAATCGAGCCCTGCCGCTGGTCGCCTCTGATCGAGCCCGGACACCCCCGACACAAAGCTCACCAGACAGGCTTCACATCTGAGGGGCTGCCCGGCCCGGCCCGGTGGCTTCAGAAGCACCCTCTGCCCTGGCCTGGCAGGATATGACCCAGCCCAGAATGACCTTTGGCCTGTCTTTTGGAGGCTGACAGTCTCACTAAGTGGGTCTCATGGCGTCGCCATGTGTTCGGCTCAGCAGAGCGTGAAGCCATTCAATTCGCCGCGAAAACGCCAGCTAATTCTCCTGCTGACGTTTAGTTTCGTTCGCCGCTTAAATCAGGAACCTTTTCAACTCACTCCAACGACTTGCCACCGGCAGCTATTACCAATGAATTTCCACTCTATCCGCGGAAATCCTGCGATATATGACCGGTAAAACATTCTGGAATTCTCACATCGTCTCCCTCACCGCCATAGCCACCATAATTTCCGCCGTAATACAGGAAGCGCGTCCAAAGCCAGCAGCTAGGTCGTTTTCGATGCGCAAATCCGGTGATAAATTCTAATTAGAGCGCTGACCGCTGCCAGCTCGCGGCAATAGCGGCGCAAATCAATGGCACGGCGCCGGCCTGATCAGTGCCGGCGGCCGCTGCTCCCGAAAACAGGCGCGCGGCAGCAGATTTATCGCCTGCGGCGGAATGGTCTTACGTCCATCGCTAAGCGGTCTCATGGTCCGTTGGGCCTGGCCGGCGAACAAGCGGGGGAAGCAGTCGTTCCAATCGCTTCAGAGTGTGTAGCGTGGTGTTGAGGGGGAGGGGGATCTTGGTAAAGAGGCCGGATATGGGAGCGATCTTGCCTGAAAGATGGCCACGTAATCAGTGGTTATGAACGATACGGAGCGAGCAGTGACGGATCCGGGACTTCATTTTGGGGGAAGGGGCTGGAGCCTCCCCGCTATCGCCTCTGAACAACTTCCGGCTATGCATTTCCTATGGGCACTCTGATATTTCGGGGGTAGGACTTACAACCGCTAACCCCTCCTTGTTTCCGCCACAGGGAGCGGAGGTGGTTGGGTAAGGAGGGGGTTGTGTTACTGCTTCACGGCGGACACATGATCTGGGATGAGGGCTGCCGGAATTGTGAGCGGTGTTGCGCAATGTTGCGCAGGCGTGCGGGCGTGCGCAGGCGCAAACTTTGAGCATATTGGCTGTCTGAAAACGCTACCGATGATGCACTCCAACAACGCATTTACGAGGGTTCACGCAAGTCATGGGGACACCATACGAAAAACCTAGGCCAAGACCCCATTTTTGGGGAGGGGGAGGACTACTCTCTAATTTGAGCTGGTGCGACGCATTCCCTCCCCTTTCGACGCCCATGCGCAGACGTTTCGAGAATAGCGTTGGACAACTGCGTTAATACTTGTGAAAATAGTCACTGCAGATAACAATTAGGCCCAATCAAGCAAAAATGATCAATAAATGACCATACACTCTTCTATCAAGATGATGAGCCATACATGATCCATACTTCCATAATACGTTGGCGTTTCACATTTCATTTTGGGTAAGACTTATGTACTTATGCAAGCATGTTATTATATAATACGCGATGTTCATACCCAGCTATGTGGCAAGGAGTTCAACGAGAAACTGTTCAAGAACAGCAATCTTGAAGAGGCGGGACAACCGTTGTTAATTGGACATCTTCCAAGGAGACGTCTTTGATTTGACAAATGTGTCGTCTCAAGAAGTCATTTCCTAATATTTGATGAAGTGCAGCGAAGATAGAGTCTACTTCAAGGCTAAGCAAAGTGTTATTTATATGTGGATATTTTTTTAAATTCAAATCTAGGCTAAATGGAAAATAACACATAACTCACTCTCTTGTTTGGGAATATTTGAGTGCCAAATTGGTGTTTTATAAATCCTCGGGACAGGACCCCAGCTGGATGCTTTATTTTATAATTTGTGATAGATAAACAAAAATAACCAGAAATTCTAAAATATTTCAGTCAATAAAAGATTTCAAAGTAGCTCAATATCAGTAAAAAAGGTCACTTTTTACATAAATGTGCAGTCCAACGGAGTAAGTTAAGCAGTACAAGGTGTGCAAATTTAAATAAGATCGATATAAATGTATAGAAACAAAATGCCTTTATTACCATCTAATTGGATTGTTTAACTTACACTGAGAATCACAGTTTCAAGTTTAAGTCTCATGAGACAATGGAGAAAAATTGGCGACATCGGCCTATATCAGAAATGGTTTCAACAAGGTATGGTATCCCATAAAAGCAGCAGACTTGCATTACACCATCATTGAAATCGTGCTCGTTCGCTCTCGCTCTACCATTATCTATAAAATTTGGAATTGCCCAAGGACAGCACGGTTTTTCTTGTATGATTCTCATTGTAATAAATGACAAAACTAGCTGCAGTATCTATTGAGTCTGCATGCATATGGTGATACGGCGTAAAAAAACAAAACACTTATCACATTTACCACGTCAAAACGGAAACATACGGCTTCAGTCTCACAGCGAAAGACCATACCCTGTTCGATCCATCCCATGACCTCCCTCGCATGCCCGACAACGTTTTGTACGTGATCGAAAAACCAGCACGGCGATGTGCGCCATTCGCTTTCCATCTCGCGACCCCCAGAGTGTCGCAACTGGGCCTCTGCACAGGGAGCCATGTCGGCTCTATGTTCATGCCGTGCCGGCGAACTCGCCGGAGACGGTGCAAAAACTGGCCTATTTGCATGACTGAAGGGAAACGCGTTTGGAACCGGTCACGTTGGCGTGCAAGTGGAAGGTGCTGATGGATATTCGGAGTGATGATGCATTTCAAGACGCATATGAAGTTACTAGTATAAGCAACAGGCCTAGCATGGAGTCCGGAACGGTTTAGGCTGACAATTATGCACAACTGGAGTAGACACCAACTGGGATTGAAACCGAGATGGGTGTTCTGAGATAACGTTCTAAACGTGCATACAAAAAGCACGCATGATTCGTCGCAATGAGGACGAGCATCAAGTGGACAACGATCAAGTGCACTTACTGTCAACGGAGTGAGCGCAGTGAACACCACTCGACCCCGCTCGTCCAGATCGCAAAATCAGTGGAGGGCTGGTGATTGGAGGTTGGTTGATACTGGACCGGGTTTTTCCCCTCCCGTCCCGATCGACCAGAAGCGTCGCCAAAAATGAGCCGGTAACAATCCGGAAAGCATTGTATGCGGATGTGTGGCTGGGTGACGCTCCTAAAGCAAATTAATAATAATCAATCTGTCGATCAAAGTGCACGGAGATTCAGATTCCAAATAGATTCCCACAAAAAGAAGGAAAGAAAAATATATTTAAAGGTTAATTTGCTATAATAATATCTTTGACTCCTATCAACGCACCAACTGCGAGAGTTATATTGGGTCACCAACTCTTTCCGTGTTAAGAGGGTCTCTCGGGAGTCAGATTGCTCCTCGCTCACCAAGGTTAATTTTGGCTGAACAAAATCCGATATTGTCAAAGTGAAATCAGGGAAGAAGTTTGGGGAACTCTCTAGCATAATTTTTTCCCGGATTCGATGTCGGCATCAGCAGTGTCGGCATCGTCGACTCCAGGCCTAATTTTAGTAATTTATATAATTTCAGAAGATATCTAAACTCTTAATCGTTGATTTCAGTTCTTCTGCAGACACACACACCACTATCGAGTCCAGAAACGAACACCGGGAGTATCTCTTATGTGGAAAAATCCCCGGAGTCGGTTCTGAAGTCGGCATCGGGCTCCTCAAGACTCGTATTAACACCCGCCCCAGTAGGCCTCCGAGCCACCTTCGCCCCAGTAGGCCTCCGAGCCACCTTCGCCCCAGTAGGCCTCCGAGCCACCTTCGCCCCGGTAGGGGATATCTAAACAGCCCCCTCGATCTAGACTTGTGTGCGGGATAGCGAAAAATTCGGACGCTGGTGGATAACCCATAACGGATAATGGTGCAGATACATAAGTAACTTTTTGACTCTGGTCAATACTAAAGTCACGACGAATCAAAGAAGGTGATGGGTTAGAGAAGAGTTTCCTGGCTCTAGCGTCTATCTGGGTTGAGTTAGAGCCGATTTTAGGTGTCATTTGCTTCCTCCCGTTACGGCAAACCGAATAAAGTATAAGATAGCCATACTAGGTCCAAACGCGAAAATACTCTGACGTAAGGTCAAGCCAATGTCACGATCTGATCTGAAATAATCAGCATACGTATCAATCGGCTCGCAATAATAATCCAAAACGCAATGGTATCAAAATCAAAATTCTATCATCATTTTCCGCGAAGATATTGACCCAAGTCTGAAAATCTGGTTAAATAGTCCCATATGACTCCTCAGAGGTCACAGGTCTAAGCTTGCAGCATGACCCTGAAGGTGGAGAATAGGAAGGTGGTATAAGTCATATCAATAGAAATAGAGCCATTGCTGGGCCAATTTCCGTGTTGCCCATCAAATTCCAATGGAGAGGTCATGGTGACCCGTACCTGACTCTAGATCAAGGATATGAGAAATCGCGTTACCACAAAGTTTGGTGATCGGTCAGCCAATTATGTGATATGAAGATTGGAACAATAGACTAAACGTGCTTTCACTGGTGCCACTCGAAACATTTTTATGTGTGAGAGTACTTGACCTGGCCCGGTGACTTGACCTGAGACGACACAAACTTAAAATTATCAAAAAAAGTTGTGAAATCAATCAAGGATCAGGTGTGTCAAGTACCGCGGCGCCCTGATACAGTTGAAAAAACCCGAGGGGGTGTTCAAGCACCCTCCTCCTTCACTGAGGTGAGGTCTAACCTATATCTGAGTTATGAAAAATATAAACATGCGCAGGAATTGTTGGCACGCATGCGCACTCGGCGGGCTCCGGATCACCTTCAAAACACCTGTCACTTTTACCGGTCGTTGCCTCCGCTGTTAACGATCACGAAAATCCCACGGCCAACGAGTGGAGCATGATGATGCGGCTGGGTCGCGGAATAACCGAGCCGAGACGCAAGTGACGTGACGCAATTTTTCCACTTCACAGGTGCTTTTGTCGCTGCGTTTACATTTTGCTGCCAGTGTTCAAAATAATAGCCACATTCTGGACACTTCCAAGGATGGATCTTGAGAGGACTGAGACCGATGCGTGAGAAAACGAATTATTAAATTTAATGGTTGTTAGATCATCTGACCATAGGCACATAGATGACCTTGGCAGAGGTGTGGATTTTGGAAAATAATTCAGCGTCCAAAATTTAAGTAATATCAAAACAACCATACCTATCAATAGGTGTAATAATAATATATTATCATGCCATCCCACAGAGCCGTTAAACTACATAAAATCAGTAGAAGGCCATCAAAATAAAATCACCAAAAATTTGACACCTATTTTAACATTACCTTGACGCTCTATTTGGGGTGCCCGGGCACTTACGAAGATATATGAATCCACACCCCTGAGCCTTGGTGCTTTGTCTAGTAAACATATAATTATATGACGTGTGAATATGATTTCAAAACTTTTCAAATGCTGATAATATGTAATATTCAGATTTTTGTTTATACATAGATGGCGGTATTTACTCACGTAATGGGGCGGGCTGGGGAGACAAAATTGGGTAAGCTACTGAGTAAACATTTCTTGAGAGTTTCTTTTCAGAGCCCATTCCCTTCACTTACGCAAACATACAATCCAAAACCGTTCAGAGAGCGTTTGGAATGTTTCCGTTGACGGCGTTTCCGTAAATCCTACACAAATTTGTGTCTTTATCATTTGGCTGGAAATCCGGGTAGCTTAAGGAATAAAGACCCCTTGAAATTTCAGCCTTCCATCGAGTCTCCCAATACAATTGCGCCATTGTAACTTCATCGAGGATCTACAGTCATGACATCTGAGTACAACATAATGCCAGATGATTTTGGGCAGGAAATGCGCAAGCGAGTTTGTTTTCTCTTTGGATTCCGTTCACGTTGATCTTTATGCGCCAATTTAAGCGTTAAAACTTTGTCATCGTCATGCATGCGCAATTTCCATTCCAGCGAGTTCCACAGGCTGTTCATAGTCTGCTTATATACAGTCTCTCAGCGGAGTTGCATTTCCTCCCATTCTTCAGATCCGCACATACCGAGGTAAACAGAAAAACTTCAACAAGATCGGGTGTGTTGAGGTTTAATGTGAACTCTTGTTATAAAAAGAAATGATAGGACATAAACATTTTTACACTGAAATGAACGGATAGGCAAGGGATCAAAATATTAAAAGCTATGCTTCTTAAATTGGGATCTGGATCTAATAATTTCTTAATCAATCAAGTATCGGATCACTTTTAACCGCCCACGGGGCCATGATGGCCCCTAAGGTTTTCGGGATAGCAGAAAAACGACAGGCGCAGCACCGCAGTTGAGGGCCTACCTCTCACTGCATCATTTTCCCATCATCCCTGAAATTTTTACCCCGGGTCACCCAAGGTCAGGTCACAAGACGAGGTCAACCAAGGTCACCTCACTTCACCTTAGAGCTCTAAGAGCACATTTCAAAGTCGATCGATTTGAAACTTCCTACACTTCAGACCCCTCCAGGGTCTACAAGGTGTATATCCGGGATTTTTCGATTTCGTGCCCTGAGGTCAGGTCACGAGGCGACCTCTCCCATTGACAAAGCATGGGAAAAGCTATTTCATGATATAAAAGCCACAAAAATGATTGCAAATACTCAGACTGCTCAGAACAACGTTTTGGACACCCTTTCACGGATCCCAGGGGTCATATTTGCCCTTTGACTTTTCCAAGGTCATCCAAGGTCACCAGAGGTCAAAAACAGTATTTTGACAATAACTTTGACCTAATTGAGCTAGAGCGTGAAACAAACACCATCGTGTTTGTCTTGTCACTGGCTTTCATTTGATATACGGCAAGGTCACTTTTGACCTTTCGTGACCTCAGGTCATATTAGGTCACGAGGTGACCTCTGGCGGTCAAACCACTGGCGGGAGGTCTTTACGTTCCACATAGCGGAAAAAGTACTGGCAATTTGCTATCAAATGTACTTTACCAGGCCTCAATAGCTCTAATACATAAGAGTTATGCCCAGTTTGCTTAATCATTGCATATTTGAGTGAAAATAGCCGATATTGACCTAATTTGACCTCTGGAGGTCAAACCATTGACCTGAGCACTAAAACATGCGAAGTAATTTCTTACTGAATTCACGCGAGCTTTCTATTGCACTTTGCAGATTTGCGCTAACGCCCATATTTTCGGAGTTAGAGAGGGGGCCATCGATGGCCCCCAGTGGGGCGAAGGTGGCGCCGGACCCCGGTGGGGCGGGTTAAGGCACTCATGAACAAAAGGGTGAACAAAAAGACACATTGGACGACACTTTCTTTTTCTCAATCGACTTTCAGACTGCTATTGCACATTTATGTTTATCCCAAATAGTAGTAATGACCCAAATTGTAATGGTAACTGTCCAGTCTCCAAATTGAGGTAAGTATTTTTAACTTTGCTCATGTTGATACGCCTCCACTTCCGACAAACGCGAACGCAATGGTAGACTCCTGCTCCTGTCCCTGCTCCTGCTCCTACTCTAGCCGTGAAATCGATGAGCATTGAAGAGACCTCCCGCGTGACTTACCTTGGTAGAGCAGTCGCTGAGCATGTGGAAACTTCCCAGTACCAACCAGCGCGTCGATTTCGGCCTTCAACTGACCGCAGTACTCCCCTCCATGGTCATTCATCTTAGCACCTCGATCAGCCCACGACGCGTCGAGTGCACCCTCACCCGCACAGTCCGAACGTCGACTGAGCCGCGGCGGTGCCGACGGCGGCGTCGCGGCGCGTCGTCCAGTCGCCGCCCCCTCCCCTCCGCCGCGTCTTACCTGACGCCTACCTCTGACGCCATCGTGCACACGGTGACGTCATAGAAAAATGTTTGTTGACAGACTGAGCCGCAAGCGACCAGCTGCTGGTCTTGGCCGTTACGACGTCAATTAGAGAGCTAGCTGCTTATGCCGGCTGTGATTGCAGCTCGGTCGGCGCGGATCGTCTGACGTGCTGGAGTTGTGCCGGTACATCCCTGCGGTATAAATTGTGCTGGAATCGACGATTCGGACAGGCTGGAGCAAAGAGCAGACGCAGCATAACCATCCATCGAGATGAAGAAGCTTTATGTGGATCGTGAACTCGCCGGAGCGACGCGGCCCGGGATGATTGCACCATTTTAACTAGCTGTCAACATTGAGACATCGTCTATTGTGCGTGTGCGTACGGGCGCTTCTAGGGAGCGGCCAGAGGCTATGGAAAACTGCAGGATGGTGGTGGGAAGCTTATAGCCTGCCGGTAACGGAATGCATCGGTTGCAGTGAAGCTTTCTCGTAACTCTAGATATACAATGGCAGTGTTGGTGGATTTGTTGGCTGTTCTGGTTGCAGCTTTTAGAGATTCACGCGCTACACTTTTGCACAGGTTGGTTTCTCCCAGTAAAAATCTATATTTTTGATGGTAACTTAAGAATTGGGTGGCGATTTCCAAAAACATTTCAATTCATTAACCACAGCATAAGTGTATCATCATATGAGGATATTTTCCGATACTTGGATAATTTTTTTGTATATTTTCTGGTCAATTCATATATAAACGTAGTCGTTGGACATGTTTTTTTGCAACAGGCCATTATATATTTATTATAGTTTATGACCGGATTTATGATGAGGACCGGGCGAGAAGATCCAGGGCATTTATACTGGAGGAATAAAAAATAGGATACATAGGATTATGTGAATATAAGCTAACGCATTAGGGATATACCTAACCCTTTTATAAAAATCCATTACCATTCCTTTGGAACAAGGGCAAGAACGTTTTGCAAATGGCCTAATGAGCCGGCTGAAGCCGCATTCTATAAATGTGAACGTTTTTCACTTAATTAGCACATTTAAGACCTCCAAACTCCATATTGTGTTTCATAGCATATCAGTGGTGGATGGGGGGAGAGAAAGGCATTTTTCCCAAGCGGAAAAGCTCGGACCCCCAAAACTGTCGACTTCCTTTTTGCCCGACTCCTTTTTAGCTTATAAGCAAGGTGTTTGTGTTTCATTTTCCAACTTCAAACAGAGCCAGTCAATTTCAGTGTAAACTCTGGGCATTGAATAGCAAAAACAGGCAACTTGGGGCCACCTCTTCCGCCCCATTGTGTTTTTTCTTGCTTTTCGATTTTGGTTTGCCCCCTCCCACCCAAACCTGCCGGCTAGATCCACCACTGTAGCATATAAAGTTCTACCAAACCTGACACTCTCTCGCATCATCGATCACGACAACGACTGCGCTGGTGGTCAATGGACAAGCAATACTTACGTCAATTACTGACTACCAAAGCTAACAAATCAAATCAAAACCAGTTTAGAGAGACAAACACCCTCCCTAAATCAAGGAGAATATCACACTCAACCCAAAAAGCTTACTTTCTACAGCTTAGCTGTCATAATAGCCCACCACCGAGAAAGAGCCACCAAAAACAAATGGCGCACTCCTGACCTAACAACAGTAGCACCGTCATCTGCCTATCCCTTGCACAATGGACGGCAGACCATTGTCTCTTTCTGGCACGTGAGCCGTCGTCATTCCATGCTCCTTGATTGCCACCCAACAATGGAGGTGCCTAGCAGTACTATCCCCGAGTAATGACTGACACGAATGCACAGAATACAGGCAAAAAATAAGCTCCCAGTTAGCTAGAACGCATAAAGCAGCACCCCTCCAACAGCAAGCGCAGACCACCGGATGTGACGTCACACCTCGTAGCATATAACATGGAAAAATTAAACGATTAAATGTCCAAATTTTTGCAAAAAGAGACCCAAAATAAAACATTATATGATTATTCGTTGCATTTGGGATAAACTTGATTACCGTGTATTCTCAAAAATTTGTAAGCGGGAAATGTCATTAGCAGCAGTCTAATACACGGCTCAATGGTGCAGGAATTCCTCCACGCCCGTGTGACGTCACTCGGGCGTGGAGGAATCCCTCTTGAACGTACCTTTAAGTAAAGGTATCTTGCGCATAAAGAGATCCTGCTGTCACGATGAACAATAATTATATACGTTTAGATAGGAAAGAAATCGCTAGGAAATCGTAGTGGCTAATATTGTATGTTCTATAATTGTGAAATACGATTTGATTGTGGTTGTTTTGCCTTGTGTCAGGTAGCCTAACCGCAGTAGTGGACTACGATTGATACTATTCGATTCATTCCCAGTATTGGTCAGTCTTAGCCGAGATAAGATCTTGCAGGTTTGCCAAGGCTAACTCTTTTCAACGATAGATTCTGAGCTGGAGAAAAAACTATCTGAAAAAGCTTTTGATAGAAGAAAATCGCACGAGGATGGTGTTATTATTGTGAACCTACTGTTTTTTACGAGCCAAAATCGGGCTGAAATGGCGAAACAAGGCAAAAGGTGTTCATTTTTCCTCCAGCCTGTGACTTTGTGGAAGCTACCGTGTACTTAGGCGCATGCACATTTGAGGGTATTTGAATTTTTGGGGCTCGATTTTAGTTAGCTTCTGTAGTGCCTTCTGTTTTCCATCTCAAGGGATTCTTAGATCACTCACATCGGTCTCTACAGATCAGATTTGATCCAAAGTTCCGTGTTTCAATTCTTATGCCAGTTATACGCCGTAGTTATCTCATTCAACAAAAAGCTGCTTAGAGTTTCGCTACTGCTTGCACAGCTGAGGGAAATCGACCACACCATTGACCTAGTTCACAACACTTGAATTAAACATATCCATCTTACTATGCACACATTCCTTTGCTAGGTTAAGAAAATGAATTACATAACCAAACATCGCGGGTATCCCACTGGACGTTGTTAACATCGTTAACGCCCCAAAGCTTCTGCTGCACGCCACAACCAAAGAACTCGTCATTATCCAAGCCCTTGAGCATCAAGGTCAAGAGGCCCCTCGGTCACACAACGCTGACGAAGCAAGACATTTACCTCTCACGCTTGCATGCGAAAACATAATAGCTTCCTGATGAGACACGGTTAACATTGGTTGTTATTGTACCCTTTATGGTTCGTCGGCTAGAAAAATGAAGTCACGATGAAGGACCTCTCATTTTCAAATTCCAGTTGAAAAAAGGTTTCTAGACTCAATCTCCTACTCTTCTTAGATCTACTTTAGATCTTAATTTAGATCTAGTCTCCTAATTTATCCTGCTCTTGTTCTCTATTTTTCTGTAATATCGCTGCTCCTTTTTCACTTTAACCTTCACACCCATTCAGATTTTCTGTCCTTTTTGGAGACAGGCTGCTGCAAATCCCCCCCTCCACTTGCTGGCGATTGGCACTTCATCGACGAAGAGCATCGTGACGTGCTGTTCTTCACGGAGCTTGTCCTTGGTGCCAATTTGTATTGTATTAATCTAGCAGATCCCTTTCCAGGACAGATGAAATGCCTGCTTGTTTCTCTCAAGGCGTCTATCGTCACTTTAGTGGCTACTGATCAGAATTCTGGAAACATTTGTAAATAATCATATACAGCGTAGCAGCATAGGCATCGTAGTGCGCAGAAAATACGTTTTGATTCATACTTCATACATCTATCTGATCTATCTAAGTAATACTAAATGGGTCAACAGTGGTAACGGGTCAAAAGTGAAAAGTAGTATTTGCCCAGAATATGTTTACCTTCTTCTGGGAAGCATTTTAATCGAATAATTCAAATGAACATTAAGCCAGAACTATTTTTGGTTTCTACCCCCCGGAACATTCTCAAAAGTAGGACACGACCAGAACAAATATTAATAATCCCCATAGAGGACATCAAAGGTTCCTGCAAGCCAACAAGGGTTAAACAGATTTGTGAGTGTTACAAGAGGCCACAGAACGCTGCCTGGGAGCAAAGCATGCCTTGCATTGGAAGGCACGTCCGAGGGAGCAGAGCACAAGGGCTAAAGAGGTGAGATCCGGACTTTTACACTTTCCAAGTTGACGCTGTAGGTGGGTGACCTGATGTAACCCAGATCTAGTTGTTTTTGCCAACAGTGGTGCAACGAATGTCCCACAGACTATGCAAATCAGCGTGAGCCCCACTGCAACCGTCTTTGGGTCATGTACCAAAAACGTTAGAGGGATGGGTTGCAGCACCCTTCACATCCCTCCTCCACATCCCTTGCCATCCCTCCTTCACATGTAAGGGCAATGGCTGAAGAGTGTGATTATAGTGGGTGGGCTCAGAATAGTTATGGCACGCTCGCACTAAAACAAAAGCTGATGCCGTCTTAAACCAATATTACGGCTGCACCACGCATTTGGCCACCCGTGACAAAGAAGTAGACGACCCAATAAAGACTAAGAGGCTGTATACGTTTTCCAGCCGTAGAAAGTAGCTCTTGGGTAGTAGGGAAATTAATGTTACGATCTGCTCAGCAGCCCTTCGTCGTATCCTAGTTTCTTATTTTTAACGAGTCAGGCCATGCAAGTTATTAGATTCCGCAGTGTTGAACCGAGGAGCTTGATTATGAGATCATAAGATGCTTAATGCCCCGCCTCCCTGAATCTTGGATGCAATATGAATATAGCTAATACACCGAGATTATGTATTCGAGCTCAGCCGTTCGTCAGAATCGGTCTCAGCCTCTCACATATATTTTTTTGCATGAGAATCCTCATATCATAACGGGTAGAATCACAAACCTTGCTACGCAAACCAACTGGCACGGGTTGACACATTTAAAAATGAGGTCAAAGTGACAAAATACGATCGGACAGTATGGTTCAAAATCAAACCGCATATTTTCCAATACAGAATGAAGCGTGAGCGATACATTTAATTAGCAACTCGTCTTCAATGCACAGCGACCATCAGGAACAAATGGTCGTGTCAGTTCTACTAAAACGAGGACCCCCTGCAGAAAACCCAAACCGCGTCACAGTTGCCAGATTTTAACATGCAGCCCAATGGTGCCGATGTAGTAGTGCCAGAAAGTGCCGCCAATGCCCGAAAGGACAGTCAATTTTTCGAAAATACAGGTTGTGGGCATATCTAAGGCATTAAAGATAACCAAATACGTTATCAAGATTTCCGTCCATTTGTCAGGTTAAATCATATTTAAAGTTTGAGTCTCTTCGATTTAGCGGTCCCTATTTCTTTGAATTTAGTATTAAGTACGCCTAAAAGCTACTAAAAAAGTACTAAATGAGTGAAAAAATAAACATAGCTGGGCAGCAATTCACCTAAACACGCAACAGCGACAAGACAAGTCGAATGTTTATTTGATGAGAGCCCCAAAAAACACAGGTGGGAAGCCACTTTTAGGGCATATTTTGGGGTATATCTGAGATAAGTGCAGGCAAAACTGGCTGGAATAAATAGTGCTGCCCATTGCTAATCTAAGATGAATGAGGCTACTTGAGACTGATGCACTTTAACATATCAAACTTGGTTTTCATTCCTTAGCTTGCTTGTGCCTTACCTTATTTGTGCCCTAGATCAAGATTGGTTAGGTAGATTTGGAGCGGAGGAAGTGGGAGAGTGGTGCCAGCAACAACTGGCAACAACAGTAATTCAGGTGAGATTTCATGATCAAATTATCATGTCAATATGTACAGATGGCAAATGCGTGCCAATGCAGTCCTCCACAAAGTGTTAAGACACACACTAACATGCACTGGAGGGGCCTAGAGACCCCCTCCATCTCAGGAAATCCAGAAAATCTCAGAAAGAAAGAGACTTGAAAAACGCTGGTTGGGGGTGTGTTGTTTACACCAGTGGTGGTAAGCAACACACAGGACCTGATCTGCATGGAGTTAAAGCAGGACTTGACTACACGGATCTTTCTTTGTATGAGACTCCAATACCTCTGTAGGTACCTATTAGGCCAATAGACATAATTTACATCTGTGCAGGGTAGTTGCCCAGAGTTTTTACTGCAAGAAGGAATGAACAGGCAGGTGAAATCAGGTGTGGGGAAAATTTTAAGCATTTGATCTGTCTATAAAGTGCACCTAAGGTCCACTTACCAACACATTTAGGTAGATCCAAATCCTATGTTGACATGACATTTTGTCCCTTTGTTGATATGTGAGATAGAAGTTCAGTGGGGGAAGCTGTGATCAGGGTTCCCAATTGTGTGTAGGTGCACGCTCCCATTCGTAGATTAGTCCCAATAATAATTATTTTCATGATAATTGTCACATTTAATCATGGGAAATGTACCATAATTGGAAACACTCCTTCCAAAAATGGAAACTTTTCAAAAGGAAACATGCCATTGGGGGAACCAGTCAGAGTTGCCAATAAAAGTTATGATCCCAATAGTGAAACAAATCCATAATTGAAATTTCCTCCAGAACATAAACATGATCTAAAAAAAAACACAGTTTAATACTTCATGCAGTAATGGCTTGGTGCTGAACCTTGTCTGTTGCAAAAAGTAAGAGACAGGTAGATGACATTCAGCATATTGAAATAGTATCAAGTATACAATTATAATTTCCAGCTTTGTGCAGGGAGGCATACGTCGCATGAGTTTGTGACAGCCAGCATACTTTCGCACCTCTGTTGCTACGCTCTGACCAAGAATTTGGGATTTTACCTATGACATTATGATAATTCTGATGAGGGGATGTGCCCAAACGTATAGTCGCAGTGTATTAACTCCTTATTTTGCTTTCAGGATTCGAGGAGGTGGACCATAAAATATCTCATCAACGCTCGCATACAGATATTCATAAAATACTTACGTCTTCATTGATAAGTTAAATGAAATTTGAGATACTTTGAGCCAGTTATTCATAAAAGTTCTCACAAAAGGCCCAAATTTTCAGCATTGGATCATCCGAATCTATAGAGAGAAAACATATTTACGTGTTCTGTATTTGGCCAGTTTCCGATGTCCCTCCTGTTTACACATCAATTTCTTGGTCCGTGACAAATCCTCAGCGTACCTCGTCCCACGAAATCCCTTTAACTGAGGCTCAGTGAATAAATCCTCTCTCTGAGTCATGGACGCCTGGTTTGAGTCTTGAGGGTTCTCTGAATAAGTCATATTCTATCTAAAAAAATCACTTTTAACGGGGTTAGACCCCGTGACACGCAGAGGCGTGGTAGTTGGTGCGGTGTTAAACCCCAACAGTTATCATCATTATTACAAACCTGCATAAAACCTCAGACGGTATGAAGTTCACAACTCCTGTTGTTTCTTCTTCCTGGCACCAGCAGCTGTTCGGGTAAGTGAGGTCCGTTCGCTCGCCCATAAGAGGAGCTCTGACGACCTTCGAAGAAGTTGCATCGTAACTGTTCACAATGCAAGGAGTATATTGCAGGGCGTATAAGCTCCGACTGATGCTTAAACGGCTGCACAAAGCTAGTGCTGCCACCATAACTGTAGGTCATGCTGAATCGTTCCAGCAACGGAAAACAATAAAGCCCCGCAAACTGGAAGACGCTCCGTGAAGCGTCTCAGGGGGAGCCCGACAAGGCGAGCAATGCCCTGCAACTAATGTGTGGTAATGTAATCGCCGAACGGCAGTAACCCGATACACCCGTGGGCAATCAGCAGGAACCACGTGTTGGCCCGAGATAAAGAGAAGCCGGGGCCATCATCTAATTACCCTCATCTACTTGAGCAAATATGTCAGAGATCGTGATGAAGTGGTCGTCGTTGGGACTAGCAGAGGTCAAGATGTGGTGTGATTACAAGTGATTGCAGACTTCCAGTGATGTCAGGTTGGTCTTTCTCTATTTTGGTGATGAGGAAATTGCTTCAATCTGACAAAGCTTCTTTCGCAGAGGGAAAGAAATGAATTGGAAGGGCGTGAAAAAGAGAAGAGAGAAAGAGAGAGAGAGAGAGAGAGAGAGCGAGAGAGAGGGAGAGAGAGAGAGAGGGAGGGAGAGAGAAGCAACAACATAACACAGACAAGTTTTCGTACCAGAACCATATTATAAGTTTCTAAACAGAAAGAAAAACGCACAAGCGTCCGCATAGGAAAATATTTCAGCTTTTCAATACTATACACAGTTTTTTTTTGGATACCGAAGAGAGCACCTGCCCTTCCAGCACGCTGGTACGACAGGCAAATGCCCTGTGAAAACACAGAGTAGCGGCAATCTAACCGGCGCACTAATGAGCTGACCCGCTGCCGTACAAACGCCCTCGGGCCGTATCCAGGGTCGATATCCGGCTCTGGACTGTCCAAACACTGGAACAGGCAACAATCCTACCTAGCACGGCGAGCTGGCAGAATCTGTCGGTTGCGGCTGTCTGCGCAGACTGGGTTAATGATGCCTCAGAAGTTGATGCAAGGTGTGACTTGAAAAATGATTAGATTTGATCTCCCTTACGCGGCTCATCGCTATTTCATTGTGGATTTTAAATCGGTTCATGAACCACTCACGCTTTGATATGAAGCAATTCATTCGCAGATGCTGCAAATCATGGGACTGAAAAGAAGTTGATTTATGGCGTGGAGAAGCTCCGTACGTGACTAGACCACTGATCTGTAGGTGAGCTGTACAGAGCACTGAGCTCTAAACGGTGCCAATGACCCCCTCATCATTGCCATGCTGTGTTTGTGGAGATGATTAAGCCCCACTAATACGAGCCAAGGTCATCCGATTACTTGACCACTTTCACTGATGGCCACCCGCTGCATGCTGTCGGAGGCAGTCTGGAACTTTGGGGAAGGCAGTATATATATTTGCTAATGTTTCAAGGGAGGGCTTCAATAACATATTCCGTTCACACAAGTTGGTGTCTGCATTTTGTTCAATGCGTGCGCTAAACGAACCTTATTATTCTTCATCTTCGGGTTTTTCAACAGGCCAGGTCTTGTGCTTGTAAATGGACGGCCACGTTCATACAATTCCCTCAGTCTAAACGGTCATCGAGCTCTTCCAATCTAGACATCTAGTCTAAACGGCTAAGATCTCTCGTGGTTCGTGAGCAGTATCTATACAGCACGGTCCAAGTATCCGTTCCTGTCGAAATGCCGCTGGCTCCTGAGCGGCGGCAACAGGTGACGTCCTATCTGTGCTGGTTAAGTTCAACCTGCTCTTCCGCTGTCGGACGCCTGGGAGATTCGCACGTGTTGCAGTCGTTTATAAGGCTGACCAACAGTGGTGTTTGAGCCGAAAATATGCTTAGTGGGCGATGACAAAAATGGACCGTCATAAAGATAATGTCTTCTTACTGTGCCTGAGAGAGTACGAATATGCTGTTTTTGCAGACCAAAGGAAATAGTAGAATATTAGGAATTCATTTTTATACGATTTGAACGATATTTCGATTTGGTGTAATGGATTTGCCTGTTATCGATCCAATCAGATTAAAGTGCGAATCGATAGAATATTTCAGGCTAGAGTAGAACTGTGTGGAATTGGCCAGCCCGCAAATGCAAAATACTGCTCAGAGTGTAAACAACATATTTCCAACCGGAAGATGGTCGCCTTAAATTGTTAGCTCTTAATTTAGAGAACGGTAAGAAGACATGACAGCTTCAGTGAAGTGCGATTTTTCCGTACCACTTTAAGCTCTAGGCATTACGTGAAATCCATGCTAATCCTTCTTAAGTCCCAGTTAGTAAAACTTGATTTAATAAAAAATATTTGATCTGTTAATCGAGTACATGATTTCACGCTAAGCCATCCCCATGACGTTTCGGCAATCTAATACTAATTTCTGTTATCTTAGCTTTCTTGTCTAAGTTCAAGAGAGCTTGCTCGATCTTTTGTATGGATATGAGGTTTTATAGCCTATAGGAGTATACATGTATGATCCTACTATTTTCTTCAAGCTCCAGGTTCAAATGAACACCTGAAATGAATGATTGAATGTGATATTCGGCACTGAAATTAGATTGGTTATGAGGCTATCATTTTAATTACATAGTCCCCTGTCGAATCGCAGAGCCAACGTCCCAATATCGAAATAATGGCGTGCAAGAAATACCGTGTTCGCCCCAGTTACAAGGGAAGCCTTGCAACACATTTAAAATATCTTCTGTGATTAGGTAATTCATCACAAAACGATTTTTGCAATAAAATGAAGTAATTCGGCGGATCATAGAATGAAAACATTACCCGCTCTTTTTGATCAGTGATTTAATTCGGTTGGTCAGCTTGTTTTCAAACTGTATTTATGATTAATATTTCAACACAATTGGCTTAACCTAAAAAGCAATTGGACTCAGGTTAATACAGCCAGATAGAGGGAGCAGAGGCTGGGATGGCTTTCTTTACATTCGGCCTTCGTCAGCTGTGGAAATAAAATCCTACGTGGTATATGTTTTACCAAAACCCAGCAATGAGTATTAGTATTTGGCAGCTCATTCAATAATTCGTCCATACTCACAATGTGAATGATGGAAACGGTGTAAGTCCGGTGTAAGTAGCAGAAAATGGGGCAGTGGGAGGAGGTAAACATGATAATTTTTTTCAGTGGAACAGACCCACAAATTCCCACATCTTAAATAGTCCGCAATCTAAAAGCGAAATGGAAAGTCTGTAGCGTCGTACATTTAGCATGCACAATGAAGGGGGTCCTAAAGTGATCCTCATCTTATCGTCTTTACGGTTGAATAGCTATAAAGTTTAGAAGCGCACTAATTACTGACGTTTGAGAAGACTGCTCAGTCTAACGGACACTTAAACCATTTTGAAAATGAATCAATCAGCACTATATAAGCCTGTATAATTTTCCTGGGGTTTTCCGGTGCTCCGACTGCCACGCTATACGGCGTCGGTGGAGAAAGGAAAACACAGGATTTGGTGCGAAATCCTGGCCCAGGGTGGGCTCCATGACCCTCTACTCACTGCTAAGGGTCATCAAGTGGTATTCGACCCGAGCTCACGTGCTAACCGACGGCCCTACCCAGACCCCGCCTGTAGACGTGTCGCTGTTGTTATTAACGTGCTACATGTAGCAAGCGCGTACTTGTGCAGGATGAACCACTAGAACAGCTGATGTTAATTGCCACATCGGAATCTGAGCAGGGCTTAACGCTCCGTTCAATCCGACCAGAGCTACCAAGGGCCATGGTGACTTCCAACAGCGATTCTTCCAAGACTTCTGATGTGACAGAACAACGCAGCCTCCGCACCTGCGACAATCCCTCGAGATCAGTTTCCTGGATGTTGGCTGCCCGCGTAGAAGCAGAACTTCTATCTCTCGTTGTGTCCGCCACTATGTTTTCAGACAGTTGAGTGCGGCTGATTTACGGCATTTCTCTGCTCCAGAGTTCCTGGAGACTATTCATGACACAGGAATGGGGAATTCCTATGCTTTGCCACCCGTTGCTGATAAATGCGACCGGATGACAGGCCTCTAATTTATTATTTCGTATTCGAGCGCTTCTGACACTCTTGTACCGCATTCTGCAAATTTAGAGCTCATCTATCCTCAGGGAGAGAGCGCTCTTTGTCTCGAGAGCTGAACGGCGATCAACTTTTGAAGTAGCAGGTACGTGCAACGGTGTATTTGGGCGAAGGCAGTGTTTTTAGACTGTATATCTCATATTTGCACCATCCATAGTAGGTGGTTGTATTTATTCATATTCCTGTTTTCGCAGCAACAGAAGACAAATTTCAGGAATGTGGCATATTCATAATGGGATTTCAAGTGAGATAGCCATTTGATAGAGCATGCCGAGTAACCACTTGATTGAAATTGTATTTGCCCCAGAACTTAGCGTTCGCGAGAAGAAAGGTAAAAATTCACCGCTTACCTACGCGCTACTCCCCGGGTGGTCACGTGGTATGAGTTGAACTTGGGAACGTGACGTAATGCTCAGGCCCGCTCCGTGAATACACATTTCTTGCTTAGACCTTTGTAAAACCTGCTTGCTTAAAGGGACATTGTCCAAATTTTTATTGTGGTTTCTTAATATTTGAAAATCTTGATTCTGGTACTATCAATCATTTCTTTATCTTCAGCTAAATTTTGGAGGCCACTCAATAATTATTCAAATTTACTAACAATACAAATAATAGGCTGTAACCTGCTCTTCACCACTATTCTATCAATCAAAGTTTAAATTCTATAAATGATTTTTGGGGTAGAAAATGTTTTCATGCTGTATTTGTATTCAATTTATTTTGTTAACCCGTAAAAATACAAATATTAGATTAGTTTGTCCAAAACATTCGGCTGAGAAAACTAATCAGGAAAGTTTTAAAATCGGGCAGGTGTCGCACAGGGATGGTATAGTGGCCTCCATTCCCGACTCTCAAACGGGTAATACGAGTTCGAATCTAGCTCCTGGAGGTTTTACTGTAAAACAATTTTCTGATATTCTTCTTGTTTGTTCATGCGTACTAATGGATGAAACATAGTCGGATCCATGATTGCCGATCGGGGTAACTTCCGGGAGGGCACCATCCCGACCAGGGGCGCCTCCTTGACCGGCAAAACCTATCAGATGGACGCTAAATCCTATCAGTGTGCGCCGATTTCGCATCCGGGGAGGGATGGGACGCGACATTTTAGGGTTCACCGAGAGTTGATCAGAGAGGGGAGGGGGCACGTGCCCTTTGCCCTCCTGGATCCTCCTATGGGATGAAGTAAATATTCTAAGGACAATTTCTTCTGGTTATCCCTCCGTCCGGGTAGTTGAGGAAAGGGAATATTAGCCCCAAATATTTTCTAATCTGACCGGCGTGCCAAACTGGAACCGGCTTGTCTCCAGCTCCCTGCAATGGTTCTCAATTCGTCGGATTTCCCCTATGGAGACCAGTTCCCCTGTTTTCTGACCAGCGGGACACGCTGTTCGCCGTTGGAAAATGTCTTTGTGTCCTTTGCTGAAGGCCATTCTTGAAGGCTGACCGGTTTTCGTGCAAACCAAGAACCAGAAACCGGCCCAATAAAAAGCAGGGTGGCTCTTCGAGATTATATGTGTTAATCTCGAGATTAATGTGTCTCGAGATTAACACGCGCATTGACGGGGGCGGGTACCCGCCCCCTCGGGTTTTTCGGAGATAGTAAAAACGGCGGCGCGTAGCGCCGCCGTACTGTATACCTTTTCCCTCATCATTTTTACAACTTCTGGAAAATTTTAAGGTTAGGTCATCTCAGGTCAGGTCACCAGTACAGGTCAAGTGACGCGACCTCAAAAAAGTTTAAGATAGCATAAGTCGGAGCAGGGTGAACTTATCCGATTGAAACTCATATCACATAATGGCCTCACCGAGTTCTCTAACATATGTTCCGGTATTTTTGATATCGATGACCTAAGGTCAGGTACGAGGCATGACCTCTCCATTGGAAATACATGGAAAAATGGTTTTTAAGGAATAACTCAGTAACGGATGGTGATAGAGCATTTATGTTAGCTGCATTAGACTCGCCTGGGCTTTGCGGTTCTAATGATATACATTTTATATAATTTGAACCTGACCTAACCTCAGGTCAGGTCAAATCCTTGATTTGACCTAGCAAGGTCAAATTATATATCATTCGATTCGGCTTGCTAAGAGGATTCATATGGTTCAAGTTGTTTTGCTCTATCTTTACTTGTTCAGATGTAATGCCCGAAAAACTGAATTTTACATGTTATCCCTATGACGGGCATGTTTTGACCTCTCGTGACCTTAAATGTGACCTGACAAAAATGGTTCAAATGTTTCGATGGAGAAATGGATGGTCAGCCCAACACCGTTTACCGTTTTCGCTACCTACCGTGGTTCTCGAGATCTTAGGGGGTACCCGCCCCCCGTCAATGCGAAGGTGGCTCAGACCCCCGTCAATGCGCGTGTTAATTAATCGTTTAACCCTCGCCTCACCGGGGGCCATCGATGGCCCCCCTAAGGTTTTCGGGATAGCAGAAAGACGATTAGGCGCAGCACCGTGGTTGAGGGCTCACCTCTCACTGCATCATTTTCCCACTATCCCTGAATTTTTACCGCGGGTCACCCAAGGTCAGGTCACCAGACGAGTTCAACCAAGGTCACCTCACTTCAGCTTTAGAGCTCTGTAAGAGCTACATTTCGAGTCGATCGATTTGAAACTTCCTACACTTTAATACCCTCCAGGGTCTACAAGGTGTATATCCGGGATTTTCGATTTCGTGCCCTGAGGTCAGGTCACGAGGTGACCTCTCTCATTAAAAAGCATGGGAAAAGCTGTCTTATGATCTAAAAGTCACAAAAACGATTGAAAATGCTCAGCTTGATCAGAAAAGCGTTTTTGGACACCTTTCACGGATTCCAGGGGCCATATTTGCCCTTTGGCATCCCCAAGGTCATCCAAGGTCACCAGGGGTCAAAAACAGTATTTTAACAATAACTTTGACCTGTATAAGCTAGAGCGCTGAAACAAACACCATCGTGTTTGTCTCGTCATTGGCTTTATTTGATATACGGCAAGGTCACTTTCGACCTTTCGTGACCTCAGGTCATACTAGGTCACGAGGTGACCTCTGGAGGTCAAACTACTGGCGGGAGGTCTTTACGTTTCCATAGCAGAAAAGTACTGACAATTTCCTATCAAATGTACTTTCCCACACCTCAAACCTCAAGGGCATAAGAGTTATGCCCAGTTTGCTTAAGCATTGCATATTTGAGTGAAAATAGCCGATCTTGACCTAATTTGACCTCTGGAGGTCAAACCATTGACCTGAACACTAAAACATGTAAGTAATTTCTACTGAATTTACGCGAGCTTTCAGTGCACTTTGCAGATTTGCGCTAACGCCCATATTTTCGGAGTTAGAGGGCCATCGATGGCCCCCGGTGGGGCGAAGGTGGCGCCGGACCCCGGTGGGGCGCGGGTTAACACGCGCATTGACGGGAGGCGGGACCCGCCCCCCGTCTGGTTTTTCGGACAGAACAAAAAACGGCGGCGCGTAGCCCCACCGCATGTATCCATACGCGTATATTAACAGTAAAACGCAGTACATGGTAAAACATACACTCCTAACACTAGGCAAAAAAACTAGGCAGGGCGCCGCCACGGAATTTAAGCCATCACACATTTATTAGGTAGGTACTTAACACACTCGGGTTAAAAATAAACTCGGGTTAAAAACTTGACATACCCTCTCTCATCATTTTTACAACTTTTGTCAAAATTTTAAGGTTAGGTCATCTTAGGTCAGGTCACCAGTACAGGTCAAGTGACCTGACCTCAAAATTTAAGACAACATAAGTCGGAACAAAGTGAACTCATCCGATTGAAGTGACCTGACAAAATGGTTAAAATATTTCGATGGAGAAGCGTATGGGCTACCCAAAGCCGTTTACCATTTTTTACTACCTACCGTAGTTCTGGAGGTTTTAGGGGACCCGCGCCCCCTGTCAAAGCGAAGGTGGCTCAGAGCCCCGTCAATGCGCGTGTTAATCTGGTAAAACAGCGAGATAAAACGTTAATCCGTACGAGATAAAACGTGTTCGAGATTAAATGTGGCGGTCTCCCAGGGCGGACCACCCTGAAAGACCACCTGGGCCTTTCACGGCAGGGAGTGTGGAGGTGGAGCGCCTGCGCATTGGCCACTCCCTTCTCCTGTGCAGCTACCGAAAGAGGATCGGCCTGAACCCGGAGGCCACGTTACAGGAATGCGACGAGGAGAGGACGAGATCCTCCACCACCTTCTGACCCGGTGCCCTGCGTGCGCTGACCTGCGCTGGGACATATTTGGACGGGACGACCCGCCCATCCGGGAAGCGCTGGCGGACCCACGACGGCTGGCGATGTTCCTGCAGCGGTTGGGGCGCCTGTAGGGCCCCCCTCCCATATGGCCGGAACACTCAATCAATCAATCAGATTAAATGTTCCGTCGACATCTAAATCTTTGATATAATTGTAATTCTTTGGTCTCCGGAGAATATAAAAACACGTAGTCTAGAGAACCGGAGAATAGCTGAATGTGATACGGAAGAATAACTCTTGATATGCGTCAGAACTGGGAACCAGAGAGCAGCCACCACGATCCTTGGATGAACTAACAAAAGTGTGGAACGCACCACGAACCCAAACCTGATCACTTTTTGTTTCAGGGGAACGTTTGTTGTGTGTTGCAGGTTGGAGATGGACTGGCCACCTCACTCCTCTGTCCGTGGTGGTAGCTCTTTCTAATTTTTTCGTATATAGATATACAAGATTTAAGAATACATTGTTTTTACTTCAAGTTGATTTAGTTTCTGATCAGGGCACATCAAGAAAATATACCTCAAAATTATAGCCTGGAACAGTTCGTATTAAATAAAAAGGATTCTATAATTAATCTTAACATTGGTAGTCACAGAGTCTAAACCTAAGAAGACGCATCGCAGCTTTAAGACAAGCAAGCTGTTAGCCTCATGAGTGACATTTGTTTATGAAAATGATAAGCGTTTATTTTTAATACTTCGGAGTTCGGAAACGGTCCTTTCTCATAATAGAACAAACAATTCCAGAAGCACTTCATAAACATCATATCATTATATAAAATAGTATATTAACCGTTATTTTTATTAGATTGTTTATTAGATTATCTACGTTGATAAGATATTTCATGACCAGCCTCCTCGAATCATAGTTCCAAAATGGGGCTAATACACTGATAAATATTCAGGTCCATCCCTTCACCAAAATTCTCATAATATAATAGGTGAACACATACATTTTTAGTCAGAGTGCTAGGATAACCTCGAATCGAGTTCCAATATTTGAATATTCCAGTACTGAATTGCATTATTCCAGCATTCGATTTCCAAATCAGATCTAATTTTCAAGCCTTGCTCACACTATGACCAAAAGTTTTCGCTTATTGTATTATGAGGATTCTGACGAGGGCTGTGCCCGAATATGTGAGCACAGTGTGATCACAGGCTCCATTTGCGTCAAGAATTGAGAGGCAAAGCCATAAACATCTTACCAATTTATAATCATGCTCCTCGGCTACGCAATGCAAAATTCATCTACTTTAGAAACCAACAGATATCAGTTGATCAATGAGGCTTATATTCAATATCACAAAAACATGAGAAAATATAACCTACCAGGAAATTACAAGCAGTGATAACCCTCGGCAGGTGAAAACGCGTGCAACAATCAGGTCTGCGAGTCCCCAACGAGCAGTCTCCGAGGCAACGTGGACTAGAGGATATAACTCAGTACGTCAGTGACGGATCCAGGCCAATGTTTTTGTGGGGGAGGGAGGACAGGGTCCAAAATCGTGAATACACATTTTTTAAAGGTCAGTGAAAATCGCAGAGTTTGGGAGGAATGTAAATTTTCCCTGAACCCACCAGTGGGTATGCAGCTCCTAGCTTCCAGTCCTTGAAGTGCACTCTAAGAAGGCTGGGAGCGAACCAAATACTGAGTGTACATCAAAGGCATAACAGATTTTGCATCTGTCCACAATAAGTGGTACACGGTTTGAGAAAATGTTCACCGCAATAGTCTGAGCACAGAGGTGTCACTTATTATTTTCGCCGACTTTCGCACGTACGACCACCAACAAAATCTGACCACTTGATTTTTTACTATAAAGACCCTTTGCATTACTAGTTTTCTTACCTTTAGGCTAAAAATACTTTTAATGGCATGTTTTACTGAGGTCCCCAGACGATTTGCCTTAATATACCGCGATAAACACAACTTACGCACATACATGAACGTATACTGCGGGCACACAGGCAGACGACCGAGGTGCACTCAGGCAGGTTCGTGTTCAATGCAAAAACTGCTGGCTGTGGTACTCTGCCAACTCTGGGATTCCATTGCTCGTCCTCTGAAGCTTGTCTTCCAGCAGCAGGCGTAATTTGCGATAGTCACTGTCGAGGCAGCACCTGATTATTTCTGTTTTGCGTTCAGCTTGCTGGGGTAGGCTCTTCTTAAATTAGAAGATATTTTCACAGCAGGAACAAATGGGACCAAATAAATGGTACCAATAAAATACACAAGCCCACATGAAAGCAAACAAGATATCACTGAATCTGTTTTAAACATATGCAATATATATATATATATATATATATATATATATATATATATATATATATATCAAGAACAAAGACATCCCCAAAGATGATCTATAGTCTAGATCATGGGTTTGTGGAGGGGTCAGGTGGAACCATGCAAATTCATGTTTTTTAATTACAATACATTATTTCAACACTGGCCCACAATAGGAAACAAATATTCCAAATTTCAGGTCTATGGGAGAATCGGTCTGATTGGGTTCATCCCATTCAAACTAACACAAAAGATCATACACAAGCTGGTCCATTGGGACGATAGCTTGATGAACACAACAGCTACAAAACAGGTTTTCTAGTAAACAAATTTTCTCTTTGAAGCGACCCGCCTAATCTTCATATATTCTTCCAGGAAAACACAAAAATCATCACCCAAGACTGCCTCCCTGTCATTCCTACATGACTATCCATACTCTTTGTTCACAATTATATTGTTGTATTGGGTACACTCCTAGTGTTTCAAAACATAATACATCTTATCCTAGTTTTCCTTCAGTTCATTTTTAATATCAATTATAAAAAGCATGCAGATGGGTATTTTCAGAGGGCAGAAGGATGAATTCATCTGCAGATGGGCATGAATGCAGATGGGCATTTTCCGAGGGCAGATGGATGAATTCATACTACAGTCACTTCAAGTCTGGAAACAAACAGTAGCACTTGAAATAGAGTAAATGGATCTGATAAGTAGATAGGAGTACACTGACTACTATGTACTGTATGGTACCAAAATAAATGGAAAATCTGTTTCAATCTGTAAAATTAATCAAAAACATTTCATACTTAAAAGAAGGTAAGCTAAGCAGCAAATGCACTAGCATGCACACATTGTGCGAGCCAGTGTTTGTAACAGGTAGAAATTTGTAATTCAAATACAAGCTGATATAGACTTTTACTAGAGTGCACAAATATTGAAATATAAAGTTAGACCAAAAACAGAGGGAATATGGGCACTTCAAAAATAATATGCTTAAATAATCATTGGGGAATTGCCATCACCAAATGATTTTCACCTATTTTGTACACAAGTTCACCTGTGGAACAATAAAATGAGGACTTTTGGCATTGACACTGCTCATAAGCCTGTTCCGTCTGCCAGCACAGCCTTATCCGCGAGCCCTCGAGCCTCTCCTCTAGAAAAGAATACCACAACTGTCTCTAGTATGTGCTATGGCTAATCAGACAAAAATGAACCAGAATATTTATCTACCAATCACAAAAAGTATGCTACCACTGTTGTGCTGTTACTGTTTTTCCAGCAGCACCACAGCAGGTAGCCAGCCTGTAAATCTAAGATTGGTTCTAAGATTGGTCTCAGGGAGGCTATAGCCATGTACATAGACTCAATTCGTGTGCAAAGTATGGCATTTCAACGAGATCTCGTCAGGGTGAGTGCCCTAGGAGACAAGAGTGAGTGGTGTGAAGTTCATCAACCTGGTGTAATTTCCCAGACTGGTGCAAGGAAGGTTACACTGAAAACCAAACAAATAATGGCTGAATGGTTATAAAGACCAGGAGGGACCTTATAACAAGTATTTAACTAACTAATACAAGAGGTAGCATTGCATTGTGTGGGTAGGAAGGGTGCATTTTTCTCTATGGTATATAGCAGTTTGGTGTGAATTTTTGGTGTCTGGCAGTGCAATGATTTTAGGTGGCTGGTGTGACTCGTCTAGCCTGCTGCCATACTTTGCGACTGGGACTCAATGCTGCTGCGATTGGGTTGACAGACGAAACAAGACCACACTATAACATGGGCCAAAAGAATAGTTATCAATTAAGCATACAATTTGCTTTTGGCAACTTCATGAACCTAATTAATGCAGAACAGAAACATTAAATGCATTGCCAATACTTGATAGGATTATTGTTTGACTAACTCACTACACTCACTACACAAAACCTCAATAAGCATTGGTGGCCAGCAAGATGGATGGCAAAATTCAAATTGTTTCATTAACTTTTCACGCATAGATTTTACCTCTAAGAAAATCTCACTGACCACATCAAAGGCTCAAAATATTCTACGTGCAGATTACCGACGATATGTTGATCCACGAGACCGGAGAGGCGACAATCTCCTCGTCCGAAAAACCACCCAAAGCTTTCTTCATGCCTCAAAGGAGGCTCTTCTGGATCGCGCTACCCATATCTTTTATTGTATCATTTTAGCTGCAATGCAATCATGCAATAACGAACAATTATTAATTATAATCTTTAGGGTATTCGGGCCTGACCGCAGCGCTAATTAGTGTTATAGAATTTGTATTTATATCTTCGCGTTTGCCGCGGTTTTGAAATGGTGAATATCGATAGTTCATCGGTAGCCATGATGACATCACATTGATGTAAGATAAGCCCACGTGACCAGATCCTACAAGGACTGGGCTTCTGATTGGTTGATGGTATTTCTTTAAAGTCCTATATTTCTCTTTCAAAAGCATTTTGAAATATATCTTTATAGAATAATTTTTGATGTTATAGGTTTTAGCTACTGAACTGCTTTAAAAGAAATGTTTGACATTTTTCATATATAAATTGATAGCTATAGCCGGGTCTACGTCACTTTATCGTTACCATAAGGACTCGATAAAGTCGTCTATAAATGTTGACTTTGAGGCCGATTTTCAGGCATTTTGAGCCTGAATTTGCAAAAATGAGAATATGACTTCTGAAACAACTTTTGTAACCTTTGATCTAGCCAATAAAAATTTTGCGACAATGTCCCTTTAACGTGTCTTTGGTACTGGCGCCTTTAAATGTGTACAACCTTCTTCAACGACTAGTTTGAAACGTTAACTATGTTTTAATAGATCAATAAAGATAGCCGAAGTCCATACGTGTTACTTTGATTCCTTATAATAGCCTCTTTGAGCTAAACACGATCAATTCATATTTGTATTCAATTGTGGTGCAAATCAATGAGGTTCAATCAGGGAAAGAGCGTTACCAGATCGCACGCCGATTTCACGTCACGTAATTTGGAGATTTACCTACGTCTAAAAGAGGAAGATCATATAAGACAAATCATTAGGCTCATCAACCATGTTTCAACTGAAATTAGGCCATAGTCATTGTTTTCAATAAGGATTGCTCCTAAAACCACGCCAGTCTGGAACTTACTCTCAGGTACCGAATTCTCTTTAGAATATAAGCGAGGGGGATGGGTGTCTTAGTGAATAGCATCAAAATCTCTTAACCCAGTCCCGGGTTTAAGTCCCGACGGAGCATCGGAATAAGCCGATCTGATCCCCCATCCATCTCAATTGGCTGAGAGTTTGTGACGCCGAATAACCTTGGCAGTTGGTTCGTCGTTAAAACCCAGTAATAAAACTATAAGCGCAACTTTTCCCATTCTACCATTCTGGTGCGTCGTACGGTGGTAGCTATTATACCTAGAAAGTATGGTTTGTAGGCTGATGAAAAAAATCCGATTTCTTAGGAAAGTCATAATGAAAACAAGAGCCAATGTTGGTCAAATGTAAGTGTTTTAACACAATTTCTCAATAAGTTTCTGCATTGGTTGTATATTTCACCATGTTTTTCCCTCGCGGCCAAATATCTGTTTTATTGTTTCATTGCCTGTTCTGCTGTAAGCTTTTATTGCAAAACTTGGCACAGCATGAGCGCCATCGAACGTTATGATGACTTTAGCCCGATCAGTTTCAACGCTCTGAAATTAAAGAGACACGGACGGTGTCGGACCAAACGGCTTTTCAGCAGATTCCGCCCAGCATAAATCTTGGAACGGCATCAGCAATACAAGCTCATACTGCCTCCATCGTGCGCCCGGAAAACTTTGATTTCATCCGTCGAAATCAGTCCCTTTTGGGTGTAAAGCACATACATCGTATTATTTGTAAATACAGTTAACATCACAAGGCTTGCAGATGCATGAGAAACTTGTGACACTTTTCAAAGAATTCTGACCCGGGTTGAAATACACTCAACAGAATTCTGTCGTCTTCTGGGAATTTACATCACGTAAATGTGAAAAATCCATTAACAAGTTTTGTTAGTAATTACATTGTTCTATGCAAGCTTGGGAACACACCAACTGTTCTTCAAAAGCCAGAAAACAGATTTTCACGCAAATCTTACATTTATCAGTTACAAAATGCAACACTTATTTGCATACTTCCACGTACGCATTCTTTCATTGGAGACAGTGGGACAAGTCAGCCATTACATTGAATAACTTTCTTTGAAGGAAATGGTTTCTGTCTTCTTTTCCTGACTTCAACACCGCGTATGAAGATTCCGAACCGACCCCTGCAACCTTTCACGACCTTTGGGAACCTCTTGAGACTCTCCCGGGTAGTGGGCGGTGGAGGCTTGACCTCGGAACACCGCCACCTCCCAGTGCAGCCACTGTCACTGGCAGGTTCGGACGTACTTCTGGTTCAATAAAAAGAGAGTATGACGAAGCCCAGGTCAAAGTGCATACATTGAACTTCTTAGAATTTTTTTTAGAAAATAGCTGACCAATTTCTGTGAAATCAGATAACCGGCAAGAAGTTGTTTGAATAGCTGAAGCCGGTGAAGGAAGAGGTAATTGATTGGTCTGCAAGTGAGCTTTTGCTGATTAAGACGTCGACTAAAGAACCAGCATCTGATCCAGCACCTTTGGGTGCGTCTCTGTTAGATGAAGACTCATTTGAATGAGGAAAATTTGGCTAAAGTATCCCTCACCATAACACGACAGCCCTTCTGGTGCTCGAACAAAGTGCAACTACACTCACTTATCAACTTTAAAATGTGCGAATATCACGCGTGATTAAACGTCTCATCTCGTAATCGCAGGTTAATGTGTAATATTTGGAAGCAGCCATACTCCTCTGAGTTCTTGGGCCAGCACCCTCGGGATATTTCCACCTGCCGGCAGAGCGCAGCCCTGTTGACTGCTTTACGCTAATGAGGCATTAAATCTAATTTGCATAATGTGTAGCATGCAGTTAACGCAGCACTCGAGGCGGGAGAAAGTGTTTGGTATTTGATGGCAGAAGTGTCTCAAGTAATTATGAGATTGTGCATAATTGTATATCCTGCCAGTGCGTCCTCAGTGTGAAGTGTTATTGTAGTCGGCTGGTTAGTGACAGCTACTGGTGCAGATGCTGAGGGAGGATGCAGATGCTGGCGTTACGGGGGAGACTCGGGAGTGCTGCAGACTGCTCGGGCGGGGACTTGCAGACTGCTCGGGCGGGGACTTGCAGACTGCTCGGGCGGGGACTGGCAGACTGCTCAGGCGGGGACTGGCCGAACTGGGCGCGGGACAGATGTTTCGCATTGCCACTACTGGATCAGCCACATCACCCGCCGATGTAAATTGTATTCATAGGTGGATACAGGGGGCAAGGGGGGCACTTGTCCCCTCCCCTACCCTCGGAGGCCCCCTGAAAGTTCGATGGCTTCCCCTGAAAGGACGCTTCCCACCCCTCACCCCTTCCCCATCGGAGTACCGGTGCCCCCACGATGGGATTTGGCTCCCATCTGATAGGTTTTGTCGTAAAAAATGGCGACCTCTGGTCCGGATGGTGCCTCCACGACCCCCCTCCCCATTAACAATCCTGGATCCGCCTATAATCCTGGAGCCGCCCCGGTAGCTCAGTTGATTGAGCGTTGGGCTCCGGCCCGCTACTCAGACACATGCAGTGGCAGTGCATGTCCAGGCTTGGGATCGGTTCCCCTGAGACGCTCGGGCGCTCAATGGTTTGCCCGACGTAGGTCGACTGGCAACTGACTGGTGAGAGGGTGACCCGAGCGGGGCGGCCGTCCCTGTGCTTTGTGGGACGTTAAACTTTGGCTTCTAAATTAACCCTCCATTGAGGGAGTTGCCCGTTCGGGTGGTGGGGCGGGGTCTACGTGACAAGTCCCTTGATGACTTTAGTGAGACTCCGACTCCAGCAACCGTACTAGGAACAACTTAAAAAAAATTATAAAAAATTGCAGTAAAGCACAAATATTCCCAAAACTTCTGCAAAAGAGGCAGAGCGATGTAAATTAGACAAATTGTAGGATATCCTTACCAAGAATGATCCATGGGCCTTCTAGCAGATTACGAATGTGAAACAGTAAGGATCCAGGGTCTTAAGGAACAATAAGATCAAAGATCTTGAAGGAGTCATGGCCCTGGTCTCATAATGGGTGCAGAATTTGATGAACAAAGTTTCACCTCAAACGCTTATCCACTTAAAAAATTGTGATTTGTCTAAAAAAGGCACATGCTACCTAAAATTATTTGAAGTGCACCTGCCAACACATATCTTCCCATGGCTAATTCTAGTCGGTGCGGTAACCCGGTTACACTATCGGTATTTATTTCCTCTCTTTGGGGTTTTCTTTGCTTATGAATATTCGTGGTTTTTTCTCTTTGACCTCGGAAGCATGCTTGTTTGAAAGCTGCGGAAGTGACCCTGACTGAAAGCCGATGTCGTTTGAGGCTTTATGGCGCTCCCTGAGCGCAAATAAACTTTCAGGAGCTTACCAAGCAGGTTAGGAGGTCGGAACGTTTGGTGCTTTGTGGTAGACTGTTATTAGAGAAACATATCTATGCCATCAAGCTTGAAATCCCTCTGCTTGGGATGGTTTTTCCTATTTTCAAATTCAGAAGAGTGGTTGAATCACACATATTTTCTATGTTCCTGCTCTTCGGAGCCCAAATATTCATCTACAGCATCACAAGAACTGTAAAGCCAGCTGCATTTTATGTGCCTCGCCCCATGGATGTTCCGATTCTCACGTTTCCAGCAATCCTATGAAACGTTCTGCTTCTTCACTCAACTTTCCAATGTTCAAACATATACATCTCAGAGGCGCAAGTCCTCAGCTCGCTAAGCAATCTTTCCAACATGTTTTCGTTTTTTTATTCATATCAGACTAAGCCTGCATATTCGGCCAAATGGGCTTGCAGGGGCGGGCAGGGAGAGGGGCTTTCGTCGCTGCGCCGACTCCTCTTCCCCGCTGATGGATTGTCAATATTGACAATAGACCGATGCAAACGGCTCTGCTGGCCAATAGCGCCGGCGTCATACCGGCGGATTTATCCGGAACCTCGAGCTAGGTGGGTGGTATTCGACCGAGTCAAAGGGAGGCGTCAAATACAAGCGTAGATCAGAAAGCAGCCACATAAGCAGCTTCGGTGTCTTTTATGCCTCCATCGTGACAGTTCAGCTCGAAATTCGATCATAAAACCATTGATTGCTCGACGAAAACACTATTACGAAGCTATACAACGATCTCCTAAACACGTGAGCCAAATATAATTACGAGCAATGTAAGCGGCACACTATCATTTTCACGTAACCCCAGGAAGGCCCGGATCGTTCAGCGTGACCTCGGGTTGACGGTGGTACGGTCGCGACGTTTCGGCAACTCGCCCCGGGGCATCACTCGTCGGCGACCTTTGACCCTGTTCCCGAGCTTTCTGTCTGCGGCCTGGCAAGCCGGTGATCATGGGGGAAAATCGGCACAGCGCCTTATAGCTCGGGCCCGTTACGGCGTTGAGGGGTGCTCCTCGCTGCTCCTTCTATATGGTCCTGTGTAGGTTGATTGACGGGAATCAATGAGCCAGAGGCAGGGTAGATCCAGTATAGTCTGGGATACTCTGCAAATAGTGATATTGTGACGAGGCTCTCTCCGCGGGGACGAGGTTCTCTGCTGTGCTGTTGTACTGATCGGCAGGGGAGAGCTGAAGTATTCATGTGTTTGCTTACATGCCTAAATGGTTGGGTGATGATCTTAGAAGATTTACGAATGATAAAATCTGAACTGTGGATGCTATCACCATGCCTGTTTGAGCTTAACTCTTGATAGGAACACGAAACGATTTGATAAGAACTGGGAGCCTGAAAATGTATGCAAAGCGGTGGTTTAGGTATTGAAATCTAATAAACGTAGCGCTGTTCATTACCTATATAAAATCATTGTTTTTTGATCTGAGGCATGAAATCTGATTATGTTAGTAGTTTGCCTACACATGTTAGATTTGTTGAAAATCAATGATATAGAAAAAGGCCATGGAAAGGTTGCCAGTGAATTGTCTCTTCATTAAAGTTTCTATTAATCCACCATCATATTTAAATTGTTACTGTCATAAACGTGTGTTGACAAACTTCAATGACAGAAGCAAGTAGCGTAAAAGGTCAGGTACCATGACCTTAGAGGTCCAACAATTGGAACTCGAACCCGTGGCTACTTCGCGTTTTCAACAGCATTGTTCTTGGATTTCTTATGTTACAGTATCGTTTATTTGTTCGCATGGATATTTACCTACGCGAAGGGAGCGCAGTGAGGCGGATGTATATCTTGTAGGGTGAGTGTACTACTTGTTCTGTTCATTTAGACGAGACGACGATGAGCGTCGCGTTTTGTCGGCCAAATATGAAGTGTAGCTTACACTGGTAAAATATATAACCACAGGCACAAAAAACTTTAGAGGTCACATCACTTCAAAGAGCTGAAGTAATGCTCATTTTTCTTCCTCCAGGCAGGGTTGCATCTAAAGTGGCGCAAAAGGAGTGATCACCCCTCCTCCTTAGGTCCATGGAGTCACCTCCAGTGGACATCCTGTTCCCAATTAGGGCACTGAATGCACCCAGAATGACCCTAAAATGTGAAAATCTGCGGTGCAGGCACCTTAGAATTGTCTTAAAAGTAATTTCATTATTTTCAGCCCATCCCCTGCCAGCTGCAAACTTCTGTCTAAATATTTGGCCACCCCTCTGCAGACCGTTCCTTTGGTCTAATTATCTTCCAGCAATGCCTTTAAGACATGCACCCCTTAAAAAGGCCAAAAATGTGTCGAGGGACTCCCCTTCAAATGCACAAAAGGCACCCTCTCGCCGAGTGATTTAGTCGCAAATGTGGTGCAAGAAAGTATTGGGTTTCTTGGTAGTCATCGGATTGATATCTCTGACGCTACTTTGCCTCATGCATCTGTTTCTTACCGCCCGTGTAGTTCGAGCCTGAGTTTAGCTCCTATACAACTTCAGCCTGATCACGACGAAGGTGTGGCTGCTGGCCCAAGAATCTTTGGCGGTTCCAGGGGGTGAAGCAAGAGAGTATAGATGCGTCTTATCTCCAATTGTGAGTGATATGGTTTGTATGTCGAGTGAAGCCAGGAGCGTCGAGATTGGTTCTTACTGACTGTGGAGGAACGGAACTGGGCCGAAGTTAATCGAGGGGGAGGCGAGGTGGAGTGGCTGCGACAAAAATGGACAACTCTCTGATGAGTGGAAGTGACGACTAATATGGATTTTTAACATGGTACTACTGTTATACTGTGAAGGCTTGCGTGCACTGTAAAGTCACTGGAAATATTGTTTCTCTGAAGACAATGATATATTATGATACACTTGAGACGAGACGGACAGACATGTTAACAGCGGCACGGACGGGTCGGCACAGGCCGGGCCCAGGCTGAGATTGCCCTGAGGCGGCACCGGCTAGCTGAAGGCTGGCTGGAGGTGACGGCAGGGGCGTGCGTAATACAACATACCAAGCTAAATTTCCGGCATAGAGGCCCTCGTGTAGCGTTGCTCCATGTTGAATGGGCGAAAAGGCCCGAAACTTCAGTTGGGACCCAAATTCGAAGGTTGAGGAAACCCAATCTTGCCAACATCTTTTGCAAAGTTACGGGGAGTCAGAAAACTAGAGGATAAATATTAATTTCCTTCAAAACTGAGACTGATACAAGCTGAGGAGCGAATATGACCCTTAACCCTATATCCGGCAGCGGCAGATCTGCTCAACCATTAGATATTCCTGGGATATCTCCAAATTTTGGTGATGGGCTTATAAGACGTTATGACTTTACACAAAACTAAACTGGGTGACGCAGTATCTTATCTGTACTTAGCAATGCAACATAAAACTAGTAAAATTGTATATATTTTATCAATGGTTTCTTCGCTGGAAACATCATGAAATTTTAATGCTTATAGAACTGAAACGTATACCTTATCTAACATCAATTATCTATCAATATTTACTAGTTTTGTTTAAATCAGACAACAAGGCAAGAGCTATAGAGAATCTAGAAATTTGTGAAAAGTGTACACCTTATATCCCACTTTCCACTATTCTAAAACTTCCTAGTTTTATCCTTTTTGAAATGCAGGTTAGCTTCAAACAAGTTGATTCCACCTAGAGTTTTTCTAGCGGATCGGTAGAGGGATAAAAACTCTTGGGACTTGAATCCATCCCTCTAACAAAAATAGGTGTAGCCAGGAGCCTGCCTTGAATAGAGTTAATATAACATAGTATAACGACCTGGTACCGAAGCTTCCAGTTGTATGCGTTTGGAAAGTCACTTCTTCTCTCATTGGAATCCACCAGCCATTTTCTAAAAAAAACTTCCTTTATCCCGGGTTAATAATTGCTCCGCGTTAAATAATATTTTCCTGACATCCACCAAAAGCATTGTAGCATAATATATGTTTCCGATGCTATACCACGGAAAACAATACTAAGGGCCAAAGTCATGGGCGGCGGAGTGTTTTTTGTTTCTAAGAAGGGCACCCTCAATGAATCCATCATGTCAACTGAAGAGATGCCAGTGGGCAAAAGCGTCGACAGGAATTTTGCTTAGAGGGACAGGATCTAACCTGGCGACAAGTGGGGACAAAGTCTGCGTAAATATACGTCAGACTACGTTAATCAGTATTCGAAAGGACGAAAATAATTGGTCGAGTGTCAAAATTTTGGGGGACGTCCCCACTGGTAAAACAGCTCGGTGATGCATCCACTGCCCTCCTCCCCCTCCACTGCCCCTTCCTCTCCCCCCGCTTCCTTCCCCTCCCCTTTTGACGTCCATTGGTAAGCTTATCCCGTCTTCTGTGGCTATGATGTATCTTTAAAACTTTAGAGCTGCTTTTTGATGATTAGGAGTGTTTTTATATTCTAAAAGGGTGCTCGCACGTCCCAAAAATCAAACCATCATTCACGCCTGAACTAGCCCGTGCCAGACAGCTGGCAGTTTCCAAGAATGACGGTGCTGGGGTAACGGCTTCACCAGCTGCAATTATCCACCTGAGGCCGGCTGGCTCTGTGTAAGTGTGCAGCCCACAGCAGAAGCCTGGACGCCGGACTGCCCCGGAGCGTTAGAAAGTGCGCAGGAACGCCGGCTGTGTCATGACCCAGCACACTGGGCATTTCCGCGGGCGCCCCGGGGACGGAGCAGAAGCCACGCTCGTGACTAACTGAGAATGAAGACTGGTGAAATGTCCTGAGGGCATGGCTCAGCACTGACCACCCACGAGATCCGGCAAAAAGCGGCAATACAGGCGGTCATGGCACACGAAAGCGGATTGACGTTTAATTGCAAAAAGAAGACAGTCTAATGAGACAAACAAGACTACACCACTAGTAACTTCTTAACATGTTTACTGGCATAAAAACACTTTTTCACTAGTTGGCTCATGGCTTTAGGAGTGCGCATTCCTGCGTAATGTGCGTTGAGGTCAAGGCAGTCTCTACGGCAATAATAATTGCTGGGGCCTAATGCTGTAAGAGCCGCTGAGGCCATACGGAGCGGTGAGCTCTCACACTGTTAGAAGGGATTCCGAGCAAAATTATTCCGAGCACTCGCCGGGACCTGAACCCGGGACATGTCCCTCGGGAGACAGGTGGTCTACCCGCTTAGCTTCGCACACATGGCTAACATATCTGCTATGTTCATCAAATCGTTTAATTAGTAAATGAGCATAACTGCAAGAGCAGGGGAACTAGAGCAGCCGTAGTACCATAAAAGTCAGGCTCTTAACCAGGGGATGATGGCCCCTAAGGTTTTTCCGGGATAGCAGAAAAACGACGAGGCGCAGCACCGCGGTTGAGGAATCTACCTCTCACTGCATCATTTTCCATCATACCTGAAATTTTTACCCCGGGTCACCCAAGGTCAGGTCACCAGACGAGGTCAACCAAGGTAACCTCACTTCAACTTTAGAGCTCTGTAAGAGCTACATTTCAAAGTCGATCGATTTGAAACTTCACACTTCATGATCCCTCCAGGGTCTACAAGGTGTATATCCGGGATTTGTCGATTTCGTGCCTGAGGTCAGGTCACGAGGCGACCTCTCCCTTGGAAAAGCATGGGAAAAGCTGTTTCATGATATAAAAGCCACAAAAATCATTGCAAATACTCAGACTGCTCAGAACAGCGTTTTTGGACACCCTTTCACGGATCCCAGGGTATATTTGCCCTTGACTTTTCCAAGGTCATCCAAGGTCACCAGAGGTCAAAAACAGTATTTTGACAATAACTTTGAGCTAATTAAGCTAGAGCAGTGAAACAAACACCATCGTGTTTGTCTTGTCACTGGCTTTCATTTGATATACGGCAAGGTCACTTTTTACCTTTCGTGACCTCAGGTCATATTAGGTCACGAGGTGACCTCTGGAGGTCAAACCACTGGCGGGAGGTCTTTACGTTTCACATAGCGGAAAAGTACTGGCAATTTGCTATCAAATGACTTTACCAGGTCTCAATATCTCTAATGACATAAGAGTTATGCCCAGTTTGCTTAATCATTGCATATTTGAGTGAAAATAGCCGATCTTGACCTAATTTGACCTCTGGAGGTCAAACCATTGACCTGAGCAGTAAAACATGTGAAGTAATTTCGTACTGAATTATCGCAAGCTTTCTATTGCATTTCAGATTTTCGCTAACGCCCATATTTTCGGAGTTAGAGGGGGGCCATCGATGGCCCCCGGTGGGGCGAAGGTGGCGCCGGACCCCGGTGGGGCTCGGGTTAACACGCGCATTGCCGGGGGTGGGCGGGTACCCGCCTCCCACCTCGGTATTTTTCGAAGATGGCATAAAAACGACGACGCTAGCGCCGCCGTACTCAGTATACTTCATTCTGATCAATGTTAAAACTTTGTCATTATTTTTTCCAGGCCACTTCAGGTTAGGTCACCATTGCAGGTTAAATGACCTCACCTCTAAAAAAGTTTAAAATAATATAAGTTGTTGTTTGGAATTTTAGGGCTCTTCGAATGCTTGATCATTTTGCACCCATCTTAGTGAAGAATAGGAAAAAGTAGTAGAAGTCAGCAGTCAGTAGTCCGCAGTAGTCATTCCAAATATATCGAGAAAGAACACTAAGGTGGACCAGAGAACAACTTATAATGTAGCAAACTAATCATCCAACACTGAGTAAATCTCTCAGCTAGTGCCGTCGAACATTTCAGATGCACACCAGCCTGTACGTGTGTCCCACTCTGCTGATGGTCGACCATCGTTCCAGGTATCCCAGACCCTTAGGCGGAGAGCGGTGCACAAATAATGTGTCGCTATCCATGAAGGCCTCTCTGACTCTCGGCCCCGGATGCCTCCCATCACTAGCGGGGGATGGGCGCGGCACATCCTGCCAGACGTGCTGCACGTTTCCGATACTCTCGGTGGAACCCGAGTGCAGTCTTAGTTGAAGAAACTCTTTGTGTACCCTTGGTACTGAAATTCCCTTTCTCTTTGAATACCGAAACTCAAAATCTATTTTCTTTTCTCTCAGGTCTTGGAGGTTCTTTCCACAAAAAGTACGTTTGGAGAGGAGGGCCTGCGCTTTCCTTCACGAGTGATTGTACTCAGGTGGACCCTGCCTGTTGCTTTCGCGGGTGGTGTTGGTGGAGGCATTAAGATAGCATAAGTAAAATAGCAGGTTAACCTTTGTATCTGAAATTCACATCAATATATGGTTCTACTGGGTACTACAAAGCATTGTCCGAGATTAGTAATATCAATGACGAGGTCAGGTACAAGCCATGACCTCTCCATTGGAATTGCATGGGACAAATGGTTTAAACTGAATAACTTAGTAATGGATGGTGGTGCAGCGCTCATGTTAATGGCATTGGGTTCGTCTTATCTTTTTGGTTCTAATGATTTGTATTGTGATCTAATATGACCTTAATCTAGCTCCATGTCTGGTTATATCCTAGATTGGATTTAGCAAGGCCATATTATTTAACATTCGATTGATTCGGCTTGCTGCGATGATTCTAACTGTCTAGATTTGTTACTCTTTTAATGTATTACTCACACTTTCACGCTATTGAGGTGGCTTTTAAAATGTTGTTGTGATGAGTATGAAGTGATTAAAAACTATGGAAGGAGATGGTAAGGATGAGGAATGGTAAGGATAAAGAGAATGAGATTCTATCTATATATCTATCTGTCTATGTATCTAACCCTAATAGTTCAGATATAATGACTAAAAAACTTCCATTTCTATATCATCCTTATGGTGACACGCCTTGATTTTTGGGGGTGGCGGCGGGGCTTCCCCGTTGAACGTGTAGGAAGCGGAGGCTTTACCTGACAGCGGAGGTGCTAATGTTTACTTTTGTTTGTTTGTTTGCTTAAATCACTGAGTTTGTGTTTGTATTTCTCCAATGAATATGTTTGGAGAGGCGCTTTCATTCAAGTTTTGAGCTTTTGCGCCAATTCTCAATGTATTTTGTTGTATCTTTGTCTGAAAAATACAAATAATATATGACAAATAATATATGATAAATAATCGTTAATAATAATTCCTTCTACTGCTAATTCTAACTCTACTGACTTTAAATTTATACAAATTTTCAATTTTCAACAAAGATTTGTGGTAATGCCTTTACGGTTTCACTATCGGGTAGTTCTGAAGTCTTAGAGGACGCCCCTATTAAACGGCAGCCCCAATGGCGTTAATGGTTTAGAAACGCTGGCAAGAATAAACTAAAACTGCCCCTTGACCTCTCCCCAACATTCTGGAAGTTCAAAACACATATGACAAAAATGCAACGAAGTTCCCACGGGTTTCGTGAACTTCGATACACGAGTGCATCGAAGAATCATGAGTGCATCGAAGAAGCTTCCAGGGGTATGATCATTCAACTAATAAACATGTTTTGTTAAATTCCCAGGAGTGAACTATCGTGGGGCCCGCTGATCTGGTTTTGAAGCAGGTAAGCGTAGAGGTGTCGATCACGATTAGTGCTGCACTCAGTTTCGAATAGCTTGCAGACGGTATTAATCTCAGTTTGTTTGTCAAAGATTAAGTTGCCCTCTCAGCATCCTCTACATGAAGAGAGGCACTCACGCTGAATACCTGCCCAAAGACCTCTCTTGGCTGTGCGGTCAAAAGTGCCATAGGCGGGTCCAGGGGGCATGGGGGTAGAAGCACTTCCCTGAAGTATTGACACTTATGCGCCGATATTTTGGGCCCCCTCCCGTTTCCGCCCTCCCTGATAGGTCGCACCTCAAGAAGTTGGTCCCCTGGCCCCAAATTACGCCCTCTTGATGCCCAAATGGTGCCCAATTCAGGATCTAATGACATCCCCTAACATAAGTACCCTTCCCATCGAAAATCCGGAATATCCCTGTGCAAAGCCCCTTGCCGTAAATTTACTTCAGCAGGAAAGAGTGTTGATGTGAAAATGTTCTTTGGCTCATGTGTCGTCTGCGCTTCTGTCCTCTTTAAGCGATTGACGTGCGCCTTCATAAAGGTTTCACGATAGGAAAAATAAATTCGGTTGTGCAGGTAAGCCCTTGATTGCATGCAGCATGTATAGACAATTAACCAAACACAATCACACTAAACACCATGCCTGGTGAAATTTTCAGTCTTCACATATCTTAGGGGTTGTTTGTACAACTAATCTACTCGGTGATTATTAACTCGACCAGAATCAAGAGTGATTGACTCGGCCGAGTCAGGGAGTTCAGAAAAAAATGTTGCATCAGAGTGATACCTTGAATAGATCGCGTTTGTGCCAGTACTTATTCACTGACAGCTTCATTCATTCGCTTCATTTCAGTCATCTGAGCCGATTTTTGTACGGAAGAGCACCACCAACGAGAACAATATCAGGGTGGCTGACCTGTCGGTGCCGGGCACAGGAAGCATTTTTAGCATCCCCCTCTCTTCACTTTTCTTAGCACGTCTCCCTAGTTTTTATAGACTGAGAAACGAAACTTTCAGCACTTGCCTTAGTACAAAACACCTCTTAGGTACCTTTTGGCACCACAACTGCCCTGGTAGCGCCCTTTGCCGTACTAAAAAGGGCATTCAGACAAAAATAGTGCATCAAATTACCTTATTGTGACGTCATAAAGCTTAAGATCTTGAGAGTACCCACAAGTATTCATCTTTGTCTTAATTTTGTGACAGTAGGGTGTGAGGTTTTTGGAATGTTACTGATCTGAAGGAGCGGTGGTGGAGGTTGAGTGTGTCCAGCGTTCCTCCAACTATTGCAGCACTCGTGTCCTGGCCTGTGGCATCTGCTGTCCAAGGAAGACCAATTCACCAGCTCCGACGCCGCAGCTATCGGGGGATTCCCGGCCATCAGTGAAAGGAGGCTGGTATCTCAGCACGTAATGATGCCATTCCTCTTCGGTTTGTCGTGGCCGGGGCCTGGTGGGGGCTTCACGAGCTCACACCACAGCCAATAATCCACAATCCTGCTCAAAGCACGCTTAGGACGGGTGCTCATAACAATTTGTTTTGCGACGCGTCACGTCTAGATGCATATTTGCTTACATATTTCGCGGAGAGTTAAATATGATGTGATTAGTCTCAGAAGTAGGACACGCCCATATCCAGCCGACCCAAGAAACATCACAAATATGTCAGGAAGCTTCTATGAGCCATACCTACAAATCACCCAGGCCTGATGATTGCCTACAGTGAGTGCCAATTTATGATTGGGTGCCATCGCGGCGGACGGTGTGTTGCTGTTGGCCCGGGCCCGTCCAGGCAGAGGCTGTCATGCACCGCAAACTGCGAGGCATTCTGATGCGCATTGGCACGCCAACAACGTCCCAGCAGGGTGCTGTTGGGCTCTGTGACTGAACAACAGAAGGCACTTAGGACAAACATTCCTAGCATTCGGTTCCCAACACTTCAGAGTGTGTGTGGCATCTGTAACATGCTTGGAATTTGAATAAGTATCTGTGAATGTTGTGTGTGATGAAAAAAATGCATTCATGTAGGTATGTATTACATCTCACCACAACGTCGATATAAAATACGATGAAACATTCCCGAAGTTTATGAGGGCCCCCTGAGCTGGTTCACCATCGGAATTGAGCCATAAAACGGCGTTACGGTTCTTAGTGAACCATCAACTGTTTTCATTTCTCAATGAATGTACTTGATTGTAAAACACAAAAATATGATCAAGTGGAAACACATTTCCTCTATTAGCTACCGCAGCAGTTACACGTATCAATCTCGGCGATTCCCAGTTTCTCTTTTGTCCTGGCTTTATTCGCCATTCCCAGTGCCTGTGACGGCTCGGTGCAGACCAAATAGCATGATAAAAGCCTCCTAGCCTCTATCAAAGCAAGTAATGAAAGACTGACCTGAAAGGAGCGTAAGTGACGGCATGGATAAAAACGCTATGCAGCATTTTCTATTGGATCGTTAGGGCTTTTACAGAAGTGCAGAAGACCCCGATGAATCTCTTTTATTGGTGGAGACAAGAAAGACCAGTACCATGAAAGGAAAATATCCCACTGTTTGCAAAGCTTAGTTCGGAATCTGGAATGTCCGATGAGTTAACTACGCACAGCTCACAGCTACCACACTTCTAGTGATGGGATCTTGGCATTCACCACTCTGTCATTTTGGCGAGGTTTCATCATTGTAGACGGTGCAGGTCCTCATAAACGTGACGGATGTAGGATATAGAATACAGTTGGTGGTGTCCTCCTGATATATTGGGCCCATCGTAGCCAGAATCACGGCGTATCCCTTAAATAGCCCGCGGCGTGGAGCAGCCAGCGCAGGAGCTATCTATCAAGCAGCCACCTGTCCTTCACTGGTGACATCACCGAAATACTGCGTGTCAGCTCTCACATTGAACTAAAGGCCCCTACCTCCAGCCGAAGTAACAGCCTCCAGAAATGTGTCTTCTAGACCCACAGACATCAGCAGTAGCGGATCTAGCCAGTCGGTTTGGGAGGGGCAAACCAAAGTAAAAAACCGTCCCTCCGTGGAAAATTGCGCTACAGATTGAATTTTGGGTATTTGAGGCGAGAAGCAAAAATAAAAAAACATCATGGGTTGAAAAATATGGGCTTAAGATACTTTTTTCCTATCCAAAGCCCAATGATTACACTGAACTTAAAGGGAATGTGGCACCTTGGTCAAATCCTGGAATTTAGTGAAATAAGGCATTCTTTTAGCCAAAATTAATGAAACCAATCATGATTTCTCTGAAAAATGTACAATAAGCTCGATATTTTGTTTTTAAAATACTCCTCTAGAAAAAGAAATAAATATCAGCCTGTGGATGATGTCACGATCTGGCAACCACTACCATACTTGAAACGCTTCAAGGGCTTCGATTGGCTGATGCTCATCGTGACGTCAGCATATGTCGTCACACCAGCAGCTCACAACAATGGCCGCCCGGCGACGGGCTGATGGGGGGCTGGTGTCAGGTAGGTTTTAGCTTTTTTCTACGGAAATATCGAGTTCCAAGACAAAAGAAATATGGAGTACCGGGTTTTCCGACTTGCTTTACAACTTGGCTATCTCAGTTAAAATCACGTTGTCAAGGTGCCACATTCCCTTTAACTGATTCTGTTTGAAGTTGAGAGTTAAAGTAACGAAATCTTGCTTATAAACTAAAAGTGAGTCGATGAAAAAAGAGGTCGATCGCTTTGGGGGGAACATAGTTTTGCCCCAAGCTTTTCCGTTTGGAGGGGGACAAATGCCTTTCCCTCTGGATCTGCCACTGGAAATAAGCGTAGGCAAGTCCAGGAAATGAGGGTGTCAAGGCTGCTTCAGCTCAAGTCGCTACTGAGTGTCACTTCTTTCCAGTCAACACCATAGGGTTAATAGTTCACGATGTTAAATGTTGGAGGCGTCATGGCCTCACTGGCCCCCCTATTCCTGCGCCTATGTTCACAGATACAGGGGCCATTTCAGGCGAGCGTATTGTGTATGCTTGCAGAGTGTATAAAACATAACTGTATGGCTGATACTGTGGACGAATTGCCAGCACGTGTCGGCAACAATGTAAATTGCGAGCATTAATGCCTCGGATCTCGCCATTCCATCAGGAAACGATCTCGAGGCGGTGCTCGTCGACAGAGATAATGCCCTGCAATCAAGCGTTAAGCGCAGCGAAAGGGGTAGTGGTGACCAACTCGCCTGCTAATCCCTGTCCAATACCACCACCGTAAAATCTTTGAAAGGCTCTAGACCACTCAGCCTTGCAGCGTCAACTGTTGCTCGAGTTCCCGCAGAGAACCTATTCCAGTACAGCTGACACTTCGGACATTTTTTCTGCCCGAATTTTATTCTCAACGGCTAGTGTCGTTACGGAATATTTTGCCGAACAGGCACGATCATAAACCAAAATAAAAACCCTGAATTTACCTGATAAATTACCTAATGAGAGAGCATTATAAATCAAACATGCCTGTAATCAGGAAAGTTAATTTTTGCCTCCTTCAGATTTTCAAATGTCATATACAATGAAACACATACAGCAGTCGTATAGGCAGCATGCCCAATTTCCTCCCCGATCACTATGCTCTCTAAGCAGGGGCGCCGCCACGGATCTTTCACTGGGGGGACGGACCCGGGCTGGTGCTGACTGGGGAAGGCAAATTTTGAGCATATTTGGTACCTGACAGCATAAGTGACGATGGACCAAAAATTATTTAGGGGGACGTCCCCTTTGGTTGGCAAACAGGGGGAACGCATCCCCCTGTCCCCCGCTTTCGGCGTCCATGTCTCTAAGACATTTAACCCTCGCCCCACCGGGGTATCGATGGCCCCCCTAAGGTTTTTCCGGGATAGCAGAAAAACGACGAGGCGCAGCACCGCGGTTGAGGTCTCTACCTCTCACTGCAACATTTTCCCATCATCCCGGATTTTTTTACTCCGGGTCACCCAAGGTCAGGTCACCAGACGAGGTCAACCAAGGTCACCTCACTTCAACTTTAGAGCTCTGTAAGAGCTACATTTCAAAGTCTATCGATTTGAAACTTCCTACACTTTATGACCCCTCCAGGGTCTACAAGGTGTACATCCGGGATTTTTCGATTTCGTGCCCTGAGATCAGGTCACGAGGTGACCTCTCCCATTGAAAAAAACATGGGGAAAAGCTGTCTTATGATCTAAAAGGCACAAAAACGATTAAAAATGCTCAGCTTGATCAGAAAAGTGTTCTTGGACACCCTTTCACCGATTCCAGGGGCCATATTTTCCCTTTGACTTCTCCAAGGTTATCCAAGGTCACCAGGGATCAATAACAGTATTTTGACAATAACTTTTGACCTAATGAAGCTAGAGCGCTGAAACATCGTATTCGTCTTGTATATCCATGACCATCGTATTTGTCTTGTCACTGGCGTTTATTTGATATACAGCAAGGTCACTTTCTGACCTTTCATGACCTCAGGTCATCTTAGGTCACGAGGTGACGTCTGGAGGTCAAACCATTGGCGGGAGGTCCTTACGTTTCACATAGCGGAAAAAGGACTGACAATTTCTTATGAAATGTACTTTATCAGACCTCAATAGCTCTAATGGCATAAGAGTTATGCCCAGTCTGCTTAAGCATTGCATATTTGAGTGAAAATATCCGATCTTGACCTAATTTGACCTCTGGAGGTCAAACCATTGACCTGAGCTCTAGAACATGTAGAGTAATTTCTTACTGAATTCACGCGAGCGTTCTATTGCACTTTGCAGATTTGCGCTAACGCCCATATTTTCAGAGTTAGAGGGGGCCATCGATGACCCCCGGTGGGGCGAAGGTGGCGCTGGACCCCCGGTGGGGCGCGGGTTAAGATTGCGGACACACACATACACAGTCACGTACATACCGACATGAAGTCGCACTGCGTTACTCCGCCCTTGTGATGTTGGAGTGAAGCAGGACGTACCCAGCCGCCTTTCGGACGTCGCAGCTTTCATTTCGAGGACATCATGGATAATCAGTTTTCAAATTGATTGTGTCTCTATATACTCTCATATATATATATATATATATATATATATATATATATATATATATATATATTAAGGCACTTTTTGCTTTTGCGATCTTCTTGTTGGTATTTTCGATCGACCGGATTATCTTTTACGTTTTCGTGTTTAGGTCAAATATAAGATTTCCTAGGGGCATTTGTGGTGGATATATTATTGCTTAACGTTTCGGATTATCTAATAAATCCATTATAAAAAGCATACATACACACATGACTCACATACAATCAAACAAGAAAATACCAACAAAAATACCAACAAGAAGATCGCAAAAGCAAAAAGTGCCTTATTATTCAACGGTCAGTGCCAGAATGAAAACATCCTGCCAAACTACACAAATATATATATATATATATATATATATATATATATATATATATATCAGTGGCGGATCTAGCCGGTTGGTTTGGGAGGGGCAAACCAAAGTCGAAAAGCAAAAAAAAAAAACGTCGCGCAGTGACAAATTGCGCTACAATATGCCTTTTCGGTAGGATTTTGGGAACTGGAGACGAAAAGCAAAAAAAACGTCACGGGGTGAAAAATATGGGCTCAAGATACATTTTTTTCTATCCAAGCCCCAATATTTCCACTGAACTTCTCTAATTCTGTTTGAAGTTGAGAGTTGAAGCACCAAAATTTTGCTTACAAGCTAAAAAGGAGTCGGGGGAAAAAGGAGGTCGATCGCTTTGGGGGGCAAAAACATAGTTTTGCCCCGAGCTTTTTCCGTTTGGGGGGGCAATTGCCTTTTTTGCCCCCCCTGGATCCGCCACTGATATATATATATATATATATATATATATATATATATATATATATATATATATTCTTTCAAGCACCACTGATTAAACTTCAATGAAGAGTTCGTTTTGGCTAGGATTCTGTTTTCGTGCTCGCATGTTCGTATAAGTTTATTCACTCTGTTGTCGTTGATTAATTGTTCTTCTTTGAAGTTTAATCGGCAGTACTTGAATGAAAATATATGGGCAATATATATATATATATATATATATATATATATATATAGCGCCTGGGTTGACTGGGCCCACTGACCTCTCCATGTGTCTGCAGACAGATGCACAGACAGGTGAACAGGATTCACCGAAAATAAATCTGACCGAAATTTGATACGGTGATCAAAGGTTAGTTGGCCTGTCTCCTTGAATCCTGATTGAAAATTTATTATCCTAGCAAACTTGCCAAAGGCAATGAAAATTCTGTGTGATTATATATTCAAAGCACAGTCCTTGATCAGAATCTTCCTGTGGGCAATAGATCGATAGACATACATCCAAGATTCGAGCAGACAGGTCAACTTAAAGTTGGAATCATACTCCTGGGTAAAGCAGTGCGGCATCGCAATGTAACGTCATACAATTTTATGCTATCCAGCTCGATGTGTATAAAATCGAAGGTTCTTCTAAATTGACAGATACATACATAGACAGTCACCTACATTGAAACTGGCAGTTAATTGTATTAAAAATTGTCATTTACCTACATTAAACATTGACAAATACCTACAGATTCGCTTGCATTGAATATGGTCTTTCCCGCTCATCCTGTGACCGGGAGCGATTGAGAAACCCTGACGCGGACGTCAGAAGCGTGGCCGTGCGACCGGGCCTTGAGGTCGCTTCCTGTCGGCGGCGGGCGTGAGTAGAGGTTCTCAGCCACCTGTCTGCGGTCTGGCGTTATTCAACAGTGGCCCCGCGCCGGTGGACACAGGTGTCTGGTCAGACGCAGCAGCGGATGCAGGTGGGGAGGTGCCTGGTCACGCCCCTGCCCCCCGACCCAGCGCTCTGCGCGGTGCAGAGCAATGGTCAGGTGCCCAAAAACGTGAAAAGCTGCTCAATTCTGGCTGATTTTAGTATATTTTCTATAACAAACTTGTTTTGCAGCTGCATTTAATGTTCTAGAATCCTTGAGAATGTTTCTAGATTCACCCTCCCCTCATTCCCTCCTAAACGAAATGCTGTATCCGTGCCTCAGACAACACACAGTCCAGTCACTGAGAATGATGCAACACGTCCAAATCTCGCCAGTTTCTCTAGACGACGCCCGCGCCACTCACGCTATTCAGCAGCTGTACAGCTTCCAACATTGAAGATTCAAGAACTGTGTAAGTGTGCTGGTGAACAAATATTTGATTGATAAAATAAGCCAGGCAAATGAAATGCAGTGATCATGCTCGTTTTTCGGTTTTATGTCGACTGAATTTCGACGAAAGTTCAGTTTCAACGTCCATGACGCACGTCTCGGGTACCTATATGTGGAACGGATGGGATGAAAAGCTAAATCAGCCCTGGCTCAGTCTTTTGAAGCTGGTATATATTTGCACTCCAATCATAATTTCACAGGCAATAAACCTCATGAATAATTGAGCTCAGTGATTTTCCGCGCAAAACTGTGGACTTTTGAAAAAAATAAAGGTGTCAAAATAAAAACCCTCAACTAGGACCCTGCTGCAAAAAAATCCATTATAAACGATAGTTTGACACAACCATTGTAAACCAAATGATACCTATTTACAGTCCCTAATATGATAATGATGAAATGCAAATAATATTTTTGACGGTACCCAATGACTGATAGAAGGGGGCTCTGGGGGCTCAAACGCCCCACGCCCAAAACATCTGAGTGCCACAGTGATCACGCAGCCAGAGTTATTCGAGGCAAAGGGCTGAGCTCTCCAACATCTCCCCAAAATAAGGGTCTGAATACGCCACTGACGGTGCATCTCATTTAATTGGAGAGTACGGGGCACCCTCAAAGATTTAGAAATACACCTGTTCCGTTGGAGGATGAGACATTGATGGCCGTATGGCTTGCGTTCAGGCTGGTTATTCAAGTCGTCTACAAGATTGTGTTAGTGTATGATACGCCTATGATAGAGGGACAACTATCATAGGCGTATCCAGGATCTCCGATCAGGATTGTGGCCCACGGTTGGGGGTGCCACTGTTTGGCGTAAAAACCTATCAAGTGGGCGCCAAATCATATCGTGGTGGAACGGGCATCGATACTTGCATCCTGGAGGAAGAGGGGAAGTGACATTTCAGGTGGGGGGCCCATCGACCTTTCAGGAGGCGTCGAGGGTTGATTAGGGGTGACAAGTGCCCCCACTTTCTCCCTGGATCCGCCTATGCGAACTACGAGAAGCTGTGTGACATATTGAGAAGTACTTACAATATTGCGCATGCTGCAGGCTAAAATCATGCTACGTAACCTCGTGTTCAGCCATGTATTTACCTAGCCTGTTCAAGTCTTGCAAAGCGAATTGGTGAACGATTCTATAATACCATCTGTTTGTGTGATCATGTTCACCTTAACATTTTGACAGATGTTGAGAACGGATTCCTTTTGCTCCCAGTTTCAAAACAGTGTTCTATCTCTCACAAAAACAAATGCCAGGATAAAACACACACTGCAGGAGGACAAGGCAAAGGGGCTGAACAATTTTGAATACCTTAGATATCCTAGTTATCTTCCATCTCTTTGGCTCCACCTTGTTTTTGTCTATTCTGCACCCATTTTCATGCAAATTATTATCATCTTACTTGCATAAATACCAGAAATGCAGGCCAAGAAAGTCACCGTCTCCAGCCCTAATAATTCTGCCCACGCCGGTGCCACAAAAAAACAAACTTCACGTATCTATTTCAGGATTATCAATAAACTGAACATGACACGGATGTTTTACTATTCGAAACCATCGACGCAAAAGGCCGTCAAATATAAATGCAAGAAAAACCATGTACATACATCATCACTGCCATGTCATGCCTTCATTTTCGTCCAAAATCGGACACGGGCTACACAATTGCTGTTTCCGATCAGATCAACGCGATTCCTTGGTGAAACATGATATCCTGGATGTAATGGATTGACATAAAATGTTTTGCAGCCTCCTTATTGGCACATGGGCTCTTTCGAGAATGTTTCCATCCGAACGGGCATCGATTCGCCCAGGGCTCTGATGCGATGCTTATCAGCTCGCTTGCTGCATCCACACGTAATTAGCTCACTCAACCGTCCGCGTCTGCGGAGGGAGGGACGGGACTGAGGGGAGGAGGGTGGAGGGGGCGAACTGGAACGTCGGCCAGATGAAATCGATGGATTCTCGAGGCGGATGCGATTAATTTGAAAGGTCAGTGCGTCGATGATGATTCGATCGATTCCATTTTTCATTTTATCACGAAGGACTGTTGCCAGGGCCTCAATATGCTGCCGGCTGACGGCGAGAGATCAACAACCGAGGGCAAAAACACTTCAATTGGCATGCGTCAGCCGTCAAATACAGAGCGGCGGACAAAAAGGAAAACGAGTAACTATAAAATGTGGCACAAAGTCGTCAATCTGATTTCGCTTTGTATTCATGCCCGGCGGGAGTGTGTAGCAGATGCCCTGCACTGTTGCAGGCTCTGCGTACCCCGTGCTCTTGTTGCTGCAATCACGTTTGGGGTCGAGACAATCGGTGTGATGACGAATTCGCTTGTTTCGACATTTTTCGTCCTTTTTACCTCCAGCACAGCAGCCCCACCCGATGTTTTTTTGCTGCCGGCTGCGCCGTCTCCCTGTGGTCCCGTTGCCGCCGCACAGGGAGTCCGATGCTGAAAAACTCCAAACTGACACGTGCGACCATGATAGAAAAAAAAGAAAAATACGGCAAGGGCCACCAGCCCAATCGAGAGGCAGTGTTGTGACACTGGGTTATTGTGTTACTGTTTGACAGTGGGGATTTTCGGGTCTGGACCTCTGGTATCTGAGACATGGCCGCAGTCTGGTTGAGCCATTTACGTCTCGGCTGCGCACCCCAGACGCTCATTTGCGGCGAGGCAGCGAACACGAGCCGACAACGAACATTGTGAGATATCGAGCACCAACAAGGTCGGCGGAATGGACGGCTCTGGTGATAGCAAAACAGGATAAAGGAAGACAAGCGTTAGATTCAGCTATCGCAGAGTACGAACGTTCATTCAGTAGCTTATAATGAGAGCAATGCTGAATAAATAATTGCCTAATTGGCTTTTACGATTAGAATCAAAGTTTTTAGGGAAGCTGAATGCTTGCTTCCTGAATCCAGACTCAAAATCATTCGGGAGAGCATATATTATGTACAATGTTTCTGAATGCACTAACTTGAAAGCATTTATATGATTCTTAGCAGCATTGAGGTGGTCGGTTGCATGCTGTTCTTGAGCTTATTGAAGCTCAATATCTCACGTAACTGGCCGCGATGATGATGCTGATTAAAGCTCCAAGTTTTAGCTGCCCTGGTTGGGAAACAAGAGCCTATGTGCAGGCCAAAATAACAAGATTTTACACAATCGCGTTGCTCACAGACTCTCGATAGATTGTGATACAGAACGTTTTGAGATTTACTCAATTGAAGAGCAGAAAAGTACCTTAGACGGTTATGTGCTCGAGCTATTTTTAAGAAGCACGTGTTATATCTTGTGGCCATACCAGCAATTCGCCGCCTGTTTTTTTCGTCCGGGGTATCCTGCAACCCTTTGACCCCAGGACCATAAACCGCCAAACAACAAAAGCTCTTTTCATCATTGAGAGCAAGGGCGGATCCACCCAGCTGGGTTTGGCACGAGGGTGTCCTAAGCCCATGCTGACAAACGAGAAGCAAATAAACCTTTGAGAGGTGGAGGTAGTGGTCAGCTGGATTGCACTGGTCCACTGACCGTATATTTCAGCTGCAAAGAATCAACTTGTAAACAGACACCAACGCTTTCAAATGTTTTTTACCGATGAACACATCCTCCACGAGTGATAAATCAGGAAACACTAGTTTGATTTGGGGGAGGGGCAAGAGTGGGTTTGGTCCCTCTCTTTTTTTCTTTGGGAGGAGGGGGCAAGAGAGTGTTTGGTCCCTCTCTGCTTCCCTTTGGGAGGCATGGTAGATTGGTCGCCCTTACCTTGGCGGAAAAACTGTCGCAGGCAGACTGAGGGACGGGAGAGGGGGGTGCGCAAACTCCAGTTCTGGGTTAAAAAGAACGGTTTTTGTCGTATAGTTATATATAATTTCAATTTTAGCAGATATTTGGGGATAAATTTCAAATGTTCCTCCATAAATTTTCGTGCATTATAGTTTAAAGTTAATTTATGGCCAAACAGATGGAGAAATGTTCCTTTTTCAGCCTTTTGGGAGGGGACCATTCCCCATGGTCCGCCTACTAGATCTGCCAGCACCCTACGCCGTGTTTAAATGCGATTATAGAGCAGCTCTTCGGTATGTGTATTCAGGCACTCGAATACAAAGTCGTCATGAGCACTTCGAGCTCCATCAAGGTTGATGTTATAAAAAATGGGTAATAGAAGTAAGTTAACTTATGAACAAAACCGGGGCAAGCAGGATCAAGCTTTACCTAAGATGTGAGTATGGTGAACTATTCTGAACACACATGAGCTCTTCACGCATTGAGTTGCCACGGGCAGGGCCTCAGTACCCAACTCGCTTTTTAGTACGTCTGTACTAATCAACATAAAACAGCGTGCTCTCTAGGGTTAATTACCCGCCGCAGAAACCCAGCACTGGAGAACCATAATCCCTGACACCATCACCACTCGAGGTCAGAGGGCGTCATCACACAGACGCGGTCGCAGCCGCCCCGTGCCGAGAACAACTTCACATTTCACGCGGAAGCGAGCCCCGCTCGGCGCGGGTCGCCGCGAAAGCGAAAGTGCCCGTGACGAGGCACTTCGCGAGCGGGGGAGGAGGAGGGGCAGGTGGTGACGCCGGAGCAGACTCACTCGGTCAAGCATCGTGTCGCGTCACGAACGATTCGACACTGTCACGCCAACGGTGACGGTCTCACTATTGATGCCAGGTGAAGTCGTGATCAAGCAGCGACACTCGGCCAATAGCGTCTGGCAAAAACTGGTTGGAAATCAGGCTTGTGTGTGATTAGCTGCGCTAGAAAGGGGTTTTATTTGAGGCACCTGCAGGTAATCCATCGCTGAATCCGACACTGCATGCTGAAAAAGAAGTGCTGAGACTGGGAGAGATGCTCTTACGCCTAAAGCTCTGAATCGCAGGAAAACTATTTGAACACAAAGCAGGGATTATTCTAAGTCCCCAGGCCCTCGAGCTATCAACCACAGACTAGCAGTGCCTTTCTAGTTCTGATTGCTTGAGTGCCTGTTCCACCTCCGGTTATGGCTATTGTGCTCTTTCGCTGAAGGCCGTCACGGGCGCTAGGTAGGCTTATCGTGCAAGGCAGGCGATGAAAACACCCAGTGGAAAACTCTACTGCTCTTTCGATTAGTGAAATGGAACCCCTTGTCGAATGTTGCTTAACATCTAACTGCACGATACCTTACTTTGACAAAAGAACGCAGCAGCTGTGAGTTTAGAAGTAAATCCGGTGAAAAGCATGACGATACAGTGGTTTCACATCACTAAACCTTGGTGTGGGGATGGGGCGGGGGTGGCAGTTGGACAAAGCGTGGCGTGATTTTATCTACCACTGCACTGGGTATATAGATCTACCACCTTTTCACTGGAGGTACCCACGTACCCCGTGAATTTTCGATAAAGTGTTATGGCATCCATTGAATTTTAGTGTTTTTCATTTCAAGGACTTTAAATTTGTTCTATGGGGTTAACCATGGATGTGGTAAGGTCAAAACAGTTTATATAATACTATCCCTTTTGATAAAGTCGGAAAGATAAGTAATTATAAGGATCACTACATGGCTGGCTGCACCCGTATCTCTCTGCTGGGGTCAAATATCTCAAAATTCCCTCCCCGTTCTGAGGTTCAGGAAGGGCGGTAAAACGCTTCCTCTGCAGCACTGTTTTCGGCGTGACAAATATGTTTTGCGACACACAACTGTTGCTCGTCCGTTTGAGGAGAATGCAGTTTCCATGTTTTGAACTCTGGGACCTCCAGTCTGGTGAAAGCGGAGGAATAGGGTTGTCGGAAGTTGCCAGTTGCCAGCCCCTCTTTTTGTAATAGTCTGAAAGTGGGAGCAAGCCTCGGAGGTGAATGGGTGCTAATCGCATTCCTGCTAGCCGCCGCGCAAAAATAGAGGCACAGGGGTCGAAAAACATGGCATTTTGGCATTCTAAATGGTGGCAGCCTAAGGTGGGCAAGGTGACAAAAACAAACAGACATGTTTCTTCTAGACCAATAGCGGAGTAAGTCACCGAAATTGGCACCTGTGATTTGCATTCCCAATGTTTTAACAACTACGATAGTTTAGGGGATATTCATTTGTATTCTACTAACACAAAACGTACCACATTTTGCAGCCTGGGCTGGTGACACATTTATGGTTTGAAATTTTCAATGGTGACACATTGAACACTTCTCTGACCCCTGTAGAGGCAATCGAGGAATTCGGCTCGCTCGGGTCATAAGTATACGTATTTAGCAATTTACTTGTTTTACTAACTGCACTTGCCGACTTTTCTGTTTGTAATTTTCAAATAAAGCATTAAAATAGATATGGTGCTCTCTTCAGTGAGCTTATCGCAAGTTATATTTGTGTACTCCTTAACCCTGCGCTGGAGAGGAGTCTAGCGGCAATGCACACTGTATGTTCAAGGGCGGGGCCCTGAAGTTTCCTCTTCCCTGAGATTTAGAAAGACAAGGTTAGAAAAAGTACATGTCAAGTCTTGGGAGGACTATGGTAATCTGCATTATAGCCAACTTTTATTGACCTAGGTCAATATGTATCTGCAAATTAACCCTCGCCCCACCGGGGGGCCATCGATGGCCCCCCTAAGGTTTTTCCGGGATAGCAGAAAAACGACGAGGCGCAGCACCGCGGTTGAGGGCTCTACCTCTCACTGCATCATTTTCCCATCATCCCTGAAATTTTTTACCCCGGGTCACCCAAGGTCAGGTCACCAGACGAGGTCAACCAAGGTCACCTCACTTCACCTTTAGAGCTCTGTAAGAGCTACATTTCAAAGTCGATCGATTTGAAACTTCCTACACTTCATGACCCCTCCAGGGTCTACAAGGTGTATATCCGGGATTTTTCGATTTCGTGCCCTGAGGTCAGGTCACGAGGCGACCTCTCCCATTGGAAAAGCATGGGGAAAAGCTATTTCATGATATAAAAGCCACAAAAATGATTGCAAATACTCAGACTGCTCAGAACAACGTTTTTGGGCACCCTTTCACGGATCCCAGGGGTCATATTTGCCCTTTGACTTTTCCAAGGTCATCCAAGGTCACCAGAGGTCAAAAACAGTATTTTGACAATAACTTTTGACCTAATTGAGCTAGAGCGGTGAAACAAACACCATCGTGTTTGTCTTGTCACTGGCTTTCATTTGATATACGGCAAGGTCACTTTTTGACCTTTCGTGACCTCAGGTCATATTAGGTCACGAGGTGACCTCTGGCGGTCAAACCACTGGCGGGAGGTCTTTACGTTCCACATAGCGGAAAAAGTTCTGGCAATTTGCTATCAAATGTACTTTACCAGGCCTCAATAGCTCTAATGACATAAGAGTTATGCCCAGTTTGCTTAATCATTGCATATTTGAGTGAAAATAGCCGATCTTGACCTAATTTGACCTCTGGAGGTCAAACCATTGACCTGAGCACTAAAACATGCGAAGTAGTTTCTTACTGAATTCACGCGAGCTTTCTATTGCACTTTGCAGATTTGCGCTAACGCCCATATTTTCGGAGTTAGAGGGGGGCCATCGATGCCCCCCCCGGTGGGGCGAAGGTGGCGCCGGACCCCCGGTGGGGCGCGGGTTAACACGTGGTCCAGGTGAATCCTGTGTCACGTGAATCCTGGGGTCCGTGGCCCAGGTGCATCATGGGGTCTACGGGGAAATGCCGTGATTTTGTGGAAACATTCATAAATACACAAAAATGGACGAGTGTCATAAATAGAAGGCATAAAATGCAGTAGTCAGTGAAATGTTTTGAGTTTAGGTTAATTCAATGTCATTGGCCTATAATATCGCACCATTCCATTATAATGACATGTTAAGTTACTGCAACCACTTCTGACAAAGAATTACACATAAATGTAAACAAACTTTCGCCTGATAAGGCATTCAAAATATTCAAGCATTCTAACTGCACTCATTATTAATACGGATCGTTTTGATGTAAGAAGACCGTACACTCAAAACCGCTCAGGAGAACTTTGCCACAAACTTCTCCCATTAGAAGCCAGTGGTGTCTCCCTGTTCTATCCCAATACCTCATTGAGTTCTTTGCATTTTGGCGGGAAAGTGTAACAAGCCCCACGTATCTTTCAGATGAGAACCCATTGGGACCGTTCTCATGCAAGAGAACAGGCGAGCACCGGCACTCAAATAGATCAATTTTAGTTTCTTCGTAAAGAACGCAAAGAAGGGATAGCGTTCTCGAACTACTTCTCGGGAATGGTCTCAGCTGATTGTGCGCGTGCGTGACGCTGCGGGGCTGCGTCGCCATGGCAACACAACGACGCGACAGCGGATGGTTCATTTGCAGTGGGAAGCTCCGGGAGTTGAGAAGTGGAGCATCTGGCGCCTGTTTTGATAAGGCAAGTGTGACGGCACTTTGTTAATTGGTAACAACTGTCGTGTATGGTACACTGAAAACCGGTGGAGAACCCGTAGAGTTCTTGCACTTAACTTGCACCATATCAATAATCGGACAGCAAATTTTAAGACCTGTCAGGGTTCTCAACGAGACTGATAGGGGTTCTCATACCGAGACGTGATGCGCTTCTTTATGTTCTTCGGTGAGGCGTATTTCATTTCTTTCAGGAGAATTCAAACAGTTCTCAGCTGTCTTAAGAATATTCTGTGAGTACCCTGTCCGGTTTTTAGAGTTTTCTAGAAGAAGCCGTATCCATCTTTCAAGAAGTAATAGATTCTCGAAATTTTCACGCTGCGTCTACTCTGAGAACGACTACCTTTCTTCTTGAAGACGTGCTAAGATTCTATCATATGGTGCTTAAAGGAGGAATACCGCTAGCTTCACGTACATTATCTGCTTATTCGTAGCACTTAGCAATTAGGTCTAAGGCCGGATCACAAGTCACATTTTTGATAAGCTCCACTGTTGTGGTGGAGCTAATCAGAAACATGACCTCGTGTTTTAGTCTCAGCCAAATTGTTAAGCACTTAGAAAAAAGCGGATAATTCACACAGAACTAAAGCTGAAAATGGGTATACGTAACCGTGACTTCTCCAAAAGAATGGTATGCCAAAGAAGTAAAACTGGTGTGGTGAGGCATGGAAAATCACGCCAAAGTTAATACAATGCACTGGTGTTCAATCAAATATTTATAGACTCTTAAAGATTCACTTGGCGACAAAACAACACAATGCGATTTCTTTATATTGTAACACAAACGGATCAAAATTGTTATGATGTGGCCTGGAAACAGTGAAGGCACATGACGTCAGTAGGGAGGTCGAACGCCCCTATAAAGGGAGCATAACTAATGATCAGCCCTTTATGTCTGCAGATAAAAGAAGATATCTGTTCACAAACGCACAGGGCTTTGCGTGAAGCCCACTCACGTCCCGCATCTCCTGTAAAAGCTGCTGATCTCCGAGGACTAGGCTGACCTCCTCGATTTTCAGCTTTGACGAACCACCAGCCTAGCAGTCCCGAGCAGGCTTTTAATGACCGCCACTTGTTCTGCCTCTGAAAAAGGAAATGAGTCTGCTCAAAACACGCGAAAAATGGACCAAAAACACCCAAAAGTTTGAGTTAAAGGGAAATACGCGAAAAAAAATTTATTGGCTAGATCGAAAGGTCACAAAAGTTATTTCAGAAGTCCTATTCTCATGTTTGCGAATTCTGCCTGCAAATGCCTTAAAATGGCTCTCAAAGTCAACATTTCTAGACGACTTTATCGGTACACCTCATATCGATGTATATGACGTACACACGGCTAGGGCTACCAATTTCTCTAAGAATTAGGTCATATCTATCCTAAACAGTGATGTAGAACTTTGGACTACTACAGAAAAAAATACTTTAGAAAAACAACATTCCAAAACTCTTTTGAAACAGAAATATAGGGCTTAACAGAAATCACAATTAACCAATCAGAAGCCTAGAAATTATCAAACCGGGATCACGTGACCTATCTGACGCCAAAGTTTTGTCATCCTGGGGCTGAAGCAGAAAATTAATCAAGAACCGAGGTACAAAACCGCTGAAGACTTGAGTAATTATGTTTTTTTCCGTTTCTAGGGAAAACTAATTCATTTTGTAGTTTAGTTCATTTTGTAGTTGAATTAATGAATTCAAATTCAAATACAGGAGAACAGACATTTGTATAATAAAAAACATTACTTTTCAACTTTAAATATTTTTCGAAAAGTAAGTGATGGGTATGGGCATGGGTAAGTGATGGGCATTTTATCGAAACTGTTAACCTATTTCGATAAGTGAGTGGCCTCCCAAAATTTTATCGAAGGTACAAAAATAATTGATAGTTTTGTTATCAGGATTTTTCAAATAGCAAGAAACCACAATAATAATTTTTCGCGTATCTCCCTTTAACACGCGCATTGACGGGGGGCGGGTACCCGCCCCCCTCGGGTTTCTCGGAGATAGCAGAAAAACGGCGGCGCGTAGCGCCGCCGTACTTGGTATACCTTTTCCCTCATCATTTTTACAACTTCTGTGAAAATTTTAAGGTTAGGTCATCTCAGGTCAGGTCACCATTACAGGTCAAGTGACCCGACCTCAAAAAAAGTTTAAGATAGCATAAGTCGGAGCAGGGTGAACTTATCCGATTGAAACTCATATCACATAATGGCCCTACCGAGTTCTCTAAAATATGTTCCGGTATTTTTGATATCGATGACCTAAGGTCAGGTACGAGGCATGACCTCTCCATTGGAAATACATGGGAAAAATGGTTTTTACGGAATAACTCAGTAACGGATGGTGATAGAGCATTTATTTTAGCTGCATTAGACTCGCCTGGGCTTTGCAGTTCTAATGATATGCATTTTATATAATTTGACCCTGACCTGACCTCAGGTCAGGTCAAATTTTTATTTGACCTAGCAAGGTCAACTTATATATCATTCGATTCGGCTTGCTAAGAGGATTCATATAGTTCAAGTCGTTTTGCTCTATCTTTACTTGTTCAGATTTAATGGCCGAAAAACTGAATTTACATGTTATCCCTATGACGGGCATGTTTTGACCTCTCGTGACCTTAAATGTGACCGGACAAAAAAATGGTTCAAATGTTTTCGATGGAGAAGTGGATGGGCAGCCCAACTCCGTTTACCGTTTTTCGCTACCTACCGTGGTTCTCGAGATCTTAGGGGGGGGCGGGTACCCGCCCCCCGTCAATGCGAAGGTGGCTCAGACCCCCGTCAATGCGCGTGTTAATGTGGCAGATCCAAGACTTCATTTGAGAGGAGGGGTGGGGGCTGGGAGCCTGCCCCGCCAGCACCTCGGACAGCATCCAGATATGCATTTAATATTGGGGTTCGGACATTTCTAAGGGGCAGGTCTTTTGGATCCGCCACTGGTCTGTTCTATTTGAGCATTAAGATGCCAGTTCATAAGCTATATTTTACCAGCTTTATTTTAAAGATATATCAGAGAAATATGAGGGATGCATAGACCGATCTATGGGACAAAGAGACCTTTTAAAGACTTTTGCCACCACTTCGCCCAACCGACTATCGATGCCCCCTGAGAGATCAATGACACTTTCTGAAAGGTCAATGGGGGCCCCCATAAATGTCACTTCCTTCCCGGGAAGCAAGAATAAGCGCTATCGCGATCGGATTTGGCGCCCAACGGATAAATTTATGTCGCCCCTGGCATTGGCGTCCCCCAGGTCTGGATGATGCCCTGGACATGTGTCTCTTCCCTGATCGGCAATTCAAGATCTGCCTATGGACGGATGGACAAAACCAACCCTCCCCCCTCCTTCCCAAACCCCGCCTCTCACAGGAAGACGGTAAAGTCAACCTAACTGCACATCGCCAGTGTATCCCGTGACCCTTCTTCAAAGCGCAAAGTGTTTTGTGCTTTTGTTGTTCAGAAACACTACGTTTTTGAATTTTTTCCAGGGCTGGCCCCATCCAAACGTTTTGCCAGGTCTGCCACAAAGTGTCGGTGGTACCACAGTTTTGTACAAAGATGCAAATTTTCCATAGGCCAGTAGCCAAATTTAGTTACCATACACAACAGTTGTTACCAATTAACAAAGTGCCGTCACACTTACCTTAACAAAACAGGCGCCAGATGCTCCACTTCTCAACTCCCGGAGCTTCCCACTGCAAATGAACCATCCGCTGTCGCGTCGTTGTGTTGCCATGGCGACGCAGCCCAGCAGCGTCACGCACGCGCACAATCAGCTGAGACCATTCCCGAGAAGTAGTTCGAGAACGCTATCCCTTCTTTGCGTTCTTTACGAAGAAACTAAAATCGATGTATTTGAGTGCCGGTGCTCGCCTCTTCTCTTGCATGAGAACGGTCCCAATGGGTTCTCATCCGAAAGATACGTGGGGCTTCTTACACTTTCCCGCCAAAATGCAAAGAACTCAATGAGGTATTGGGATAGAACAGGGAGACACCACTGGCTTCTAATGGGAGAAGTTTGTGGCAAAGTTCTCCTGAGCGGTTTTGAGTGTAACTAAATGTGGCTACTGGCCTATGGAAAATTTGCATCTTTGTACAAAACTGTGGTACCACCGACACTTTGTGGCAGACCTGGCAAAACGTTTGGATGGGGCCAGCCCTGGAAAAAATTCAAAAACTTAGTGTTTCTGAACAACAAAAAAACAAAACGCTTTGCGCTTTGAAGAAGGGTCACGGGATCCACTGGCGATGTGCAGTTAGGTTGACTTTACCGTCTTCCTGTGAGAGGCGAGGTTTGGGAAGGAGGGGGAGGGTTGGTTTTGTCCATCCGTCCATAGGCAGATCTTGAATTGCCGATCAGGGAGAGACACATGTTCAGGGCGTCATCCAGACCTAGGGGACGCCAATGCCAGGGCGGCACAAATATATCCGTTGGGCGCCAAATCCGATCGCGATAGCGCTTATTCTTGCTTCCCGGGAAGGAAGCGACATTTATGGGGGCCCCCATTGACCTTTCAGAAAATGTCATTGATCTCTCAGGGGGCATCGATAATCGGTTGGGCGAAGTGGTGGCAAAAGTCTTTAAAAAGTATCTTTGTCCAATAGATCGGTCTATGCATCCCTCATATTCCTCTGATATATCTTTAAAATAAAGCTGGTAAAATATAGCTTATGAACCGGCATCTTAATGCTCAAATACACTGAAAACCGGTGGAGAACCCGTAGAGTTCTTGCACTTAACTTGCACCATATCAATAATCGGACAGCAAATTTTAAGACCTCTCAGGGTTCTCAACGAGACTGATAGGGGTTCTCATATCGAGACGTGATGCGCTTCTTTATGTTCTTCGGTGAAACGTATTTCATTTCTTTTCAGGAGAACTCAAACAGTTCTCAGCTGTCTTAAGAATGTTCTGTGAGTACCCTTTCCGGTTTTTAGGGTTTTCTAGAAGAAGCCGTATCCATCTTTCAAGAAGTAATAGATTCTCGAAATTTTCACGCTGCGTCTACTCTGAGAACGACTACCTTTCTTCTTGAAGACGTGCTAAAATTCTTTCATATGGTGCTTAAAGGAGGAATGCCGCTAGCTTCACGTAAATTATCCGCTTATTCGTAGCACTTAGCAATTAGGTCTAAGGCCGGATGCCAAGTCACATTTTTGATAAGCTCCACTGTTGTGGTGGAGCTAATCAGAAACATGACCTCGTGTTTGAGTCTCAGCCAAATTGTTAAGCACTTAGAAAAAAGCGAATAATTCACACAGAACTGCAGCTGAAAATGGGCATACGTAACCGTGACTTCTCCAAAAGAATGGGATGCCAAAGAAGTGAAACTGGTGTGGTGAGGCATGGAAAATCACGCCAAAGTTAACACGCGCATTGACGGGGGGGCGGGTACCCGCCCCCCTCGGGTTTTTCGGGGACAGTAGAAAAACGGCGGCGCGTAGCGCCGCCGTACTTGGTATACCTTTTCCCTCATCATTTTTACAACTTCTGTGAAAATTTTAAGGTTAGGTCATCTCAGGTCAGGTCACCAGTACAGGTCAAGTGACCCGACCTCAAAAAAAGTTTAAGATAGCATAAGTCGGAGCAGGGTGAACTTATCCGATTGAAACTCATATCACATAATGGCCCCACCGAGTTCTCTAACATATGTTCCGGTATTTTTGATATCGATGACCTAAGGTCAGGTACGAGGCATGACCTCTCCATTGGAAATACATGGGAAAAATGGTTTTTACGGAATAACTCAGTAACGGATGGTGATAGAGCATTTATTTTAGCTGCATTAGACTCGTCTTAGATTTGCAGTTCTAATGATATGCATTTTATATAATTTGACCCTGACCTGACCTCAGGTCAGGTCAAATCCTTGATTTGACCTAGCAAGGTCAAATTATATATCATTCGATTCGGCTTGCTAAGAGGATTCATATAGTTCAAGTTGTTTTGCTCTATCTTTACTTGTTCAGATGTAATGCCGGAAAAACTGAATTTTACATGTTATCCCTATGACGGGCATGTTTTGACCTCTCGTGACCTTAAATATGACCTGACAAAAAAATGGTGCAAATGTTTTCGATGGAGAAGTGGATGGGCAGCCCAACGCCGTTTACCGTTTTTCGCTACCTACCGTGGTTCTCGAGATCTTAGGGGGCGGGTACCCGCCCCCCCCGTCAATGCGAAGGTGGCTCAGACCCCCGTCAATGCGCGTGTTAATACAATGCACTGGTGTTCAATCAAATATTTATAGACTCTTAAAGATTCACTTGGCGACAAAACAACACAATGCGTTTTCTTTATATTGTAACACAAACGGATCAAAATTGTTATGATGTGGCCTGCAAACAGTGAAGGCACATGACGTCAGTAGGGAGGTCGAACGCCCCTATAAAGGGAGCATAACAAATGACCAGGCCCTTATGTCTGCAGATAAAAGAAGATATCTGTTCACAAACGCACAGGGCTTTGCGTGAGGCCCACTCACGTCCAGAATCTCCTCTAAAAGCTGCTGATCTCTGAGGAATAGGCTGACCTCCTCGATTTTCAGCTTTGACGAACCACCAACCCAGCAGTCCCGATCAGGCTTTTGATGGCCGCCACTTGTTCTGCCTCTGAAAAAGGAAATGAGTCTGCTCAAAACACGCGAAAAATGGACCAAAAACACCCAAACGTTTGAGTTAATATGGCAGATCCAAGACTTCATTTGAGGGGGGGTGGGGGCTTGGAGCCTGCCCCGCCAGCACCTCGGACAGCATCCAGCTATGCATTTACTATTGGGGTTCGGACATTTCTAAGGGGCAGGCCTCTTGGATCCGCCACTGGTCTGTTCTATTTGAGCATTAAGATGCCGGTTCATAAGCTATATTTTACCAGCTTTATTTTAAAAGTTATATCAGAGGAATATGAGGGGTGCATAGACCGATCTATGGGACAAAGATGCTTTTTAAAGACTTTTGCCACCACTTCGCCCAAACGATTATCGATGCCCCCTGAGAGATCAATGACACTTTCTGAAAGGTCAATGGGGCCCCCCATAAATGTCGCTTCCTTCCGGGGAAGCAAGAATAAGCGCTATCGCGATCGGATTTGGCGCCCAACGGATATATTTGTGCCGCCCTGGCATTGGCGTCCCCCAGGTCTGGATGACGCCCTGAACATGTGTCTCTCCCCTGATCGGCAATTTAAGATCTGCCTATGGACGGATGGACAAAACCAACCCTCCCCATCCTTACCAAACCTCGCCTCTCACAGGAAGACGGTAAAGTCAACCTAACTGCACATCGCCAGTGGATCCCGTGACCCTTCTTCAAAGCGCAAAGCGTTTTGTTTTTTTTGTTGTTCAGAAACACTAAGTTTTTGAATTTTTTTCCAGGGCTGGCCCCATCCAAACGTTTTGCCAGGTCTGCCACAAAGTGTCGGTGGTACCACAGTTTTGTACAAAGATGCAAATTTTCCATAGGCCAGTAGCCACATTTAGTTACCATACACGACAGTTGTTACCAATTAACAAAGTGCCGTCACACTTACCTTAACAAAACAGGCGCCAGATGCTCCACTTCTCAACTCCCGGAGCTTCCCACTGCAAATGAACCATCCGCTGTCGCGTCGTTGTGTTGCCATGGCGACGCAGCCCCGCAGCGTCACGCACGCGCACAATCAGCTGAGACCATTCCCGAGAAGTAGTTCGAGAACGCTATCCCTTCTTTGCGTTCTTTACGAAGAAACTAAAATTGATCTATTTGAGTGCCGGTGCTCGCCTGTTCTCTTGCATGAGAACGGTCCCAATGGGTTCTCATCCGAAAGATACGTGGGGCTTCTTACACTTTCCCGCCAAAATGCAAAGAACTCAATGAGGTATTGGGATAGAACAGGGAGACACCACTGGCTTCTAATGGGAGAAGTTTATGGCAAAGTTCTCCTGGGCGGTTTTGAGTGTAGAACAGACCAGTGGCGGATCCAAGAGGCCTGCCCCTTAGAAATGTCCGAACCCCAATAGTAAATGCATAGCTGGATGCTGTCCGAGGTGCTGGCGGGGCAGGCTCCAAGCCCCCACCCCCCCTCAAATGAAGTCTTGGATCTGCCACATTAACTCAAACGTTTGGGTGTTATTGGTCCATTTTTTCGCGTGTTTTCAGCAGACTCATTTCCTTTTTCAGAGGCAGAACAAGTGGCGGCCATCAAAAGCCTGCTCGGGACTGCTGGGTTGGTGGTTCGTCAAAGCTGAAAATCGAGGAGGTCAGCCTAGTCCTCAGAGATCAGCAGCTTTTAGAGGAGATGCTGGATGTGAGTGGGCCTCACGCAAAGCCCTGTGCGTTTTTGAACAGATATCTTCTTTTATCTGCAGACATAAGGGCCTGATCATTAGTTATGCTCCCTTTATAGGGGCGTTCGACCTCCCTACTGACGTCATGTGCCTTCACTGTTTGCAGGCCACATCATAACAATTTTGATCCGTTTGTGTTACAATATAAAGAAAACGCATTCTGTTGTTTTGTCGCCAAGTGAATCTTTAAGAGTCTATAAATATTTGATTGAAGACCAGTGCATTGTATTAACTTTGGCGTGATTTTCCATGCCTCACCACACCAGTTTCACTTCTTTGGCATCCCATTCTTTTGGAGAAGTCACGGTTACGTATGCCCATTTTCAGCTGCAGTTCTGTGTGAATTATCCGCTTTTTCTAAGTTCTTAACAATTTGGCTGAGACTCAAACACGAGGTCATGTTTCTGATTAGCTCCACCACAACAGTGGAGCTTATCAAAAATGTGACTTGGCATCCGGCCTTAGACCTAATTGCTAAGTGCTACGAATAAGCGGATAATTTACGTGAAGCTAGCGGCATTCCTCCTTTAAGCACCATATGAAATAATTTTAGCAGGTCTTCAAGAAGAAAGGTAGTCGTTCTCAGAGTAGACGCAGCGTGAAAATTTCGAGAATCTATTACTTCTTGAAAGATGGATACGGCTTCTTCTAGAAAACTCTAAAAACCGGACAGGGTACTCACAGAACATTCTTAAGACAGCTGAGAACTGTTTGAGTTCTCCTGAAAGAAATGAAATACGTTTCACCGAAGAACATAAAGAAACGCATCACGTCTCGATATGAGAACCCCTATCAGTCTCGTTGAGAACCTTGACAGGTCTTAAAATTTGCTGTCCGATTATTGATATGGTGCAAGTTAAGTGCAAGAACTCTACGGGTTCTCCACCGGTTTTCAGTGTACACTCAAAACCGCTCAGGAGAACTTTGCCACAAACTTCTCCCATTAAAAGCCAGTGGTGTCTCCCTGTTCTATCCCAATACCTCATTGAGTGCTTTGCATTTTGGCGGGAAAGTGTAAGGAGCCCCACGTATCTTTCGGATGAGAACCCATTGGGACCGTTCTCATGCAAGAGAACAGGCGAGCACCGGCACTCAAATAGATCAATTTTAGTTTCTTCGTAAAGAACGCAAAGAAGGGATAGCGTTCTCGAACTACTTCTCGGGAATGGTCTCAGCTGATTGTGCGCGTGCGTGACGCTGCTGGGCTGCGTCGCCATGGCAACACAACGACGCGACAGCGGATGGTTCATTGCAGTGGGAAGCTCCGGGAGTTGAGAAGTGGAGCATCTGGCGCCTGTTTTGTTAAGGTAAGTGTGACGGCACTTTGTTAATTGGTAACAACTGTCGTGTATGGTAACTAAATGTGGCTACTGGCATATGGAAAATTTGCATCTTTGTACAAAACTGTGGTACCACCGACACTTTTTGGCAGACCTGGCAAAACGTTTGGATGGGGCCAGCCCTGGAAAAAATTCAAAAACTTAGTGTTTCTGAACAACAAAAAAAACAAAACGCTTTGCGCTTTGAAGAAGGGTCACGGGATCCACTGGCGATGTGCAGTTAGGTTGACTTTACCGTCTTCCTGTGAGAGGCGAGGTTTGGGAAGGAGGGGGAGGGTTGGTTTTGTCCATCCGTCCATAGGCAGATCTTGGAATTGCCGATCAGGAGAGACACATGTTCAGGGCGTCATCCAGACCTGGGGGACGCCAATGCCAGGGCGGCACAAATATATCCGTTGGGCGCCAAATCCGATCGCGATAGCGCTTATTCTTGCTTCCCCGGAAGGAAGCGACATTTATGGGGGCCCCATTGACCTTTCAGAAAGTGTCATTGATCTCTCAGGGGGCATCGATAATCGTTTGGGCGAAGTGGTGGCAAAAGTCTTTAAAAAGCATCTTTGTCCCATAGATCGGTCTATGCACCCCTCATATTCCTCTGATATATCTTTAAAATAAAGCTGGTAAAATATAGCTTATGAACCGGCATCTTAATGCTCAAATAGAACAGACCAGTGGCGGATCCAAGAGGCCTGCCCCTTAGAAATGTCCGAACCCCAATAGTAAATGCATAGCTGGATGCTGTCCGAGGTGCTGGCGGGGCAGGCTCCAAGCCCCCACCCCCCTCAAATGAAGTCTTGGATCTGCCATATTAACTCAAACGTTTGGGTGTTTTTAGTCCATTTTTCGCAAGTTTTGAGCAGACTCATTTCCTTTTTCAGAGGCAGAACAAGTGGCGGCCATCAAAAGCCTGCTCGGGACTGCTGGGTTGGTGGTTCGTCAAAGCTGAAAATCGAGGTCAGCCTAGTCCTCAGAGATCAGCAGCTTTTCGAGGAGATGCTGGACGTGAGTGGGCCTCACGCAAAGCCCTGTGCGTTTGTGAACAGATATCTTCTTTTATCTGCAGACATAAGGGCCTGATCATTTGTTAGGCTCCCTTTATAGGGGCGTTCGACCTCCCTACTGACGTCATGTGCCTTCACTGTTTGCAGGCCACATCATAACAATTTTGATCCGTTTGTGTTACAATATAAAGAAAACGCATTGTGTTGTTTTTGTTGCCAAGTGAATCTTTAAGAGTCTATAAATATTTGATTGAACACCAGTGCATTGTATTAATTTTGGCGTGATTTTCCATGCCTCACCACACCAGTTTCACTTCTTTGGCATCCCATTCTTTTGGAGAAGTCACGGTTACGTATGCCCATTTTCAGCTGCAATTCTGTGTGAATTATCCGCTTTTTTCTAAGTGCTTAACAATTTGGCTGAGACTCAAACACGAGGTCATGTTTCTGATTAGATCCACCACAACAGTGGAGCTTATCAAAAATGTGACTTGGCATCCGGCCTTAGACCTAATTGCTAAGTGCTACGAATTGCTAATTGCTAAGTGGCGTCGGTCCCAAACTCCCCGGTGTCGCCTGAAAGTCTGCGACGTTTGGTCGGATTAATTGTACATGTTCACCTAGTGTATGTGCGTTGTTCAGTATTGAGTTTAAACGTAAATGGAGAAAACTAATGCCTGACATTCGTTCCAACTCAATTCAGTCAGGAACTACAGCCGAAAAAACTGTACTTCCCTGTAATCTTTTTTTACCTGTCGTTTCATCAACATTAGCCTCAGCCAAACATCCACTGATTAAATTTCACAATTGCTTTCTACGGGTTATCAACCCGTATTTGCGCTTTCTGCTATCAGGTGCATCGAATGTGTTCGAAAAGCCCCTCCCTCAACCAGGGTGAGAGAGGATCGATACCCGCTAGAACCAATGCGCTGACGGACGTATGCCACCAAGCATTCCGGGGGCCTACCGAACAGGCACCCTGCAGCGGTGAGGTCTGGATCAGGGAGTGAGACCCAGGGGTGGACGCACACCCGAGTTTTGGGAAGGGGGCAAACCCATTTCTGCCTCTCCTTCTGAGGGAGGGGGGTGAGGATGGGTCGAAGATGCTCTACAGACCTAGTGTAAACACTTCCAAAAATTTATCCAGCGTTGGGGGGCCAAAAGATAGTTTGGCCCGCCCCCCTCCAGCGCTTTAGGGGGAGGGGCCATGGCCGGAATGCCCCCTTGAGTCCGCCAATGTGAACACCTCATATAAAATGTATCAACAGAACACATTCCATTCCCGCAATCTATCTAAAAAGTCGCTGGAGCCAGCCACAACCACACCTGGTGACTTCCCACGGGAATCAGAGGCGTTTGATTGGAGGCGAGGGAGGCGGGGTCGTTGGATTTCACCCGCCCCGCCTCCCCGCAGTTTCCAGCCCAGACGGTGATGAGCTGGCCGTAGGGAACCGCCCAATCATGAGGCCGCAGCGTGAGAAGGGCTCCCACTCTGCTCACAGATGATGCGGCGTCCAGTTAGCTCAGCGGGTGATCGTGTTTCTCTCCAAACTTCCTGGAGAGACGTTATTTATTCAGCAACGCACTGCGATCACGGGATGGAATTAAGTGCGTGCTTTCACACATCCCGTCCGTGCGTGTGTTACAACCGGATACCGATCTTGCGTGTGATCCCCATGCACGGGGACAAGTAAATGAAGTGCGGCAACAGTGAGGTGGTCGCTGCTTCTCCGCACCCATGGATAAGCCACAAGGTCAAGTGGGAAGGATACCGAGGATGGAGCACGAAAAACTGACAAGCCACAAGCACGCTTCTGTACCGATTTGAGTTTGCGGCATCAACAGTAGCGTAATTAAGTCAGGGTATCTTTGTTTACTTGCCACGTATCCTTAGGCATAGGAACCGAGGACAGTGGTGGCGATTTCCACTTCGACTTTCTGATTGCGGAAGAAGTGAAATCGTCCACTTCAATGGCGGGAGAAAGGGGGCACATGCGGCACCTTGTAAGCGATTATCACCCATAACTTTTTACTGCTAGACGTAGTTACCACTGCCGGAATCAAGATTGTACCTATCATCGTTCAAAATTTATAGAAATAAACACCTTTGAAAAGCGTGACCTTTGCTTTCTAGTGACCTCGTTATCGACGTGACCTCAAAATGATCGGCACTCCAGCAAATATTCCTTCTAAAAGCGTTAGTTATGTTTAAATATTTATATCGCTCTTCTAGAAGCGGAGTTACACCATTTTTTTGTCTTGCCTCTTTTTACACGAGCGAATTCGCCTTACTAGGGTTCGGAAATGGCTTAACCCGGTGACCTACCATGACATCAATTTTGGGCCAAAAATTGCCAAATTGGTCATCTGACAGGTACACAAAGCGAATGTGTTTCTATTTCAAATCGGCAGGGAATCATTCGCGAAAAACCAAGGTCAGGAGTCGGATGTTACTCTGATGTGTACTGGCCGCAATATTATTGTGGAAAGCGAAGTCATCGACATTTGTGAGGTTCTTCCCGTCTTGCGTGAAAAGGCCAAAAAATGTCGCCGCTAGGGTGCGAAGCGAAAGGCCTGAAATCCCCCATATTCCAGTTTTGTCCAAAACAAAGCGCAGCATCAATTCACTTCATTCGTGTATTCACAAAATCATCGTCACTGAATGAAAGGACTATCTTGAGTACAAAATCATCTCCGCAAGACATAGCATCTTATCCAGGCTTCAACATTCATAAAAAAGTTTGACGTACAGCAGTCATTTTGGGTACACACTAGGTAATCAGGATCCCCACACAATGATGATGAACATGAGTTGGCGATTGAACCCCTGGAAAAAGCCGCCCTGCTGTTGTGACATGTTAAATGGTCACAGACGTCACTGACGGACCATACACAGGAATAAATAGTTAACTGTAAACAAACGCACTGCTTTACATCAGCTGTACGGTAGACACTAATTCCTTATGACCGTGAACCCTCACAGGCACCACTGAAGGCGATTCCTCTTAACTTCCAGTCAGTAGCCAAAATGAATTGTTATGCAGTGGTGAAATTTACTCCAAGACAAGTTTTTAAAGGGATTATAGCACCTTATCAGCATTTGAACTAAGCCGTCAGCCGCATACAACCAACGGAAATCCCCTGGTTTCATGTTTCATTTCTCTCAGATCTCGTCTTAAACGTAGCAGCAACGCCTCATGAGCGTAGTGCCTGAAGTGCACGAATAATACCCGCTGTGGGTCTTATAACAGGCGAGACGTGGTCGGGACCACGCCACGACGGAGCTGATAGAGTCGACACGAGCTTTAAACACACGCTGTTTCTCTCCAAACGACGAGTTCTGGGCCAATTCAAATATCAGACAGGGGATTTCCCAGTATGCCCCATTACGTGGCTATCCAAGTCCGAAACCAGTTATAAACACGCCACATTCCCTTTAGCAATACTTTGAAATGGTGACTCTTTTAAAACTGGCACGCTTCGAAGAGAGCTATGAAAAGTGGATCAGAAAATTCCGAACGCGTCCGAAACCGCTTATGATTCTACTGAAGCCACCACCCTCTCTTCCACACATCAAAATGCCGAACGCACAACAATCTCATCCAACAACGCCAGGGGCAAGACTCCAGCACGAGGACATCTATCACAATCAGGCCCAGCTGGTCTCCTCCCACTCGGCACGAGCACGTGACAATGGCCTTAGGTCAGTGACGCGTGACGGTCACTACATCACTGATGGTCAAGAAGCACGTCAAGTCTGGCGGTGCTGAATCAAACACGAACAGATAAGAGAACGTAGTGCTGTAAATGAGAGTTGTATGGACATTGGCGGCGTGAGGATCCGTTTTCGCTCTGTACCATGCACAATGCCGGCTATTTAGACGGTTGACATTGGACGAAGAGACCCGTCTCAGCAAGGGCTGCAGTCAAATGTACAGATGGCACTAAAAATACCACCATCTAAACAGGCGCCTGGCGCCTGCGTCAGAACAAACACTAAAACCGGCTAATACATCGCTATACACATCCTTCACAGATACGATCGTCAACAGAAAAATACATTATTGCATTGGTGCCACCGCGCCGCCGATGTAATCCCCACAAATACAGTAAACAACACCTCGAATTGTACAAAAACATCACCTACCGATGTTGAACTGTGAATCACAGCAGTCGACCTGTGACGCCCCCGGGCCTGAGACCGGTCCCGGCCCGGGGGCGCGCTCAGACCACGGGCACCCTGCCGAGGACGGCCCCCAGCAGCGGCCGCCGGGTGGGCCGCGCCCGCCGCCGCCGCGGACGGTGCGACTGGCGATAGAAGTAGCACACCACGAACATGGAGGCAATGAGGAGACCCACCATGGCGTAGGCGGGCAGCGGAGGGCGCCGCGAGGTGGGCAGCCGCACAGTGCCTCCGGCGATACCGGGGTCGGGCCACCCCATCTGACGGACACGGGGGGACGGCGTCAGTCACGGGGCACAGAGACAACCGGTGTGAAATCGCGCAGTTCACAATCATCATGACCGGACAGAAAAACGCGACCGCGCCACCACCGAACCGTTCTTCACTTTTGCGCAACAGCCCAGGGGGTGTGAGTAAGCTCTGCATTGCGGCTACTACGGTGCGCGCGCGCTCTTCATTAGGCTGGAGTCTGGGGCGACAGTTACGGCCGGCGTCCGTGTTTCCGCGGTGAGGTGGCGTCAGGCGGGTGGCGCGTGCGGTCAACATGTAACGCCCCGGCCGTAACGCCTCGTGTCACGTTTCGTCACGCGAGAGCCGGTCACACGGCGTTACGCTCGGGCGGGCCGCTTGCGCGGGAACATTCGGCGTGATCGTGATACCGAAAGTCGTCTCGTGATGCAGCAGTGTTCGGAGTTCATGATGACTAATGAATGCAACGTGACGCAGCGAAAACGGCCCAGTCAGACAAAAGGGCTGTTGTAGAGCAAGATGTTTCATAATTTTACTAGTTGGGAACCTTCGACTTCACACGAAAATGCCGGGGTTTGTGGTAACTGCGAGGCAAGCAGCCATTCACATGATAATAAAGAAGTCACGGTGATGTAGAGTGAAAATAGTTCACCTGACCTGGTGACATTGACATAACAGCAGTAAAACGCCTTTATGGACGATAACCGAGTAAAAGTTTCTGTTTCAATATAACCCATGAAGATATAATTAGATGTTGTTGAATGGCTTGTGGTTATTCTACAACTGCAACGCCAGAAATTGCGCCGTCCAGCCACAATAAATACCTGCCATACCTGCAAACAATGAATGTGGAGCAGGAACGGAAGCCGTCGGGAGAGCAGTTAGACACGAAATTGAATAAACCTTTCCCTTTTGGCCTTTCTGAATTTATTACTTTATCAGCCTAATAACCCTAAACTATAATATATTTTCCGATATACAGACCCTGTTCTCAAACCAAGCGCATTCTGGCTGTAGATATTTCGTTTTTTCCGGCGCTAAAACTTCCAGAAATCCATATCAGGATGGCGTTGCAATATCTCGGTGACACACACTCTTGGTATGCAGCGTCACAGTTTCGATGAACAATTTTAACTCACTGAACGAAGGGGATCCAGCCACCTCAAATGGTACCAACTTCATATCTTACGCCAGTTAGTCGTTAAGGTATAAGGGACCGCCTATAAACTACGTAACGCAAGGGGGTTCGGGGAGCCGGTCAAAGCGTTATCAAACGCCACACATGGAAAAACCATATATGGGGAATGGGGGAAAGGGCAAAAACATAAAAATATGCGAAATGCAACAGGACAGCCCCTAAGCTCATCGAAAGCTCGTAGGTCGGTAGGACCGTGCGGATCGCATTTAGATTTGTCTACTAAGTAAGAGGGATGCCCCGCGCACGCTTAGCATTCGTTTGGTAAAAATACATTTCAGGTTATCGTTAGGCTTACTCATTTCGGCCCCCAACAAGTCAGACAATTACATTATAATAAAGTGTAAAACACTTAGCCTTATCCCACTAGTTTCCAGTTATTTCAGATTGTCACTTCGGCAGATTTCCACGGACTTCACATAAATGGAGGGCCAAGGCTTAGGCCACAGCAGCCTGTCCTTCCAAAACCAGACATGGCTGATAGAAATGACAATTCCCTTCAACGGAAGCGCCTTCCCAGGCAGCACGATGTTACCATGAATGGAAATGGAATGCGGTCACTACTGCATATCGTAACAGAAACTTAACGTACACAGTTTTGTCTACGTCTTCATCAGAAATGTCAAGGCCGGAATTCGGTTCCACTGGGGCAGGGATGTGATTGCCTGCCATTAGACCGGCTGGCTACGGTAGCACGCTGGATGTAATGCCTGTCAATGGCCGAATTAGCAACATTAGCAACACTAGTATGGATCGAATCAGTAAAGACCAAGCAAATCTACAACCATTTTCCAACATCAGAGATGCCTGTAATTCTCCCACGAAGCCAACAATTTTGACAACGCAGTCTTTGCCACTCAGACATGCCTAGACGGCCAGGATAAAAGCAACGCCCATTCAGAGGCTTGTGACGGTTGCTATCATGCGCCTCTCATGCGCCTGCAATGCTGGCCTGCTGCGACCCAGCAGCGGGCGGGTTGCAGCCGACGTCAGCCCCTCTAATCCGTCCGACGCGCTGCCAAGCCGTCCAGTTTACAGATGATGGCAAAGCCGTCGATGGCAGGCATCCTGCGGCCTTCGCCGCTGGATTTAGCCCAACTTTTCACCGGCTGAGCGGACGCCGCGCCGCGCCGTGTTTATGGCGAAATCACGATGTGGACAAGCGAGCGATTCCGAACTGTCGCTCAAGGATTTAACTGACTTTCAATTGTTGACGGTCGATCATCGGCCGAGTGGATTAATTGCCGCCATCTATCAGTAGTTCACGCTTCAGCTGACAATCCCTGGTCAAACGCCATTTCACGAGTAATCCAAACGGACTCCTGTTTGGGAGAGAGAGAGAGAGAGAGAGAGAGAGAGAGAGAGAGAGAGAGAGAGAGAGAGAGAGAGAGAGAGAGAGAGAGAGAGAGAGAGAGAGAGAGAGAGAGAGAGAGAGAGAGAGAGAGAGAGAGAGAGAGAGAGAGAGAGAGAGAGAGAGAGAGCCGATGCAACAGACATTACACCAGAGCGGAGAGGACGGAGAATGTGACAATGTTCACGCCTCCCAAACACGCAGACAGCACGAACCGTTTCATTAGCCCCCCGGTGAAAGCTGATATCAATGGCTCTGTTTTGTTTGTGTGCAGCGTCAAGTGAGCTTTTACACAACAGACAAGAGTCAGTGCCGCCCGAGCAGCAAATGGGCATTTTCAACTCTGCTGCGGCCCATTCACTGCCAGCCCCTTCATCTATTGCTAAGACACCGTAATCATTGATAACAACCCCTGCTGCTGGCTCTGCTTTAGCCGACTTTCGCATTTGATGATCGTAGCTTCACCTACTGGTAATGAGAGGACAAAGAAGCGGGAGCAGGCGGGAAAAGCGATTCTTAAAACTTTGCGAGATGGAAAACACAATTATGTTGACCGCAAAATCTTGCTTAAGACGACCCCAACACACTACGCAAAATAATACAAAACCCTCGTGAGAAATACCCGACGGGCTAATATCAATCAGACCAATTACGCACCTACACCAAATAATGAGCTACTGCACGCGGATATCGAGCGGCGGCGTGGGCGACTTGGACGATTGAGCCAGTGTTGCCAACGCAGACATCCCCCTGGTATCGACTTCCGACCGATATACGTGTCGAGCATTCTGGACGGCGCCGCCGGGCTGTGGGCCCCAGACGAGGAGTGACAGACAGGCTGCCATAGTTCTTCAGATCTGTATTGTTGGAAGTTCGATTCATCTCAGACTCCGGCGGAAAACGTTTTCGAACCGATTCGATACTTCCAGGAAAACTCCATCACTAAGCGAAGCGGAACCACTATGTTCCAACGAGCGAGTATTCTGTCAACATTTCTGACCCAACTCCAGATCAAACACTTCTATTCGCGGAGTAGAGTTTCCGGGGCAGCACTGGCGACGCTTGCCACCTTTGAGTGAGTTCGGGAGGCCTCACCTGCGCCGATCGAAGCACGTCCTGTCTGATGTTGCTGAGAGGCAGCAGAGGGCTCTCCAGTCCCACAGAGAGAAGCTTCGCCGACTGAAAAACAGCAAATAGGATAGGCTGGCATCATGCAGCGCACGGCACGCGCACACACACACACACACACACACAAACCAAACGAGGACACCGCGTGACTTCAGAGGACACGGCTCCTCACTGCTAGACAAAAGGCAAAGCGTGACAACTCACTGGCTCGAAAATGCTTTCTTTCGCGAATTTCGTATCGCATTGCATGGACGGTCAAGAAGCATGTGACTACAAGACCACACACTTGGTCCCGAAACTGTTTTGCATTTCTGCGGTATATTCAAAATATAGACAACACACGTCAAATAAGTGCAATGCACACAATGCAACAAATATAAGCCCTTTAGCCACACTTCCCGAGAAACATCGTACCTACACAAAAACGCAACTGAAACTTGGGCCACTGGACCGAATCACCAAACTGCACCACCAAACAAGCACGTGCTGGCTGGCGCGTGCTGCCAAGGCAGTGCACGGCTGTTGACGCCATCACACAGCACGGAAGCAGGCTCAGCCCTGGCCAGTGCTGCGGCGCCGGAGGGCGGTCTCACCTGGTAGAGGTTGGAGGGCGCCGACTTGTTGACGGGGTCAGGTCGCGCCCACTCCCGGCTGAGGCAGGCCGGCAGCGGCCGCGTCGTCTTCCCGTCCAATCCGTTCGACAGCACCTTGGAATGTCTGCCGGACACAGGATCGGATACGTGAGTCGGGCGATGTCTCTTCTCAGTGATCTGTCTGCTTGTCAAGGCTAGATGAGCCAGCATACTGAAAACCAGATATACCGAAAAACGTTATAATCACACAGCTCACGTCCCCGAGCTTCGCCCACACATATCTTCAACGGACGTGATGGTGCCCCGGTGGGAACATTAGCCGTCTTCGGCATCTCTCCAGGTCATATAGGCATAGCTCCGGGCAGGGGACATCGGCTCGCTCTCATTACCGGCCATAGATCCTAGCCCTCTGGCCGTAAAGACGAGACGAGTCAACACCATAAATACGGCGCTCACCGCTTATTACAGCCTACAGGTCTCTCTCTCTCTCTCTCTCTCTCTCTCTCTCTCTCTCTCTCTCTCTCTCTCTCTCTCTCTCTCTCTCTCTCTCTCTCTCTCTCTCTCTCTCTCTCTCTCTCTCTCTCTCTCTCTCTCTCTCTCTCTCTCTCTCTCTCTCTCTCTCTGTCTCCGCGCACGCACAGTGCAGAATAGTTAACTAGCCGCAGCACTCTCGGCCTTTTCCATTTCTGTCATCGTGCCCCCAGAGACCAGCCGCTATTACCGACAAACTGGCGCGGAGCCATTGTACCTCTCCCAGCTCCGCGTGACGCGCGGGGGCACCAGCGTGTGCTATTGGCAAAGACACGCACTGCGCTACGCGACAGAAGTCGCTGACTACTGAATGAATATTACACCACATGGGCTTGGCTTTCGGCAATATCGAAATTGACTTTTTCGGTCAGGAGAGAATGGGCCATTCGAGAGTGAGCACTAAGTTTTCGGAGAGGTGAACAGAACTGATGAGATATAAACCTGCCAAACACAAATTTTATGTTTGATCAGGGCGAAATAAGTTTTTTGTTTTGTTTTTGGTGATCTGGTAATTCTGAATCGGTGTTAATTTACAGTATATGTATTTAACTGCAAGAGCTTTGAATTCCAACTAAGGGATAAAATGAGCGCCGGTGGAGCGCCTACGAGTCTTTTTCACGGACAGCTCAACTAAAGCGGCGAAGTTCGGAATGAGGTTCGCACATCATGAAATCACTACCGCCACCTGCTTTGAAACTCAGCCGGCTTCAAGGAATTTGCAGTAAGCCCCCTTTTACGCTACATATATCTCAGAACAGAGATAGATATATCTCAGAACAGCTCGGTTAACGTCCACTCTCCATAAGTTTATCACAGGCACCGGTATCCGTCCAACTGCGAGGCAAATCGTAGAAGTGCAGTGTAAAACTTTACATCGGAGAATGCTCCCAATACTCGCACAGCGATCTATAAAGAACCAACGCCACGTCAATAACCCGCCTCCCAATCTTGGCGCGAGTGTATACCGCAGTACACAGCCACTGCTGCGGCTTCACAACAGATTCAGTTGGATCATACAACTCGTCTCCATAAACACAGGCTTAATCCCCTCTCCCCAGTTTCCTAAAGTCCTAGTTAAAGCAATACGGACAGAGTATAGCTGCGAAAAGTTACAGTCTCTGGTATAAGTATCGCAAAGTCGTCCATGCTAAATCCATGCCCATGCCCGGGCATCATCATAATGATTACCTGGATTCCCTAAAATCACAATGATGGCGATTAGATATGGGACTCTCAAACCACCTACATTCGACGAATGATTACGAAGAACGATACTTAAAAAAAGAAGCTATACATCGGGGTGTCTTAAGCGCCGGTTGTAGTGAATCTAACGAGCTGTTCTTGGGTTTTCTTTTTCCACGGGGATGTGTCTATATATTTTGACCTCCGGTTAATTTTTTTACTGTAAATCTTACCCAAAAGCGTATTCTACTCCGTCTTGTACCTTGACAAACGTTGACAAGAGGTACTGTCTCGCTGAAAATACCTCCGTATATAATGAATAATCATGCACGGGTCATGGTTTCGTGTTCAGCTATTTTGCAGATTAGTCTCATCCAGGCATGAAGGCGACGAAAAAGTAATCTGACAACAGAAGAGGTCGACTGGCATAATCAACAAGTACCGGCCGGATGGAAGAGGGCTATTCTTTCCACACTGCATCAACAGCATGCATTCAAGAGTGAAGAAGAACCAGGTGCATTAACGTATTAACCGGAAACACAGCGCATAATGCACATTTCATATCCACTATCACTACCACATAGCCTCCATCTAAATCCCTTTACCAAACTGCTGGGCCTGATTCCTCCTCTCCACATACCCTCTGGTAAGGAGGGGAAAGCGGTCTGCCCTGAGTGCAGATGATGAATGCTGCGTTCCTGGGCGCTTTGGCGAGAATAGCACGGTGAAATAAGAAAATTACCGCTCCAACTTGACCTTTATTTCCCCAATTTACATCGCTCTGTTTCACTCAATTATGCATTCGGGCTTGTTATCTTAATCGGTGCGCAATTACCCGAAGAGGTCATGGCTGGTTAGTATTTCAGTTCATGGGTGTGTATATCAAAGCAATTGCTTCAATTAATGCTTATAATGATCCATCTGTGATATTGTAGCCAACTGCGAGACACTGAATTCTGAAATATCAACGTCTCGCACTGTCAACGTTGCACATAACTTTAGGCCAAAATTAATTTCCGTTCAAATCTCGTCATGGAACACATCATACCTCCTTGGAAATACATGCGTGGTATCACCAAGAATCCAAATGGGCATGTCATGATAAATGGCTATATGAATAATGACATCTTGCTGATAAATCGCAACATTGCCCACACATGCCTCTCTATATTACTGTACTTCGAAACGAAGGCCGCAATGTGCGTGAGGCATGATTTGTAGCGAGTCAACCCGCACTTTTGAACTAAAACACGCACTCAATCCGTACAATCGACGCAGCGCCCCGGGGTGGTTTCCACCCTCCGCGGACCGCCCGAGCTCGGGACGGGTCGCCTACCGTAATGAGAGCTCGCGTAAGCCCCGCTGACGGTAATTGGGCCCGGTAACTGAGGTAACCCCTCCACCGGACCGCTCCGCTACAGACGGAGGTCGGTGGCGGCGCGGTCAGCTGCCGCGCTCTCCCGATGATAGATGGCGCGCCGAGCGCAGACGCATGGGCGATGTGCGAGGAGTCGGCGAGAGTGGTGCTGACGGCCGCTCAGACCGCGCGCGGCTGTGTTTGTAGGCTGGCGAGTTAAGATAATTGAGGGAGATTCTTGACGAACAAGCAAAACAAGACTGTCCGTACTTCGTCGGCATCAAATATAAGCGTTTACGGTTAAATAAGCATATTTTCGGACAGAATCCCCCTCCCTTCCCAAGTCCCACTCCAACCGGCGGCACACTGCCGCAAAGCAAGGGCAGAAGAGAGGGCGGGGAGTCCCGGAAGAGGCAGATTTCTGCTCCCGAGACGCTCACGTCTCTCAAAACTGTGAGGTATGGCACGGAATAAACGTGAAACCAATCATTTTCAGCGTGCTCTACAAGACTGCTATCTGAGAGCAAAACTCCCTCCCGGTGACCCATTTCTCTTGAAGTTTACAATCTCCGCCAGACTCGCGCTGGCTGCTCTATCTACGTTATCTCGGGTACGACTGCTCAGATACCGCCCCGCGTTGGATGCGTCAGGCTGTTAGCCTGCGTGTTGGGTCATGGAGACCACCAGTTGTGCATGATATCCATTATATCCCGGCATCAATACAATGGGCTCCGTTAGTTTGGATACTCCACACTGCTTCATTTTCCAGATAACGCGGGTTTTACTGTCTACATGCACCCCATGTAGAGGTAAGCCAGGCAGGGTGCCGTTCGAAATAGGTCACACTCTAGCATTCGGATTGTAAGGCTTAGTCTGCTGTTTGAGAACAAAGGTCTGCCTTATATGCAGTCACACGAAACTGGAAAAATTAATCCTGGTTGTGGTATGGAATACTCGTCACAAATGAGACAAAACAAGCATGGGGAAGTCCACCAAGTGCCAAAACTTCCGACATCAAACAGCAGAGCAAACACAGACACCAGAAACGAGAACAATTCATCCAACTGTAACAAAAGCAGAATCTTCCAAATGTTCTAAACATCTACGCGTAACTTTCCAACCATCCAAGTTTTCCACTAAGTTTGCCAGTTCCCGGCGGAATTACCAGACTGGCAGTTTCCCTCCTCTCTGTGTGGCGCTAACGAAATAAAAATACGTGACCCGACAAAAAGCGACCAGCATCAACGAGTAGCACCAGCCGTTCCCTATCCGCAGCTTTGTACTGCCACCTCCAGGCTCAGTTACACAGACAGAGCTGTGCGTAACACAAGGTTGACTCACTAACTTAGAATCAGCTATGGCTCCCTGAGTCAATTAGCTGAGTCAGAAATAATTGGCTTAATTTTTATTTTAATGCGAAAGCATTTTCCGGCTTAATCCCGAATGTCGTGAAGTTTGATTCCGAAAATGATTCCACGAAGTCGAAAATCAGTATACGTTTGCAGTGGGCCAGGGAACTCAAATCTAACTCACATTTTTTGGGCTCCGTAGGATAATTTTCAGGATCTAACTCTGCAAAACTGTGGGATTGAGTGGGGAAACACTCTCACATAAATATACAACTGGGCCACTTACATACCCCCACCCAATTGAGTGAACGCGTCCGGAGTTTACGCCCATTCAGAGCAAGTCCAACAGAGGCGCCCAGTTCTGCAGGCGGATAACTGCGACTCGTCCCGTTCAGCCGCGGCTTCAACACCACCGCTGGCTGTCGATCGATGTCCGCAACAATCGGCCGCAATCCCAGCAAAGTCCTACCCATCATCCTCCCATTCAGACTACGATCAGGGGTGTTGGGGCAAATAACGCTGAATCGCGTTGGCCTCATAGGCGGATCGGGCGCGAGAGGTGGAGGGGAAGCGAAGCACATGTCCCTGGGTTGACTCACCTAGCGTTCCCTACCCCATGAAATCGCCCCGGCTCCCCATGAAACGTCGCTTCACATTCACCCCACCCCCTGGATGCAAGTACTGGTGTCCCACGTTACAGTTTGGTGCCCTCTGAAAGGAAACATCTTGAGAGTTGGCGCCCCCTCCGGACCCAAAGGGCGTCCCTGACCAAAGCGTCTCTTATCATCGGAAATACTGGATGGTGCTTGGTTGCGATGAGACCGTGTCGCGACGAATAACGCGCCTGTATGGCTGAGCACTGACACACACACACCGGTGCCGGGAGCAGGTACCTACCTCCACCGGCACCGGGGGAGACTTCTGACAATACTTTGTCCAGGTTATATCAGGTCATGTCACCAGCCCAGATCAAGTGACCT